>CM049431.1:79988338-81188338 GCA_026929855.1 Poa annua | reverse complement strand
CTTGTAGCTGTTGAAATAGTGGTGTAGCGCCCATTGACCGATGCTTGATTACGAACCTGCCATGATGGTTCCTTGCAAGTTGTAGTACTCACTAATCCTAGCCCAATAAGAATCAGCATGTTGATCTGATCCGATAGTTGCATCCAAACTATTGTTTCCCCATGCTTCAATCAACACCTTGTCCTCAAAACATGACCAATTTTTCCCTTTTGGGCATCCTTTTCTTGTTTTTGGTTTTGCGGATGCGGTAACATCTTTAGTCGGCATCGTCTCTTGTTGCCCAATTGGGCTATAATCTTGTGTGCCACCCCAATTGATGTCACCAGATCCTCCAATGTTCAGCATGTCTAGATAAGATCCATTGCTCTGTATATGAAAGTTATCTCCATTGTCCATCTACACAAAAGAAAATCAGTGCAATTATCAATACAATTCAGAGCAGTTCAGTGCAAATTTTCAGTAAATGGAAGCCGTGACCTCTCCTTTCCCTGTCTCTCTGCACTCTATCTTCAGTTAAATGGAGCAGAGACCCAACACACCACGCATCTCCTGCCCATCGCCTCCTCCCTCTTCTTCCCCAGCGAGCGTGGCCGCCCTCTTCTTCCCAGCCCGAGCGCCACAAGTCCCCACCCTCTCATCCCAGCCCGAGCACCCCTCCATCCCCAACCCTCTCCTTCCCTTGCTTCTCCTCCGCCCCTCTCCTTCCCTCCGGTGACCTGTCCATCCACTTCCCCATCGCCGGGCTCACCTCTGCCGCAGGTTCCCTTGCCACCCGCCGAACTCTCCTCTGCCTCTCCCCGTCCCCAGCACCTCGCCGACCTGCCCTCTTCCCAGCCCTAGCCCGAGCTTCATCGACGGCCTCTCTTTTCCCCGACCTCTCCTCCTCGCCGAGCTCCATCCCCAGCAAAAACAAGGCGGCGGCGGCCGGAATCAAGGCGCCCTCAAGCATCCTGGGTCGATTCCTCAACGAATCGGATCGATTCCCGGCGACCCTCTCTCTAAATCGACAAAAAAACATCTCGTACCTCAGCACGGCGAGTCGAGGATGGTTCTTCCGCTGCGCCTTCGTTTCCTGGGATTTCCAGATGCGTGCGGGAGGCTCGGTCGCTAGCGAGCAGTTGGTGTGGATGATCCCGGCTCCGTCACCCAGATGTGGAGGATGGATAAGGCGATTTGGAGGACCCCTACATTTGGATGTCCGGATAGAGGAGCCGCTGGGAGCGTTTTTTCAACTGTAGATCATCCACATCTGGGTAGATGTCCATATAGAGGATCCGCTGGAGATGCTCTTATGGATGTCTGTTATAGTTTGTTCTGTAACTTCTAACTTGCTAACTGTGTAAACTAGTTTAGGTTAAGGGTTTGGACAAATCTTGAGTTACAGTTACACAGTGTGATGAGGCATACGTCTTCCGTTATTTGTATCACTCTCTTTCCGATCCGGTGCGTGTGCATGTTTGACATGTACAGCCCACGCTTGGATTGTTTGCAGAGGTATGGTAAATCTCTTCTGAGAGTGGCTATGGCGGTGGTTTTTTTGCTTTATATTATGGTGGGGGTTATTCTCGTTTCTGAAAAAGAAAAAAAGTGTGAGTTTGGATACTAAAAGCAGCGGAAACAAGCTGGGGAATAGGCAAAGTCGTCGGTGGCCATATATGAAGCTATAGCAGCACGAATCTGCTTTGTGAAATGCAATGGCGACGCGCAGAAACTGGGTCAGATCTTGCATCTTTACTCATCGCATCTCATCTTGTGAAAGGACTAGCAGACAGGCGGATCTTGAAAGCAGCCGCGGTAGATGGTGTCGGATCAGTTTTTCTGTTCCAGGGAGTGCAAAACCATTGGAAATATGACAACTAATGAGAGGCCAACCGCGATTTCACACAAGTAAACGGGCCGGCTATGCGCTCGCCCGGCCGCCGACGGCGACGAGCTTCTTTCCCGCATCTCGCCGTCTCCGCACCATCCTTCCCTCTGAACGTGCACACTTGTGAAAAACGAAACACTTTATAAATGGTTGTCAACACGAGAACCGGATGCTATGCTGTCCAGCTATCTTTTGAAACGATATGTTGTCGCGTAGGTGTACTGGATGGTACATGCAAAACTGTACTTGATTATGCTTAGGCTGTTTTGGATAGTTAAATAGTACTCGAAAAATCCACAATATAAGGTGTATTTATTATTTATGGACAATTTATGGAATTTTTAAACCTCTAAAAGATGAGACCAAATCTTAAAATAGGGATTTAACAGATTGTATTTATTTTGTTCTTATTAAGAACTCATGTCTCACGATTTTTACAAAATAAAATGAGTTCACTTTATGTAAAATATCTATGTCTTAATATTCGTGTAGAAAACTACACACCCTACATTCAGAAAGAGAGGGAGTACGATGTTTGATTGCTCGGGAGTATGAGTAACAATTAGTGTACGCCATGCTAAAATAGGTTTAGATAACAATACTTTTACCTTGCGATGAGTGAGTAAGTTGCTCCTAGGTGACATACAGAGCTGCTACCTGGTTTACATGCAGTGGCTAAGCTAGTGGCAATGATAGCTAAGCTAGGTTTGCGGTTTAGATATAGTGGCTTTTCTAGGGAAGGTTATCATGGCTAGCTTTATTAATCTTAAACACTATAGTTACCCTCATAATATTAGGCCTGGTGTTTTTTTGAAAAAGATCGGTCTAGAACGGAATGACGTGTTCTATTTGTGACTTTTTTTGCGATCAAATTTCTATTTCTAATTGTGACCTAAGTGCACCCCCGTTTGGTCAGTTGTATGACTTAAGTGCACATTAGTCCAAAGGTTTAGAACCAAGGGAGCGACTACACGGTGGTCAACCACTATTCGACCGGAATTAGTGCTCAGTTCTGACATATCCTAAAATGGAAAGCGACAAAAAACTCGCACGGCGCGCGTCCATCCGCTCAGATCCACGATTTCCTTTCGCCCAGCTGCGCGCGCGAAAGAAGAAAAAAAGGAAGGCCACATACACAATGAACGCGGCCCGCAATCCTAGGTTTCAGACCCCATCTCCTTCTCTGCTGCTTCCCCCCCCCCCCCCCCCCCCCCCCCCCCCCGAGTCTTTCTTCTTCCTTCAGCCGTCGCCATTCCCCATGCCTGCAAATCGGGGGATGGAATGTCAGATTCGCTGATTTCTGAACTCGCCTCCTGGGAATTCGCTGCTTCAAAGTAATCTTCAAGCGCATCTGGGGAAAAGAAGTAAGATCTCGTACCTGTTACATGCCCCCCCCACCCCATTTGTTTCTTCCTTCTTGGATGAACTGTAGTAGATGTAATCTGTGGCTGATGGACTACAGGATTTACACAGATGTTACCAGGATAAATGAACCAGTACTAAAAAAATGTAATTGCTATGATACTGATGTAGATACATCCAAATCTATCACTAGTATGGATTGGAGCAACATTTGGTCCATATTTTACAGCAGACACACCAATAGTAGGATATAGTGAAGCAAAATATGTAAGGTTGATTGCTGTAGATGTATAAGCAACATCGCAGCAGTAACAATCGTCTCTACGTGATTGAAGTACATACATTCATTAAGTAGGTATGAAACTCTTGCCTGGTAAATATGAATGCATAGTAGTTGGTGTAACTAGTTATATCCAGCAGGTTAAGAGCTTGTCATCTTGTGCTAAAAGCTTTAGCTATGTACAATATGTTTGTCACAGTGCATCTTCCCCCATTTGTTCCATGGTATTGGACGCCTGAAAAAACATGAGACAATCATTGAAGTTACTATATGTTTCTCTTTTCGTTTGGTGATGTAAAATTAACTAGTTGGTGTGTAAAACAATTGCAGGCTATGGATTCCACTTTGAGTCGAGATAGAATTGATCTTAATGAACCACCTCCAGATGAATGGTTTGAAGCTCCTGGCAATGAACATGTAGATGGTTCAGTGCATCCTAATGGTGAGGCTGAAGTAACTTTAGGTGAGAAGGGGCCAACTGTAGCTGACGCGACATCTCTGGTAGATACAAATGACACCGCGGCTCCGACAGGACAAACTATATCTAGTGAAGACAGCGAAGGCGAGGATGAGGTACAGTCTACACCAGAAGTATTTTGTCTGCGGAAGCCTCACATTGGGATGAAATTTGATTCATGGGAGGTAGCAAAAGTATACTACAACAAGTATGCGAAAGAAGAAGGTTTCTCAATGAAATTGAGTTCTTCAAGGAAATCTGCAAGAGACAATCAGAAGGACAAATACCTTTTTGTGTGCAATAAATCGGGAAAAGGAACTGAGAAGGAAGAGGATATAGCTCTTGTGAAGCAAAGGGTGCGGGCTTTGACAATACGGACAGATTGCCAAGCAAAGATGCGGGTGAAGCGGATAGGTGCAACATGGGAAGTAACTCAGTTTATTGAGGAGCATACGCATGCACTTATCAAAAAATTTGCTCTTAAGAGATACTTGAGATCTCACAAAAGAATTCCTAGAGAAGAAAAGCATTTTATTGATCTGTTGCATAGTGTTAATCTCCCTGCAGGAAGAGTAATGGACATTATGGCTGAATTATATGGAAAAGCCAAGTCTGTACCATATGACACTAAAGCAATCAGCAATTACATGACAGCTAAAGATGATACTTTCAGAGTGAGAGACATAGGCCGTCTTCTGGATTACTTTGAACATCTGAAAGCAACCGACGATCCGAATTTCTACTACAAATACTTGTTAGATAGTGATGACAAGATTGTAAACATCTTTTGGGTTGATGGCGCAGCTAGGGAAGCATACAAGACCTATTATGATTGTATCAGCTTTGATACAACTTACATGACAAACAAGTACAAAATGCCATGTGCTCCTGTCATTGGGATTAACCGGTATGGGCAGACTATACAGCTAGGGTGTGGGTTCATGCGTAACGAGAAAATTCCAAATTTTGCCTGGTTGTTTCAGCAGTTCTTGGAAGCAATGGATGGATTACATCCCCTGAATATTATTACTGACCAAGATGGTGCTATGACAACAGCTATTCTAGCAGTGTTCCCACACACATGCCACCGAAACTGTCGGTGGCACATAATGCAAAACGCCCAAGGGACATTGGGAGGGTTCATGTCCAAGCACAAGTTACTACGCAGGGAGTTCAATGAGATAATTGACTATAGCCTAACTCCAGCTGAGTTTGAGCAAAAATGGCATTTGATGATTGAGAAACATGAGGTGGCAGACAACACACATCTTATGGACATCTATGACATCAGGGCAAAATTTGTCCCTGCTTACTTCATGAACCGGTTCTTCCCATTTCTACAAACAACTGCTCGTAGTGAGGGTTTCAACGCTGTGTTAAAAAATTATGTGACCCCTAATGACAGTATTCTACATTTCTTTGAGCAGTACATGAAGTTGCAAGAAACAATTGAGATTCAAGAAGAATCTAATGATTTTCAAGGTGAGGACAAGACTTTGAGGCCTTGGTCTGACTTTCCAATGGAAGAACAAATCAAAGCATTGTACACACTTCCCATCTACATAAAGTATCAGATAGAGATCAGGAAATTTACATCCTATAACGTTCGCCAAATCAGCAATGCATTGAGTGCTATCCTGTGAGAGATTATGTGTTTGGATACGGCAAAAGGAACTACATGGTAACAGTGAACTTACATGAGGAAGAGTACAGTTGTGAGTGTTGTAAATTTAACAGGGATGGAGTTCTATGTTGTCACATTATCAAAGTTATGACCTGCTTGGGTGCAGTAGAAAGAATGCCGGCCCAGTACATACTTCCTAGATGGTCAATTCCACCCCCGACATTATTATTCCTAAAAGTGTACCCCAGCAAATACCAGTAGGGAAGATTGCAAGGAAAGAAATGAGGTTACTTCGCTATGGGAACCTAACCCAGGACTTTGCACAACTTGCTGCTGTTGCTGCATGTTCAGATAAGTCTGAACAAGTCGCTCGCAAACATATGAAGAACCTGGAAGATGAGTTGATTGCAAATAAGAAAGCTGCTGCTGATGCATTGAAGAAGAGACAGAAGAAGAAAGCAACTCCTAATAGCTCATATGTTGATGTCGATGGTGAAGAGAATGACATCCCAGGAAGCTCGGCCGTTGGATCAGAACTAGTTGTCCAAGAGCGATGTAAAAGAAACAAGGCTGTGCAAAACCCACCGCATGTAACAACAAAGGGGAGGCCAGAGTCAAAAAGAAAGAAGAGTGGTCTACATCTTAAGACTTCAAAGAAGGTCAAATGCACCGTTTGTGGGTCTGCTGACCATATCTCAAAGGAATGCCCAGCCAAGATAGCTATGAAGGAATCAAATGCACTGATGGGCATCTTCAAGTGAGGAAAATGAATATGAAAAACATTGTAGTGGTTCTATGTTGAGTTCTATGTTTATGTTTGGTCTTATTGTGTTATGTTTTGAATCCTTAATGTGTCATGTGTTGCATAGTTACATTTGGAAAAAAATAGTTGTGCTGATTTGTCTCTGAACAAAGTGTTTTTTTCTAAAATTACATTATAAATCATGGAAAAGGTAAGTACAAAAAAGGTACAGTAAATAATGTAACTAACTAAGCACATTGTAAACTTGTTGAATTAAGAATGTTACATTGAAGTACCTTTTTGCAGGATTGAGATTAGTTACTCTTTGAAGAGTAGTTTTCGCCATAGTATTTTGTTTTCACCCCATTCGAGCAGCTTCTGGTTGAAAAGGATCCTGTGAATGTCCATGTCTTTGATGTCGAATGTAGGATCCATCCTTCTGCCATCCCAACACTCCATGTTCTTGAGCATACAATACCCACAGTCGAAACTAGCATGCCACAGGAGTAAAAAAATCCAGAAAAAATAGATCACAAGTTACATTTTATGCAAAAAACATAAGAAATAATCTGTTTTGGACAAGTAGAATAAAGCTAAAGCACCTTATTGGACTGTCTGAAACACAAAAAACACATCGCCTGTAAAAGTAACTTACCATGTATCCTGTTTTTGGCATTGTATGAAGCTGATTTCATATTCTTGGATTTTGATGTTTGATTTACTGTAGTGTGCTGCCCACATAGTTTTGACACCAGAAACAATCTTGTAGACATCATCTCGAAACATCTTGTCTGTGCATTTCCTCAACGAGTCCATCACTTCAAATCTTTCAGCCATGAGATTGAGATTGACAAAATAATAGTGTCCACAAAAAACATCTTTTACAGTGCTTAAGTTCTGTAACACTGGGAACATAACCTGTTAAGGTCGACGAATGGTTAGGTTCGAAAAATAAACAGTGTACATACATTTGGAAAGAGAGAAAAAATTTAGCTGATGCATCAGTTGGAATTACCTGCTCCTTGTGGTCCAATCGGTTAGTTTCTCCAAATTTGAAAGCTTTCTTGATATCCTTCCCATTGTAAGCATGGTCTCTCAGTTTGTTCTGCCCCCACCCCCCCCCCCCCCAAAATTAACATCAGAGATGTCATTGTTATCTTTTGTAAGGAGTTACATGTATTTTTTTAAAAAAATGAACTGGGATGTAGCACTTACAGCGATGATCAATGGCATGATACACTTCTTGAGTGGAGCCATTTCTTGTGCAAGAACGTGCAGTGCAAGCTCGCAAGTTGAGTTGCTTAGCCAACCACCAGGTTCTACTGAAGCTGCTAGGTCTGGTGCGAATATGTACGTGGTTCCATAGTCAATGATTATAGTGTGTTTGAGGTGTGTCCCTGATTTCAGTTTGCAAATTGCTTTATAAATGTCAATTGCATCCTTCCCGACTGTAAGTGCATTTTTTTTGTCATACTGCACAAATGGTGATTGTTGTGCCTTCCCTGCCCTTAAGAGTCTCTTCCTATGAGCTTGAGGCACAGGGGTTGTACTGTCAGGTTCTTCAGTTTCCAAGACAAGAATGGTAGGAGTTTTTTTCTCAGGTTCTTCAGCTCCTAAGTCAACAATGATAGGAGTCTTCCCAATAATTTGTTGATTTTGCGCCAAAGGAGTTTTCTCAGACAGATCATTGCTGCACCTAGATGTAGAACTAACATCTGGAAAGTACTTTTCACCCATATGCTTTGCAAGCTCTTCGTAATCTTCCGCTGGTCCATAGAACTCATCCTCATTGCTGGATGTAATTAATGGCAGGCATGTTTCAGCTGTGATAGTGTTTCCTTGATTTCCTTCTTGGATTGGATCTTCATCATCAAAACCTAGATCAAATGTGGGTGCATCACACGGCTGCCACTTTAGTCGCCTCTCTTGATGAATGTAGCTCTCGAATGTCATCTTTTTATTCATATTGTCTTGAGTAGTAACTTGTTCCTCTGTCAAATCAGTGACAGTAACTTTCAGAGGTGCCACCTCCCCCTGTGCGTGAGTGTTGACCTGCACTGTAAGTGGTGTTACGTTCCTTGCTCCATGATTGTCTGCTACTTGCACTGGAGTTACTTCCCCCTTTTTATTAGGACTTTTAGCTAGTCCTGTGGTGTTTGCATTGATAAGTGAAGGGGTTACGGTGCAGAAAACAATAATTTTTCTAGCGAACGAAACCCTAACTAGCCAGGATCTATCTATCTAGTACATGCGATAACGGTGGCGGAACGGGTTACATTACCTCCATGTAGACCGATAGCGGGGATTACGCTCCCGCACAAGCGTTGACGATGAAGTCGTACGTAGCCGACCTCGAGGTCGCGAAGAACTTGCCGCGATGTCGAAGTCGATGACGCCGGGGTGTCGATGATGATCTGCGTCGACGGGCGTCGGGCGGAAGAAGGCAGAGCGCCAGCATCGGGGCTTGGTGCGCCGGCAGCAGAGGGGGAGGTGGCGCGGCGGCGGCTGCAGGGGGCGAGACGACGTCGTCCAAGCTTCTCAAAAGAGTTGCCTCCGAGCACTCGCAAACATACGGAGCTTAGCGACAACTCCCGGTCATTCAGATCCAGCTGAAATCGCAGGAGTAGATCTTATCTGGAATCCCGCAGAGCAACGGCGCTCTGCGGTATGGCTTAGGTGGAGAGAGACCCCCTTCCTGGCGCGGCTCCAACTTGGGAACCACGAGATCGAGAGAGAAATCGGGAATTAATTGGATTTTTCTATTAATTAAATCAATTAATATGCCTTGCTATATAAAGGGCAAAGGGGTGTGCAAACCCCCTTGGCTCCCCCATGTGGGACTAAAGGAGGAGAGGGGAGGGGGGGTTCGGCCGAACCCCCCTTGGGCTTGTCCCACTCCTAGTCCAACTCGGACTAGGAGGCCCAAGCCTTCCCCCTTCCTTGTAGGGTGCGGTTTCCCCCTCTTGGGCCCTCTTAGGGCCCATGTAGGTGGGAACCCCCTTTTTCCTTTATTTAATTAATATTAAATTAATATAAAAATCCCATTAATTCATAATTAATATATTTATATAAAATTCAATATCCCATGGCTCCGAAACTATTTCGGAATCACCCGAACAACTTTCGGACATTCCCGGAACCATTCCACATCTCCCCGGAACTCCTTCCGGACCACCGGAACTCTTTCCGGATCATTTCTCTCTCTCCAACAAAAACCTATAAAATTCCAGAACCTATCTCCTAGCGTCGCCAAGACCTTAAGTTTGTTACGCTACGGTTCGGGAACACTCCAGACATGGTCGAGACACTCCGCTCACCAATGATCGTCAGGGATACCTGGAAATATATGACGACCCCTGTGCATTCCACGAATATCGTCGTTGAACCATAAGTATGATATTCATTCCCTTTGTCTCTGCGATACTACCTTGTCCGAGATATGATCGTAGACACACCGATGCCTTTGTTGTATCTCGTTACCGACGAAGGTTATTAACTCGTCTGCGATATTACATCTTCATGACCTAGTCATAAGCTGCGCAGCTATATAGATGCAATATCACCGAGTGGGCCCAGAGTATCTTTCCATTACAAGAATGAACAAATCTCGCTCTTGATCCTTACGTCTCGATGCTCTTTCGGAATACCCAAGATGGACACCGTTATTGTCATGCTATATAAGACACAACGTTTGATGCTCTCAAAGTATTCCTATGAAGCATTAATAAGTACGGTCTCACGGTCTAAGGAATAAACTATCATACTCTTATCTATTGCAAATGACAAACATCGTAATACGATCTTTATTGCAATACTTTGCGTATGTCCACCACCTTATTCAACTAACAAGATGACCCCATTGTCAACCGACGTCATTGTCCTTGATCGGGAATCTCGATCAACTGTTGCCCAATGGACTAGCTCATATAGAGGCTTGCTAGGGACCTGGTTGTCTATGTATCACACGTGTATTAATAATTCCGATTAATACAGTTATAGCATAATACACAAACCTATTGTAAACTTATGAGATAATGCAATAAATACTACTTATTTATTTGCCTCTAGGGCATATCTCCTTCAGTCTCCCACTTGCACTAGAGTACAAATAAACTAGATGCATTTTACTTTATCAGAATCACTTATCAAATAAGAATCATTTGACAATGCTTGCTTGTGGAAAAGTGTTACTGCACAATCCATGATTGTACATGCTTTTGCGATTCACTGGCATCAACTTGCTTGATATCACCATGTTTGTCTAACAACACATATGCAAATACCGTAACTAAGTGAGACTTCTGCTTCCCAGCGCTTACTCTGATTATACTAACCAGATAACTGCTCTGAAAAACACACTCAGCCATGCAGAGCCCCTTGTAACAATTACAAAATCGCGATATCTACATACTTTCACACCAATGTAGAAAACTTGACATTCAAATGTCAATCCCTTAACTAACGCACATCTACTTCCAGCAAATTCCAAATTTACTTTCATAACTGCTCTTATTCCAAGAACATCGGTTACATTTCATTGAGCAGATAATATGGTTTCTGTATGATGTCTAATATATACATAATAGACCCACATGTCATACAACCATTACCTTCATGCATCATTAATCTTAATGATCAATTGGACTCCAAAGTACCATCCTTTTGATTCTATTCTGACTCCTCAGATATAATCCAACATAACTCGACCAACTATTTAAAATTCCCGTTCTATTTCAAAATAGACACTAACTTTTAAATAGTTTCACAACTTCATCCTATTCTATTGGTACAGTTTCACAATGTGTTAACTACACAAGATGAATTTGACTCCCACTATGTCTCCACATATTTGACAACACACGCTCCCACTCAAAAACGTGTTATCCACATATTTGAGTTCCTGAGCTCCCACTCAAAAATATGTTCCATACATATTCCACCTGAGTAAACTAACTCTGACTCCCACTTAAATCGACATTTTTGTCTAACCAAAATCATTGATCTATTATCAATTCGAATTCAATACAAACTCCAGTATTACATTAATACAAATCCCTCATACTTCAAGCATGTCTACATAAATGCAGTCAACAAATTTGATCTTGTACAAGACACATTTCTTGACAAGACATGCTCCTGCGTCTTTCTTATAGTCACATTTTCATATAACACTTTATATGACGATTAAACGATCTTATTCCTCTAATAAGAATTGCAGCAACAATTACTCTCTTAATCCTTTTAAACGTAACTTGGATTTCCAGGCTGAAAAGCCTTTGTTCGTATTCCGATACTTTCTCAACTTTCTTTGTATTCATAAAGCACACCTTGATCTGTCAACAAGATCTGTAATACTCAATACAGTGTTGTGACCCGACAACAATATTAAATATAACAACACTTTATTTAGAAGTTTCTTTTATGAAAATATTGTGATCTTTACGAAGAGGATTGCAAGCATAAAACAATTTTCTAGTCTCCCTCACTCTTAATCACTAAACTTTCATTAGCAGACATATACTCTTTGGAACACTTTCCAACATAGGTCTGACACTTTATTCCAAACTTTCTAATTCCAATCCATAAACCGTAATTCGGAAATCACCTTTTCCTCAGAATTACATAGACAACAAACTGAACTTTGTTTCTAATTGATTTTAGAATACACTCTCATCCAATGCGAGCAATCTACAAAGAAACACTCATGTATATTCCGAATTATCGCATAATCATATACATGTCGACACTACTGTCGATCCTATGAATTCTTTTGAGAAAAATATCTATTTTCTAAAGCGGACATCGACTATAATGTTTCGAACATATTAGGAGATTCTAAGACTGATTCTGACGACCACACTTTATTTAAAATAGAGTATGATTATAATTCCCCACATATCAATATATATGACATCATAATTTTGTGAAGCAAATTTCCACAAGTCTCTTGCGTTGAAATCATAATTCAAAAATACTGTCCTTTGATCGAATTCTGTGAATACAATGTTCACTAATCTTTCTTCTGAAAAACCCCATTTGATCTATCATCAAATTAATCTTAGACTCCACAATTTATCGGGCAAATACTCCTATTTACCAAAGTCATGGAGGAATTCGGATCAAGTAGTAAACACCATTAATTAATCATTAAAAAAATGACACTCAATTAATTTTCGCCAGTATTGCAGCTTCAATACTTGATTTCAAACTTAATCAACTAAGCACTTGAAATACTTAAATGGATCAAGACACCCATTACTTCTTTCATTGCTTTTATGACTAAACTCGACGGTGTTTGTTCTAGTAATAGAACTATTATTCATAGGACACACTATTTTTATCATTTCTACAATTATGAATACTTATCATACAATCAATGTAACTGAGATGTGGAAACTTTATTCATAAGATAAAACAACTGGCTTGTTCCATAACATAAAACAACTGAACTTGTCTTATTACATGAATAACTTTGTCTTGCAACAATCAAGACACACACATTCGCTCACTATTACAAAAGATCGTATCAAAAACTATTAATGATAACTATGATAACTTGAGGACGTGAACACCAAAAGGCCATCAACTCCTTGACTACCAGCTTCAGCGCCAGGTCACATCAAACTGCGCCGCATATATGTGATTATCAAGACCTGTTTCACAAACAGAACAAGTATCAAATACTTCATCATATACCAAGGACGAATTCATAATTCTGCATATATCAGATATATACCTGTAGCATCGAAGATCTCTCCTTCGATGGAATCAACCTTCAGAGACTGGAACTCACGTACGAACTTGTAGAAGTTCATATCGTCGGTTTTCAAAATGTACTTGCGCACATGCTTCTCATAGCTAGGAGGTAGAGATATCAGGATAGTCCGAATGGCATAAGAATCTGCCATCCAGTAATCGAAGACCATCGTCAGCTGGAAGTAGATGTCATACAATCTCTTCAAATGTGTCTTCAGACAGGTATGCTCCTCCATGTGAATGGTCTGGAACATTCTAAGCTGCCTGAATTGCTCACGCTTTAATTCATCCCCGAAGTGCGTCTTTATCGCATCCATCATGACGCTTGGCTCCTTGCGTCGAAACAACTCTTTCAACTCGGGTGCCAGGCATACAGTCATGGTGATCTCCACTTCAATGAATATGTCTCGACGCCTACGGAAATCATCTTCCTCCTCCTCGCTAGCAGAATCTCCTGGTCCTCCTCCTAACGGTTCATCGAGAACATATAGAATGTTGTTGTGTTCGAGAATGTTTCTAAAACCCATGTACCATCTGATGAAGTTGGACCCGTCGGCTTCTAATGTAGCATCCGGGCTCTTGAGGAAGTAACCGAAGTATAGTTGCGTAGTCTACAGATGTGATCGCAAAAGGAGGTAAGGTAAAGTTTATAACTTATAGGTGAGTTTTAGTTCTATAATCTCATTATCTAAAAACACACCACACCAAGATTATTATCCCTAAAATAAAAACGGCGATTACACAATCCTCATCCACCACACTACCCCCGATCATCACGGCCGGCAGCACAACTTCAAAGGTGGACATAAAATGTCGATCATAACAACTCTATGACTCGTGCTCGATCTTTCGATCTTCCCGTGTTCCGAGGCCATACCTCTGAGTATGCTAGGCTCGCCAATCAAACCTCGAAGACCCTGCGCGTGCAACATGGCTTACACCCACTGTATGCGAACGACGAGATGTGTGACACCCGATCATCACGGCCTGCCTCATAACGTAGAACTTTCTTGGTGGTGCGCAACGAGGGAGAACACAATTTTGGTATTTGTTAGGGATCATCATATTTATAATGCTACCGTTGTATATCTAGCATATAAGCAATAAATAGTATGCACACACAACAGCACACAATAATGATGCAATGAAGTGCAATGTGACATGGTCGATGCGCCTGGACCTTCATGGCGCCATGTGCCTGGCCCCCGGCGCCCCGGCATGGCTCCGAGTCTACAGAGCCCTCCTTTGCCTCCGACAGTATGAGTAATATCAAAACTTACCGTAACCATGTCATATAAAATAACGCCTCTGCAAAACAAAGTTAGACGCCTCTAGCTTTATTTAGTTTTGCAAGTTTTACGTGGCAAATAGGCTTATTCGTAAGAGAATCGCTTCCCTACCTACGAACTTTGTACCACAACGTCGATCGTATAATTGCATGTTTAAGCATCCCTTTCGGGCCCTCCATTGAAAATGCTTTGCCGACTAGAGAGAGAGAAACAGACACCCGCCAGCCACAGATACGGTGCAAGCCGTATGTCAGTAGTGGAACCAGTCTCGCGTAAGCGTACGCGTAAAGTCGGTCCGGGCCGCTTCATCAACTCAATACCGAAGGCATCGCAAGTGCACGCTAGAGGGTAGCAAATATAAGAAAGACGCCCTCATTCAACATGAGTTCTAACCAGACCAGCAGTACTACGCATAGATCGGCTCTGATACCACTGAAGGGGTTACGGTGGAGAAAACAATAATTTTTCTAGCGAACGAAACCCTAACTAGCCAGGATCTATCTATCTAGTACATGCGATAACGGTGGCGGAACGGGTTACATTACCTCCATGTAGACCGATAGCGGGGATTACGCTCCCGCACAAGCGTTGACGATGAAGTCGTACGTAGCCGACCTCGAGGTCGCGAAGAACTTGCCGCGATGTCGAAGTCGATGACGCCGGGGTGTCGATGATGATCTGCGTCGACGGGCGTCGGGCGGAAGAAGGCAGAGCGCCAGCATCGGGGCTTGGTGCGCCGGCAGCAGAGGGGGAGGTGGCGCGGCGGCGGCTGCAGGGGGCGAGACGACGTCGTCCAAGCTTCTCAAAAGAGTAGCCTCCGAGCACTCGCAAACATACGGAGCTTAGCGACAACTCCCGGTCATTCAGATCCAGCTGAAATCGCAGGAGTAGATCTTATCTGGAATCCCGCAGAGCAACGGCGCTCTGCGGTATGGCTTAGGTGGAGAGAGACCCCCTTCCTCAGCTCGGCGCGGCTCCAACTTGGGAACCACGAGATCGAGAGAGAAATCGGGAATTAATTGGATTTTTTCTATTAATTAAATCAATTAATATGCCTTGCTATATAAAGGGGAAAGGGGTGTGCAAACCCCCTTGGCTCCCCCATGTGGGACTAAAGGAGGAGAGGGGAGGGGGGGTTCGGCCGAACCCCCCTTGGGCTTGTCCCACTCCTAGTCCAACTCGGACTAGGAGGCCCAAGCCTTCCCCCTTCCTTGTAGGGTGCGGTTTCCCCCTCTTGGGCCCTCTTAGGGCCCATGTAGGTGGGAACCCCCTTTTTCCTTTATTTAATTAATATTAAATTAATATAAAAATCTCATTAATTAATAATTAATATATTTATATATAATTCAATATCCCATGACTCCGAAACTATTTCGGAATCACCCGAACAACTTTCGGACATTCCCGGAACCATTCCACATCTCCCCGGAACTCCTTCCGGAAAACCTATAAAATTCCAGAACCTATCTCCTAGCGTCGCCAAGACCTTAAGTTTGTTACGCTACGGTTCGGGAACACTCCAGACATGGTCGAGACACTCCGCTCACCAATGATCGTCAGGGATACCTGGAAATATATGACGACCCCTGTGCATTCCACGAATATCGCCGTTGAACCATAAGTATGATATTCATTCCCTTTGTCTCTGCGATACTACCTTGTCCGAGATATGATCGTAGACACACCGATGCCTTTGTTGTATCTCGTTACCGACGAAGGTTATTAACTCGTCTGCGATATTACATCTCCATGACCTAGTCATAAGCTGCGCAGCTATATAGATGCAATATCACCGAGTGGGCCCAGAGTATCTTTCCATTACAAGAATGAACAAATCCCGCTCTTGATCCTTACGTCTTGATGCTCTTTCGGAATACCCAAGATGGACACCGTTATTGTCATGCTATATAAGACACAACGTTTGATGCTCTCAAAGTATTCCTACGAAGCATTAATAAGTACGGTCTCACGGTCTAAGGAATAAGCTATCATACTCTTATCTATTGCAAATGACAAACATCGTAATACGATCTTTATTGCAATACTTTGCGTATGTCCACCACCTTATTCAACTAACAAGATGACCCCATTGTCAACCGACGTCATTGTCCTTGATCGGGAATCTCGATCAACTGTTGCCCAATGGACTAGCTCATATAGAGGCTTGCTAGGGACCTGGTTGTCTATGTATCACACGTGTATTAATAATTCCGATTAATACAGTTATAGCATAATACACAAACCTATTATAAACTTATGAGATAATGCAATAAATACTACTTATTTATTTGCCTCTAGGGCATATCTCCTTCAATAAGACGATGGAGATTTTGATCAGAACTGGTCGTCTCCTTCTTCTTCAAGAGTGCGCTAGATGCTGCCATTGATCTGGTAACAGGGGTGCAAGTACGAGGGCTGGGTGTAATCTTTAATGGAGATATTGACCTTGTGACAGGCCTCGACGCAATGCCTTGTGCGACTTCATCCTTTTTTTCGATTTGCATTGTGTTCTCTGCTTGCGCTGAAGGAACCACTGGCTGCACAAAAGATTTGTACATGTTTGCTGCTGCAAATGTGGGTGACTTGTCAGCCCATGAAACGGTTCTTTTGGGTGTTGCTGGTAGAGTTACTTCCACTGCAGGGGTTTCTTCAGTTCTTCTTAGTGGCTTTCGTGCATCAGAGATAGTGTTAGTTCCACAAGCCCCAGACATATCTCTAACTGCATGGACTGAAGTTTGATCTTCAACTTTCTTCAAACACCCCCTCGCATTTGTTCGTGAATAACCAGTGGGCGGGTCATGAGGTTTGTCAGATAAGTCCACTTCATTGCTTGATTGCGACCCAGATTCATACATTTTGAGGTTTTCCAATGCGTTTTGCACGTCATTCAGTGGTTCCAGCAAACCCTTGCCTTCAGGTGGTGCCTGCACGGCAGTTGTGCTCTTTTCTTGCATATCCTTTTCACTGTAGAGTTGCGGATCAACAATTATGTTTGGTTTCTTAGCAACAGCCTTTCTAAGCTTCTTAGATTGTGCAACGTTGCCTTTGCCCTGTGCTGTGTCTTTATCAATTTTGCGCTTCCTTGTCATTGCCACATCAGCCGTCTTGATCTGTGCGTTTTCTTCTACGGGTACTCTTAGCTGACTTGGCATTGCAACTCTGATGGCTTCCTGATTACTGACAGTTAGATTCTCATGTCCATCTAAACCAGTATTGGTTGTTGCATTATTTGGTGGTACCGTCGCACTGATTGGCGGCTTTGAAATTGTGGGGACCCCGGACTAACTGTCCGAAATACCCGATTATGCTTCACACAACGATCCCATGATCAGTCTGTCGTTGCACATAACCCGAATTGAATACCAAAGTTTACATCCATTACAATACCGAATTAAAGTCTTACATAAAATGGTCATCTAGACCAAGTCTTACATAGGTGCCTTCAAGGGCCAAACCAAAACAATCAGCGGAAATAAGGCGTAGTAGACATCAAATCCTAGCGATGACCCGACAGGCAGTCGACTTATGAAGATCCTTAGTTGGCATAGATGTCGCCATACTCTTCCTGGGCGTAGTACTCCTCCATGTCTGGCTACGACAATAGCCAGAAGCAAACTAGTATGAGTACATTTGAATGTACTCGCAAACTACTCCAACATGAGTGCTCTAGTTCCATTTTTAGTTTCTCACTTTTATCCATTTAAAACATCTCTGTATCTTTGTTGAAGAAGATAAGGAAATTATGACTACTAGATATCTCAATTTAATTAGTTTTATTCCAAAACTCCTCCTTCATCCGATCGTAAACCATTATGCCAATATCTTTCCAACTACCTCATACCGATCCGTTGGTATAGGTGTATGGAACACTCTCCATTTCCTTTTTCTTTTTAAACTCAACTCTTTTCCAAAAACTTGCACATGGTCTAAGTAGGGTCTTCAACTGTCCATATCCGAGGACTCGGCTATTCGAATAGTTTAATTACCCTCTGCAGAGGTAGCACGCTTTTCCCACACTCATCCGATAACTCATCGTGTCAGCCACGTCTCGCCATACCAGCGGTATGCGAAGTTGAGTCACCGACCCTAGTCTTTCCTTTGCTCATGCTAGTATAGGATCCTGCCCCTATGAACCATTCCATCTACACCTAGTCCAGTTTCCCGTCGGAAACCCTAAGTGTGAGGACTCATAGGTTTTATCTGGCAGTGTATACGGACATCCTTCTATCCTCCTCCTTATCTACTCATAGATTTTTGAGCGAGGACCCAGGTCAGGGTTAGGTCACCAAACCACTCCCTCATGCATAACAGAGTCATCTCTGTTGATGCAGTGTCCCATACTAATAAGAGCAAACTAGATGACTAAGCCCTTTCCCATATGTGGGTAAATGTGGTCGCACAGAGTATCGGTTGCTTGACTGAGTACTAGGACACAATGTGCTTTTCCTAAAACCATCTTTCTTCATTTCCTTATTTCAACACCACATCTTGGTGCTATATATCAACACAAGTTTTCAAAGGAGTTTTGAATAAACAACCTTGTTTTTCCATCCTATAGTTTTAGTATATACTTCTACATATGGTGGCAAAATAATCTCTATATACTTTTGAAAAAGGGTTTTTGCACACCTTTGCTTTTAAAAATGATTTGTAAATCTAGATACATAAGTTGGGTGCAAGCTCAGAGAGTAGCTTGCCTTGCTCGGCAAAGTGATCTTGGTCTTGGTCTTCAGGTTCTGCAAATCCCTCCTCCTCGATATATCCGGCAACGTTCTCGTCTAATACACAATCAATCAAATACAAACAATCACTAGCCTATTCAACCAATCATCATAGCATTACACTCTTAGAGGTTCTAATTAACCATTCCACATACCAAACAATATCATGTGGTTTCAATTTAATTGAATTAAACATTATTCCCTTGTATTTTAATTAGGGCAGAAACTTGTTGCACATGTTTAATTGCATAGCTTGAGTTCTGTTTGTCACAAAAATACAAACTAAAATTCTACAGAAAGCTAATGATGTGTAGAAGATGACACAATTGGGTTTGGGTCATTTGGAGTTACCAAACTCCCTACACATTGTTTTGAATCCAGAAGCCAATTAATATGGTTTTGGCTATTATTTAAATTATATTCATCTAAAAATTAAACCATTTTAGGGGTGACTAACCATGGCTAAATGTGACCTAATAAAATTAGTTTCAACTAATTTGGATTATCAGAGTATCAGAAACAAACAAGTTTAGGATTTAAACATGCTACTGTAACTTGAATGTTGTATTTTTATTATACATCCAAATGGGGTGAAACTAGTTTGGTTGGATAGGGAATTTCATAAGCTTTCCAGAACAGTTGGATTTGCTAAATTTGGAGTTGTAAATCTAAAGTTATGAATTTCTAAAAATGGGGTTCAGCACTGGTTTTTAAATGAAACTTAAATTCGAATTTAAATCCAGAACGGATAATGTTGAAAAATCTGACAGAGGGGACCCACTGGTCAGTGACTCAGTGAGCGCGCGCGCGGTTCATTTAAACCTGACGCGTGGGACCTGCATGTCAGGGTTTTAATATTTTTCACGAACCGGTAAGCTACCGTAGGATCTAGATCTAACGGCTCAGGATGCCCGCGTCGCCGGCGACCAGACCCGAGCGGCGCTGCGGCTCTGGCGACGGCGAGGTGGACGGTGCGCTCACCTAGGGGGCTCGGGAGGGCGTGCAGACGGTGCAGAACGACGGCGGCGAGTCGGGGAGGGCTTAGGGACGAGCGGCGCGTGCAGGGGAGGCTCCGAGCGACGGCGACGAGCAGCTCCTTCTCCGCGGCTCCGCTCCAACTCCGGCGAGCGATTGGCGGCGCTCCTGGACACGGGACAGAGGGAAAAAGGGCGCTGGTGAGTGCGGGGTGCATGGGGAAGGGGCTGAGGGCAGAGGGGACCGAAGGGGAGAGGCAGCACGGCCAGGCCGTGGTCGTCGCCTACCTCGGGCACGGCGAGCTCGAGGAAGGTGACGGCGACCCGAGGCTTCGCGGCCTCGGTCCTGGCCTCCTCGCGGTGCACAAGGGAGAGGGGAGTGGTGTGAGGGGGGAGGGGCAGTGGCGGTGTGGAGAAATGCAGGGCACGGGCGGCTTAAATAGAGGCCGGGCGGCGCACGGTGGACGCGGTGCAGAGGGCACCCGCGGCCGTGCGTGCTCGCCGTAGGCCGGTGGAGGGTGTGGGCTAGGTGCGGGGTGCTCGGGGGACCAGAATGGCGAGGTGTGGTGGCGTGGCGCGTGCTGTGCGTGCGAGACGGGGCGGGCCGGCCGTGAGCGCGCTCGGGCGGTGCACGACGTGCACGGCGTGGCTCGGGCGCGGCGCGGTCGGGGCGTGCTGCTGCCGCGTGAGGGAGCCAGGAGGTGAGGGAGAGCGACGGGGGGGGGGGGGGGGGGGGGGCACGGAGCGGCCAGCACGGCGCGGCGCCTGCGCGGCCACAGTGCCGACAATGGCGACGTGCGCGCCGGCGGCTGTCCCCCGGCGTCCATCGGTGCTCCCGGCCGATTTTCTTCTCGTTCTTGAGCGCGGCGAGTCGAGTGGAGTGAGGCAAAACGAGTGAGGGCAGTGGCTTGCGTCAATTTGATCAAAATTGATCAAATCATCCATGGATTTTGGTTCGGTTTGGGATGAACAGGTGGTGACCACCAGGTGTTTGCTGAAATTCCTGAACCAAAACAGTGACAATTTGGCTATTAAATTTCTTGTACTTTGCCTAATCCTTTTGAGTCCAAACTTAGGATCTAGGCTAAACATATTATTGGTAAGTGATACAAAGTCTTTTTGAAATATTTTGAAATATTTCAATCATGAATTTCTAATTTGAATTTGAAGTTTGAATTTCAATTTTTGAAAGGGAATAGTTTGTAAAAATTAACTAGGAGTGTCAATAATATTACTCCATTGATTTTGGTGAGAAAATAAATTTATATATCTTAATTTGGAAAAATAATGTGACATTTGTCACATGGTGTTTTGTTTTTGTGGTTTGTTTTATTTGTTTTCTTTTCTTCAAATTTTTAATTAGAGCTAGAATTCCACAATCTCGCAAACAATGCAACAAGCAACACTCAAGAATTAAACATACACACATTTTTATAAGAAAAGTTTTTGTTGGCCCACATTTTTGCACTAATAATTATATTAATATTTTTGGGATGTTACAGACTTTCCCCCTTAAAATAAATCTCGTCCCGAGATTTGCTAGGCCTGGGTACTAAAGAGGTTGGGAAACTCGCTCCTAAGATAGTCTTCACGTTCCCACGTTGCTTCATCTTCAGAGTGGTTAGTCCACTGGACTTTGTAGAACTTGATTGCTCGCCTGCGGGTGAGACGGACATCTTCGTCGAGAATCTTGAGGGGCGTCTCACGATAAGTCAGATCTTGATTCAGGTCGACGGACTGGTGATCGATGTTTTTGAAAACATCAGTCTGGTCAGGAACTTCAAGACATTTCCGGAGCAAGGAAATGTGGAAAACATCATGGTAATCGGCTAACTCTTGAGGCAACTCCAGTTGATAAGACACCTCTCCTCGACGGGCAAGGATCTTGAAAGGTCCAATATATCTTGGCGCTAATTTTCCTTTGACATGGAAACGCTGCATTCCTTTAAGGGGTGTCACTCGAAGATAGACATAATCTCCGATATTGAAGGTGACATCACGACGCTTGGGATCAGCGTAACTCTTCTGACGGGATTGGGCGGTCTTGAGTCGCTCTCGGATAAGCTGGACTTGCTCTTCAGCTTCATGGAGGGTATCTGGTCCAAACAGTTTGCCTTCTCCGGTGTCGGACCAATTCAGGGGTGTACGACACTTCTTGCCGTAAAGGGCTTCAAAAGGGGCCATTTGCAGACTAGACTGGTAACTGTTGTTGTATGAGAATTCTGCAAATGGAAGACAATCTTCCCATTTGGATCCATAGGCTAGGACACATGCGCGAAGCATGTCCTCTAATATCTGGTTCACTCGTTCAGTTTGGCCATCGGTCTGGGGGTGATAAGCTGTGCTAAACGCCAACTTGGTTCCGAGGGCTTCATGCAGGGCTTTCCAGAACCTTGAGGTGAATTGGGTGCCTCTATCTGATACAATCCTCTTAGGCACACCATGCAGGCTTACTATTCTGGAAATATACAGGTCTGCTAACTGATTTCCCCTATAGGTGGTGTGGACGGGAATAAAATGGGCCACTTTGGTCAGCCTGTCAACGATGACCCATATTGAGTCATGGCCTCGGTTGGACCTTGGAAGTCCGGTGATAAAATCCATTCCAATCTCATCCCACTTCCACTCGGGAATCTTTAGGGGTTGAAGCAATCCAGCGGGTCGCTGATGTTCAGCCTTGACTCGCTGACAAATATCACACTTGGCTACGAAAGCACCAATTTCTCGCTTCATTCCATGCCACCAAAATCTTTCACGAAGGTCTTGGTACATCTTGGTTCCGCCGGGGTGGATTGAGTAAGGGGTCTCGTGGGCTTCTTTTAGGATTAACTCCTTGAGTTCCGAGGTATTGGGGAAACAGATACGACCATTGAATCTCAACACTCCTTTTGCATCCTCGGTAAAACCAGGAGCTTTACCGAGAGAAATCTTCTTCTTGATTCCTTCTATGCTCTCATGACCTTTCTGGGCCTCCTTGATTTGATCTATCAGAGTTGGAGCTAACTCTAAATGGGCGAGATAGCCGTGGCTAACAAGCTCTAGTCCAAAATCTTTGAACTCCTTAAACAGGGCTGGCTGCTCTGCTTGGATCATGGCATTCAGGGTGCAGGGTTTGCGACTAAGGGCATCGGCAACTACATTAGCCTTTCCAGGGTGATAATTGATGCCGATATCATAATCCTTGATTAATTCCATCCACCTTCTCTGTCGCAAATTTAACTCCCTCTGCGTGAAGATATTCTTCAAGCTCTTATGATCCGTATAAATCTCGCAGCGATGTCCCGCTAGATAGGAGCGCCATGTCTTCAAAGCAAGGACAACAGCGGCTAACTCCAGGTCATGGGTTGGGTAGTTCTCTTCATGTGGTCGCAACTGCCGAGACAGATACGACACCACCTTGCCTTCTTGCATCAGAACACAACCCAGTGCTAGACGTGATGCATCGCAATACACGTCGAAACTCTTGGTGACGTCTGGCATTATCAGGACAGGGGTTGAGGTCAATCTCTTCTTTAATTCCTGGAAACTCTCTTCACACTTCTGAGTCCATTCAAATTTCTTGTCCTTTTTCAGCAGTTGGGTAAGGGGTTTGGCTATACTGGAGAATCCCTCAACGAACTTGCGGTAGTATCCCGCTAGTCTGAGAAAGCTTCGGATTTCAGTCACACTAGTTGGGGCTTTCCAGTCCACAATGGCTTGGATCTTCTCTGGGTCTACAGAAATTCCTCCCGCAGACACAACATGTCCGAGAAATGAGACTTCACTGAGCCAGAACTCACACTTGCTAAACTTGGCATACAACTGATGCTCTCGGAGGGTTGCTAAAACTAGACGCAGGTGTTCAGCATGCTCTTCTTCAGTTTTGGAGTAAATAAGGATGTCATCAAGGAAGACTACCACGAACTTGTCAAGATACTCCATGAAGATCTTGTTCATGAGATTCATAAAATAGGCTGGGGCATTGGTCAGACCAAAGGACATTACGGTGTATTCAAATAAACCGTAACGGGTTGTGAAGGCAGTCTTGGGAATGTCTGTCTCTCGGATTCTTAACTGATGATACCCTGACCGAAGATCGATCTTGGAGAAGACTCGGGCTCCGTTCATTTGATCGAACAGATCCTCGATCTTTGGGAGAGGGTACTTGTTTTTGATGGTCACATCATTTAACCTGCGATAATCCACACACAGGCGTGTGGTACCATCTCTCTTATCCACAAAAATAATGGGTGATCCCCAGGGTGAAGCACTTGGGCGAATAAGCCCTTTGCTGAGCATATCTGCTAACTGCTTCTTCAACTCAACCAGTTCTTCTGGATTCATCCGATAAGGCCTTTGGGATATGGGGGCTGTCCCGGGGATAAGTTCAATGATGAACTCAATATCCCGATCCGGTGGCATACCAGGCAATTCTTCAGGAAAGACATCTTGGAACAGGTGAACAACACGGATCTCATCTAGGGCTGGTCGAGCTATGCTCTCATGGCATCTTGGTTGGGGTCGACTGGTTTCTGACACATACTCCACTTCTACTCCTTTGTCGGTGGTGAGGGCTACAGCTCTTCTGGCACAGTCAATTCGACCATGGTACTTGGCTAACCAATTCATACCCAGTATGACATCTATTCCTTGGGTTCCTAGGATGATTAAGTCGACTAGGAACTTTTCCCCTTTGATCTCAAGGGAAACGTCCGGGCAAAATGACTTGGTATCTATGGTGGATTCTGGGATTTGGATGACCATGGGTTTGGGTAAGAGGTTTCCGACTAAACCTCCCTTAGCAACAAATTCTTGGGTAACAAAAGAATGAGTAGCACCAGAATCAAACAGAACAGTTGCAGGTACTGAGTTGACAAGGAACGTACCCATCACAACATCTGGTGCATCCATGGCCTCTTCAGCATTGATGTGGTGCAGGCGTCCCTTGGCAACAGCCACATTTCCGCGGGGTGCGGGGTTCTTGCCATTTCCATTGCGGCCTTGGCCGTTGTTCGGCGCCTGTGCATCGGGGCGCGGACCATTCTTCTTAGGATTGGGGCATGCCTTGGAGTAGTGACCCTTGGTGCCACAATTGAAACAGACAACATTGGCATTGAGGTTGGGGTTGCTAGAGTTCCCTCCGGGACGGGTGTTGTCATTGGGACGGTTGAACTTGTTTGGGTTGTATGGGGGCTTAGGGTAACTGGGGTGCGAAGTTGGTGGTGGTCTATATGCTGGCTTGGGGTTTGGTGGGTGGGTGCGAGGTTTCTGACTGCTCGAACCTTCCTGGGCAATCATTCTCCTCTTACGACCCTCAAACATGGATTTGCGCTTGGTCTCCAACTGTATGGCCTTGTCCACAAGTGATTCCAAATCAACAAAGTCATGGATAACCAAGGCGCATTGCAGTTCATCATGAAGTCCGTTCATGAAACGCTCCATCTTCCTCCCCTCGGTGTCGACGTCATCAGGAGCATACCGAGACAAGTCAGTGAACTCATCGAGGTATCCGACCACATCCTTACTTCCCTGCCGCAACCTGCGGAATTCATCCTTCTTCCGCTCAATGAGTCCGCGGGGAATGTGCTTCTTGCGGAACTTCTCCTGGAAATCATCCCAGCTGATAGCATAACCAGCTTGCTGTAGAGCCTTGGTAGCTTCCCACCAAGACCGTGCTGGTCCTGCAAGATAGTGGGTCGCATACAGCACCTTCTCAGGTTCTCCCACGGCTGCAACTACCAGGTTGTTGTTAATGGTGCGAAGCCAGTCATCGGCCTCAAGTGGGTGAAGTCCCTTGGAATAGGTGGGTGGGTTGGTCTTTTGAAAGTCGCTCAAAGTGGACCGCTGATTTTCTTCACCATTGCCATTGTCATTGCCATTGCCATTGCCATTGCCATTGTTGTGGTGGTTGTTGTTGTGAGCGGCAGCTATCTGTTGCAGGGCAGCGATATGAGCTTGACGCTCAGTCCGGGCAGCTTGGCGTTCCTCCATGATGAGCGCCAGAAGTTGGGCGGTGGTTGGGTCCGGTGGGGGTGGTGGTGCTCCTCCATCCGTGTTGGTGCGACGAGTGTCCACCATCCTGAAGCACACCGGGTATAAGGGGCAAGCAAAAAGGGGTTTGACCAAGGGAAGATGAGTTTTTACGTAGAGGTTGATTTACTAAGGATTATAAGAGAAACATTTAACACATGTTAACAAGACTAGCACACACTTTCATAGCACAACCATTACATCAAGAGTTCATCCAAATCTAGCTTACAACATTCTCCTTAACTAATGTACATATAGCAAGTGCCAAAAGAACCACAACTTTGACTCTACTAGCGATAGGGGGGGGGGGTCGACCTAATCCTGCGGTAGAACTCAAGTAACTCGCCTACTGAGGTGGAACCTCAGGCTCTGCCATGTCAGCATCGGACTGGTAGGGTGGCTCCTCTGGATCCTCCTCCTCATCATCCTCATCCTCATCATCCTCATCCTCATCGTCCATCTCCTCCAGATAGTCGTCATCGTCACTGAGGAAAGCGTCGTTCTCCTTGCGGAGATCCTCGCCCTCCTCCTCCATCTCGTCAGTACGGAGCTCCAAATCCTCTATCAGCTCATCCTGCTCGGCAACCTTCTTGCGGAGCTTCGCTATGGTCTTCCTCATCTGGGTTCCCTTCTTAAGAAGAGCGGCCTTCTCAGTCTTCAGTTGTGCCTCACTCTCGCGACTCTCCTTGAGCGAGAGACGCTCAAAGTGAGACCGAAGCCTAGCGCACCTCAGATCCTCCTGGGTGCGAAAGAGCATAATCTCCATGTCCAGGATATACTCTCCGAATGTCGGGTGCAGAGGGGACCGAATTGGGTGTCCATCGATGGTGCGCCTCCCGTAGAACTGGAAACGAGAGTTTACCAGCTCCGCCTTGTGTTCCTCACAAAGCCGGGATAGCATCCGCTGCATGGAACGACACAGTCCATCGTCCCAGTGGACGTCCATGAGGGTGAAAGAGAGTGCCCTAGATCCGGGGGACTTGATGTTCCCGCGAACAGACGCCTCGATCAACCAGGACAGGTTCCCGTTACCGGGAGCGTCCACCTGGGCTCCCTTAAACTCAGGAGCGGGACGACCTAGCAGCTTGGTCAACTCGAACAAATCCTTCTCGAACATCAACTTGCCGTCCTTCTCCAGCTGAACGAACTCGGTGAAATGGATCGCCATCTATAATTTTTAGTCAAAATTTTAAGTTAGTGAGATGGCAAGTATATCAAAATTTTAATGGAAGGGAAAATATGTGAGCAGATTTTTAAGTTTATTAAAATGACAAGTGTGGCAAGTTTTTATGAATATGAGAGAAAACTTAATAGTTTGTAAGAAGAGAATTTTGCACAAATGAGAGGGTAAGAGATAAGCATTTTTAAACTAATTTCTTACTTTGTTTTCTTTAAAACTCAACTTTTGTAATCACTATCTAACGACCATGCTAATCTAAGGCTCCTAAAGTCGAGATGGCTCTGATACCAATTCTGTGGGGACCCCGGACTAACTGTCCGAAATACCCGATTATGCTTAACACAACGATCCCATGATCAGTCTGTCGTTGCACATAACCCGAATTGAATACCAAAGTTTACATCCATTACAATACCGAATTAAAGTCTTACATAAAATGGTCATCTAGACCAAGTCTTACATAGGTGCCTTCAAGGGCCAAACCAAAACAATCAGCGGAAATAAGGCGTAGTAGACATCAAATCCTAGCGATGACCCGACAGGCAGTCGACTTATGAAGATCCTTAGTTGGCATAGATGTCGCCATACTCTTCCTGGGCGTAGTACTCCTCCATGTCTGGCTACGACAATAGCCAGAAGCAAACTAGTATGAGTACATTTGAATGTACTCGCAAACTACTCCAACATGAGTGCTCTAGTTCCATTTTTAGTTTCTCACTTTTATCCATTTAAAACATCTCTGTATCTTTGTTGAAGAAGATAAGGAAATTATGACTACTAGATATCTCAATTTAATTAGTTTTATTCCAAAACTCCTCCTTCATCCGATCGTAAACCATTATGGCAATATCTTTCCAACTACCTCATACCGATCCGTTGGTATAGGTGTATGGAACACTCTCCATTTCCTTTTTCTTTTTAAACTCAACTCTTTTCCAAAAACTTGCACATGGTCTAAGTAGGGTCTTCAACTGTCCATATCCGAGGACTCGGCTATTCGAATAGTTTAATTACCCTCTGCAGAGGTAGCACGCTTTTCCCACACTCATCCGATAACTCATCGTGTCAGCCACGTCTCGCCATACCAGCGGTATGCGAAGTTGAGTCACCGACCCTAGTCTTTCCTTTGCTCATGCTAGTATAGGATCCTGCCCCTATGAACCATTCCATCTACACCTAGTCCAGTTTCCCGTCGGAAACCCTAAGTGTGAGGACTCATAGGTTTTATCTGGCGGTGTATACGGACATCCTTCTATCCTCCTCCTTATCTACTCATAGATTTTTGAGCGAGGACCCAGGTCAGGGTTAGGTCACCAAACCACTCCCTCATGCATAACAGAGTCATCTATGTTGATGCAGTGTCCCATACTAATAAGAGCAAACTAGATGACTAAGCCCTTTCCCATATGTGGGTAAATGTGGTCGCACAGAGTATCGGTTGCTTGACTGAGTACTAGGACACAATGTGCTTTTCCTAAAACCATCTTTCTTCATTTCCTTATTTCAACACCACATCTTGGTGCTATATATCCACACAAGTTTTCAAAGGAGTTTTGAATAAACAACCTTGTTTTTCCATCCTATAGTTTTAGTATATACTTCTACATATGGTGGCAAAATAATCTCTATATACTTTTGAAAAAGGGTTTTTGCACACCTTTGCTTTTAAAAATGATTTGTAAATCTAGATACATAAGTTGGGTGCAAGCTCAGAGAGTAGCTTGCCTTGCTCGGCAAAGTGATCTTGGTCTTGGTCTTCAGGTTCTGCAAATCCCTCCTCCTCGATATATCCGGCAACGTTCTCGTCTAATACACAATCAATCAAATACAAACAATCACTAGCCTATTCAATCAATCATCATAGCATTACACTCTTAGAGGTTCTAATTAACCATTCCACATACCAAACAATATCATGTGGTTTCAATTTAATTGAATTAAACATTATTCCCTTGTATTTTAATTAGGGCAGAAACTTGTTGCACATGTTTAATTGCATAGATTGAGTTCTGTTTGTCACAAAAATACAAACTAAAATTCTACAGAAAGCTAATGATGTGTAGAAGATGACACAATTGGGTTTGGGTCATTTGGAGTTACCAAACTCCCTACACATTGTTTTGAATCCAGAAGCCAATTAATATGGTTTTGGCTATTATTTAAATTATATTCATCTAAAAATTAAACCATTTTAGGGGTGACTAACCATGGCTAAATGTGACCTAATAAAATTAGTTTCAACTAATTTGGATTATCAGAGTATCAGAAACAAACAAGTTTAGGATTTAAACATGCTACTGTAACTTGAATGTTGTATTTTTATTATACATCCAAATGGGGTGAAACTAGTTTGGTTGGATAGGGAATTTCATAAGCTTTCCAGAACAGTTGGATTTGCTAAATTTGGAGTTGTAAATCTAAAGTTATGAATTTCTAAAAATGGGGTTCAGCACTGGTTTTTAAATGAAACTTAAATTCGAATTTAAATCCAGAACGGATAATGTTGAAAAATCTGACAGAGGGGACCCACTGGTCAGTGACTCAGTGAGCGCGCGCGCGGTTCATTTAAACCTGACGCGTGGGACCTGCATGTCAGGGTTTTAATATTTTTCACGAACCGGTAAGCTACCGTAGGATCTAGATCTAACGGCTCAGGATGCCCGCGTCGCCGGCGACCAGACCCGAGCGGCGCTGCGGCTCTGGCGACGGCGAGGTGGACGGTGCGCTCACCTAGGGGGCTCGGGAGGGCGTGCAGACGGTGCAGAACGACGGCGGCGAGTCGGGGAGGGCTTAGGGACGAGCGGCGCGTGCAGGGGAGGCTCCGAGCGACGGCGACGAGCAGCTCCTTCTCCGCGGCTCCGCTCCAACTCCGGCGAGCGATTGGCGGCGCTCCTGGACACGGGACAGAGGGAAAAAGGGCGCTGGTGAGTGCGGGGTGCATGGGGAAGGGGCTGAGGGCAGAGGGGACCGAAGGGGAGAGGCAGCACGGCCAGGCCGTGGTCGTCGCCTACCTCGGGCATGGCGAGCTCGAGGAAGGTGACGGCGACCCGAGGCTTCGCGGCCTCGGTCCTGGCCTCCTCGCGGTGCACAAGGGAGAGGGGAGTGGTGTGAGGGGGGAGGGGCAGTGGCGGTGTGGAGAAATGCAGGGCACGGGCGGCTTAAATAGAGGTCGGGCGGCGCACGGTGGACGTGGTGCAGAGGGCACCCGCGGCCGTGCGTGCTCGCCGTAGGCCGGTGGAGGGTGTGGGCTAGGTGCGGGGTGCTCGGGGGACCAGAATGGCGAGGTGTGGTGGCGTGGCGCGTGCTGTGCGTGCGAGACGGGGCGGGCCGGCCGTGAGCGCGCTCGGGCGGTGCACGACGTGCACGGCGTGGCTCGGGCGCGGCGCGGTCGGGGCGTGCTGCTGCCGCGTGAGGGAGCCATGAGGTGAGGGAGAGCGACGGGGGGGGGGGGGGGGGGGGGGGGCACGGAGCGGCCAGCACGGCGCGGCGCCTGCGCGGCCACAGTGCCGACAATGGCGACGTGCGCGCCGGCGGCTGTCCCCCGGCGTCCATCGGTGCTCCCGGCCGATTTTCTTCTCGTTCTTGAGCGCGGCGAGTCGAGTGGAGTGAGGCAAAACGAGTGAGGGCAGTGGCTTGCGTCAATTTGATCAAAATTGATCAAATCATCCATGGATTTTGGTTCGGTTTGGGATGAACAGGTGGTGACCACCAGGTGTTTGCTGAAATTCCTGAACCAAAACAGTGACAATTTGGCTATTAAATTTCTTGTACTTTGCCTAATCCTTTTGAGTCCAAACTTAGGATCTAGGCTAAACATATTATTGGTAAGTGATACAAAGTCTTTTTGAAATATTTTGAAATATTTCAATCATGAATTTCTAATTTGAATTTGAAGTTTGAATTTCAATTTTTGAAAGGGAATAGTTTGTAAAAATTAACTAGGAGTGTCAATAATATTACTCCATTGATTTTGGTGAGAAAATAAATTTATATATCTTAATTTGGAAAAATAATGTGACATTTGTCACATGGTGTTTTGTTTTTGTGGTTTGTTTTATTTGTTTTCTTTTCTTCAAATTTTTAATTAGAGCTAGAATTCCACAATCTCGCAAACAATGCAACAAGCAACACTCAAGAATTAAACATACACACATTTTTATAAGAAAAGTTTTTGTTGGCCCACATTTTTGCACTAATAATTATATTAATATTTTTGGGATGTTACAGAAATCTTTACAGTGAATTTTGCTTCAAGTTTGGTCTGTTTCATCCTCTTGGTGGTACACTTGTTCTCAAACACTTGGGGTTGAATAGTTCTCTTATTCCTTGCAGGCATGAACACGTCATCAGTAGATGTATCTTCATCTTTGCTACTGTAACCTCCATCACAGTCTGCATCAGCATCAGCATCAGCTTTGTTTAAATCATGTTTAACTTCTTCAGCTGCTTTCCCTTGATTACGCACACGAGCTGAGCTACGTCTTTTTGACTTATCAGAGGATTCTGCGGTGGGCTGGTCTCTTTTGCTTCTACATCCTGTAACTTTCCTGAGGAATGTTGCAAGTGTCAAATCAATGTCGATGTACATCTCGTGTGCAGCTTCTGTGTACCTCGTAAGTTCCTTTGATTTAACAAAAAAGAAAAGGAAAAAAACCAATCAATAAGGGAGTTCACATGGAAAGTTTACATTAAATTGTTTTCGGTTTGCAGCAATGAAGGCTGAAAAACTGCTTATAAACAGAAAAGGCATGTGTGCTACGTACTTCTTTTGAACAATTTGGTGGTACGTTTGCTTTGACAAACCTCTCTATCTTTGCAGGCGTGCTTACCATCAGCATTTTTTTTTGCCCTGAAGCACTCCTTGAGCTGAAAAAAGGAGCAGAAAATTGCTTAGCTACACGATGATATAGTAAAATAAAACATACAATGTAAGTTACAAAAAAAAACCCTGTGAATATGTTGGGATGTTACTCACCGGTAATCTACCAAACGTGCCATCATCCTTGATGTCTTGTTCTATCGCAAGCGCAATCATCTTATTATCCCAAGCACATATGCGTGTGACATCTTGTTGCACAGTGATGTCAATGGTCTCCAACGAATCAACATATGCAAGCTGAAGAAAATAGTGTAAAAGTGATTTAGTAAGTTGTCAAAATGTATAGCTAAGACAAACAATACAAGAAGAGGGTTGTGCTAACCATCATCATAGAAAGGTAAACATTGAATCCATTGTTCCCTTTCGCTGACTCAATTAGTATCATGATGACAAAATGCGCCCAGTTGAGGTCTTTGATCTTTGATGGGTCCATAATAGCAGGATAACACCGGGGGCTTACTCTGATAGCAGTTGTTGGCGCTAGTATTGAGCACTGAACATACATCACCCACAACATAAGGTACACCTCATCTCCTTTTGTCATCCCTTTTAGCTTGGTCTCTATTTCAGTGAGAGTAGGCTGCTTGCCTGGTGGGAATCCTAGCACTTCCATTACATACTTCACTGCTTGGGGATCCTTTTGATATATTACAGGGAATCTTCCCCTTGGGCATCCAAGAACCTTCTGCACTAGTTCTTCTGTCACTGGGATGCTACCCCTGCCAGGGAATTCCAGCTCGCACGTTTTGTAATTGAAAGATTTAACCAGAAAGTTACACAGCTCAGGGTGTAACTTGGAACACTTAATGTGCAGGAAGCTTGAAAATCCATTATCTGATATGATTTTGTGGTGGGATATGTTCATGTCCTTCTGTAACCTCACCAGTTTCATTGGGGATGCTCTGCTAAAGTATTGCTGCCGTAGAATTGAGATAATAATTAGCAAAATAAAGTTTTTGAAATAAGGAATTGTTGCAGCAAATTAAAGGTCCAGAAAAAGTTATAGTTCAGAAATAACCTTTTTTGTCCTCATTTCGTTCTTCTCAGGCAGTCTCTCCCCTTCTCCCTCATCTGCTAGTTGTTCTGTAGGTTGAACCTCGTGTTCTTCAAGTGGATGCGCATTTTCTCCATTGTTTTATGTACCAACCTTCCTCCTCTTGAACTGCAGCCTTTTCCTCAGGTTTTTGAAATTTGTGTGTCCAGACCTTGGGGTCTTAAGTGCCTTCTACATGGAATAAAAATGTTGCATGAGTTATGTTACATGCTTGAACAACTAGTCCTAAAAAAACTATAAGCCCTAACTTACAGCTGATGTCATACTCCTTGTCCTCGACGCAACGGAAAAAGGGGCGTACAAATGGAGCATCCGAGATTACGAAAAAATGTTGACAACTGCAAAAATAAGCGATATCAGATTACAATGAATGTACTGATTTTACATCTTGTCAATCAAAAAATAACATGATATTACGTCTGCTGTACTGATTTTACATTCTGGTGTACTAAAAATCCTAAATTATGATCATGGCACGAGCAAAAAAAGAGTATCCGTGTTTACAAAACCTAGTATTCGTAAAAAAAGAGACTACGTGAAAATATAGCAAAAACACACAAAACCATATGCATTTACATGCACAGTTACCACTTTGTGCATTAGTATTATCAGGCGTTGCCGCTGGTAATATCATTCATAAAAAAAGCGACTAGGGAGTGGTCAACCACTTTAAAATAGAGTTTGCAGATTATTTCTACTTAGTATGCGTGATATACATCCAAAAACATCCCTACATGTAGCACCATACAGGCTTCAGGTTTCCAGAACTTGAAATGCTTCTATCTGTGCATATAATTACTAAGATACTAAGTGGAATGAAGAAATGAGTGACTCAACAATACACTGAATGTTGTGCCCCCCGGTTATACATGAACAGTTAGATTCCCTGCATATAATTACATGCATCTCTGAAAATGCAAAAACTATGCCATATAGTGAAGCAAAAACACAGTAACATGATGCGTGTTACATCGTGTCATGTTACATCCCACCTTAATGTGCACCTACTAAACAGCATCGGGCACACTTTGATGCCTCTGATGAAGCAAAACACAGTAGTACTGGTCCCCTAAACAAATAGCCAGTGCATCCCCTATTTGACAGTGCATCACAAACGACACAACACAAAAACACACTCTATCTCAAAAAACAGCCCAAAAAACAATGAGGGAAATAATGATACATTCGTCGATTAGTACAGAGAGAAATTACATGTTCATCCATACAGCACACCCCTGCCCCCCCCACTACACCTTCCTGTTGAAAAAACACAGCAAAAACACATCAAATCAAAGGCCCTAGGTGGTGATTCGTGTAGATCTAAAAGGAGACCGAAGGCTAATTACTACAATAAATCACACCGACTCAAAACAGGGGGAATGGAGCAACGTACATCACAAATACACAGCCAACTAAAAAAACAACTTAACGCAGGCCTGGGTGGTGAAGGAAATCGAGTTTACTCACTTGAATCCAGCTCCTATTCAGCGGTGAAAACGGAGGAATCGACGCAAGTAAGTCTGTAGGATTGTGCTCACCCCTACCCCGCCCCACTACACCTTCCTGTAGCAAAAACGCAGCAAAATCAGGTAGGCTGCAAAGAGCCTAGATGGGTGATTCGCGTAGATCTAAAGGGGACCGAGGCTAATTATTTCAAAAACAACGCCGATTAACCAGGGGAAATGGAGAAAAATCGCAGCGCACATGCGAGATGTAATCTCCGATCACTCCCCACGGGATTTGCCTCTACCCCCCGACACCTTCCTCCGCCAGAGGATTGCAACGACGACAGACCGGCGGAGGAGACGGGAGCGCCGGTGAAGAGACTCCCGTGACGGCGCGGAGGCGGAGCGGCGGAGAGCGAGAGGAGACGGCGGGGAGGAAGAGAGAAGGGAAATGATTTGTCTCTATCCGACCGCACACATCCCGAAATTTGAATCGACCAGCTCTATTTACGTACCAGATGACGATGACAAGTGGGACCACGACGCACACGTGTGCGCGAACCCGGGTACACGAAGCAAAAACGAGCTGCGCGTGCGGCGCGCGACAGGAAGAGCGAGCGCGCCGTTCGATCGGATCCAACGGAGCGCGACGTGAGCACGCGGTAAGACGCCAGGATGGTCAGCCAATTGATAGATAATCCGTAGAACCAATTAGAGTTTTAAACGCAGTTCATTTTAAGTTAAACTTTGACCGTGAGGTCAGATTTGTGATTTTGGCCCCGTGTTCATCCCTACCTATGAGCATAGAATGTTAAATTCCATGCACTGCTATAACCGCCTGGAAGGCGTCACGAATGCGACCAAGAATATATTCCAAGAATCCTCTAGCTATGTGCCCGATCGAGCGCTGGAGATCCAGCAGCTTAATTAGACTATATATATGTGTGTATGGTTGGAGACGCTCCCGCCTCGCACACAGCTAGAAATCGCACGCTCTAGATCTAGTCGCAGTCCCAACATTTAATTTCCACGAGGAGTTTGCATAACCGAGAGGAAGAACGAACATGAACAACCCGCCGCCTCCGCCAGGTGATGAAGCGACGGTCGATGTCGATCCACACATGAAATTCCTAGTCGATTACTACCGCTAACGCATTGTATGTTCTCTTCGCTGCTGCAGGCTACCCTACGGCGGATGATCATTCCGATAATAAGGAACAGGGTGCAGGCAAAAAGGAGGGATCCTCATCCTCGGGACGCCCTACGACGACGGCCAGACGGGGCGAGACCAGTTTCATCGAAGGATGGTGCGGTTGCACATCGATTTCTCTCAGTGGATCTACTAATAGTTCGTCACTGATTTATTAGCTCCTTCTGATGTTTCTTGTTTGATCTCAGCATCGCTACGCTCTGCTGCTGCTGGCTCTGGGAGCTGTGCTGCGATTGAAGACGACGAGGACACGAGACTGACAATTTGAGAAGATGAATTCGTCATTTCAAACACTTCAGTTGTGATGTAAATTTTGGTCTAAAGTTCTAGACACAGTTTTTTCTTCTGTCGATGCCACATACTCAGGGAGCTCCAGCGTGTAGTACTTGCGTACTGCCTCGCCATTGAACACCTTTTTCTTTTTGCGGAGGTCAGTCACTGAAAGAAAGTATGGAACCTTCTTCTGCTGCGAAGACGTACAGAAGTCATCATGTATTCATGTGCATAATCACTTGATTTTTTCTTGAATACTCTCTTCCGTACCAGTACTATACTTAAATGAAATCAAGCACTTTGTCTTGAGGAAGAAACGAGCACTACTCGCGGTAGTTTTCTTCTCGGCAAACCATGTTGGAATGCAGAACAAGCGGCCTAGAGTGTGGCCACCAAGTCAAGTCAGCGTATGCCGTGAGCTTTTCAGATGTATTTGTTTCCCGGTCATAGGGACGAGTTTTGTCCACTCGTTGTTGCGTGTGTTGTTGCTTCCAAGATCAGACTGGTGTACAAAATATTTCAATGTTAGTTTCTTTTTTGTCTCTATTGTGAGTCACGGTTTGCTCTGTTACGCATGGATCTCCTTCGGCAGGTTGAACTGTTTCGCGCTGAGCTTCATGACACTCTTGTCAAGAATCAGGTTGCGTCGTTTGTGCTTTTTCTGCCTGAGTCTTACGATTTGCTTATCGATTTGTTGGCGGATTACACTGGATATGTCAAGGATGTTGATTATGTTTTACTTAGTCAGGCTTCAGAGGGTGTAATTGTAATCAGGAAGGTGGAGAAGTCTTGAGGAAGACAAGAAAGAAGATTGGCGTGGCAAGGAAAATTTCCGTGATTGCTTGATAGTCGGGGTGTTCCACGTGTTGTTAGTTTGTGGTTATAGTAGGTTACGAGTTTGTTGGCAGTCGTTTGGTTGTTTGGGTTGGTGTTGTTGGCTTGTGGTCGTGATTCTGTTCTAACTGTTTTCGCCCGATTTTCATAAATTTCAGGCAACTATTTTCTTTTTAATTAATAGAATGCGGGGCAAACCTTTTTCTCCCATTTCAAAAAAAGACCGAGGAAAGGGAATTGGTAGCAAACTAAAAGAGATAAAGAATTACCAATCTGTTAAACATAATCATTTAGTAATTCTTAGTCAATTGAGAATTTAAGTCTCATCCGATTTTTAAAAATGCAACTTAAGGTGTAACTTGTACGTTTTCTATCGATTTTTAAAGTGTAACTTGACTTTTCACTAAATGTGTTGAAAAAGTGCTAATTGCACCTTTCACGAAACATACCATTCCAGTTTTTCAACACATTTTCTCATCCGATTATCTTTGTTTGAGAAGGTTAAGTATTTGTGTGTGATAATGCGATACGTATATCTAATAGGGTATTTATTTTTAACCATAAAAATAACCCTAACAAAATATAGTATTTAATTTGTAACTAACTGGTAGTGGGTGCGTAATGTTAAACTCATTTTCAGTGGCATGTAAATCAGCCCCTCTAGAGAAAATCTTTTACTCCCTCCGATCCATATTAATGGATTTAACTTTGTCTAGATACGAATGCATCTAGTTAGTGCATTCGTATCTAGACAAAGTTAAGTCCATTAATATGGATCGGAGGGAGTAAATAAAACTTGGTGGTACAAATTCTCTGAGTTTTTATAATTATCCAAGTAGGTCGATAGACAGCATGAAACTATATATACGTGGTTGGACATTCTTCATGAGAGTGCGAGAGTGTTTGGTCGGTGGAGATTGGAGAATATATATCAAACCTACTAAATTACTTTGCAACTTTTCCCGAGAGAAATAAAGGGATACGCGATGGCGGCCACCCCCACGAACGTGCGTGTGGACATTGACAGGCGAACATGAATGTCTTTAGATAAAAGCCAGCCAAATCCCATAAAAGTTTCAACGGAACACAACGGCTAGCTAGCTTTCGAGTAGAAGAACGAAGGAATCGATCGATCGTTTCAACAAAAGTACGCCTAGACATTGGACGCGCATGCGATGCGAGGGACAAGGATCGAAGATATGGGAGAACGCGCAATGTCAGAGCAGGGAACTGATTCCTTCCTCCCTGCAGGTGGCATGCACACGCATCCTCTGAAGACTCTGCGCCATGGCCGATGGCTCAACGTATACCTTGCCGACGAGAGATCTCCGGCGAGTAGTCGAGTTCTCCGTCGACAAACCAACCTATACGTACGTTCACACATACTCTAGCGGCTGGCGCATTGTCAAAAACATGGAAAGCAACAGAGAGGACTGATCGAAAAGGCTGTTCTTTTAACAAGCTAGCCAGCAAATCGAGAATCTCTTGCTTGTCAATGCCGTTCCCTAGATCAGGCGACGCACGTCCGTCCACGTTCCTTTCTGCCTGCTTTTGGCATTGCACAAGGAAGTAATTCACATGCAGTAAGGTATCGATCTGTGGAGCTGCTGCTGCTTCCGTGCACATATATACGCCGACAGTGCTTCTCTCTAGACAGCATTCGCAGCTTGGACGAACTACTGCCAGCAGCAGCTAAAGATCTAAAGATATGGATCAGAAGAACAGCCAGCAGCTGCAGCCTCCTCCAGGTGACGATCAACTCAAACCATCCATGTTCCGTTCTGGAAGTACCCCTTGATCGATCGATGTCCATGCATGTCGAAGATTCTTCAGTGAATTGTAAACAGATCTAATCCTTGACATATTTTCTTTCCCTCGATCGATCATTTGCCAATTGCCACATAGGTTACCCGACGGTGGACTCGGTGCAGCAAGCTGCCGGCGCCAAGAAGAAATGCTGCTGCGGATCACGTCGCCGAAGGACCAAACGCGGCGAGACCAGTTTCATCGAAGGATGGTACGTACGTATGCTGAATTGCTGATCACAAGTTCACAACATACTATCCTGATATCTCATTTTTGCCTACTCACCGTGTGATGTTCTTCTGCTTTTTCTTCAGCATTGCTGCGCTCTGTTGCTGCTGGCTTTGTGAGCTGTGCTGCGATTGAAGGGCCGGGCACCCCGGTTATGCAGATCATGCACGATATGCACAGATCAATTTATTATACGGAGTGTAGCTGCTGCTTAATTCGGTCTTAGTTACTCATTTAGATGTTGTATGTGGTCCTCAAGTATACTTTATCATCTGCAATCCGGATGCGTCTTCATATCGTGCATGGCATCAACAAGATGCTTATATGTATGTATAATCGAGTATCTGTATTTGTTATATACACAAGGCTATCTCACGAAATTTGAGCTTGGCTTTAGTTGTTCTCGAGGTTGTGTGGGCTTTGCCCCGTGTGGTTGTGTTATTGTATGATTTTCGCCCGGTTTCAAAAAGATAAGGCAAAGCTTTTGCCTTCGGTTTTAAAAAAAGAAATTTGAGTCCCAAACTTTTGATGTGTAAGCGCTATTGTGTGATATAGTGATGCTCAACAGTGCGACAAGTGGATACTGAACTGAAGTCATTATCGCCTTTAAAGAAATAGGAGGTATGTCTAGGACAATTTAGACATGTACATCTATAAAAAAACTTGTTAAGCTTGATAAAACAAAAAAAAAAGGTTACGTTTCTAGAAAAAACTTCTCATGGCTCCTGCCCTAGCCGCCAGGGCGATGGTGAGGCGCCTTCTGCCTGAGCTCGCTGGCGTGTGACTTGGTCCCCTCTCCCTCCGTCTGCTCCTTCGTCGGCGGGAGGGAGGGGGGATCCGATTCATCTGCTCTGTAGTTAGGGTTTGACTTTGTAGGTCATGGCACGCCGTTGGGTGGTGGGAGCGACGTTCGGACAAAAATCTACCTCAACTCTACGTCCACACCGGCGTTGTCTTTCATGACGAGGTCTCGGAGTTGGTGGCATTGCGTGCTTGCCGATCTTTCATGTCAGTGGCGTTGAGGTTCTTGGATGGTGTTGGCGAGCCGACTCCATCAGTTGTGTCTTTCCTCCTGCCTTATCCCCGTTACTACGACGTTTTATCCGACGTCATGGTGGAGCAGGGAGGATTTGTCCAGGAGTACGTGCAAATAGTTGTTTGTAATGGTGACAGATGGCAGATGTTTCACCTTGTGTTGGGTTCGTGGTTGGAGGTTGACGGTTCTGGTTCCCTACTCCAACTTCGTCATACGGGGGTGTCAGTTCTGAAGTTCGATGGCGTGTCCGGGGTCGTGTTGTCCCGGTCTAATTCTTTTAACGATAATGGTTTGTCCTATGGCAGACTAGTTTGGAGGTCCGAAAAGCTGCTGATGATGGAGTCACGTCGAACTCGGGTGCAGAGGTGATTTGTCTCGTTTTACTTTGGTGGCTAATATGGTGGTGCCGAAGAAAAGATATACATTGGTTTGTCACATAGATTTATCTTATCTTTACAGATTTGTAAGATCTGTGTGTAGGTGCTTTGTATCACGTTCTTTTATCAATGAGAAACGTATTATTACCTTAAAAAAAGGTTAAGCTTGATATCCCGCCCGAAGGAATCGAACTCTGTAAGGTTAAGCTTGATATCCGTCCGATCCACATCTAACGCTCCAGAATAATTTCTCTGACGTGTAGCCAGCCGTCTCGTGCCGGAAGTTAATAACCAGCATCTGCAGGGTCCTGCATGAAAAAAGAGACGAAATAACGCAGGCCAGAGCTCTCTGTTCCAATCCCCGCATTCGTGAGTTCGCCGCCCCGTCGGAAGAGAAAGAGCAGGGAGGGAGAGCCCGGCGAGATGGGGTTCATCGGCGACCAGTTGGAGTCGATCCGCTCGATGCAGGTCCGCCAGGTGCTCTCGCAGATAATCAGCCTAGGTGACGGCCGTTCTCCCCTTCTCTCCTCCGATTAAATTTCTTGTTTTCTTGCAAATATTTCCGGACGTATTTTGCGCTCAGATCGGTGGGATTCAGCGTTTCGGGTTTACTTGTGAGTCGGAGAGAGTTCTGATTTGCATTGCGCGGTTATGGTTAGTGGTTTTGGGGTTTCCGGTTGCCAGATCGAGGCAGGGAGGATCTAAAAAATTGTCTAGGTTCATGATCTGGTGCGACGAGCTTTATAAAGCTGTTCATTTGGAGGAGTCACACGAACTGAATTGTAAAAGAGCGGCTGAACTGGATGTGACAGTCTTAGAGAAAGTAAATTGGGAGTTTTCAGCTCCTGTTGTTTCACCATAGTAGCTAGTTATTACTTGTCACTAATGCTAATCCTTGCTTCTAAAGATTATATTATGAAGTCGTAGTATCTGTGAAAGAACAGAACAGAACGTGGTTTGTCATTATTCTTTTTTGTTAGTTATGTTGAGTTTTCTGCTCGTAGATATGCTGTTTGCAACAGTGGTCTCATAAGGAAGTTCAAAATGTTCCTCATGGCAGGTATGATTGTTACCTCGGCATTGATCATATGGAAGGGATTGATGGTCGCAACTGGGAGTGAGTCTCCGGTGGTGGTGGTTCTTTCTGGTAGCATGGAGCCTGGATTTAAAAGGGTTTGTTACCTACTTCAACAATACGAGAATCACCTTAAACACTGAATGCTTTTCTGATTATTAGACACTTATGGGCTTGTTTGGACGCCTTCTAATGTGACATAATCTTGTTGGATAGACATGGAATTTGAATTAGAATCCATTCCAACTGAAGAAATTGAGTTGACTTAGAGGGTATCCAACCCTCAAGTGTGCAGCACATAGGTTGGATCATTCCCATTAGAGTTTTCATAAGAATAAGGATAAAGTTGGCTCCCATGGTATTGGACTACTATATTGCCTTTAAGATCCACTGCACATTTTCCTTTTGTCATTAATGTTATCATCAGTTGATGATTCCTATGGTTGCATGCCATGTTTTCAGTTTTTCGTTCTTAGTCCAGTGCCATTTTGGCACCCCGTAGGCTATAATGTGGCATCATCATTTGCACAAGTGTCCTTGTGTATCTGATTATCTGTTTTGCAGGGTGATATTCTGTTTCTAACCATGAGCAAAGAACCTATTCGCACAGGAGAAATAGTTGTTTTTAATATTGATGTAAGTCACTTAATCAGTGTACTATATTTCTTTGTGTTGTGTACTTCTACTTGATTTTCGAGACACTGAATTTACATTTGGACATTAATTTATACAGGGACGCGAAATTCCAATTGTTCACCGCGTGATCAAGGTAATAAAATTTTGAACTCATAATATTGGTATCAATTACCTTGTTTATTTTAGATGTGCAGGTCCTTTTGCTTGCTTGTTTTAAGTTTACTTTTCTCTCCGAATAGGTTCATGAACGCCAAGAAAGTGCAGAAGTTGATATCCTCACAAAAGGTACCGACTTTTTTTCTGTTTGAGCGCCACACATTTTTCTTCAGTGATGATTATTCATTTAGTTTGTGCATCCTGGCAATGATAGTAAACAGCTAGTAATTTATATTTATAGGTGGTGCCACCACACTGTTGTATCTTAACTTATGAACTGCCTTGCAGGTGATAATAATTTTGGGGATGACCGACTCCTGTATGCACAAGGGCAGCTTTGGCTTCAGCAGCACCACATTATGGGACGGGCTGTAGGGTGAGTATCCTCGACATTTATATCACATCTCCCTTCCTGCTGGTGAATAATAATTCAGATGTCACTTATCTTTTGTTCTGTGAACAGCTTTCTTCCATATGTTGGGTGGGTTACTATTGTGATGACTGAGAAGCCCATCATTAAGGTATGTTTATTCCTTTTGAGTATACTGACCGGCCTGGAAGTCGAACAATGGTTTCATGGGAAGCAACTTTTCCGTTAGATGTTGATAGTACACTTCATTCAGCTGCTGGCTGATAGGAGATCTAAACTACTCCCTCCGTTCCAAATTAGATGACTTCTATTTGGACAAAAGTGAATGTATCTAGATATGCTATAAGTCTAGATACATCCACTTTTTGACAAAAGAGAGTCATCTAATATGGAACGGAGGGAGTATATTTTAAAAACTACTGTAATAGTATGTGATGCCTCTTGCTGCATTTCTGGCTTTGAGCATTGTTGAAATACTAATATGTGATGCCTCTTGCTGCAGTATCTTCTGATTGGCGCGCTGGGCCTGCTTGTCATAACATCAAAAGAGTGAAGATGTCAACCTTAGCACATAGTTTCATGTTGTAGTGCAAAAGTAACTCTGGGCAGAACAAGTTTTGTTGCACCCTGTACTGAATGACAGATGTCTTTTTTTAACTGTTTTTTAGTATGTATCTGCTCTGCCAAGCGTGTCTTATGCATCACCCATCTTCTGATGGTCTTAACTAATGGTTTCACTTGCACCATATAAAGTAGTAAGCCTTTCCAGAGGAAAAAAAATCAAATCTGGTGATGGCACAAAGTATTCTGCTTGGCCAAATGCCTTGCGGTTGCCAGCACCATGGCTCATGGTACACTCCTTATGGCATTTCTGTCTGAATTGAGCCAAATAATTTGGGAACGTTTGTTCGTTTTGTCTGAACTGAGCCAAGAATTTGAAACGTCCGTTTTGTCTCAACTGAGGCAATAATTTGTAAACTGCGACTGGATTTTGCTAGTGTCTGCTGTTTTTGTGCACATGCAAATAACTACAGTTTGATATATGAGATGACAATTGATAGAATGAAATAAAACATTGAGAAAACATCGCTTACCTAAGGGCATCTTCAATAGTGGATGTCTTGGCTTCTTTGAACAAAATCTTACATCTCTCGGAGAAAGTTTAAGTCGCCTCATTTTTACAAGCCGTTACAAACACCAGGAACATCCAAAGAATGTTGCACAGGGAAAAATCATTTTATTGCCAAAAAGGGAATGCAAATATATATGAATTCGCTTAAGAATGCACGTACCGAGAAGCTGATCAACTTTTACATTCAGGAATACATTGATCCAAGTCATAACTAATTGCGATCACTTCCGATTGCCAACAGTTAACCGCCGGTGCCGACCATATAGGTTTCCACCAGCAAACAAAGACAGATTCGATCTGCAAGTCGGTCTATCAAAAGCTCAAAGCATCTTAAATTCCATTTTGGCCGGCCCAAGGAATTGTGAAAGGAATATCTTGCATAGAGAAGTAGGCGCCCGTGCATGCACGGCCGCTGCTCGCCTTGGCTATATAGACACGGTGATTTGGCTTCTTCTACCGCATAATCAAATCACGCACGGCCTCAGCGAGTAGAGTACTCAATAAATTCCCAGTGTGCAACTGACTTATATGCAATTTTGAAGCATGGAGAGCAACCACAAGGACATGCAGCCACCACCAGGTAATGGAACTGTGTATGATCACTTGATCAGATAACACCGCTAGTTATTTGTGTGTGCGCTTAATTTAACTGAATAATTATGTCAATATTGTTATCTTAATTTTTCTTGCTAACCTGGTTAGTCTACCCGACGATTGTGGATTCAGTGCCTGCAGGCGGCGACGATCAAGACAACGCGGCTGGAAGACTAGTTTTCTTGATTCATGGTAAGCACGCGCAAAGTGACCCTTATTTTTGTATACTCCCATAAAAAATACTCCCCGGCTGTGGGAGTATTTAACTTCAAACTTTTTAACTATAATTAAGTAATCCCATAAATTTGTGAGAGTGCTAAAGCCTGCTACTAACTTTGTGTGCCGCAATGCTTTTCAGCTTTGCCGCTCTGTGCTGCTGCTGGCTGTGCGACCTGTGCTGCGTCTAGATCGGAGGGCAACAGCTGTGTTGTTTTGCGAGACGATGTTTATCGTACTGACAAACTTATCTAGAAAATCCAGTCATCCAGATGATGTTGTGTAATCCAGGAGCAGCTGTCTAGATGTAACACGCTTGATTTGTGATTGGTGGTACTACTTTGTAGCTAATGGAACTATCGTCTAAGTGTCCGCACGCTCGCTGCGGATGTCTCTAGTTTTGACTTCAATTAAGTATGCTTTCGCTAAATAATGTGTGTCATGTTATTTTGCACAATAGAACTACTTCCTCAGTACCAATATAATATGTTTTAGATGTTTAGCATTTTCCCGGTACGGATACATCTAAACACGTATTAGTTTGTGAATTCACTCATTTTTATCCGTGTGTAGTCTATATGAAAATATCTAAAACATCATATTTGGATATGAGAGTACTATTTACTATTTATTGAGGTGCAATCCGTTGTGATGGTGGTCATCCCCCCCTCCCCACCCCACCCAGACCCTGATGTCGTCTGGCCGCCCTTCCTCTCGATGACCTTCACTCCCTCATTGCATCAGCATCGTACAAAATGTGGTTTTTTTTCTTGAGGCGATGAGCGAAATGCTGGCGCTGGATATATACGTTGTTGTCTTGTGTGACATACAAACCGACAAGAGGTCACCCCCCCCCCCCCCCCCCCCCACCTCGATAGGTGGATATACATTCATATGTACGCTCTGTTAATTGAATTGCTTCAGACTGTCAGTGTCAAGCATGGATGCATGCACGCCCGGTCGCTCTTATTTTCAAAGCTATGCATACTTTAGCAAAACGTGAAGAGCATCTAGCCATAAATGTCGAAAAGACGAAGAGCAGCAGAAACTATGACAGTTGGCACACCATTTTTAAAATCCATTTTTTTTATAATTCGAACAGTTCTAAATTCTAAACATTTTTTACATTCTAAAGCTCTTCCAAAAATAGAGCAATTTTCAAAACTGGAAAAAGGAATTAGATTAAAAAAGGAGAAACATGACTTAAATGGGCGGGCCCAATGGTCGGACCATCAGGCGCCGAGAATCACTTCCGCCGCTTGATGGTGGGTCCACTTCTTAGAGGTTTTTGGGAGGGGGATTGGCAGCATTGTGGAACCATTGTGGGAGCACTTTAGTACCTTAGTCTTACATGACCTGATATTGGTTTCTCTCTTAATTTTTTTGGTCAGAATTTGCATGCACCTATTATTGTGATATCTAAAAGGTTCCTTTGGTTTGGGGCTGCATATGAGTAAGTCTCCATCCACTCATGTCAATGCACTTTCTGATGCAGATTGTGTTGTTGCTCCGATGATTATAGGTTAACAAGAGGTTTTGTTGTATTTTTTTGCTCTTACCTTCTTTCATGGAGTGCCCGTAAACAAGTCTTTGTGTCTCTATAGGGCACGTGAGCCGAGTATAAATCATTAGCTTATGCAAGTGCTAAAGTTATGTGGGTACATCCTGAAAAAGCATTTTCCCTCATGTGTGGTTTTGGTAATTATATAACAATCTCTATGGACTAATGTTTGCATTGAGATATCATTATAGATATGTCCATGGAATTGTGGAGTTCATGTGTTGGACTCTTGAATCTTATGTGTTGAGTGGAGCATGTTGCAAGTATGTCTTGAAGGATTCAAGACATCATATTAGTGAATAAATGTTGGAAGATATAAGGTTGATCAAGATGTTGATCAACACACAAAGTTACAAGATGTACCAAGAGCGATCATATATCTCTTGGGATGGTAAACACTTGTCCGCATAGATTTGTGAACTAACCCATGATATATGTGTGTGTGGTATCTTTATATGAGGTTAGGTATCTTCCCATGGGCTTGCATCAAATGAATAGTTCACATAGCTCATGGTGGATGACGTCATGTGGTGATCGTCATCAAGGTGAGATGTGCAAGACCAAGACCAAGAGAAGCTTCTTGAAGAGATCCTATGCTTGGTGCTTGCAATGGATACATGAAGATGAAGCTAAGCGAGACTCTCCCATTGTGAGCATGAGGGAGTATTTGGAGAAGTCTTCATCAAGCAAATGATTGGACGCGCAATCAAGAAAGATGATCCACTTGAAGAGATCAAGATAGTCATCATTCAACTCAAGTGGAATGCTCAAGGCAAAGGTATGATCTTTATAGGGCTATAGGATAGATAGGCGTACTATCAAGAGGGGCTCTCAAGTTGGTAACTTGATCGCATTCTTGTGGAGAGCTCAAACCTTTGCATTCTTGGCATATCATGTTTCTTGGTTCTTATTTGGCTTTTATGTTGGTGAGGAATTAGAGATTGGTTCATCTCCATGTCAAGCTCTTGTTCATCGAAATCGGTTTTACTTTGGACAACTTGTTGCGTTTTCGGTGGCGGAAATATTGCCGGTTCAACCATGAGGAAAGTCTCACACCTTGCCATGTGTGGTAATTTTACTCTATTTTTGTTGGGTACTTATCGTCGCTATCTTTCCAACAAAATTGGTCTCACCTCATTTGGAGTTCATTTGCAAAAGTTATAGCAGTTTTGCTTTCGGTGTTTTTGCTGATTCGGATTATTGGGGTCGGATATTTCGCTCTACCGGAATTTCCGGTTCCCCAACTCATCCAAGAAAACGGCTAAGGAAAGGAGAAAAAGAGTTCTGACTCCAGTCGGAAATTGTGCTCGGAAATTTCTGTCTACCAGAATTTCCGAGTGCACCCAGAAAGCCCTCCAGTTTTGGCTAAGGAAAGAAGGACTTTTGGTTCTGACTCGAACCGGAAATTGTGCTCGGAAATTTCCGTCTACCGGAATTTCCGAGTGCCCCCAGAAAAGTCCTCCAGAAATGGCTAAGGCAAATTTTGGTTTTGCTTCTGACTCCAGCCGGAATTTCAGCTCGAAAATTTCATGGACTCGGAATTTCCGGGTAACCGGAATTTCCGAGTCTCACTTATACCGGAATTTCCGAGTGTCGAAACAGCCAACGGCTATATTTCTAGGAGGGGTATAAATACCCATCCCCTTCTTCTTCCCTTTCCCCCTCTCTCCTACTCCATTGTTGACCTTGGAAAGCTCACTTCCCTCTCAATCCCTCCATTGAATCTTCCATATTATTTAGGGAAAGTTGAGAAGAGATCTAGATCTACAATCCTACCAATCAATCTCTGCTCTAAGTGAGGGGAACTTAGTGGATCTAGTTCTTGGAGTTCCTTTGTGGTTCTTCTTCTTTGTTCTTCCTCTCTTCTCCCCCCATAAGCATTAGTTGCTTTTGGTGAGATTTGGGAGTGAAGGATTTGACTCCTTTGTGGTTTCCTTTGTTCTTCCTCTCTTATTCCCCCATAAACATTTGTTGTTGTGTTGGAATTTGAGAGTGAAGGACTTGAGCACTTCGTGTGCTCTTGCCATTGCATTTGCATCGGTTTGATCCCTCCACGAGGATTCGTGGTGGTGTTACTTGTGAGCTTGTTACTCTTGGGTCTTTGGACCCTAGAAGCCTTTTGTGGCCAAGACCTTTTGTGGTCAAGACCTTTTGTGGTCACTTGAGAGCCACCAATTAAGTTGTGGGTGTGTGCCTCAAGACTTGGGAGCCCCCAATTAAGTTGTGGGTGTGGGCCTAAAGAGTTTTACGGGATTCGATCTCCACCCTAAAGGAGATCAATAGTGGAAGGTGAACTCGCAACCTTTTGTGGTTGAGTTCATCAGGAGAAAAAAGTGAGCCTTTGTGGCGTTGCGGCTAACCTGTTGTGGTTGCGTACACCTCTCCAAACGAGACGTACACCCTTTGGGTGGAACTCGGGAATACATCCTCGTCTCCGCATGCCTCGGTTATTTCTATACCCGAGCTCTTTACTTATGCACTTTACATTGTGATAACCTTCGTGCTTAAAGTCATATATCTTGCTATCACCTTGTTACTTGTTTTACTTAGCATAAGTTGTTGGTGCACATAGGTGAGCCTAGTATTAATATCTAGGTTGTATGCTTACTAAAGTAAACCTCTATTTTTATTCCGCCTTTATCAAGCATACCGGAATTTCCGGGTCATTCTTGGACCGGATATTCCGGCTCCTCGGAAAAAGTTTTAAATCGCCTGTTCACCCCCCCCCCCCCCCCCCCCCCTCTAGGCGACGTCTATCCGTTCACATACCCTTTTGGACGAGTTGGGAATTTCTCACCCATTAGTTGCTTGTCTTTGGTATGATAATACTGGTGTCACCTATTTGTGAGTCCATTCCGACATATCATGCTTAAACAAAACATATTGAGGTAGATTATCACTTTGTTGTGTGAACATGTTGCAATTTATATTTGTCTTGTGCCCATGGGAGATCAAATCGCAGATGGTTTGCAAAGCCGCTAACGGTTCGTTAGTTGGAAGCTTTTAAGTGCAATCATATCTTGGATAAATTATGATAGAGGGGGTGAATGTAAAATGGTGTAAACGTGATTTACAAGTTATGTATTGATATTGTTGAGATATTACTGATTCTATACCCTTTATAGCTAGCATAAGGATCAAGGAATATCTCCGCCATATCTCCCTTGTAAACCGTAGAGCGTTTGGCTCCTATATAAGGCAGGCTACCCGAGGTAAATGGTACGCTTCATCAAAGTTTTATAGCCGCCGGACTCCGACGCCGTCTAGTTTCGCCTCCTGGCCCGTAACTCCCTTGGTTCGTCGACGCCGTTGAGCACTCCCCCCATGGCGATGCCATCGTTCAAGTTGTGGTTTGTGCTTCACTCCGACGCCACCAACCCAGGCACAGTCAGGGTATGTACACTCGGACTCTGACCCTCTTGTTGCTTCTTCTCCGACAAAATAAAAATGTGTTAACGTCATTGTTTGCATCGTCCCATGCTTGAAGAGGACATGGGTGGACAAGGCTACTGGCAGCAACTGCTACATACTCTAACGGCGAGGGCGATGGATGTTTCTTTGGGCGATGAACCGAGAAGTTTCCATTGGAGACATCTCGACGTCTTGCACAACATAAGAACCGGTATGTATCAATCACACACGTGCGTACGCCACCCTCAATGGCTCGATGCACCTTCTTATGTATGCTATGTTAATATATTTGTTTTACACTGTCACGATTCAAGAAATGCACACCGTTCTTATTGGCACAAAAAAAACTTAAGCAGAGTAGGACGAGCACCTAGCCGTGTCCATGTCGAAGAGCCGAAGAGGAGTAGAAATTGTCGGATAAAAGAGCAGTGCGCATAGCAGGCTACAGAGCCTGGTGTCACAGTGCGAATGGCCCAACAAAAGCGCGCGTGCCGCTGATGGCCCACGAACGACTTTGGTAAGGCCGGGCCCAACCGGATGGGCTCTACAATTACGACTTCTCATGATTGTTAGGTCAGCCCCGCCGGACCACAGCGAGTCGCGCACGTTGCCCTTCTTCTCCCAGGGTTGCATGGCACCAACCGGGAGGCGAGAAGAAATTGCGATGGCGGCGGCGACGAGAGCCCTCCTGAACCACCACCGCGTGGTGGTGGCCGTAACGGCGGCGGCGACGGCAGCGGGAAGCGTCCCCTTCGCCAGGATCTGTCTTCGACCACAGAGAAGGAGACGGGTTGTTCCTCGACATGGGCATCGTCAACCGTACCGCACCGTTTCCATCCGTCATGAACTCCCAGAAGATCGAGCATTTCGAGGTAAGCCCTAGTTCGTGCGATCTTCCACTCTACATGGGTTCAGTCTTTCGGATCTTCTAACGTATATCGATATATGCATGTATCTTGATTTTTTTTGGGCTCCCAGCTTCATGTCATCGAGTGGACTGGGTCGTCGTACAAAATCTTGCCTAAATTATAGGCAATTACATAGTTGTAGCTTAGGCCGTAATATATCGGCAGGTTATACTCATTTACAAAGTTTAACTTTGGGAAATCGTGCGATTTTAGGATGCTGGAAGTGGAAGGGGTAGAATCTTTGCTATTTTCTTGACGAGTACAGCACAGCAGACAGCAGTAGATATATATAAGATAGTTGAGAAAAAATGACTTGAGACTAATTAGTGAATGGTTTGGACCGGACTGGACATTTTACACCCCCGGAACCATCTGGTTCAACATCGACATGTGTAGACAAAGTTCACTATTACTAGCTTTATTATTTTGTAATACTTACACATTATACTTGATGATTAAAACAGAGAACTCAAGGTTAAAGAGGCATGTGCCTGGCACGCGAGATCCCTTTGCTTTTGTTAAGATCCTTCCCTCCTTGTGAATGTATCGTAGAATTGTTCTAGACCGTCAAATCACGATATAGATTTCTTAAGCTGCTTGTTACTAGGATGAGTAATGGCTCGTCAATGTTTACGTATTTATATTTGTAGCAGCAGTGTATTAAAAAGGTTGTGCAGATAGATGTGTTCAGTGATGAAAACGATACGATCCACGAAAAGTAAACAAAATGGAAATACGAAAACAAAATTTTATGGAACAAAAACGTAATCTTTTACATAGAAAAGGAACCGGAAATCGAATAGCGTATTTCAGAGGAACGATTGCAAAAACGGAAATTCTTTTTCCGGTACTATGGAAATTTCCTTTTTTTGTTACACGGTGATTTCCAAATCCAACATACACGGAAATTCTAGTGAGAATATTTAGAAATAACCTAAAAGCTGAATAAAAATGATAATTAAAAATGAAAATAATCTAAAGCTACCATGTTTAGGACCAATGTATTAGCATATTATCTCTCTTTCAGGTCGTTCCCAATTCTTCGTTCTAGTGTTATATTAGGGATAGGTACGACAATTTTTTTGATGCATACTAGATTATATCAACAAAATATGTCCTTATAACTTTATTTCAGCTTAAAAACTTAGCAAGTTTATTGATTTGCTTGGATTTTAATTCATTATTTAATTATTTAAGGTGTCTCTTGATTCCGGCGAACATTTGTTTTATGTTCCGTCTATGGATCATATTTGTCTGTAGTTGTTTTCAACAATATTTTTTCCGTATTTGTTTTCCGGGTTCCTGTATTCGTTTCCGCTTCCACAAACAAATATGAAACACATGTGGCACCACTCAACCTCGTGATTCCGTCTGTATCCGCTTTGTCTTCATCCCTAGTCGAGTTTGTCTAATCATAGAGTTAATTAGAAGTGTATCTTTTATTCTAAACTCATTAATAACGTATATAGGTGATCATAATGTATATATTTAATTACGCGGTATTTTGGTAGGAATTAATGTAGATATTAATTTTTATGGGTAACATATTTTTATCTCTTATCTCTATGTTTTTCTCTATCCCAACGAAATCAATACTAGTAATTTCTACCATGATATTGCCTAATTAAATAGTATATCTACATCAATATCAGCTATATATTGTTTTTAGTGAGTATTTAACTAAAATGTACATTTCCACTTAACGTGGTGAACTGGTGATATTTGATGGACTCGCGTTGGATCTAGCGGATGACACAACGTCTTTAATACGCTTCTGCTACAAATGTGCGCAATCAATCCACCACGAGTTTGCAAAATCGTATAGTTAATTGGAAGTTGTCTTTTATTTATATACTAATCATATATAGAAGATAATAATGCAGACATTTACGCACACAATATTTTGGTAGAAAATTAATGGTATTAATTTTGTTGATAAAGTCGTATATTTATCTCTTCTCTCTATCTTTGTCTCTATGATCTTTATATTTGTCTCTATCTCTATTGAAATAAAATATTTTATTATGCTAGAGATACAGACAAACATAGAGATGAGAGATGAAGATATGATGTCCAACAAAATTAATATCTACATTAGGTCCTATCAAAATACTGTGTAATTAAATAATATAAGTACATCCTTATTCCTACTAGCTATATATGTTCTCAATGAGTATGTAAATTACATACAAAGATACGCTTTCAATTAACTCTCTGATTTGATAGACTCGCTGTGATAGATAGTAAATTTGCTTCCAATTAATGGGAGGAAAGTATTGTTACTAATTTCGCTGTGATAGACACAAACTTAATGGGGAGAGATAAAGGTTATTAATGAGTTTATAAATAGAAGATACACTTCCAACTAACTCTGGTAATCGCGCTAGATCTACCTACACAATGTATTTAATACACTCATGCTACGAATTTAAATACATAACCAGAGTTGAACCATTACCCGACACAGTAGCAAGCAACTTAAGAAATATATATCACTATTTGGCAAGCTAGAACAGATCTATTATACATTCTCAAGGAGGGAAGATTTCATCAAGAGCAAAGTGGTCTCGCACATTGGGTAGGTGTCTTTAACCTTGAGCTCCTTGTTTTGAAGGAACAGTTCATGTTAGATTTTATACGATCTGAAGTATGTATAGGATAGAAAAATAGTGGGCACCGGGGTGATAGATACGCATGGACAATCCACCACCAGATCATACGAAGAGAGCACAATGGTAACATGTAGTTTGGACACTGTTGATCATAGGAGCACGATGATGGCATGTACTCCCTCCGTCCAGAAATGGTTGTCACAACTTTGTCTAAATTTACATGTATCGAAACACGTTTTAGTATGTAGATACATACAAATTTAGATAAAACCGAGACATTCTTTTATGGACGGAAGTAGTTTGGATGGCAAAAGACCACACCGTCATGCATGATTTTATTTCTTGCACTATTCTTACCAAGATCTGTAGTCTTGTTACCAAGTTTCCGGAGCCATGGCTAAAATGGATTGTCTTTGTTTTCTCAAAATATAGATTTTGGCTATGGTCCTTTTTTTAAATACGAAACATAGTACAACACCATACACGCATACACTCACCATTATAATGCACGCGCACACATCCTACCGTATGAGCATATTCAAAAGATTGAGCCGGTGGATCAGGTTTGGAGATGGCAAAGTCGTCATAAGGGTCTCGGTATCAACGAGAACGTTAAAAATATTCCGAATAAATGAGAAACTCTACCATAAAATTTAGGGTTTGAACTCACGAGAGTAGCGTCATTCAAAGAGAATGTGTCGACTTGTTTCTCCCTTGCCATGTCAGAGGAGGGAATGGGGGCTATGAGCCCATTTTCGTATAGCTAGACGATTAAAAGCCCAGAACCTGGATTACAACCGAAAAAACTGCATTTTGGCGGCGCTAATGACTTCCATACGAAGGGTCGGGGTAGATCTTAACAATTGACCTTTGTAGTCAGATCCAACTATATATATAGCATCCGCTGACAATGAGATTCCATGTGATAGCCAGGGGGCAGAAATATTACATGAGCCGTTTCACTAGGGCGCCCTATTTTCAACGAAAGGTCGAACGGTCTCTAATTTAGCTGGGGGCCTTTGCTACAGACCTGCATGTATCGCATACCAAGTAATCAGACGGACGGTGGTTCAGTCATGTGTAGTTACCATACTAGACAGGAAACAATTTTTTGATATATCAATTCATCTAGAAGTAAAAATCTATCATTAACTGACCATTCAAATATTTGAACTCAATCTTAGCATGAATACTTGGGGCAAAATGTATGAAAAAAATTAACTAGTAGTAAAATGTATGCATACTACAAGGTCAAAATCTAGGATTTGCTTTCGTTAAGCTCCTCACCTCCCTTGTAACTGTAGAGATTTGCTCACGCAAGTCAGGTTTGCTACTGTCGCGAATATAGCATCGATCTCTATCTACGTATTGTGATGCCTAAAACCATAGTATTAACCAAATAAGTAAACCCAACACAATTTGTCAAAAATCTTTCATATATACTCATTAAAAACAAACAGTTGATAATAAGGTAGTTTTTGATTACATAAATTTATGGTTGGAATTAATGGTATTTAATGCGTGTATATATGAAAGATTTTTTCATATATACGCATTAAATATCATTAATTCTAACAATATATTTATGCAATTAAAAGGTGTATGTATTTAATGCACATATCTGAATCTTCCATATATACGTATTAAATACCATTAATTCTAACAATATATTTATGTAATTAAAAACTATCTTATTATCAGATTTATGTAATTAATACGCATATCTTGGAAGATTTTTGACATAATGGCATTAAATTTAGTTGTTTATTTAATACTCTGGTTCTAGTAATCACAATACATAGAAAAATGTCGATGGTATATTCGCAACATTAGCAACCTGACGGGCGGCAGCAAATCTATGACATCTTCACAAGGGAGGGGAGGATTTTAACGAAAGCAAATTGCAAATTAATCTCGTTGGGTACGTGCTCTCCTCCCTGCAGTATGCATACATTTTACTAGTTAATTTTTCCGATATAGTTTGCCTCAACTATACATGTTAAGATTGAGTTCACATTTGTGAATGAACTGTTAATGATAGATCTTTTACTTCTAGAGGACTTAAAATATCAAAAAATGTCTCATGGCTAGTTTTGTTTTTGAATTTTTTGTCTCATGGCTAGTAGGTTAGCTAGTCTACGCATCCTGAACCATCATGGAAATGATTAGTTTGTATGCTATTAGTACCGTAGGTAACGTGAAGAATGATTAGGGCCTGATTCGTGCAAAATCCACCAGCTAAATTACGGATTGTTCGACCTTCCACCGAACCTGTGATATGCTAAGTTTCGTTTTACTTTTTTTTCTTTGGTAAGAGAGAGTGTTATTGATATGCCACTGTTTGTAGTGTTATGTTGTGTCGGTGTCATGGAACCCGGGGTCCCTTGGACGCCGAGTGTCTGGGTCGCCTAGCTTCCCGCAAGGATAAGATTCCAGCACACGCGTCGGTTATGAGGAAGGCCAGGACAGGAGTCACCCCTTCGCGAGTTTCAAGAGACATGAATCCGCTTAGAGCACCTTCACTGGCACCCCTAAAGCACTCAACGACACCCTCCAAGTTCTGATACCTCCCAAATTGTCCGGCACCTTCGACAAGGACTCCAAACTTGGTGGTGTCCCGGGGGTGCCGGGCAGAGGCCGAACACGCGCCTCCGATATGGGCCCTCGTCTCAATTACATTGTCTCGATTTTATACGAAGCACAATCTTCCACCTGAAGGAAACAAGACAACCAAACAGTTTAAAAATAGTTGAATAATGTTGTTTCCTCTCTATCCTTCCTCATCATCGCAAAGGACTGCACGATTGCTCTATCCTCCTCTTATTCTCCCCCCCTTATACACCTGAATATCCAACGAGGCTCCCACGCTCTAGGGTGTGTTGTAGAGCCAACTCCTGAAATATAAGTGGCCATCGTCGAATGAGCGACCTGCACTCGAGGCCACGCGGTCACTCCTTCTACACCTTTGGTCCTCAGTCATGTACCTCTGCCATGCATTCCCCTCTTCCAAATGGTGAGGGTGGCTTGCTATGGGAGGCAACCGCACACACGAGGAGCTAGGAGGTCAAGCTCAGCTCGTAAAAGCCTCGGTAGGACGAGGTTGGGTGCTCAGCCTACCTTGGCCCGCGACAAAGAATCATGTACTACCTTCGTCCTAAAATAAATATCTTAAATTTGTCAAAATATAAATATATCTAGATATAAAACATGTCTATCTATATCATATTTTTACAAATTAAAATACGTTTTTTTAACAGAGAGAGTACACGTACGAAAAGGAGTGTTCGCTGCCTCCTGATTCTTCTAAAAAAACACGTTCCTTCTGATCCGTCTTGCTCAGTCGTGATCGATACAACAGTACTGATCGAGAGACCTAGACATGACAGACGCGTGGCCGAGTGGCTAAATGGTGGGAGGTATCGGCAACACGGTCAGTTAGCTTTCAGTCTCAAATTCTCAATTGAAAATGGACATGAAGGGGGTAGGAGAAAACAATGGGGAGGAAAGGTATTCTTTTTCTGAATTTTGAATACAGGAATTTATGAATTGTGAAATGAGGGAATTGTAGATTTGACAAGGTATTCTGTACTGATTGGTGGTGGCGGTGGATCTAAACCAAACACGTATGAAAGTAAGAAAGAGTTTCGGGGAAAGGGTAGAGCTTTGACATCGCTTTGAACTTCTAGACGACGTTAAAGTTTATATTATCGGCATTGCTGATCGGTTCTACTTCTATTTAATCATGTTGTTATTTCCATTGAACCAACGATTATGCTTAGGATCATATAAATATTAATGTGTCTGGATATTTGGATTTTTTTTGCATCAATTGTTTTTATAATATAGATTTTGCCCGACCTGAAATAATTTCGTCCTCCACCACTTGTCGACTGTATGGACGGCAGTGGTGGCTATTTCGGCATGATGTCGGACTTCAAATTAATAAATCCCCATGTTCACATGTGTCATATATATATTATAAAAGTACGCATCAAAAGGGATCGGAGCCAGGGGTCAGCCTCCACGGATGAACCTGATGCTGAAGCAACTAAGGAGCGAAGGCTGATTTCTAGTTGGCATGTTAGACGCGTGAAGACCCTTTAGGTCAGCTACCATCCACCTCTAGATGGAAAGTTTTCCGTGTCAAGACCCTTTAGCTAAATTTCCATCACTCTCGATCATGCAGCTTGGAGGTGGTCGTCTAAAGCTGCAAAAAAAAATGTGATTTTATATATTCAGTTCGTCAGAATATTTAAAATCTCTGTCTGCATTGTCAACTTATTGCGAACATGCTCAATGACCAATATTGAGCCACAAATGGAATCCAAATCACTCATTGAAGTCGACTCAATAAACCTTCTGAAATAGCATACAATTGAGCGAAGTTCTAGCTGCTGCTAGGAGCCCGACCCGCAATCTCTCGCATGTTTTGCCTCTCATTTTTGACTCAGGGATTCAACGAAAGTGTTGAGTCACTAGAGACTAACCTGTATGGTGTGGAGTGAGTGACGGCTGACTTGGGGAAACCCTACAAGAGAAGCAGCTATATAACTGTGTAAGGAGTTTCAGGTATGGGCCTCTTGGGCCAGAAGATAGGATCCAGTAACTGTCCAACACTCCCCCTCAAGATGGGTGATATATATCGATCATTCCCATCTTGTCGCAAGTTGAGTTGCATTCCTTAGTCCCTAGTCCCTTAGTTAAACAATCTGCAACTTGTTATCCTGAGCTGACATGAGCAATCTTGATAATCCCAGCATCAAGTTTTTCCTTTATGAAGAAACGGTCAATTTTTACATGCTTATTTATGTCATGCTGAACCGGGTTATTTGCTATGCTTATAGCAGACTTATTGTCACACCAAACATTTAAGCACTCCTTTCTAAGCACTTTTAGTTCACCTAGAATATTCCGAACCCACAACATTTCACTCAGTCCAAGTGACATTGCTCTGAACTCTGCTTCAGCAGTTGATATGGATACTACAGGTTGCTTCTTACTTCTCCATGACACCAGATTCCCCCCAACAAATACACAATAGCCTGAAGTAGATCTTCGATCATCTAGGCAACTGGCCCAATCAGCGTCGTTGTAGCCATCAATCTGGAGGTGTCCATTATTTTTGAACCATAACCCTTTACCAGGGGTCCCTTTCAAATATCTCAAAATTCTGTTAACAGACTCAAGGTGTCCACTTCGTGGTTCATGCATATATCTGCTGACAACACTTACAACATATGCAATATCAGGCCTTGTATGACATAGATACAATAACCTTCCCACAAGTTTCTGATAACTTTCCTTATCAACAAGTTCTCCAGATTGGGTTGTTACCTTGTGATTTTGATCAATATCTGGATGTCGTGCAGCTCCCACAGCCATCCCCACATCATTGAGGAGGTCCAAGGTATACTTTCTCTGAGACAATGATATTCCTTTTCTTGATCTGGCAATCTCGATGCCTAGAAAGTATTTCAGCTGGCCCAAGTCTTTCACTTCAAATTCTTTCCTTAAACTCTCTTTAAGTTTCATTATCTCGTCCTCATTATCTCCGATGATTATGATGTCATCCACATACACTGCTAGGATAGTGATCTTTTGTTTAGTATGCTTATAGAAGATTGTATGGTCCCCATTGCACTGCCATAGCCCATATTGCACACTGCTTGTCGAAACCTATCAAACTATGCTCTTGGAGATTGCTTCAGGCCATATAGAGACTTTTCCAACCTACACACCTTTCCTGCAGTTTCAGGAGTACCAAACCCAGGTGGAACTTCCATATACACCTCTTCTTGTAAATTACCATGCAAGAAGGCATTTTTAACATCTAACTGGTAGAATTTCCAACCAAAATTAGCCGCACATGAGATCAGAATTCTCACAGTGTTCATTTTTGCAACTGGTGCAAAAGTCTCGTCGTAATCAATGCCATAGGTTTGACTGTATCCTCGAGACACCAACCTAGCCTTATAGCGTTCAACCTTTCCTTCGGGATTTTGCTTCACCGTGTAAATCCATTTGCAACCGACAACTTTCTTTCCCACCGGAAGATTTGTCAGTTCCCAAGTCTTGTTCTTCCTTAAGGCTTCCAATTCTTCTACCATTGCTTCACGCCACCTTGGATCCTGCTTTGCTGTCTGCCAATCCCTTGGAACGGATGCAACTTGAAGTGATGCCACAAATTCTTTGTATGAAGGAGACAAAGCATTATAGGAGACATAGTTACCTATATCATGTTCAAACCCAAGTCTCTGTATTGTTTTTCTTGTAGCTGCTCTTATTCCTTTCCTTAGTGTAATTGGCTGGTCAAGTTCAGGCTGAATTCCACAAGAAGAATCCCCATTTGCATCAGTTTGCTCCCCCAGAGCCGGCTGCTGCTGTAGCCTTCATGTATACACTCGTAGATTCAGTTCCTCATTTACCCGTGGCCATTGCTGCACATTCTTGGATCATTTGGAGCAGCTGGAGCAATGAGAATTATACCCACTATTGGCTGCATCTGCCCGTCGTCAGTACCTTTGCCCTGCACAGACTCATCCACACTATCAATTTGATTTGAATGTATACTTTCAGTAGTGCTTGTACCCATCTTCTCTCCCTCTTGTCCAATGCCCGTAGGCCGCAGATGGTCAAGCTTCTCAAACAACATACTCAGATCAGTCTTCTCGCCATAGAATGGCTCTGATTCTCTGAAAGTGACATCCATACTCACAAACGTGCGCCTTTCAGAGGGACTCCAACACTTTTAACCTTGCTGCCTGGAAGGATATCCTAAGAAAATACATTTCACGGCACAGGGATCTAACTTTCCATTGGATGGTCTATGATCACGAAAAAAACAGGTGCATCCAAATAATTTTGGAGGACAATAAACTTGTTTTCTCCTAACAACAACTCACAAGGGGATTTCAAATATGTAGCTGTCATTATAGCTTCACTCCATAGAAATTTTGGAACATTTCTGGTATACATGAGTGATCTTGCAACCTCAAGAAGATGGCGATTTTTCTGTTATGCCACACCATTCCGTGGAGGAGTATCTGGGCAAGAGGTCTAATGAAAAATACCTTGTTCGGACAGAAAAGCTCCAAACTCTCGGTTCACGTATTCAGTTCCATTGTCACTCCTAAGCACTTGCACCTGCACTTTAAATTGAGTTTTGACATATGCATAATAATTATGAAAACATTTCAGAACTTCATCCTTATGACGCAAGATAGACCCAAGTAATGCGTGAATAACAATCAATAAAGGTAACAAAATATTTCATTCCACTAATAGATGTCACAGGACATGTCCACTTCAGAAACTTCATCACCCGCCTTCTCTCTATCCATTTCTGCACTTTTATAATACTTTCAGCATCAGTGAGCTCAGGTGGGTCGCAATGGTCTAAATCAGCCCACAAATGTTGTTTTTCAGCAACATATTCCATCACAAATCTGTCCCCTTGCTTCAAGTCTATCACTTTTCCCTCAATATGTGCCATTAACATAACATTCCCTTTCCCTGAGTATAGCCTGGACAGTGTGTTCCATACCTCACCAGCCTTAGACAAGGTGTCCACAGATGCAACAATGCTTGGAATTAGAGAGTTCAGCAACCAAGCTACAACAAGCGAATTTGTAATGCTCCATTTCTTCCAATCAGCACCATGTTTGTCTTCTGGTTCACTCACCTTTCCCAGCACACATCCATCCAAATCATTGGTTCGTAGGATTAGCAGCGCCCTCCTGGACCAACTCAAATAGTTCTTGACACCTTCAAGCTTGATGTCATTTGGCATGAGCTCAATCCTCTAGATGGATTCTGCTTGAGGCACAATGACATTAGATGGCGTAGCTCCTTCCCCTGTCTCGGAGAGGACTTCTGCCAGCTTCTGCAATGCAATGGACAACTGTTGACTCTCCCCCATACCTATGTCTTCCGTCACCTCCTTACACCCTCAGCTTGCTGGCAACTTCCCCTTGCTCACCACCGCCTCTAGCCCCAAATCCACTGCCTCCTACAGCAGATCGGGCCCTTATGTTCCTTCTTCACGCCACCAAGGAGGCTCACCTCCCTGCCGATGTCACCACCGTCAGCTCTGCCACATCTGACGTCATCCTTGATGTGGTCGTCGTTGCTGATGCACCTAGATTTGATCCACCTCCTGCTCTGATACCATGTTGAGTCACTAGAGACTAACCTGTATGGTGTGGAGTGAGTGACGGTTGGCTTGGGGACACCCTACAAGAGCAACAACTATATAACTGTGTAGGGAGTTTCAGGTATGGGCCTCTTGGGCTAGAAGAAAGGGTCCAGTAAATGTCCAACAGAAAGAAAAGTTAAATTAGCCATGTTACACTACACAATTATACCACTTACAGGTTGTAGGTGCAATAGCACCAACTCTGTCACACGGTGACACAATGGCTTGTAAGTGGCGCGGGAAAGTGCGCAACGTTCACCTACCTTGAATTATTGCATGCATGGACTTCCAGCGGTGCATGTTTTGATCCCTCCTCAATCTATGGATGATCTTGTGGTCATGCTGTGAGTCACAAAAGATAGGAGAGAAGGGGATAGGAGCTAGAGGGGATATCACTGGATAAGAAAATACGATAGCACTCAAGATGGGAAAACCTAGGTTAAAGAGCTAGATTGGATCTACAAACTAGGTTTTTTGTAATGGTGATCTGGATGCGTCGAGTCTTCGGTAGGTCCCTTCGTGCCCATATGAGGACATGTTCGTTCTCGTTGGTTGCAAGTCTTCAGTCTTATGTAACAAACTGATACCATCCATTTCCCCTGTCTGGATTTAGTGTTACCATATTTAGATCCCTTGAATGCTTACCCTATAACGACTACATGCAGGCATCAAGGAGCTTAAGCACTCGTGGGTCCGTACGGTATGTCTATACACGTAAATTACCTTCTACACAGTTCTTCACGATTTGATGACACATTTATGATCGAGAAGTAGCCTCCAAACCATCCAAGTCGAGTTCACTCGCTCCCCAATGCAACATTCACATAATTCCTATTTGAAACATTATAGTTTACCTTGATATTGGATTCATGGCTAGATCACTACCATAATTATTTTGTTTGATAGCTCACTAGATCAGGTACTCGGCCCTTGTTTGGGTACGGAAGTACTATCGACACATCGTATTGGGCAATTATAGTTGAAACTTGAAAGGAGTTGAGGTTCCAAGAGACGATGCTCTCCGTTTACCCAGGATGCCGCACACAAGATGGGGGAGCTAAGTGGACTCAACCTTCACAACATGAACATCCAAGATGCTTTCATGCATACCAAGTGACTTTGGCTCCAATTCTCAAAGTAGGAAATGTCTTTGATGGTTTCAATTTTAGGCTGTGAAGTTATTTTGAGCGATTTACATAAACGTGTAAAAAAATTCTCATGAATGGAAGGCATAATTCTAATAGGAAGTACTGGTGGAAGCATGGAACCAACAAGAAGTCCGTTGTGGCCAGTTTGCCGTGGATGGTTAAGACGTGATTTATAACACAACCAGTAGTGTCTCGTGGAATAATACATGCGGCTTGGGTGTCCATATGCAAGTTATGTATTATAACCATCCACTAATTAGTGTGCCTTCATGTCTCTCTTCAGACATTTACGAGTGGATGTGGAAGATGTGATAAGATGAAGTGGAGGTAAAATGATCCATACGGCTCGGAGACAGCCTACCATTACTTATTTTGGGGGTGCATGGAGGCGTAGGCGACAAGGAAAATTTGGAACATTTAGGCACCACATAAGTACAATATCTTCTCTAATTCTTGTGAAAGAACCCTCATTGTATAGTCAATCGTCTTAAGAAGCACGATTTTCCAACCAAAGGGTGTTGCATTTTCTTTTGGGAAGTGGTGCGATATAATCCTCATGGTGGGCCCACGAAGAGTGTATACTGTAGTAGAGAAGGTATTACTTCAAATCAACGACTTTCCTGACACTATACCATGCGGAAAATGACAAAATGCTAACATGAAAAATCATGGTTAAGAAGAATCGGGAGAGCTTATGGGCTTGGATAGTTGTAAAACACCATGGGTGTTTAGAGGTGTGTAGACAATTTCTTTTCACGGAATTTTCTTTGTGTACCGTACGTGCCTACATTCAACCCCCTCCCCCTCCCCTCATATATGTTGTAATCCACTTTTCTCTATGTTCATATAAATATTTGCATATGTATGTATTCCCAAAAAACATGTGGAAGGGGTAATTATAATTGTTGGATCTGTATCCAAAGTGGATATCAAAGAAAGCAATTGGGTTTCCAAACTATACATGACTTAAGTATAAAACCAAAACAACAAAAATGTGAGACGTTGTAGGAGGTTGAATATATCCCCTCATGTGACATATATTCTTCTAAGAATCATGAAAATTAGTAGTTGAAGAGTTTTGGGCCATTACATGCTCACGTGTTGTATTATTTTTTTCCAAGCATGGTGACACTATATGTGCCGTTTAATTGTAAATCTATTCGAACTACTAGTGGCATAACCGATGACTTGACAAAAGTTCATATGTTGTCAAATGTCGCAAAATGGGTGCTTGTTGGTCAAAATGGGAAAGCATACTTCTTTCTATTATTGGAAGGTTGGCCCTGATTTGTTCCATATTTAAACATATCCCGTCATTTATATCCTTGTCAAATAGGGGAAGAATAATATTTACTAAAAATACAACATAATTATGTTGGAAGGGAAAGCATTACACTAACTAGGTCAATAGTTTGGACACCGAAAATATGGTTTGGTAGAGCAAAATTATTTGCACCTTGAACATAGATAAATTTGGCTTTTAGTCTTTTACCCTTTGTTAGTTTTGTATGATTGGACTAGAATAACCTCATATCGGTGATGTACCATGACTATTGAAAACATCATAAAATAAAAAATAATATTACAAGCGACATCATCATATATACACACAACCAATTTTGAGATACTTTGATACATTTGGTAAGGGAGGTCTTTACCCCCTCCACCATCATTCAGAATTATGTAGGGCGAGGTGTATGGTCGATGCTTACAGTACTTGCCGTTGTTGACGCTCATCTCCCACCACATCCCATCTTCAACCCTAATGTCTCCCTCAACATCATCCCTTTTGTCTTATAAGATATGTACTGACCTTCTCGCCCATGAACACCGATCACCTAAATCTAGGAACAAGTAGAAAGAAGTGTCAAATATTTACCCTTAAAAATTTTATATTCATGTATACTTAGATATATTACAACGATGACAATCATCCACCTCCACAACCCATCTTCAATCCTCTTGACTCCCTCCATATCATCACCTTTGCCTTGTCAGACGACCGATCTTCTCATCCGTGAACTTCCATAACCGATCTCTAGGTAGACCATGAGTAAGAGGGGTCAGAACTATTTCCCCATGAGGAATGCATATTCATGTATGCTTAGAGGGATTGGAATGTTAGGAAATGAATAGGGAATTAGTTTGGCTCGATAATTTTTTTACTTTGTTTGTTCTTTTGGGAGCCATTTTTTTGTGAGGTGTAGTCGATTGATATTGTGGACGTCTTTGATCTACACAATGGAAATATTTAATTATAGTCACAACCAAAAAAATCATCTGTAACATTTGGACCATCAACCAACTCAATATGGTGAAATCTTGAGGACACATGAACTTTTTTGGATCGTGATTTCTTCAATTATACCTTTTTCGGAGGTTGGGCATAGAAAAGGCAGAAGTTTTTGTTTAGATCCTTAACCAAAATAAATCCCCCCCCCCCCCCCCCCCCCCCCCCCCCCCCGTAATACTTGCTTCGGGTTGGCCACACCAGAGAAATTTCTTTGCCTTATTTATGTGCGAGTCAAAATACGGGTATGCAGCATTGCCATCACTGCCATGTGCATGTGTAGTATGGTCTAAATTGTTGCCATGGCTAGATATCCCATCTTCCACATGCTAGCATGCTTACTTCACTTCAATAGGAAAAGTGAGCATCATCACGTCCCTAAAATTCTTTGATGACGAACTGATACGATTCCAACAAAAATACAATGACGAAGAAACACTTTTGTTACCGAATCTAGGTGATGCAAATATTTTAGCATTTGGTTTACAAAATCGCATATTCCGTTGCAAGAGAGTGGGCATATTATTTATGAGGATAAAATCGTCACTAAGGGTGGGCCATTTCTTTTGTCCTTAAACACATCGTCGGGGTGACACCATCCAACATGGTGTTGTCATCATCATCCAATTAACATGCACTTGTAGTCATTGATGTGGGTTTGATTCATGTTAAGGGATGAAATCTTACCGTCACAAAATTCTCACTTAATGCATTGCCAGAACTTTAATATCATAATGGTCTGTTCCGACAACTCAATCCCAACCATTTTGCCCAAGGATAACTGGTTCTCGGGCCAACTGTTCCATCATCAATTGGTAGACCATACTAGCATTTTGATTATGTGGAATGGGTCAGTTTACTAGAAATTAGGTGCACAACTGAAAATGTTTGTGTGATCATCACTATTTTATTCTGGGAACGGATTCAATGCCTACATGGTTATTTCATCTGAAAGTATTAGTAAACATGAAGGGACAACACATTTCTAATATTAGGTTTTGCTTGCGCATCCTAGTTTTTTGCACATCCTAGTTAGCAGTTAGCACGCATCTGAACAAAACAACGAAGATGTTTCATACTAGCTATACTAATATAACAAAGTCGTCAGGAACATATCACCGTTGATAGGAGCAAGGGTGCAAGACTACAAAGAGGTAATTTTAGTGAATCCAGTAATGCAGCAAGATAAATGGTACTAAAGATTTATTGAAACAAAAAGAAGATACATGAGGAGACTGACGCACTCTCCAATCAAGATTTCTATGCCTTTTCTTGGCCAGCGTTTGTGCCTCTTAGTCACCTTCGCAACAACACATAGGTAGAGGCTTGCTCCAATTCAGAATTCAGCAAAGATATCACAATTGGTATGCCTTGGTCCAAAGCTGTTTGTCGGATTTCACATGTCAACAAGGAAAATATATTAACCTTAAGCTGGAAATAACTTATTCCCGTTAAGGCGCTTACATAAGTTTCAGATAGAATAAAAGGGTGCTACCGGATACTTTCCTATGCTAAGATATATATAAGCAATAAATACCATATGAAGATTAAAAAAGGGTCATGATGAGAACCATATGCGGCTGAGTTTCTGAAACTTATAGTTATAGTGCATCATCCAAAAAACATAGTGATGCTTTGTCTATGGAGGATTGGAGGTTCAGACTAATAGGACCAACAAAGAGAATGCACAGCATGACAATATAGCATATATGATCTATACCCTGCACTAGGTTGAGTAGGTCAAAAGACAACAAAGTTGTTATAGGATCTCATCTCGCACGCTGTTAGGACCTCACACACAACTTTATTTGCATTGTATGTATGTAGAATGAGGTGTATGAGCATGTGTGCATTAAAATGTTAGAATCAAAAGGTTGTCACGCCCTGAAACAAAGAGGAGTAAACTTTTGTTGATCATGAGTAAAATCCAGAAAAGCACTAATATAATGCCTTCAAAATTTTATGAATACAATTCCTTAGGATATTAATTTTGACAACCTTTATCTTGAGTTTCATAGCTGTTATTACGAGATCATGTTGACATTATGACAAAATGTGCCTGCCCCGACAGATTGTTGTCAAAATTAATCATCCAGACCGTACAGGGTAACAATTATACGAAAACAGCATATCATTACTATTATTTTGCTCTATCATGAAGTATGCATGTTGAACAGGAAAAAATGATAACATGCATCGGATTGCCCAAAAAGTTGAAAATCCCTATCACTGGAAAAAAAATGCACGCTATAGAGTATATAGACCATGTATTACAAGACAAATAAGGGGATAAAGTATAACACTTCTTGTCATAGTTATAAATTGGATGCTGTGTCTAGAACTTAGTAGTGCAATGGATTAGATACACACTAACACATGTGTGCAATGTGAACCGTTAGATACACACTAACACGGATTAGATGTCTAGGATCTTTATATTGAACCAGTCCACTTTGTGTCTTTTTATATTAGTGGTGATGCCTCACGTGGCGGTTGGATAGGTGGCGACAAGAGGTGGCGGGACAGGAGAAGGTTGTGGAGGAACGGGGGAGGGGATATGGGATTGGTTTCGTGTTTCGATTATCATCAGTTTTGTAGTGTTAATTTACTGCTAAACAGGGAGGTGAGGTGAACCATTATTGAACATTTGGGTTAAATCTGGCTAGGATCTGTTGGATGAGCCCCTCTCCATCTTTTTATACTAGTGGTGATATTTCCAACTAGAACTAATATGATGTGATGAAATGCAAACACATTCGTACCATCTCGATCGTACACTGTAAAATTAGTATACCAGGTTTTAGGAGAGTATGCCAGAAATTAGGAGATCAAAGAAACAGAAAATACATTAAGTGTGGAGACCTGGAGTGCTGGCATTTGCATCTTTGTGCAGCTCGAGCTGACACTATTTATATATGTAACATTTATATGTGCAAATCAATTAGTTTCGTATATATTTCATCGTTTCTTGTTCATGTCCTTCAGATCATCAGCCATGAATCCCAAGAAGAGAGGTCAAGAAACGACCAGGCGCTCCAAGCTTCAGGTCAGAAGGAGCGCAAGTAGGGAGGAGGGCTCTTCGCCGAATGTGTCGCCCCTCCCTGTGGCGCCCGCCGGGCCAGTGTACGCGCCAGTACCCCTCAGGATGGCGACGACGGTGGATCTTGGAAATGGACGTCATGCAACAATGGTACACTCCAGCAGCGACAACAGGTTAACATTGCTGCAGTGGGAGGCGAGGACGGCAGCTCCAGCGGCGCCTAATCCATGGATGACGAACCCGACGAGCGTGCCGTTCTTAGCTCCAGAACCTGCACTGCCTGCAGCTGCAGCTCCAGCACCTGCACCACAGTATGAGTACGAGGAGCATGGGTTACTACTCATCAAGCTACTGCACTCCTGCGCCGCAGCGCTGGCCGAGGAGGAGACGGAGCTAGTGAAGAAGGGGCTGGAGATGATATCCAGCCTCGGCCTCGCGTCGGAGGACGGCGAGGAGCCCATGCAGCGCCTGGGGTCCTGCTTCGCCGACGCGCTCGCGCTGCGCATGGTCCAGCCGTGGCAGGGCGTGTGCCGCCCTGTCCAGCTGCAGCACAGGATCACCTCCCCGGTCCAGGAAGCCGCCACCGCGCGCCGCCACTTTGCCGCGATGTGCCCGTTCCTCCGCCTCTCAGGCACCGTGGCCAACCACGCCATTGTCGACGCGGTGGCGGTGCAGCATGACAGGATCGTCCACGTCGTCGATCTCGGCGGCGCCGACCCGGACCAGTGGCTCCAGCTCGTCCGCCTCTTCGCCGAACGGTCACCAAACCAGCTGCTCCGTCTGACCGTTGTTAACGAGCAGGAGGAGTTCCTGTCCGACGCCGCGAAGCTCCTCGCCAGAGAAGCCCGGCGCTTGCGCGTCGGCTTCTTCTTCCACCCGGTGAGACTCCACATTGATCAGCTGTTTGGCGTAGATGCGCTTGGCGTCAGGAGCGGCGAGGCGTTGGTTGTCGTCTCCACCCTGCAGCTCCACCGACTGCTCGCCGACGAGTTCGCGGAAGTTTCCGCCCTTCCTCCCGACAGGAAAGGAAAGAAAGTGCAGGCGCGTGGAGATGGAGCTCAGAAGCGCACGATGACGAGGGCCGACGCGCTCCTGCGTGACCTCCGCGAGCTCTCGCCGAAACTGGTGGTGGTCACGGAGCAGGAGGCCGACCACAACGGCGCCGACTTCAGGGGCCGGTTCCGGAACGCGCTCGGCTACTACGGGGCCATGTTCGACGCGCTGGAGGAGAGCGCGGGGCGCGGGACGGCGGAGGAGCGGGCGGGCGTGGAGCGGTGTCTGCTCCGGGAAGAGATCAGGGACATAGTCGCCCGTGACGGCGCGCTGCGGCGGGAGCGCCACGAGACGGTGGAGCGCTGGGCGGCGCGGATGAACGCCGCCGGGTTCACGCCCGTGGCGGTGAGAGAAGGTGCGGTGGCGCAGGCGGCGATGCTGGCGCGCAACCTGTTTCCGGGCGACCGGGGCATGGCGTACAGGGTTTCCAGGATGAACGACGCGTGCATCTTCATCTACCGCAACGCCGTCCCGATGTTCTCCGTCTCGACCTGGAGCGCGGCCTGATGAGGATCGATCGGCACTGTGGGCAGAGATGATGCATGCTGTCGATCTCCTGGAGTATGGTCTTGACTTCTCATTGCATTAGATGTTTCTCTTGGTTAATCAGCTGAGCTACAAGCTAGACTAGTTATCAGTTTGTGGTGTTGTTATTTTTCGTACTGCTACTGAGCGTTTGTTTCATTTTATGCCACCAGAGAAGAACTTGGAATCTTGTTAAGACATTTTTTCTATTTAATAAGCGGTACTAGTATTTCATACATTACTTCATTCAAATTTTTGATTTATTATTCTGATATTATCAAATGGCATTGCGCAAACCCTAGTGTATGCCGTTAGCTGCTCACTCCTACAATCAGGTCTTCATCTGAATTCGACCCTTTTGGTTATTCTGTTAAGGATTTTTGTATCAGATAGGTCTTGCTTTGATGTAATATAGCACCGATGATCCCTATCCACTCCGCTTTGATGCCGGTCCCAGTCATCACCAAAGTATCCACGCCTCCAACGATTGAAACATTTGCTATGTTCGTCTCGGACATCCTGGCCACACCCATCTTTGTCCATTTATATCCATTTTCGTTCATGTAAAACGGCGGTGAATTGTTGTTATATATGCTCTTAGCTCAGGGAATTTTCCATTTCAATTCTTGCATTATGATATTTGTACATCTCATGTCATGGTCACTAGTAGAAAATAGGCTAAACGACCAAACTCCAAAACCCCATTTGTCCCGGTCGTACTGCAAACCGGGACAGATGGGGCATAAAACGCGCCGGGCAGTTCAGGCGACACTCATTTGTCCCGGTTCGTGGCTGGAACCGGGACAAATGAGGTAGCACCCGCAGGCGACACCCATTTGTCCCGGTTCCAGTCACGAACCGGGACAAATGTCATGGTTTCAGTTACGCGTCCGAGCCACCGCCGCGTTTTTTCGACGCGCACGGAAGACGAGCGGAAATACGGCGCCGCCGGCGATTCCTCTGCCCTCCGCCGGCGATTCATCTTCCTCTCCGGCGCTATAAAATGCACTGCACAGTACCATTTCTCCACATACCATTTCTCCACCACTCCTCCACACACCATTTATCCGGCCATCTCTCCTCTCTTTTCTCCGTCCCTATGGAGCCACTCGTGCCTCGGTCCGATGAGTTTTACGGCTACGAGAAGGAAGGCATGCGGTTCAAGGTGTGGGTCACCCTTCGTGCATGGCGCGTCGAGAAGTGGATCGGCGACGTGAAGAACAACTTCCTCGACGCCGCTCCGATCAAAGCCGTTGGACTCGATTGCGAGTTCACCGACCCTCGACGGAAGGATACTCCGCAGCGCGCCGCCGTCCTTCAACTCTCGGTGGCGACCGAGACTCTTGTCTTCCAAATTTGCAAAGTTGATCGGGTGCCACAGGTCCTCGTGGATTTCTTAGGTGACGAGACAATCAAATTCTACGGCGTGGCAGTCCATAATGACATGAAGATGCTAGCCTACTACGGAATTATTATTCGGTCCGCGGTCGACCTGCAGAGGGATCGCCGAAACCCTACCGGCAATTTTACTCCTAGTCTATATGCTCTCTCTAATGCGGTCATTGAGACAAATCTTGAGAAGAAGAAGAAATACAAGAAGAGGAAGTACACGGACGACGACAAGGAAGACACGTTACAAAAAGACCTAATTTTCGGATGGGGCAACGTTCCATTGAGCTACGATCAAGTCGTATATGCTGCTTTAGACGCTCGCCTTGGCTTCGAGATTGCACGGAAGTGGGATAGTCTACGCGGCTATAATACGGAAAATGATCATCTTAATATCGTTGATGAGTAGACTATCTATGTTGCAAAGAGAGAGTGCGGAACTGAAAAGGTGAGGTTGAAGTTCGACCAGATGTTAGAGGATCACAAGAAATTGTTGTATCCAAGTTGCGAAGATGGTCAGAAAAAGCTGGGTACCACACTGGAATTACTGCAGTGGAAGGCAGAGTGTGGTGTGACTGACAAGGGATTTGGAAAGTTGCTGCAGATAATTAGGAAGATGCTTCCAAAGGTCAACGAGTTGCCCGACAGCACGTACGAAGCAAAGAAGGTTGTGTGCCCTCTAGGATTAGACGTGCATAAGATACATGACTGCCCTAATGACTGCATCCTCTACCGCGGTGAGTATGAGAATTTGGATGCATGTCCAGTATGCACTGCATTGCGGTATAAGATCAGACGAGATGACCCTGGTGAAGTTGAGGGTGAGCGTCCCCGGAAGAGGGTTCCTGCCAAGGTGATGCGGTATGCTCCTATAATACCACGGTTGAAACGCCTGTTCGCGAATATAGAGCATGCCAAGTTGTTGCGATGGCACAAAGAGGACCGTAAGAAAGACGCGAAGTCAGGCCGGCTTGTTTTACGGGTTCAACTGTGATGAAGAACGGTGAGCGACCCTCTGGCCCTGAGTGAGATTTGATAAATGATGATGAGTTTCACGGCAAAACATGAATCATGAAATGATTTGACACCAAGTTGTTGGAAGAGTCCATCATTGATGCTGTGACACGGCCGACGAGGTAAGGCGTAGCCGTTGTTCGTCATCTCGCACTAGTAGAAAACAGGCTAAATGACCAAACTCCAAAACCCCATTTGTCCCGGTCGTACTGCAAACCGGGACAGATGGGGCATAAAACGCGCCGAGCGCTCCAGGCGACACCCATTTGTCCCGATTCCAGCCACGAACCGGGACAAATGAGGTAGCACCCGCCGAGCAGTTCAGGCGACACCCATTTGTCCCGGTTCCAGTCACGAACCGGGACAAATGTCATGGTTTCAGTTACGCGCCCGAGCCATCGCCGCGTTTTTTCGACGCGCACGGAAGACGAGCGGAAATACGGCGCCGCCGGAGATTCCTCTGCCCTCCGGCGATTAATTCCTCTGCTCTCCGCCGGCGATTCATCTTCCTCTCCGGCGCTATAAAATGCACTGCACAGTACGACTCCTCCACACACCATTTCTCCGGCCATCTCTCCTCTCTTTTCTCCGTCCCTATGGAGCCACTCGTGCCTCGGTCCGATGATTTTTACGACTACGAGAAGGAAGGCATGCGGTTCAAGGTGTGGGTCACCCTTCGTGCATGGCGCGTGGAGAAGTGGATCCGCGACGTGAAGAACAACTTCCTCGACGCCGCTCCGATCAAAGCCGTTGGACTCGATTGCGAGTTCACCGACCCTCGACGGAAGGATACTCCGCAGTGCGCCGCCGTCCTTCAACTCTCGGTGGCGACCGAGACTCTTGTCTTCCAAATTTGCAAATCTGATCGGGTGCCACAGGTCCTCGTGGATTTCTTAGGTGACGAGACAATCAAATTCTACGGCGTGGCAATCCATAATGACATGAAGATGCTAGCCTACTACGGAATTATTATTCGGTCCGCGGTCGACCTGCAGAGGGATCGCCGAAACCCTACCGGCAATTTTACTCCTAGTCTATATGCTCTCTCTAATGCGGTCATTGGGACAAATCTTGACAAGAAGAAGAAGAACACGGACGACGACAAGGAAGACACGTTACAAAAAGACCTAATTTTCGGATGGGGCAACGTTCCATTGAGCTACGATCAAGTCGTATATGCTGCTTTATACGCTCGCCTTGGCTTCGAGATTGCACGGAAGTGGGATAGTCTACGCGGCTATAATACGGACAATGATCATCTTAATGTCGTTGATGAGTAGACTATCTATGTATTCCGTTACGCAAATATTTTGTGTGCGAGTGTTCTCTTGTATTGACCGAAATATATCTAAAGTTTGCAAAAGTGTTTTCAAATTCCAAAGTTTGCAAAAGTTATTTAAAACAGAGAACAGAAAATGGTTTTGTATTAGTTAGTCAAATTCAAACATTTTTCATATTCATAGTTTTTCCAAAATCCAAAGTTTGTAAAAGTTATTTAAAACAGAAAACAGAAAAAGAAACTAAAAAAATGAAAAAACCTCCATCTGTCCCGGTTTCAGTCACAAGCCGGGACAAATGGCCTCCTTGTTGTCTCGGTTTGTGACTGAAACCGGGACAAATGGGGGGTGCTTATATATACTGATCAGCAGTCCCCTCCCAAAACCATTGGAGGCATTTTTTTTTTTGAAATGGAAGGAGGGGGTGTGTGCTAGTATGTTTTTTTTTATGCATGCAAGGTGTTTGATGAAATGCCCGAAAGAGTTCACGAAATGATTTGATGTACACTTAAAGAAGTTTATTCTTCTTTTCGATCAAGGTTGATTTTTCTCTCATTTCATTTGTAATTAATTGATACCGTGCATGTTCAGTGTTTATTTGTCGATGTTCTGTAATGGTTATTGATGTAGTCATTATATAATGCAGATGGACCGACAATGGATGTATGGTGACCGACGCACTGCCGAGTACATGACAGGTTTGAGGAAATTTCTAGAGAAAGCGCAGGCCCACAGTACGAATGGTTTCATGTGTTGTCCATGTGTCAACTGTCAGAATAAGACAGATCACCCAAACGTGAGAACCCTTCAAAGTCATCTTATTCGGCATGGTTTCATGCCCAGCTATAACTGTTGGACGAAGCACGGAGAAAAAGGTGTTATGATGGAAGACAATGAAGAAGAGGAAGATGATGACAACTATCCTATGTTCCCGGAGTACGGAGATTCTGCAACGGGGGAAGCTGAAGAGGCACCAGATGAGCCCACTGACGATCTTGGTAGGGCCATTGCTGATGCAAAGAGAGAGTGCGGAACTGAAAAGGAGAGGTTAAAGTTCGACCAGATGTTAGAGGATCACAAGAAATTGTTGTATCCAAGTTGCGAAGATGGTCAGAAAAAGCTGGGTACCACACTGGAATTACTGCAGTGGAAGGCAGAGTGTGGTGTGACTGACAAGGGATTTGGAAAGTTGCTGCAGATAATTAGGAAGATGCTTCCAAAGGTCAACGAGTTGCCCGACAGCACGTACGAAGCAAAGAAGGTTGTGTGCCCTCTAGGATTAGACGTGCATAAGATACATGCCTGCCCTAATGACTGCATCCTCTACCGCGGTGAGTATGAGAATTTGGATGCATGTCCAGTATGCACTGCATTGCAGTATAAGATCAGACGAGATGACCCTGGTGAAGTTGAGGGTGAGCGTCCCCGGAAGAGGGTTCCTGCCAAGGTGATGTGGTATGCTCCTATAATACCACGGTTGAAACGCATGTTCGCGAATAAAGAGCATGCCAAGTTGTTGCGATGGCACAAAGAGGACCGTAAGAAAGACGCGATGTGTAGACACCCCGCTGATGGGTCGCAGTGGAGAAAAATTGAGAGAGAGTTCCCGGAATTTGAAGATGACGCAAGGAACTTAAGGTTTGGTCTAAGTACAGACGGTTTCAATCTGTTTGGGGAGCAGAGCAGCAGTCATAGCACATGGCCTGTGACTCTATGTATTTATAACCTTCCTCCTTGGTTGTGCATGAAGCGAAAGTTCATTATGATGCCATTGCTCATCCAAGGCCCGAAGCAACCCGGCGACGACCTTGATGTGTACCTCAGGCCATTATTGGAAGAACTTTTACAGTTGTGGCGGGAAGAAGGTGTACGGGTGTGGGATGAGCACAAACATGAGGAATTTGACCTACGAGCTCTGCTTTTTGTAACAATTAACGATTGGCCTGCTCTTGCTAACCTCTCAGGGCAGTCGACCAAGGGGTACAATGCATGCACACACTGTTTGGGTGAGACTGAATGTTTATATTTGGATAAATGTAAGAAGTGTGTGTATCTGGGGCATCCTCGATTTCTTCCGATCAGGCATACCGCAAGGAAGAAAGGCAAGCATTTTAAAGGTGAGGCTGATCACAGTAGGAGGCCTGTCAACCGTACTGGTGAAGAAATATTTGATATGGTCAAGGATCTAAAAGTAATCTTTGGAAAGGGTCCTGGAGGTCAACAGGTTCCGAAAGACGCTAACGGGCACGCACCCATGTGGAAGAAAAAATCTATATTTTGGGAGCTACCATATTGGAAGGTCCTAGAGGTTAGATCTGCTATCGACGTGATGCACGTGACGAAGAATGTTTGCGTGAACCTGCTAGGCTACTTGGGCGTGTACGGGAAGAAAAAAGATACAGAGGAAGCACGGGAGGACCAGAAACGTGTGAAAGAACGAGACAGCCCAAGTCCCGAACACTACGAAGGTCCTGCCAGCTACGCTCTTACCAAACAAGAGAAAGTAATATTCTTTGAATGCCTGAGCAGTATCAAGGTCACGGCTGGGTTCTCGTCGAATATAAATAGGATAGTAAATGTGAGACTCCAAAAATTTCAGAACCTAAAGTCTCATGATTGCCACGTGATTATGACGCAATTGCTTCCGATTGCACTGAGGGGGCTACTACCGGAAAATGTTCGAGTACCCATTGTGAAGCTTTGTGCATTCCTCAATGCAATATCTCAAAAGGTAATCGATCCGGCGATTCTACCAGGGTTGCAAAATGATGTGGTCCAGTGTCTTGTCAGTTTTGAGTTGGTGTTCCCTCCATCCTTCTTCGATGTTATGACGCATCTCCTGGTTCACCTAGTCGAAGAGATTCAAGTTCTCGGTCCTGTATTTCTGCACAATATGTTCCCATTTGAGAGGTTCATGGCAGTCTTAAAGAAATATGTGCATAACCGTGCTAGGCCAGAAGGAAGCATCTCCAACGGCTACGGTAACGAGGAGGTCATTGAGTTCTGTGTTGACTTTATTCATGACCTTAAGCCGATAGGTGTTCCACAATCACGACATGAGGGTAGACTTAGTGGAAAAGGCACACTAGGAAAGAAAACAAAAATTTGTATGGATGGACATTCTTTCACTGAAGCACACTATACAGTTCTACAAAGTTCTACCTTGGTGGCCCCGTATATCGATGAACACAAGAATTTTGTACGCTCTCTACACGCGGGGAAGTCTGACAACTGGATTGTACGTACACACATGGCCACGTTCGGCGGTTGGTTGCGAGCACATCTTGAAAATAAAGAAAAGGTTGATGAAGAGTTACACTTGTTGGCCAGGGCACCATCTACAACTATATGTACTTTCCAAGGGTACGAGATAAATGGAAATACATTTTACACGAGTGTCCAAGATAAAAAGAGCACGAACCAAAACAGTGGTGTTCGCATTGATGCAACAAACAACAATGGGCAGAAGAACACATATTATGGTTGCATAGAGGAGATATGGGAACTTGACTATGGACCTTCTTTTAAGATCTCTTTGTTTCGGTGCAAATGGGTCAATCTGAAAGGCGGGGTTGAGGTAGACAAGATGTACGGAATGACAACAGTGTATCTAAACAATCTTGCGTACAGAGACGAACCATTCGTGCTAGCCAATGATGTGGCTCAGGTTTTCTATGTGAAAGACATGTCTAGCAGACCCAAAAAAAGAAACATCCTGGGAGTGGAGGAGCCTAGGCGTCACATAGTTCTTTCAGGAAAAAGAAACATCGTGGGAGTGGAGGACAAGACAGACATGTCAGATGATTATAATAATTTTGATGAAATTCCGCCTTTCGTAGTGAACATTGACCCAATCATCAAGTTGATTGAAGAAGATGCTCCATGGTTCCGACGCAGAAGAACTGGCGGTGTTGTGTGATGGAGATGTTGGTGCGATATGTAATAATTAATATATTAAACTTTTTATATGAAGAAGATGCTCCATTTTTACCTGCATATCAAATGGATCCGTCGGCGTTGATAGAACAAAACACACGATTTCACCTGCATACAGCCCCACGGTGGCTCTTGATGAGTGCCTGCATATCAAATGCACCGTGAGGCGTATGCAGGGAATCCGAGTAATTTGTATATATTCCTCAGTAGATGAATTGAACTATTCTTTTGATAGAACAAAACACACGATTTCACCTGCATACAGCCCCACGGTGGCTCCTGAGTGCCTGCATATCAAATGCACCGTGGGGCGTATGCAGGGAATCCGAGTGATTTGTATACCACACACCACCCGGCTAGGCACTAGAAGGAGGAAACACTGAGTGCTCGCCTCGTCCGAGAGGGGGCTATATATAGGGTCACGGGCTCAACCAGTGGTACTGATAGTGTTGATCCAACAGCTATCAAGTGCTCAAAAGAAGCACACCCCTGATCCAACGGCTAACAAGTGTTTCAAAGAAACACACGATCTGTGTGCTTCTTTAGTCCCGGTTTGAAACTGAAAGCTTTAATCGAACAGCTCAGAAGCAATCAAAAGAAACACACACCTGATCAAACGGCTTACAAGTGCTTGAAAGAAACACACGATTTGTGTGCTTCTTTAGTCCCGGTTTGGAAGTTAAAGTGTTGATCGAACAGCTCAGAATTCCAAAGTTTCCAAAAGTTATACAAATTCACATTCAAAATAGTTTTAAACTAATTTAAATAATGGTTATAGAAAAGAGATTTTTTTTTTGTATTAGTTAGTCAAATTCAAACACTTTTCATATTGAAAGTTTTTTCAAATTCCAAAGTTTGCAAAAGTTATACAAATTCACATTCAAAATAGTTTTAAACTAATTTAAATAATGGTTATAGAAAAGAGAATTTTTTTTTGTATTAGTTAGTCAAATTCAAACACTTTTCATATTGAAAGTTTTTTCAAATTCCAAAGTTTGCAAAAGTTATACAAATTCACATTCAAAATAGTTTTAAACTAATTTGAATAATGGTAATAGAAAAGAGAAAATGTTTTTGTATTAGTTAGTTAAATTCAAACACTTTTCAAATTGAAAGTTTTTTCAAATTCCAAAGTTTGCAAAAGTTATACAAATTCACATTCAAAATAGTTTTAAACTAATTTAAATAATGGTTATAGAAAAGAGAAAATGTTTTTGTATTAGTTAGTTAAATTAAAACACTTTTCATATTGAAAGTTTTTTCAAATTCCAAAGTTATTTAAAACAGAAAACAGAAAAAGAAAAGAAAAAGAAAAAGAAAAAACCCCATCTATCCCGGGTGGTGGCTCAGACCGGGACAGATGGGGTGCTATCTATCCCGGGTGGTGGCGCAGCCCGGGACAGATGACCCCTATTTGTCCCGGGCAGAGCCACGACCCGGGACAGATAGCATTATGCTTTAAAACCAACACTTAGCGCTCCGGGCCGAGCAACCACCCGGAGCAGTTCCCCTTTCCTACCGAAGTGCTGCCGAAATTTCCCGTGAACCCTAGCCGTCGCCGCCTCCTTTCTCGACTCCGGCTGGGCCTCGCCGCCACCTTCCTCCTCGACTCCGCCCCCTAGGTGAGCCTCGCGTGTGCCCCGAACCCTAGCTCGTGCCCTCTTTCTCTCTGCGCGCGCGTGCCACGAAACCTAGCCTGCCAGCACCGTGCCGCCGCGCGAGGAGATGGAGCTCACCCGCCCCCGCCGTAGCCGCAGCTCGCCGCCGCACGGCCTCGTCCCCGCGTGCCTCCAATCGCCGTAGCCGCAGCTCGCCGCCGCACGACCTCGTCCCCGCGTACCTCCTATCGCCATCTTCGGCTCCGCGGGATCGGTCGTCGCCGGTGACTCTGGCGACCTTATGGTCCCTCGCGCCGCCAGTTCATTCCCCGCAGGCTCTGCGCCCCGCGCGCGTACGCCGACGGTCGCCGCGTGCTCGCCAGCGTCGTCGTCGCCCGCTGACGTCGCGGGCTGACGTCAGCGGTGTCTGGCTGACGTCAGCTCATGTCCAGTTCAGAAAAATGCAAATAAAAACGTGTGTATTTGAAAATATATCTTTGAAAATAAAAATGCAAATATATCTTTCCATCCAACACATTGGGAATTAGTATGCGAATTAGTATTTGAAAACTTGTGTATGCAAATAAAAACGTGTGTACGTGAAATTAGTATTTGTAGCATGTGTATGCATGTGTATGCATGTGTATGGGAATTAGTATTTGTAAATCATTTCGGTTATCACTGGTTTCTATGTATGCATGCAAAAAAGCGAGCTTTGTAGCCGATCCTCTTGTGACATGTGTCGCTCCAACGCGCATAAAATCTCAACAAACCACCAAACCGGCACTAGAAGAAAATCCGATACTCTCGGTTTCAAACACTTAATTATATAAGTTCGGTCAACATTGCAAATTCATATTAAATCAGACAAATGCAAACTTTATATCAAAATGTTCAGAAAAATATAATCTATAATGTTGTATCATAAAAATGTTCATATTAATTCATATCAACTGGATTCATATCTATTTTTTCTTACTTGGATTTTGCGTGCAGGTACTCGGATTTGTCACCGCGTCGTAGCCGCCGCCCTCTCGGAGCCCTAGTAAAGTTCGAGAGACTTCAAAAGAGAAATGTAAATAGAAATGAGATACTCGATATGATTGAAATGTGTTTGTAAAATTGAAATGTCTTAATGTATTTGTACTATTCAAATAACTTTGCTTCAGGTTGAAATTGAAATGTGTTTGTACAAATAAATGATAAAAGATGTTGAGTTAGATTTAGTTTTATGACATATCGGTAAAGTTATTTAGATGTTGAGTTATTAAAATTATTTAAATGGATTTAAATCTCTTGCAGAAACTATGGTTACCCGTAGAAATCTTCAACAAGAAGAGGACATGTTCGGCATCATTCGCGAAGGTGATGAATTGGACCCCGGCAGAAACCATGAACAAGAAGAGGAACACGTAGACGATTTCACCGGGCAATTTCTGAACGAGTCCGGTGATGGACTGGAGGGGCATTGAGACGGAATAGACGTCACCGACAGTTCAGCTCACCGACAGTTCACCGACTCTACTGTTGGAAAGTCGGCCGCCGAGGTAGATATATGCCCTCAGGTTTTTGTTTGCGTTGAAAAGATTAGTGTGTATACATATATTAACTATCACTTTTTCTTGTTTTTAGCCGTCGGCGGGCCATGAACCGGGACCAAGCAAAAAAGCAGCGGTGAAACGAGGCGGGCCACGGACCGGGACCAAAAAGCTCCAAGGGAAACAGAAGTACCACATCGAGGAGATCAATGAAAAAGGAAAACCGATTGCTCCCGCTAACCACGCAAGGAAATTTGTAGCTCAGTGCGGAGTCATCGTTCGGGACAGACTGTCCATCAGGGCTCAAGAATGGTATAAGCCAAAGGTGCCAAAAGAGGGGGTTATTTATGTCTCGAATGCAGACAAACAACTCCTTTGGGACGAGCTCATGCAGAATTTCACTTTACCGGAAGAGGAGGATGTAGAGGAGCCGGTTATAGAGAATCGATGCAAGGCCTGGACTTATATTGAGATGGGTGAATTGTTCCGCAGCTGGAAGAAAAGGCTTAACAAGTTCATAAAAGAAGGTAAAACTCCAGAATTTGTCGGAGCCTATGAAAAGATAAAAGATGAGTGGCCCGAATTTAAGGCGTACAAGCAATCGGAAGCCGCTAAGGCCATGTCAGAGAGAAATAAGAAAAATGCAGACAAAAAGATATATCACCATAACATGGGGTCAGGTGGCTACCTGACGGCCCTGCCTAAGTTTCTGAAAATGGAGGAAGAGTTTTTGGCTAAAGGTATACAGATCGAGGCATTTGTCTGGCCAGACCGGCTTAAGGCTTGGTTCTATGGGCATGGTGGAAAGTTAGACCCTGAAACAGGTGACTGTCTTTTTACCAAGGAGCACGGACCTGACCCTATTAAAGCTCTCAGAGAGGTATGGAAGGAGGTCACGGAAGGCAGGTTCCACCCTAACAGAGAGAAGGACGAGCTATCGCGAGCCCTTAAGAATCCTGAACACAGTGGACGAACAAGAGTAACCGTCGGCTCTGTACCGTGGATACTTGGGTTTCCCAAAGATGTTGGCACTTATAGAAGCCGATCGAGAAAGAAGAAAGAGATTGCCGACCGGGCCCAGTGGATGGAAAATAAATTACTACAACATGAGAAGGAGATAGCAGAGCTGAAGGCAGCGCAGACTCGACGGATGCCCTGCGAATCTGAGACGCCCAAAAATCCTTCTCCTGATCCAAAATCAATGCGGAGAAGCAGCGTGGCTTCGACGGAGCTCGATTGCCACAATGATATGCCGGGTCCTCGTCACCCCGTGGATAATATCGTGCAGCGGGAACTTTGCGACCTACATGTGCCATGCTTGAACATAACCGTGAAGGTGGCGCACGGCTTTGCCCTACCGCCTAGCCCAAATGGAACTTACCATTGTCGCCCTATTCCAGATGGCTATGCTGTTGTCGGGGTTGATGAGGTTATCAAGACATATGAGGGAATTAAGCTGGACTTCCCTACGGGTGAAGACGAAGTTGAGTTGAGATTTGCCCTCAAGAGTACCTGCTTATGGAAAAAAGAATACATCGTGTTCCCACACATGCAGCTAAATCGCCCTCCCAGTCCACAAGCCAGTCCACATAACTACAACAACGACAACCAATGCGCTAGTCCAGACACCCCCCACAACGACAACCAAGGCGCTAGTCCATCTCCGCCGTCGCGTGAGCGTACTCCGCCGCGTCAACGGACTCCATCGCCTCCGCAAAAGAAGCGGAAGTGCACCGCTGCGTCGACTAGTACTCAGAAAAGCGAAACGGCCGGGAAGTCTCGCTTTGTGAACTCTCGCAAAGATGTCGATACATGGGTCGAGGAGATCCAGACTTCCCAGAGAAAGAAGGCAAAAAAGATGTCTTTGCCTGTTCCGGTTTATTCTCCGGAAGCGATACGGTGGGCCATAGAATTTCTTACGCATCCGTCGCAATATGAGCTAAATATGGACGATGACTACACACGCGTTCTGGTGCGTACATCTAAGAGAGTGCGGGAAGAACAACAATCTGCTGCCACCCAGAAGAGAGATGTTCCACAGCTCGGAATGCAGGCGGGACAATCGGCCCCTCCACTCATATTGGCGCCTTACAACCAGAACCCGATCGATGATGTACTTTCGCAGCAAGCTAGAGATATGGGTATAACTCTGGCAGAGCTTAAGGCATTGCAAGCTGGCGAGAGTGTCACCATACATGAGGTGGTGCGGACATATGTGAGAGGACAAGATCTTGTCGACCCTGCAATGGTGCGCACTCTACCAGCTAGGTTGCACCAACTAAATGCATGGTACTTGCGTACCACGAAAAGTCAAGACGGAGACTGGCTCTATGCGAAAATTCCAAAGGATTTTTTTGGCCCAGGTGATGATGAGGTTCAAATCGAGTATTGCGAATTATGGCAGTTATTCAATTTTGACGCGCTCGACAAATCTATCATCAGTGCCTTTTGCATGTAAGTAATTAAATTATGTATATATGTCAGTAATTCTCTAGCTCTACTTATTTTTCATTGCTTGTAATTATCCTTATCACTATATTACTTTTGTACTCTATTATGCAGGCTAAAAATTATACAATCTCGAAAGCTGGGACTCAATCACAAGATTGGATTCATTGACCCTAATCGAGTTCATCATCATGGTTTGTTACATTACCCAGATCAAACGGAGGAGCTTTTGCTTACTTATTTGATGGCGCAACATTACAAAAGCACCATAATTTTCCCGTTCAACTTCGAGTGAGTTGTTTACTTTCTTATACATACTCGATGTTAATTAAGTATATGTAATTGATGATTTAGTTATTAACAAATATAAATATATGGCAGATTTCACTGGGTATTATTTGAGATTGATGTTGAAAAGGCAATCGTTGATGTCTTGGACCCATTGTCGAAACCTGAAGAAAAGTTCGACGACACGAAACAGATGCTCCAGAGGTAATTTCGTTCATTATCACAATCGACCTCGTCTTTTCTAATAATATATAGTAATTAGTTAACTTCTTTACTAATTTTTCATACCGTAAACTTCAGGGTTTGAGACAAGTTCACCGGTTTCCATAAGGATGTCGGTATAGCTAAGAACCTCACTTTTAAATGGCGAGAGGTAAGACGTACTAGCTAGGTTCCACATACGCATATTCTTAATTTCAGTCTCACAATACCATTTTTTCAATATTTTTGATTATTTTTTATTAATTTCTTATCTTATTCTATCATAAAGTGCGCGAAGCAGCAACAAGGCACCAATTTGTGTGGATTCTATGTCTGCGAGTTCATCCGAATTCACTTCAATGAGGGTGCAGACTGGAATAGGGTACGTTAACAATTCATTCAAACTTGTTCACTTTTCAAATTGAATTATGCTCATAATGGTTGATATATTGGTGTTGATCTCTACTTTTTAGTTTGAGACGATCTGGAACAGGCTTGATGCAAAAGACCGCCTACTACCAATCGCGGAGGAAATTGCGGGCTTTCTGTTTGACTATGTCATAAAGCCAGGCGCATAATGCAGTATAATCCGGCCGCCAAAAAAGACCATCCCGAGGAAAAAAATAGGGTCTAATGCTTCTCTGTCATGTAATGATCTCTGTTTGTAAATATTTAGACATGATCTTCCGGTTGTAAATATTTGTTTGGCAGAACTCGTGTACTAGTAGTATTCATGAATATATCCCGAGGAAAAAATCGTGTATTCATGATATATATTACATAGTAACGTATAATATGCAACTAGATCTTGTTTGAAATGAAACATAAATGAAAAAACACAAACACAAAAGAATCAGTAACATAAATAGAAAACAGAAACAAAAATAGAAAACAGGAAACAAAACAAAAGAAACAAAAAAACATATATACTGTCCCGGTTCGTTATTACGAACCGGGACAAATGAGTCGCAGCCAGAGGCTGCCTTGATTGGCCACGTGGCCCCCCTATTGGTCCCGGGTCGTGGCGTGCCCGGGACAAATAGGGGAGGCTATTTGTCCCGAACACGCTGTCCCGGTCGCGTGACCGGGACAAAAAGCCCTCACGGCCCGGGACCAGTGGCTTGTTTTGCTCCAGTGGTATTCTAGTTATGTTCGTCTACTGAGCGTTGTTTGATTTTATGCCACCAGCATACCTCGATTTTTTTAGGACATTTTTATATTTAACAAGTGGTATTAGGTATTGATTTGTAACTTTTATTATCAAATGACACTGCCCAAACTCTATGGTATGTTGTTGGTGTATTCCTACAAACATGTCTTCGTCTCACACACCACAAGCTAATTGTGCCTTCCAGTATATTATCTCAGAATGACGTCAAACTCTTGTAGCCTCTCTCTCCTTCCTTAAACTAATTTTTCGTTGGCAACGGTGCTCATCCCTTAGATTACCTAGTTTGTTAGCTTTCAACCACTTTAGTTTCTCCTCTTTTTTTTACATTTTTTAGTTTCTCCTTTAGGTCTAAAAACATTTTATTTTATTTCCATTCTCTTCAAAAAAAGAAACTTAGTTATGTTCATGCTCTTACTCACCATAACAATCGTTTTCGTTGAATCTGATGACCCATATCCCAAGTCTCTTTGGTGTCGATACTAGTCATCACGACGGTATCCACGCCTCCAACAACGCAAACCTTTGGCATGTTCATCTCAGACATCCTGGCCACGACCATCTTCGTCCATTTTTATCATTTTTTTTCCTTTTTCATGTAATAAATCGGGCGTCGCATTCTTGTTATGCTCGTCACTTAGAAAAACATCTTCGGTTGCCATTTACAGTATCAAATACAACATCCAATTTTACATTTCAGTTGTCGCATTATACCTGATATTTGGACATCATATGTCTCGGTAATTCACATATCCTTTCGACCTCGTATGTTGTCCTCAAAGATCATACCCACTGCGTGTGGACCTTCCAAGTCCCCATTACACCGTAATCCGATGTCTTCACCACCCCCACCTCATTTCACGCCTTAGTTCATACCTAAATTGTTATTCCTTCTAAACGGACAATAGTCGTGAATTCGGCAATCGCACTTTCGTAGCATCCCACGACATCATGAAACTGGCCAGTTTCATTTTTTACAGAAAAAAAAAACAATTTGTGAGCGGAACACAACACTGAAGAGGGCACGGGACCACAGTCGGATGTTGGAACGAATGGCCCAACATGAGCACGCGTACAATGATCTGCCGCTGACGTTACATCTCGCATGTCCTTCACAACCGGCCCACGAACGGCTTCGCGAATCCGGGCTCAGTCGGAATGGGCCCACCCCGACATTTCCGATTGATCACGAGACGACTAGCATCAGCCGCCCACGTTGCCCTTCTCCTCCCCACTCGCTGCACCAACCGAGAGAGGAGAGGGGAAAATGGCGATGGCGGCGGCGAGGAGAGCCCTCCTGAACCAACTCCGCGTGCCGGTTGCTCGCCCGGCGTCCGCAGCGGGAAGCGTCCCCGTCGCGAGGCTCCTGTCCTCGACCACGGAGGTGGAGAAGGGGTCGTTCCTCGACAAGGCCGAGGTCGCCGACCGCGTCGTCTCCGTCATCAAGAACTTCCAGAAGATCGAGCCCTCCAAGGTGAGACCTTCAGCGTGCGCTTTGTGCGCGCCCGTACGTTTGGCTGTGTACGGATATACATGGGTACGGATCTCCTAGCGTGCAGGCAGGCAGCATGAATTTAGGGTTTTTGGCTCCCCGTCGCCGTTACGTTTGATTCATGCTATCGAGTGATGACTGGATCGCTTAGGAATATCTTGCTTAAATTACGGGCGATTGGAATGTTGTACCTTTTGGCAAATCGCTCGATTCTAGGAAGGCCCAAACAGAAACGGGTAGAGGAAAATGGGGCATCTTTCGCTACTTTTTTGACGATTAGATAAAAGATATTTAAGTAGAATTGCCAAATTGATTCCGAGACGTACCTGATTAGTCACTGATTTGATCTGCAGTGGTCATTTTGCACCCCTGCACTGCAAGGGTCTAGTTTCACCAGGTGCAGATTGATTTGATGATTCGATGCCTGTTGGACAAATTTGTAGCAATTTTTTCAGTTGAAGCTAATTATGGTTAAGCAAAACTCCGTTTTCTTCCCTCTAGCTTCATATTTTGCTTATGTGTTTGATGTTTCTGCTATCTAGTACTGGAACTAGTGTGCCTCTTGTTGTTAATATACTTCTAATGATTGTGAAGTGACAAATGTTCAATTACTCTACTATGTGATTAAGAACAGACCTTTAGTTTTCCTATTTGAAATTAGGTTCATATATTATCGACAAATTCTGTTATTTTGAATCTATTTGATGCATAGATCTTATTTGAGCTATCTGTTATGTGCTCTGTAAATGATTTTACTGTTTATCATGGTTATGAAGTTCCAAGATTATATGAATTTATTTGGTCATGTGTTTGTGGTGTGAATTGCACAAAGCTCTTCATATGAAATATGGGGAAACGAAATTCAATGCTAATGGGCACAGATAAAGGCATTAATGAAATGCTACCTGCTAAGTTCACCCCTGAATGTTGGTTATTTTTTGCATATCTTCAATCTTGTTGCACTCTTTTGGAACTAAGATTGCGCTTGTCAAACTGAGGTTGAGCATGCTAACTAAATGCATGTAGAACTGTACAAGTTTAGCAGGTTTAGTCAAGTTTTGTTTTGTAGTTGAGCTAAACATGACAACACTAGTTATTTCAAGCCATGGCTCTTAGTCCATAGGGTGACTAGACTTGACAAGTAGCTCAAACTATGTCAAATATCATTGTATGCAGCTAATATTTTGCGACTGTACTGGAAACTCTGTAGTGCTTTTGCAGGACCGTGAAACAATTAAGTACGGAATAGTGTTTCTTATTGTCTAGCTGTTAACTAACATTTTCTGTTTAATTGTTGTTACGATCATCTTTTGACCATATATATCTGCATTAGATCTGTGTACACTGAACTTGAGTGGCATGTGGGGTTGTTCCTCACTTTCTACAACGTTTGTCGAGGGAAGATTAATTCCTCTTACGCAGATGTTGTAAACTGTTGTTAATCTTTCTCGTGAAACCTTGCAGGTGACACCTAATGCACATTTCCAGAAGGACCTCGGGCTGGACAGCCTAGACACGGTGGAGATCGTTATGGCCTTTGAGGAAGAATTCTGCGTCGAGATCCCCGACAACGAGGCGGAGAAGATTGATTGCATCAAAACGGCGGTCGACTTCATCGCCTCACATCCTCAAGCGAAATAAGATGGATGTCTTGCAGCATTTCTTTGTTCTCCCCCTTGGACGTGCTTTGTCTCCAGATAGGACTGGTTTTTGCTATATTTGCCCAGTAGATGAATGATTCGAGGTTACTCTGTCGATTATCACATGTTCGATAGCAAGTGTACAATTGGTTCATTTTCTATCTGTTGGAATAATTGCTGCACCAGTTGGATCCGATCTTCTTTGCTTGGGAATGATATATTCTTGGAGGCAAAGCTGTGATGCTGGATGTACTATAGCTCCTGTGAAATGAGATATTGTAGCCTTGGATGGAAATTTGCAGTTTTGAACCAGCGTGGAGAAATTGTTTCTCATTTGAAGATCACTCTACGCTAGCCATTGTCAGCTGGACTATAATTAGCAGGTACTCCGCTGCTGATTGCACAACCTGACGGTTTGAGAATCACAGTGCTTGAAATACATCATCCGCTGTCTGAAGCTAAATTCTTGTGGTCGTACGCAAAGGGGAAGCAAGGGATGACGGCACCACAATTCAAGGTTAAGATTGAGGGATGTCAGGCACACACGAACAGCCGAACAAGCGTGTCGCATATCTGATCTGCCAGCGTCATACTCGTCATCGCAAATGCTTCGCCACCTGTTTAGGGTTTATGGTCTGGGTATCCCAGCCCCTGCTTTTGCTCGGAGACAGCACAACAACGGCCTCTCCATGCAGCTGCCAAGTTCCACACGCGCCGGACCGGAAACCACCAAAACTGCGAAATATGTCCGGTTCCAGCTGCGCAGCGCACCATTACTCATTGCTTGGCTCCGTATACACAGAATCACATATGACAAAGCAGCTCACGGTGAGAGAGCCAAGAGGATTGCTCATTTATTTCCTCAAAAGGTCCAGCAGATTTGGAGCCAAGAAACATCGGGAACTCGAGCTATCTAGGCCGTAGAGCAGGGCACAGCTGCAGCTTCATCTCTACAGAGTCAGGTTGTTTTGGCTGTGTCCAGACTGGCTGTGTGCACTGAAGAACAAACCATGAGGAGCGGCAGGATTCGTGGTGCGGCGATGCTCTGCCTCTTCGCTGCATTGTTGGCTCTGTTTCTCCGTCAAGACAGCCATGTCGGTCTTCCTACCCCTCTGGTCTCTCACTATGTCTCTCTGGCTTGCTTTTGTCTGACTAGTTCTGAAACCAGACCGCTTACCTGCCGTCTCCCGTGCTAGCAACTCCACCACAGCCAGGTGACGGCTCCGCGCCGGCGAACTCCTCCACCGCTCCGGCACCCCAGCCGAACACCCTCCCCATGGTAACTAAGTATGCAATGCTCCAACTGTGCTCAAAACCCTCGTACCGGTTCTCGGTACTACCTCCATTCCAATGAATAAGACTTATATTATTTTAAAAAAGTCAATCCATGTAAACTTTGACCAACTTTTTATTAAAAAGTATTGACTTGCAAAGTATAAAACTAATGTCATTAGAAACATCACGGACTATATTTGCATATGATATCTATATAATATCATATTTATTGGTAGATTTTTCTAAAAGTTTGGTCAAATTTTACTTGGCTTGACTTATGTAAAAAAATATAGTCCTTATTCATCGGAACGGAGGGAGTAGTAATTTCCACGGTTCTGTTTTGCAGTACGGCGCCACCTCCGGCAGCCTCCAACCCCAAGGTAACATCGCGTTTTGTCCTTCCTTCGTTCTGAATTTTCAATGGATGCATGACAGACGTGCTGCTGATGGCCGGCGGTTCGCCGTTTCTCTGCAGAGTGCGCGGGGCGGTGCGCGTACCGGTGCTCGGCGACGGCGTACCGGAAGCCTTGCGTGTTCTTCTGCCGGAAGTGCTGCGCGGCGTGCCTCTGCGTGCCGCCCGGCACCTACGGCAACAAACAGTCCTGCCCCTGCTACGACGACTGGAAGACCGAGAGGGGAGGGCCAAAGTGCCCGTAGAGTAATTACCAGGAGCAGCAATGGAGTACGTGGTACCCGTCCGTTTGAAGCTTTCTTCATTTATTTTTCTTTGATTCTTTTCATTAAAATAAGGTAAAAGACTTGTAATTTTCATTTATTACGTAAAGGTTTTTTAGAAGTCTTAAAAGCGAATGCGTAGCCAACAAAGGCCACACAAAATAAAACCCTACCCCCGTGGCATTAAAATACCCCTTTTTCCGTCTGACAATCACATCATCGCGTCTTCTTTAATCTTCCCCACAAGCATTTCAACGGTCGTTGATTCGTTTAGAAAGACTTGGGTATCTCTTTCCTTCCAAATTTTCCACTATGCAAGCATCGCTAGATAGAAAGAGCCTTCCGATGTTCACCCCTCTCGTGTATGACCTCCATCCACCATTCTTGAAGTTAGGTATCGCTTGCCAATCTCTCGGTTTGGAATCATGAATCCCAAACCACGTTTTCAAGAGGACCATATTCGTGCGGTGAAACGGCATTGGAAAATAAGGAGGGGTATCATTATCTTGCATTTAAATTTTCACCCTCTTCGTTCGAGCCTATCCACCCTCCACATCCGATTTTGAAGAATCAACCAAGGAAAGATTTTGCATTTGAGAGGCGTCCATGTTTTCCAAACCACCGATGGCATCATAGAAGTTGTGAGGACCAAGAATTGCATATTATAAGCCCACGACGACCCATAACATCCATTGTTTGTGAATTTCTAAGATATTGTGTCTGTAACGTCTTGCACAGGTTAGAACCTCATGAAGCATCTCCCATAACTTTTAAGAATCATGATCCCGCGGAATTCACCCTTGGTATTTATTTGGGGCTTTGTTCAGTTGTGGTTTGAGTTGTGATGTGCGCTTTGTGTGTTCCTACGTTGTGCTTCGTTCCCCTCCGAATTGGGGATTTACTTATAGAAATTTGACATAAAATATTATCACGAAGAGAGATTCATGTGAACATCGTTAGCACCACCAAATTACCACTAGGTTAAGCGCTCGGCGATACCAATGGCAATGGTACCCATTACTCGCATATATAGTGGTCATTACCCATAGGTAAGTAAATAACAAAAACTGTGTATCCAATGAGTATTGCGGGGGCAGGTATGGTAAGTTAGTATCCATACACGTATATCCGCACCAGCTATTTTTGGTTTTAACTTGTAGGTTTGTGGTACATCTGGGGCAGAATCTAGAAATAATAGCTAGCTATGTGGTTCTCGCATGTTTCGTATACGCACAACCACTAAATTTTTGTATGATTTATAATTCCTTGCACATTTGCACAACCACTAAATTTTCATATGATTTATAATTCCTTGCACATTTCCTCTTCCGTCTTGAAAGGACAATGATGTCGCCTAGAGGGAGGGTGAATATGCGGTTTAAAACTTTTTCGGTTTAGCCTTGATAATTGCAGAATAAAACTAGGTGTTTAAATTAACAAGCCGACAATCTAAATAAACTAGGCTTACCTATGTGCACCAACAACTTATGCTAAGCAAGATAAACAACAAGGTGATAGCAATAGAATACTTCAAGCACGAAGGCTATCACAAGGTAAAGTGCATAAGTAAAAGTTCGGGAAGAAACAACCGAGGCACGCGGAGACGAGTATGTATTCCCGAGTTCCTCCTTGTTAAGGGAGTACGTCTCGTTGGAGAGGTGTGAACCGACACAACAGTTCAACAACCACAAAGGTTTCAACTTCTTCTCCCGTGAACCGCACCACAAAGTCTTGGTTCACCTTCCACTATCGGAATTCCTTCGAGGCGGAATCCGGAGCCTTTCAACAATAATCCTGGGCACAACCCACAATGGGATTGGGGGCTCCCGAACGGCCTCCAACAACAATCCGTGGCACAACCCACAATGGGATTGGGGGCTCCCAAACGGCTTCAAGTGACCACACAAGGGTCCAACCACCACAAAGGCGTATAGGGTCCAAGGACCCAAGAGTAACAAGCTCATAAACTTTCAACTTCCATGAATCCTCGTGGAGAGCACAGCGATGCACCATATGTAAAAGGCAAGAGCACAAGTGATCAAATCCTTCACTCTCAAATTCCAACAAAGCAACAAATGCTTATGGGGGAATAAGAGAGGAAGAACAAAGAGGAGATGCACCAAGAACTCCAAGATCAAGATCTACAAGGTTTGCCTCACTTAGAGGAGAAATCGACCGGTGAAAACATAGATCAAGATCACCTCTCACTTTCCCTCAAATATTAGCAAGAACCATGGGAGGGATGGAGAGGAAGAGCAAGCTTTCCAAAGGGCAGCAATGGAGGAGAGAGAGGAGAAAGACTTGCTAGAAGATTAGAAAACCATTGGGGAAGAACGCCCCTTAAATAGCTCAACCCAAAATCCAGCCGTTGGGTGCAGATTCGCGCCGTAGCGGTACTACCGCTGGTCCTAGCGGTACTACCGCCCCCCTAGGGAGTTAGGGCATCAAAACGGGCTGAAAACAGGCTTCCATAGCGGTACTACCGCCCCGGGCAGCGGTACTACCGCCCCGGCGGAACTACCGCTCCCGGTACCGCCGAAAACGGCTCTCTGTTAGCTCCGGCGGTACCTCGGACGGTACCGCGGCGGTACTACCACCACAGCAAAAAACAACATAAACTGATAAACGAAAACGTCAATATCTTTTCCATCCGGACTCCGTTTTCGATGATTTTTGACTCGTTGGAATCGTTACAACGAGCTCTACTTGAATGTGCATAGAAACATCACAGTCCATCATGTGAGGATAAAACCAAATGGGGAAAGGTTAAACTTTCCTAAACAATGCAAACCAGTAAAAACTCCTTCATAAAAAACGCAAAGAGATATTCATACGAAATCTGTTTTTGATGAACTAGAGCTTAGTATGGAGATAAACCAAGCTCTAAATCCTCACATGGATAAAAGGCAACAAGTTTTCCAAAGTAAAACCATTTTCTAAGGACTTGGTCTTGTCATGAAGATCACGACAAGCACCAAAACTCAACACGGAGAAAAACCAAATAAGAACCAAGAAAGATGATATGCCAAGCATGTAAAGGTTTTAGCTCTCCACAAATATGCGATCAAGTTACTCACTCGAGAGCCCCTCTTGATAGTACGCCTATCTATCCTATAGCCCTATCAAGATCATACTTTTGCCATGAGCATTCCACTTGAGCTAGATTATGACGATCTTGACTCTCTCAGGTTGAAACACCTTTCTTGTTTGTGCTTGCTAGCACATGCTTGATGAAGACTTCTCCAAATGCTCCCCCATACTCCATTATGGGAGGGCCTCGCTAAGCTTCGTCTTCATATCTCCTTTGCAAGCTTCAATCAAAAGATATCTTCTGAGATGCATCATATTGAGCTTGCACTTCATCTTCTTCTCTTGATATGTATGATGGCTTGGGGTTAAACATGATTGTTCACTCAATCTTCTATTCCAAGACATACTTGCAATGAGCTCAACTCTACACATGACCATTCTTCATATAAACCCTTTGAATAGAGCATTGGTCATTAAGTCTCTTGAAGAGTCCAACACATGAACTCCTATAATTTGCCATGGACAAGATCTATAAGAATATCTCAATGTAAACATTAGTACATAAGGATTGCCATTAATAACCAAAACCACGCATGGGGGCAACCATGCACTTTCAATTTCCCCCATTTTGGTAATTGATGACAATCCCTTTTACGAGGGTTTATATAATGAATTTAAGCAACCATTCAACACAAAGAGCAAGGATGCAAGAGAACCGCAAGAGAACAAACCCATATTCCCTTAAACCCTCTAAATTTCTCCCCCATTGGCATCAATTGCCGAAATGGGAAGAAAAACTTAGAAGGAAAATATAGTGAGAGCTCCCCCATAATGTGTGCATTTCTCATAATATGAGTGAAATCAAATGCACATATCTAATGACGAATAGATGGAGGGAGATCAAAGTATATAGAGGATCCAAAGATTGCAAGAGAATATCAAATGGAAAGATAGTTCAACGAAATAAGCAAGCAATCAGAAGGATCCGAAAAGTGTTCTAAATATCATGAGGGAACTCCCCAAGGTACGTGCACAAATAGGATTTGTATTTCAATATAGTGTGCACAACATGGAATCCTCACTCCCTCCTAGATAAATTCGAACACAAGCTCATGCAAGAGAATGCAAATGATAAAGGAGGCAAAACAACTTTCACCTAATAAATTTTTTTGCAACAAGAGCAAGGAGCGGTAAATCAAGTAATGGGTGTGAGATAAAAAGACATTATAGGAGACTAATACAAGGATGATAGCATCAACATAGTCTTTCGAGAAGAGTTGCACATAGTGCATATCATGTCTTTCCCATACCCACACACCAAAAGAGGTATAGCAAATAGCTCCACAAGCTTAGTAAAATGCACCAAGCATAACACATGAAAAATAAAGCTTGAGCCTTTTAGAAACCACCAAGGAGTCAAAAGCAATAAGAGGTGGTAACTAAAGATTTGGAATATCAATTGAAGATGTACTATTCTCACGTGTATAAGTTTCTAAGTAGACACTAATCACTAAGATATGGGTCTACAAATAAACATGTACACACAAGATAGATACACGGGTAAAGATTATGATATCCAGGAGGAAGTCATAAATACACCAATAAGATCTTTACTTAAAAGCATAGCACAAATCCCAATTATATCTTAACGGAATATAAGTGAACTTCCAACACATACTCATCATAGCATAAAAAATTATCCACAAGGGATAAAGGTTAACAAATTGATGCTCCGAGTAAGATAACAAGTAACACAAAACACAAATGATTTTGAAAATTCATCAATGTTGCACCTGAGAGAATTTAAGTAGAAAGTGCTAGATTGACATAATTGGGATCGATGAATCATAGAAATGAATGTATAGTCCATTTATATGTAATCATCCCAGCTTATTCATATTTGCAATAGACACGTTTTGCAAAAACCAAATTAATTGCAACAAAAAGATTCATGCCAAGATACAACCTACACAAGGTTGAAAGTTTAGAAACGTAAGCATGAGGTAGATACTTGTTACCAAGATAGCATTGGTGATGTAGAAGATAAGAGTTAACGATCATCCAAACTTGGCTCCAATGAATACATGGTGACACCACCTTCCTTGTAAATGACAAGCTTCCAATGCATCTCCACATGTACCTAAAACAAATTCAAATACAAAATGGTACCCAAACTCATTGGGTCCAAAGTAGTTAGAGTAACTACAATACATAGGACAAACTCCACATAAATATGTGCATATTGATATGAAATTGAATTTCATGCACATCTTAGCCATTTAGGATTTGATGGAGTTTATCCTATATATTGGATCAACGAAAGTGCACGTGCCATAAGATATATATATAGTAAGTATGCATGCACAAGACTTTCAATAACCAAACGAGATACAATTTGGACAAAACACCAATTAAACCAAGAAAGCACACACAAGTGTGACAAGAAAAAGAATTGTCTAAATTATATCAAGGACCCAAATCAGCACATGATTGAAGAAACCACTTTGAAAAGATACCAAATTAAAGCAATAAACCAATTGAAGAAAAATATCATCAAGGAATAAACCAAACCCTCTACACTTTTCATGATGGCACAAGGTACCAAGACGAATATTGTTTGTCTTCCAAGGAGACACGTCATCGGGATCAAATATCAAACGAAGACAACTAATGTTCAAAAAGCATATAGGATTGCTCCCCCACGATGTGTGCATTATTTATGATTTTCGATTTGAATACACAATGCACACAAATGAGATCATCACTCTCCATATATATTATTCAAACACTAGTCATGTTCAAGAAAGGCAAGAAATTGCAATACCAAATTAAAGAACGGTGTTTTACTCAAAGTATGATATCTTCCCAAAGAATAGTGCATTATTAAGAAGTATGACTTTTGAATGTCAATGCACAAGAATTGGTTCATTGCTTTTCCCAACTCAAGAAAGCACTAAATAAATTTTAAGTAGAGCAATAAAGGATCCAAAAGATACAATGAAGACAAATGAGAGATAGATCAAAACAAATCCTTGGCAATCAAATAAAGAAATTCAAAGCAAGAGCCAAAGCGAATATGATCAATATATTTACCAAAAAAAGATTATCACTTGTCAAGACAAGTAATTTATGGAGATATTTCTCGGGGGTGGATTGCAAAGATATATTCAAGATCATATTCACAAAACATAAGCATATGGCAAATGATAGGAATTAAAAGCCATGCTTAGATAGATAGATATTCTTGATAGCTTCACAAATCATGCGAAGGTGCAAAGCAACTCCAAGGAGTAGCTTGAAACAATTGGCTTCCCAAAAGATACATGAGAACATATTTGGGAAAGCCATACCAAGAACATCCTCCACAAACAAGATCCAAAAGAGTGAGAGACAAAAAGCATTTAAGTAAATGGAAACTTGTTTGAGCAACATGCCACATAGGAACAAGATAACTAGCAATATCAATTCTAGGTGGCAAAATCTCATATTTCACATTTTCTAGGCTTGTAATATGCACATAGCTTATTACTTCCCCATAATGTGATAATCCATTTATTTAAAGCAAGGGGCAAACAAAACCAACTCGAAAAATTAATGGACATTATATAAATTGAATTTCTCATGAGAATGACATACCACATAGATAGTAGATAATATAATTATATCAACACTAAGTTGTATTTCTCATGAATACACAGTTTTAGGATTGTGAAGTGCACGAAGCATATCACTCCCCCAAAATATGATAGTCCGTTAATCTCTCAAAGAGAGCCAACAATATAAGATGTAAAATAAAAACAATAAGGCTCAAAACTAGTAAATGGTGTGCAAACCAACATACACATACTTGATTTCTCAAGATAAGTAAGTAGAGAGCACAACACATACAAACACTAGCAAGATACAAAACCAAACACATGCAAGGGTGCAAGCAACTTTCAATGTATATATGATTTAAATAAAAGCTACCACAAGGAGGAACATTGGATATGAGATAGAACAATATGATCCATATGACTTGACTTGAGAGAATATAATTGATGAAGATCCCTTAATTCTTCATAATGTAGTCAAGTCTCCAGTGCCTCCAACAACACCTATTGATCAAGTTTTAACTTGTTGGTCCCCAACCAATTTGGGTCCTAAGAGGTTAGTCACAATAGGTTTGGCAACCCAAATTGTTCTTTTCTTGACACCACTTTGAGTACCAACATATTTGGCAAACACATTGCCAACCTTATCCTTCCGAAGAGAATAAACATCACTAATTATAATGGGGTTGGATAAGGTACCATTTCTGCATGAAGAAGCAAGGTGACCCTTCTCACGACATAGGTAGCAACATCTACTTCCTCCTTTCTTCTTAGTTGGAGTCTTCACTTGAGGAGGGGTAGCTTGATTCTTCTTGGGAAGAGACCGTTCTTCAACTTGAGGAGCTTGAGTTTGAAATTGAGGTTTCTTCCCTTGTTGCTTCTCACTAATAGCCTTCTTCTTCAAAGGGCAAGATCTAACATGGTGCCGTTCAACTTTGCACTTGAAGCAAACAATCTTGGCCAAATCTTTGACTTGTTCTTGGCCCTTTTTCTTCTTGATGATCTTGGACTTGTTCTTGTTATTGGAGTTGAATCCAAGTCCACTCCTGTCATTGGGGCGTCTTTGAACACTCAACATATTGTCAAGTGTGCACTTCCCAACATGACGCTTTTCCAAGTCTTTATTCAAAGAAGTGACTTGGGCCTTGAGCTCTTTTAATTCCTCTACATGGTTAGTATCAACACAAATGTTAGAGGAAGTAGAAACTTCATTGTTAGAGCAACAAGGTATGGAAAGTGATTCATCACAAAATGTAGCAACATTATGAGTGGATGAGTCACAAGGACTAGCACAAGATGATATAGCATTAAGAGAAGACGTTGTGCCATTGTCCACATGAGCCTTACAAGATGTTACCTTTGACATAATCGCATCATTAGCTAACTTTAGCTTAGCATGGGATGCTCGAAGATCGTCATTAGAGCTAGAGAGCCTTTCATGAGTTTCTTCCAATTTCCCATACTTGCTAGATAGCAACTCAAGTTGAGCCCTTAGCTCAACATTTCCTTCAAAATAGATGCTTCACGAGAAGTGGAGTTAGTAGCACAAGCATCATTAACATTAGAAATGGAAGGAGACAATTTGGAAAGCTTATCATTGTTAGATAGTTGAGTTTGGAGTTGATCATGAGACATGATAAGGAGAGAGTGTTCACTTTCTAAAGTTTTGTGAGCTTTGTAAAGTCTCTCTATGTCCTCACTTAGTCTAGCATTGCCAACATCAAATTCAACTTTTTCCTTTTTAAGCACTTTATATTTAGCAATAACATGATCTCTTTCCTTAATGATTTTAGAAATAATAAGATCATTAGACTCATCAAGGGATTCAAGTTTCTCTTCAAGAGAAACCCTAAGCTCTTCTTCCTCTTCAAGAGAAGCTTTCAAAAAAGCTATGGTGATAGAGTCATCTCTTTCAATTTGACATTTCTCATCAAATTGACTTTCCAAATCCTCAATGAATTCCCTACTCTTAGTAACATAATCAATGATTTCACAAAGAGGAGGGATAGCTTTACTACCTTTGGGGAGAGCACCAAGTACCATCTCACCCATCTTGGTTAAGGATTCAAAGTCAAAACCTTCTTCATGAGAATCCTCATCCACATCATCACAATTTGGATTCGAGGTGGGAGATACCTCGGAATCCTTAGCCATAAGGCAAACATGATTAATGGGTGAGGAGGATGAAGAATTACTTGAAGCTCCATTGAGGTCCATGTCTTGTTCCAACAAGTGTCGGGATTCCTCTACATTGTTAGTCATGCAAATACTAGAGGATATGGAAGAGTAATTTTCATCACAACAAGACATACAGAGCATATCATCATTATATTTAGTTAAGCCACTATTACTTGATATGCAAGGACAATCAACTCTAGCATGTATGACATTTGGAGTGCTAGAAGATTTTAAGTCCAAAGATAGAAGATTGCAATGTGATAGGGAAGAGGTATAATCAATAGTAAGTTCACCGTCACCAATGCAATTTCTATCGCCACTCACCATATCGTTACCGTGTGACAAATCATATGATGGTGAAGTGGAAGAAGTTGTGAGCTCATCACGGCCGGAGGTGGAGGAAGAACAATCATGCTCAATAATTTTGGACACTTCATATATATCTTGAAACTTGGTCCAAAGCTCATGTGCATTTCGAAAAGGCATGATTGAAGCAAGAACTACATCGGTCAAAGCACACATAAGACCATTAGTAACTTGAGTCTCGAGATGAGAGTTTATCTCATCCTCTAAAGATAATTCATGAGAATCCTTTGGAGGAGATAAAAACACATCTACAATCCTCTTAACATAATTTGGACCCATGGCCCTAAATAGATTAAGCATGCGAATTTTCCAAACATCATAATTTGTGCCATCGAATATGAAAGTGGGATCGTGCACTAATTCTCTAAACGACATCTTTTACTCTCTAGGCGGTAAAGCCCAACAAGAGAGCCCATGCTCTGATACCAATTGAAAGGACAATGATGTCGCCTAGAGGGGGGGGGGGTGAATAGGCGGTTTAAAACTTTTCCGGTTTACCTTGATAATTGCGTAATAAAACTAGGTGTTTAAAATAACAAGCCGACAACCTAAATAATCTAGGCTCACCTATGTGCACCAACAACTTATGCTAAGCAAGATAAACAACAAGGTGATAGAAATAGAATACTTCAAGCACGAAGGCTATCACAAGGTAAAGTGCATAAGTAAAAGCTCGGGTATAGAAACAACCGAGGCACGCGGAGACGAGGATGTATTCCCGAGTTCCTCCTTGTTAAGGGAGTACGTCTCGTTGGAGAGGTGTGAACCGACACAACAGTTCAACAACCACAAAGGTTTCACCTTCTTCTCCGGTGAACCGCACCACAAAGGCTTGGTTCACCTTCCACTATCGGAATTCCTTCGAGGCGGAATCCAGAGCCTTTCAACAACAATCCGGGGCACAACCCACAATGGGATTGGGGGCTCCCGAACGGCTTCAAGTGACCACATAAGGGTCCAACCACCACAAAGGCGTCTAGGGTCCAAGGACCCAAGAGTAACAAGCTCACAAACTTTCAACTTCCACGAATCCTCGTGGAGAGCACACCGATGCACCAAATGCAAAAGGCAAGAGCACAAGTGCTCAAAACCTTCACTCTCAAATTCCAACAAAGCAACAAATGCTTATGGGGGAATAAGAGAGGAAGAACAAAGAGGAGATGAACCAAGAACTCCAAGATCAAGATCTACAAGGTTTGCCTCACTTAGAGGAGAAATCGACCGGTGAAAACGTAGATCAAGATCACCTCTCACTTTCCTTCAAATATTAGCAAGAACAATGGGAGGGATGGAGAGGAAGAGCAAGCTTTCCAAAGGGCAACAATGGAGGAGAGAGAGGAGAAAAACTTGCTAGAAGTTTAGAAAACCATTGGGGAAGAAGGCCCCTTAAATAGCTCAACCCAAAATCCAGCCGTTGGGTGCAGATTCGCGCCGTAGCGGTACTACCGCTGGCCCTAGCGGTACTACCGCCCCCCTAGGGAGTTAGGGCATCAAAACAGGCTGAAAACAGGCTTCCGTACCGGTACTACCGCCCCGGCGGAACTACCGCTCCCGGTACCGCCGAAAACGGCTCTCTGTTAGCTCTGGCGGTACCTCGGGCGGTACCGCGGCGGTACTACCGCCACAGCAAAAAACAACATAAACTGATAAACGAAAACGTCAATATCTTTTCCATCCGGACTCCGTTTTCGATGATTTTTGACTCGTTGGAATCGTTACAACGAGCCCTACTTGAATGTGCATAGAAACATCACAGTCCATCATGTGAGGATAAAACCAAATGGGGAAAGGTTAAACTTTACTAAACAATGCAAACCAGTAAAAACTCCTTCATAAAAAACGCAACAAGATATTCATACGAAATCTGTTTTTGATGAACTAGAGCTTAGTATGGAGATAAACCAAGCTCTAAATCCTCACATGGATAAAAGGCAACAAGTTTTCCAAAGTAAAACCATTTTCGAAGGACTTGGTCTTGTCATGATGATCACGACAAACACCAAAACTCAACACGGAGAAAAACCAAATAAGAACCAAGAAAGATGATATGCCAAGTATGCAAAGGTTTGAGCTCTTCACAAAGATGCGATCAAGTTACTCACTCGAGAGCCCCTCTTGATAGTACGCCTATCTATCCTATAGCCCTATCAAGATCATACCTTTGCCATGAGCATTCCACTTGAGCTAGATGATGGCGATCTTGACTATCTCAAGTTGAAACACCTTTATTGTTTGTGCTTGCTAGCACATGCTTGATGAAGAATTCTCCAAATGCTCCCCCATACTCCATTATGGGAGGGCCTCGCTAAGCTTCGTCTTCATGTCTCCTTTGCAAGCTTTAGTCAAAAGATATCTTCCGAGATGCATCATATTGAGCTTGCACTTCATCTTCTTCTCTTGATATGTATGATAGCTTGGGGTTCAACATGATTGTTCACTCAATCTTCTATTCCAAGTCATACTTGCAATGAGCTCAACTCTACACATGACCATTCTTCATATAAACCCTTTGAATAGAGCATTGGTCATTAAGTCTCTTGAAGAGTCCAACACATGAACTCCTATAATTTGCCATGGACAAGATCTATAAGAATATCTCAATGTAAACATTAGTCCATAAGGATAGTCAGTAATTACCAAAACCATGCATGGGGCAACCATGCACTTTCACGTCTCCACAATTTTTAGATCGATATAGACATCTCACTCGTGGCTCCTCATCACCGCCCTGCCCTTCCCCCAAATTGGCAGACACTGACCTTCGCTAGTCTGCCAACTCATCCTCTTTGAACAAACTCCCATGGACACGATAGCCGGCTCGGCCATACACATGATCACTCGCGATGCATACTGAGTGGATGAATGAGTTGTTTTATTGGTCATTTGCTCCGCTAGGTTTAGTAGGATGGCTAACAGTAGCTATGAAATGCACACAATATGAAAGCATATATTTGATGATGGTTCCATTAATATTGATATAGTAATATTGTAGATGATGATATTTGTATATATATATTCATACTACTCTCGGGTGTAACTACACCCACGTGTGTTTACACGAGTATGGAGTATCTATCCTACCGGGAGGTATGTAACATGTAGTATGGAGTATATAATATTATTTTAATACTATAGATACTTCTTTTTAGGTAGTATGTATTTTTTTTTTACATACTTCTCTTTTATATGCATATATATGCATATATGACGGTATTTTTAGTATATAGTGTAAAATATGAGGACAGTTACAATTTTTTCATGAAACTTATTTTGGGATATCTTAAATATAGTATATGAACATACTTAAACCGATAAAGTATGACAAATACTTCCGTAAGGTGGTATACGAGACGTGGGTGTAGTTACACCCGGGAGTAGAAATCAGTTAAACTATATATATATATACTTGATTAAATGTCATAAAATTTGATTCTTGACGTAATTGAATGGGAGGGAGTATAATTTTTTATTCCGTAGCAAACCATAAATATTTAGCCAGTAGATATTGATCACATCCACATAGTTATTTGTTCGAGGGGAGATGGACCAATTCGGCCTTTGACTTTATCTATAGTCCGCCTATTTATCTCCACATTTCGTTCCCGCGCGCAAAATCCCCGCCCAAACTCCAAATCCACCCGCCACTTCTCTTTTCCCCACCCCAACCAGCCGTAGCTGCAGCACACCGCCGGTTCGACCAGATGGGCAGACCACGGAAGACGAAGGCGAAGGCCGGCGCCGGCGCCGATGCCTCCTCCCCCTCCTCCTTCACCATCGGTATGCGCGACCCTAATCCCGAACGCGACGATTCCCCATTCCCGGCGGTGGATTGCGTCTCACTGCCCCGTTTTGCAGGCAACTGCAAGGTGGAGATCCACGGGGACGGCGCCCTAAGGTGCGCGTCCACGGAGCAGAGTCTCACCATCTCCGGGGCCAAGGGCGCAAAGATCGTGATCGCAGGTACTAGTATGCCCCTGAGAAACGCTGCGTCCCCCGCATTTTGTCCTACGTGCTGTTCTTGATGCCGCCGTTTATTCTAATGATCGATCCTTGTGCAGTGGATGGAGCCAGAAGTTCTTCGAATGGGATTGGTTAGTCTTGGGAGTATCTGAATTGTTTTCTTGTTGGGCTATGGGAGGTTGGAATCCGTGGTGGTTCTGTTCATTGCTGTGATGTAATATTTGTGTTGTTTGTAGGTGAGGGCTCCAATTTCATCCTTCTGAATCCCAATGACGTTGACAGCCGAAACAAGTCTTTGCTTCAGGTAACACTTGTATTAAGCTTTTCGTTGCACTATGGGGCAAATGAAACCTGGAGTTTTTTTTTCTTTCCATACTGATGGACCCCTTCCCTTGGTTATAGAACTAAAAGGTTTATGATGACTCTCAAAATAACCAAATAGCAAAAAAACGCAGGTTTAGTACATGAACCTGCCCATAATTTGGTTTCGTCACGAAGTTGAGAACGTGTACGCGTGATGGTTTTGGCCACTTCGTGACGGCAGCCGATAGTTTGCGTACGTGGAAGAATGTATTTTTACAAATCACCCTTAAGTTTTTGTTCACCATGTCAGCAAACTAACAACAGAGTGACCAAAACACTTGCGCATGGCAACTTATTGACCCGTTTTTCATGTTCCACAACTCCGTGACCAAACTACACATTCTCGGCAAGTTCATGTGCTAAATCTGCATTCTTCTTATAGTAAAAAGGTACATGGATGCATATTGGCTATGCACACTGATACAACTAGGCACAAAATTATTGTGCATGTCGGCATGTCATTCTATTAGTAACATTTGTGGAATTGTTGTAACTACGGTGTTATGTTTCGCAAAGCTAGACCTCAGTTATTAATTGGCTGATCTCATACCATGGGGATACTCTATAGTCTACAATGACAGAGCATTGATGATTGTATCAAGATATTATGGCAACTCATGTGCATTTTGCTTTAATTTTGTAGGAAGTACTAAAGGTTTATAAGAATGAACTTCCAACTATGGATTATGCTGCTGACACTGGGATAAAGTCAGGATTTCTTGAAAAATGCATAATGAACGGGTAAAATTCTTCTCCATTTTGTTTCTTCTCTACCATCTGTGATTGATGACACCGGAAAAAATTTGCTATTTTTTTTTGCTTTGACCTCATAATATTTTGGTTTGTCACAGAGTAACGTTATTACTGTATCGCTTGTAAAAGTAGAGAGAGCTAACATTTTGGTTTCATGTTTTTCCTTCCCAGGAAGTACAAGACTCTAGCTCTGAGGTGTACCTCACTTGCAGGCCCTGAAGAGGTAAGCATCAAGTATCCTACACACGCATCATCCTATTTGACTGCATAATGCATAATACTACTTTATATTGGTTCATCTACCTAGTAGCTTTATGTCTTAAAGTAACTTACACACCACTGATACAAAAGTATTCCAAACATGAAAAAGAAGAATGAATATTTAGACTTGTACATCTACATAAGCATCACTAAAATGAAATAAATGCCCCGGATAATTGATTTCAGCGATATACTATATTGCATTTTGATTTTCTGTAAGATTTTAGTTTCACTACAAGTCTTGCGTATCCTATTTTTTATTTCAATAATCTATGATTATCACACGAGTAACAGAAATGCAAGGATTACGTCAGCATTGAACAGGTGACACGTGCCTGGTGAGACGGAAGCCTTTTGCATGTTCATCTCATTAGCTCAGCAATCTCTATGCCCATTAATAGTTATTAAATCTGGACCAGACTATCAGTTCAACGAAAATAACCTGGAACCAGAGCCTTGGCTGGTCTGGTTCCTCACTGGATCATTTGTGTGCCGGAGTCGGTTGAACAGGCAATTCCATGGTTGAACTGTCCAGTTTCTTACGTGAACCACTAGAAAGCTGTGATGATTTGGCCAAACATTAGATATGTACGTGACTGTAGAATTGTAAAAGAAATTAAAAGCTCAGCACCAGCGAGATGCCAAACACAAGACTTGGCCAATAGAATATTCAGTGACATGGCTGACCAAACAAAGAAATGTGCTGGTTGCCACTAGTAATCCATTACCTTATATTGAACTGGTGGTGCAACCAGCAAAACGGCAGTTAGAATGACAAAGTAGTGAACTAGATAATCTAGCGGCTCAATGACTGGTCTGGCCGTGTTCACCAATCACTAATCACTACAATCAACTGAAAGTTCGTATCCAATTGACAGATTCACATGCCAAATTTTGAATTCAAGTTCACTTACCCTCCATTTTTCATGAGTATACTCCTTTCTTTACCATTTCTAAATAATTAAGCATGTAAAAAATGTTTGACTAATATGCACCATCATTAGTAGCTCCTGAAAACAGATAAATAACCTCCAAGAACTGTAGGTGCAGTGAAGTTGTTGTACCGTGGATTTTTTCCATTTACTTCTGTTAAAGTAGAACAACAATGAAAGAGCCGGTAACCTAGTATTCTTGTATGATTGAAATGTCACTCCTTGCTTTTACAGTTAACCCACCCGTAGCAGGTTTTGGTTGAAGCTGAAATCTAACCACTCTGTTTGTCACGCAGATCATAGCTGCTGTTTCATATCAGATAGTGCCAGCTGACACACAATATGCTGAAATACCCCTGGCAGTCGTGGCATCAGCTTTTCAACGTGTGGTATGTCAGTCATAAACTCTTTTAAACTTCAGAACTACATCCCTTTTGCAAGATTCATTCTTATCTCATGTTACTGAAATTGAATTACTTTGCATGCCTGGTTGGTATTTTTTTTTTCTCTTCTGGCTCCCATTGGTTATAGATACTTCATACCATATGTGTACTGCCATCACTCAATGGTATCTCTTATACCCTAAAAAATCCTATATGGCACCTACAAACTTACAATTCATCTTAATTCAACACACTTTCTATCCTAACCAATTTTGGATTATGAGGGAACAATATATTACTAAAAGGTAAACAAGCCGTCTCAAATACTTCATTGTTATTAGACCTCTTGTGGCATGTGAATGAGCAAACCATTTTGTTCTGCCTCATATTCTCAGTCTAAACAATAAAGATAGTGTCAGTTAATTATAAACCCATTTATGTTTTTCTTGATAAATGCCATTTCTGCACTCTAAAGTGCACATGATGAATCATATGTATCTTTTTTTTCCATAATTTTCATAACTAATGTAGCTCTAATATTTATCTCAGGGATTTGGTCATCTCTTGTATAAGGAACTAAGCCAGCGTCTTCAAAATGTTGGTGTTACAACTATATTCTGTTGGGCAGATAAGGTCTCCGAAGACTTTTGGCTTAAACAGGCAAGTAAAAATGGAAATCTGACAATTCTGTTTGTTTCAGCTTTGTTTTGCGTTATGATTATATCTTAAATTTAAGTTTGGCATATGCTAATAGTTTAGCAATCTAGTGTTTGCATTACTGCTTAAAGAAATAGGGGGCAGCAAATAGAATGAAGAAACATAGGAGGAACTATATATTTCTATTAATGAAGCAGGAAGTGGCCGTCAAATTCAGGCCAAAAGGATATGAACCTCGACCTAACAGGCTAACACAGACAGAAAATAGTAGACGACCCTATGATAAGGGTCACAACTCACAAAAGGAAAACCTTTATGGGACGCGCAAAAGGCGAATAAGGTGTGAGCAGAGACACAAGTTTGAGTATTGCAATGAGGCTCGCTTTATTTCGCTTCCAAACGGCTATATAGGGTTTGGCATGACTTCATGTAGGAGTAGAACTGAAGTCGTAAACAAATCTGGACATGAATGCGGATCACGAATAATAATAACACCATTTTTATGATCACTACAAGACCCCATTTTTATTATTGTATGTTAAAAATAAAAATCAAGGTTGAGCGTAAAAATCATGTTGATTTCTCATGGAGTTTTCTAGCACAAAATGGCGGTATGTTGAAAAAAAATGCTTGACTTGTTATACCTTTCGTATTTTGACAATCATTGGCATCTGCAGTCTTATACTCCTCATATGAGTTCTTTTGAACTACTTTCATTGCTCAATGCCATTAGCAAAGCTTAGCTACTTATAAGTAGACCTGATCATGGGTGTCCCAGCCCGTGTTTTGGCCTCAAATCCCCCAAAAGACTGAGAGGAGTAGTTGATGGGAAATAATTACTAGTTTTCTGAGTATGATTAATGTACTTTTAGTCCACAAAGGCTAGTTTTTATGTGTGTTGGCAATATCTGGTTGGGCTTCCAGACCAAAGCCCAGCCAGGCCCAGATTTTATACAGGTCTACTTATAAGCAAACATATGATTTTCAGTTCAGTGTGACTGGACTTTGTTTGCTCTTTTCAAGTCATTGTTCTGTTAGAACTTTTCCTTACACAAGATCCTCCTATTCTGCATCCTACTTTAAGAACATGGTTACCCAATAAAAAACTACGAGGAGCTAATTATACGACTGTCTGTGCTCCTGAGTTTATTGCAGGGTTTTGTACCTGTTGGAGAGGTGGACACTAAAGGTAAGATACGCAAAATTCCAGTAAGGGCTGATATCAAGAGAGCATTATGCTTTCCCGGCAGTTCAACACTTATGGTGACACATCTTAAAAAGGGTTCGCCAACTGTGCCAAAAACTTTACTGGGAGAACTGCAAACTTCTCAGCTCCGCCCTGTGGTACTAGACAGTAAGTCTTCATGGGCCCATAATTGTTTAAATTTTAGTTTCAGATATCTCGAACACACTAATCCAGCAGAATTAATGTTTATCCAAATATAACTGTAAACAAATCGGCATGTGATATGCTTGCTGAGGGGGCCAAGCAGAGAAGATATCCTAAATTTTCTATCATTACTTGATATCTAAGCTGAATAATTAAGGACTCCATTAAGAGCTTTTTCTAGAATAAGAGGAGCCATGGAACACTCTGGGCGTAGAAGACCTCTCCCCTTGGCGTCATGCCATTATCTATCCAATTTGATAGTCCATTTATTTATTTGAAGTAAATATTTTATCACGCAAACTGCAGCATGTTAATTTTTGTGAATTAACAATGAAAGTTATGCAAAGCTGTAATATTGACCATAGATATCACTTCAACCAATATTTATACATTGCAATAAATACCTGGTAAGTCTGTAACTTACTGGTTTATCATGTTTGTTTTCAACCATGGGAACAAGGACAGTGCATCCAGCTTTAGTCATATATAAGTGCATATTCTGGAAATATCACTTGCTATGTCTATCTCTGATCTTCTGTGGTACTTTTTCAGGCATTTCTCCCGGTGATACTGATACTGCAGTTCCCTTGTGTGAAAATTTGATTCCCCAGACAATTGGATGCCACAATGTCAGCAAGGCTGCAGACTTGGTCAGAAATGAAGCATCTGTTGGCAGTGAAAGATGTTCATTGTCTGACCAACAACTAAAAAAGCGGACATATGGAACCTCATCATCTTCGCTGAAGTCAAAAAGAGTGAGATGCACCAGCAATGCTGACCATATACAAGACATGAGGCGAAATGATTTATGTGACAAATCTCTCTCTGTAAACAACACTCCTTGTACACCTAATATGCTACTTCACGCTCAAAACAAAATATCAGGAGATGATAAGGCCACTACCTGTTCCAATGGAAGGCCTTCAGTTATGCTCATGAATATTGCAGATGAAGCAAAGAAGATGCGGCTTACAGAGGTAGTCTCTATGTAAACTTTACACTTTGACTTTGAGATGAGTGGTATTTCTAAAATGAAGGAATATATGAGTACATTCTTACTCAAGAAACTGACACGCGTGGAAGCAAAGCTAGCAAGCTGCACACTATTTTTTTCTTTAGAAAACAAGTATGTACTCTTCTTTGCACTACTTATATTGCTTGCTTCTAAGTGTGTTGGGTTGTGAATTATGTTGCAGGTAGTTGAAATGCTTGGGGGATCTGTTACCTGTGAAGGAAGTTCATGCACACATGTCGTCACTGGAAAAGCTCGAAGGACTATGAATTTTTGTATTGCTTTGAGCTCTGGGTTAGTTTTCATCTGAATTTTCCTTACACCCCAGTTCATCACGTTTCAAACTAGAGTAATATATGCATTCCTTGTTTTACAGAGTTAATTCAACATTTCACGTATAGATGTTGAAGCATCATACTCACCGTGGAGTTGACTAGACTATATTCTGATTGCAGGGCTTGGATAGTTTCTCCAAACTGGCTAAAACAGAGCTTCAGACAAGGGAAATTTGTAGGTGAGTTACAACTAGAGATAGCTAGGCAACAAATTGTGGCCATGTGTGTCTGTGCAATCGAAGACATGAAATGTATGTGCAAAGATTTCTGTAATCATCTACTCAGCTCCTGGAGCTGTTGTTGTGTTGAACTAGGTGTTTATACCCTAGCACTTGATCCAAAATGAAGAAATGCAGATGTTAAATGCCGCTGCACCAAATCCATGGCAAAAGAAACCAACTTACACTCTTTCCTTCTCTTGCACTTTTCTGCTGTTTCCTAGGTGAAGCAGAACATGTTCTAGATGATGGAGAATATAAAATGGAATACAAGTCTGAATTGAGAGATGCGGTGATGAGGGCTAAAGAAAGGCCTTGCTTGTTATTTTCTGGCTACACTTTCTGTCTGACCAAGTACATCCAACCCTCTTCGGGTGTCCTCTCTCCAATTATCAAATCCTGTGGTGGCAAGGTAACTTCAGATCATCCTGCCATTCATTAGTATCAAGGATAATTTTGGGTCAAACTACCAAACTTTTCTATTATTTGAAATGTTTGATTGTTCCTTCTCAGACAACATAATTACTTGGCTATTCTTAAGTATTTTCACATCTGTGTACATGCAGGTCATCAATAAGCTAGATGACTCAGATGAGCTCTCAAAGACAATCTTCTTGGCGTGTGAAGAAGGCCTAGAGCTTGCAAATGATGCAGCAAAAAGAGGCATGAGAACATTCAGCACTGACTGGATCATGACCTGTATCATGAGGCAGGAGCTTGATCTTGAGGCACCACAGTTTGCAGAATCTCTATGATGTGCCCCAGTTTATACTTTTTAGTGTAGGGGGCTGAACTGTATACTCACTTTTGCTAAGTTATCGCATCGTTGGCTATTGTAAATTCCTTGTCTCGTGTCTCAATGGTTTAAGGTATCAATGAACGTGGGTTGTAACGATGCGTGGATCTGGCATCAGCTTCGTGTTGATTATGAAGGCCACAAAGGGCAGACGTACAAGGAGTCCTAATTGTATCCGATACACATAGCGTATGGTATACGAGAGGAGAAACCTCTTACAAGTCTAACAACCCCCCTTAATCTAAACCTTTTGAAAGGTTGAGATTACGCTTAAACTCATCTAGCTTATTAACTAGAAGTGCTTTTGTAAACCCATCTGCAACTTGATCTTTGCTTGAAACAAACTGAATGGCCAATTGATTGTTTGCAACCCTTTCTCTGACAAAATGGAAATCAATCTCTATGTGCTTGGTGCGAGCATGAAACACTGGATTTGCTGACAAATAGGTAGCACCTAAGTTGTCACACCAAAGACTTGGTTTTTCTGTTAACTTTACTCCAAGTTCTGTGAGAAGAGCTTCAACTCAAATCAATTCCGTTGTAGCATTAGCTAATGCTTTATACTCAGCTTCTGTACTAGATCGTGACACTGTGGCTTGTTTTATGACACTCCAAGATACCAGATTCGGTCCCACAAAAATGGCAAAGCCTCCTATTGACCGTCTATCATCAATGCAACCTGCCCAATCTGCATCTAAAAAAGCACCAAGGAAGGTTGATGAAGATTTTATAAATGTGATTCCAAGTTTTAACATGTCCTTCACATATCTAAGAATACGTTTTGCAGTTGTCCAATGTTCTGTAGTTGGAGCATGAAGGTACTGACAAACCTTGTTTACTGAGAAGGACAAGTCAGGACGTGTCAAGGTTAAATACTGTAAAGCTCCAACAATACTACTATAGTGAGTACTATCTTTAGGACCAAGAGGTGTACCACTTGAGAGAGACAACTTTTCTGAGGAAGACAGGGGTGTGGGAGTCGACTTGCAATCATGCATACGAACCTTGTCTAGCAAATGTGTAGCATACTTTTCCTGAGTTAAGAGTAAACCATTGTGTGTCTTCTTGACCTCAATGCCAAGAAAGAAGTGTAAATCACCCAAATCCTTTATGGCAAAACTCTTATTTAAATCTCGAAGAAGAGTTGTAACAACATGATCAGAGGAGCTTGTGACTATGATATCATCAACATAAATTAGAACAAACATGAAGATACCTGACTTGTTGAAGAGAAATAGTGAAGTATCTGCCTTTGATGGTATAAAACCAAGATCACATAACTTTGTACTCAGCCTAGAATACCATGCTCGAGGTGCTTGCTTTAAACCATATAATGCTTTGTCAAGTTTGCAAATATGATGCGGAGCATGAGGATTTTCAAAACCTGGAGGTTGTTTCATATAGACCTCCTCTTCCAGAACACCATGAAGGAACGCATTCTTGACATCTAGCTGCCGGAGACTCCATCCACGAGAGACAGAGAGAGCTAACACTGTCCTAATGGTAGCAATTTTAACCACTGGACTGAAGCTATCTTCATAATCAATTCCATACCTTTGCTTGAACCCTTTTGCAACTAATCTGGCTTTGTATCTATCAATGGAACCATCTGCTTTTTTCTTTATACGCTAAACCCATTTGCAGTCAATTATATTTTTGTTGCTACTCGAAGGAACAACATGCCAAGTCTTGTTCTCAAGCAATGCAGTGTATTCCTCCTCCATCGCTTGACGCCATTTGGGATCATCTAGGGCCTCAGACAATTTATTTGGTTCACCTGTTGACACAATCATACCATATCGAACACATCCCTCTTTATATATTCTTGGATTGCGTATACCTTTTTGAAGACGAGTGCGAAACTGAGGTGCCGATGCAACCGCAGGAGGAGACGCAGACGAAACAGCTTGAATTTCAGCATCATCTTGAGTTTAAGCATAGTCATCATTTTCTGAAAAAGCATCAGAATTCCCCCCCATCAGGCTCCACAAAAGATCCAGGAGAGGATGACAGCGCATGGGACCCTGTCGTGTGGTTAGCATATGCGCGTCTCGCGTCTAGCGAATCAGCATGCATGCGATGTTCACTGGACAAATCAGGAGGCGGGGGCGTGCGCGCATCTGCGCGGGATAGCGTGTCGGCGTCTGCGCGGGAGGGCGACGTGGGAGGAGAATCATCCTCAGAATCATCATGAGCAGGAGAACGTTCTCCAGCATCCATCTGGTTGTCCGTGCAGGTTCTGTCATCTTGTGACAAATCATCCAAGTCACTGTGTGAGCTCGTTTCTTCACCATTTGCGCTGGAATTTTCTTCTGGTGACTCATGAGCCTGCAACACATCAGTAATAGGAACAATACAAGGCATATGATCATCAATATTATGAACACACTCATGGGAGGAAGATGTAGATGATGGAAGGAGAAGAATTTCTTTGCAAAGAAGAGCGCCGACATTGGGCTGTAATGATGCGAACGGAAACACGTTTTCATCAAAGACAACATCACGCGAAATATAGATGCGGCCAGTAGAGACATCTAGACACTTGACACCTTTATGGAGAGGACTATAGCCAATTGAAAGGGCATGGCGCCCCCATGTATGGTTTTGCTAATTAATGACAATCCGTATCGACTAATGATTGCATTGAGTTATACTTGCAGTGTTTGGTCATAGACTTTGCTTGATATCCATATGTTGGATTCAAGGTTGATACCATATACCTAGTCTAAGTGTTGGTTGTGCCAATCGGTAGTACCGGCCAGCCATGACCGGTAGTACCGATTAGCACAATCAACACTGACTACCTCCTGTCGTTTTCACTTAGTTTCCCGGTACCTAACCGGTAGTACCGACTGGCCGGTAGTACCGATTCCCAATCGGTAGTACCGACTGGCACGAATTATGTGCCCAACGGTCACTTATTGGTGAGGGGTATAATAGGGGGCCATCTTCCCCATTCAGCTAAAGCTTTGTCTCTCTCTCATATGGAGCATATTGCAAGTATGTCTTGAAGAAAAGGATTATGTGATTATTATGGTTATCTTCAAGACATCATCTAATCAAGAGAGAAGAAACTATACAAGGTTGATCAAGATGTTTGATCAACACACAAAGATACAAGATGTACCAAGTGGGATGATGTATCACTTGGTGTGGTAAGCACTTGTCCATATAGCTTTGTGAACTAACCCATGATCTATGTGTGTGGTTTGTCTATGTGGGGTTAGATACATTTCTATGGGCTTGCATCAAATGAATATTCATATAGCCTACGAAGGATGGCGTCAAGTGGGGATCGTCATCAAGGTTGAAGTGCAAGTTCAAGAGAAGCATCTCGAAGAAATCTTATGCTTGAAGCTTGCAACCCATTTGGAGAAAATGGTCATGTGGAGATGTGCCTAAGCTAGACTCTCCCATAGTGGAGTATGGGGGAGCAATATGTGAGTCTTCACCAAGCGAAGTGCAATCAAGGTGATCCACTTGAAGAGATCAAGATCTTCATCATCTAGCTCAAGTGGAATGCGCAAGGCAAATGTATGATCTAGATAGATGTATAGGTTAGATACCGTACTATCAAGAGGGGCTCTCAACTAAGCTCTATCGTATCTATCGGAGAGAGCTCAAACCTTTGCATACTTGCCATCATCATCTCTCTTGGTTCTTATTTGGATTTTCTCCTTGTGAGGTTTTGGTGCTTGACGTATTCTACATGGCAAGACCAAGTTCACCAAAAACGGATTTCCTATGGAAAACTTCTTGCGTTTTTGGTGTTAGAGTTTTTACTGGTTGTTCTTTAATTGAGAGATAACACATTTGATCATTTGGTTTTTACTACTATGATGGACTATGATGTTTCTCTGTATGATCTTGTAGTGCTCGTTGTAACGATTTCAACGAGCCCAAAAACATCGAAAACGGAGTCCGTACGATCAAGATATGCTCGTTTTCGTGTTTGGTTTTTCAGCAGTTTTTGTGATGGTCGGTAGTACCGGCCCAAATTCGGTAGTACCGGTTATCTGGATGCGTACTGACTATCTCAGACTATTTGGACCGGTAGTACCGGCCCGGGTTCGGTAGTACCGACCAGGGACGAATCTGGGGCCAACGGTCACCCATTTGGGTGGCCTATATAAGGGGTCTTCTTCTCCAAAGAGTCCCTATGTCTAGAGCACGGATTTGACCACCATTGTTTTCCTTCCCAAGCTCCCTCCAATGGTTCTTGCTATTTCTTGAGGGAAAAGAGAGAGGAGATCTAGATCTATTGTTCCACCAATCCATTCCTCCTCTAAGTGAGGGGAAGCCTTTTGATCTAGATCTTGGAGTTCCATTTGTTGAGTTCCTCTTTGTTCTTCCTCTCCTCTCCCCCCATAGCATTAGTTGCTTTGGTGGGATTTGAGAGTGAAGGATTTTGAGCACTTCTTGTGTTCTTGCCCATTGCATCGGTTGCATCGGTTTGAGTTCTCCACGGTGATACGTGGTGATTGAAGTTGAGAAGCTTATTACTCTTGGGTGCTTGGGTGCCCTAGAGCTTGTTCCTCTTGGGTACTTGGGGACCCTAGACGGTTGTAGTTTATCTTAGAGTTTTGGTGGCTCGTGGGATTGTTGGGAGGCTCCAATTAAGTTGTGGAGTGTGCCTCAACCTTGTTGATTCGTGTGGCTTTGAGAGCCGCGGGAATTCGGTGGGAGCCTCCAATTAAGTTGTGGAGTGTGCCTCATCCTTGTACGGGTTCGGAGACCACCTCAAGTGTCCCATAGTGGTTCGTGGTACTCCACATTGGTGGAGGCACGAAGGAGATTACGGTGTGCCATTGACGGCTACTCGGGGATCACTTTGTGACTCCGCACCGCTCCAACGGAGACGTAGCTTCCATTGGGAAGTGAACTTCGGGATAAATCATCGTCTCCAAGTGCCTCGGTATTTCCATACCCGAGCTTCTATTTATGCAATTTACTTTGTGATAGCCATCGAGATTGAATTAATATATCTTGCTATCACATTGTTGATTATCTTGTTTAGCATAAGTTGTTGGTGCACATAGGTAAACCTAGTTTGTTTAGGTTTCTTGGATGATAGATTAAACATTAGTTTTATTCCGCATCTATTCAAGCATTAAACTGTATTAATTTAAATCGCCTATTCACCCCCCCCTCTAGGCGACATCTGTGTCCTTTCACCAATGAAAACGCACCGTTTGGAGCGAAAAGCTAGTTTGCGTCTATTATATGGACGAAGATTAGGCCAACAAGCACATCCAAACGTTCGAAGAGCATCATAATTCGGTGTAGTATGAAGGAGGCGCTCAACAGGATTGTCAAAATCAATAACTTTGCTAGGAAGCAAGTTTATGAGGAACGTAGATGTAAGAAAGGCTTCATCCCAGAATTTTAAAGGCATAGAGGTCATTGGCAAGCAATGCAAGACCCACTTCAACTATATGGCGATGTTTTCTTTCAGCGGAACCATTTTGTTGATGGGCATGAGGGCATGAGACATGGTGCGTGATGCCAACTTTTTGAAAGAAACCATTTAGTTTTTCATATTCTCCCCACCAATCAGTTTGCATAGTGACAATTTTTGTATTAAACTTGCGTTAAACATATTGTTGATAATTAAGAAAAGCTTGATAAACATCAGAACGTTTCTTAAGCAAAAAAATCCAAGTAAACTTGCTATAATCATCAATAAAGCTTACATAATAGGCATGTCTCCCAACAGAAAGAGGGGCGGGGCCTCATACATCAGAAAATACTTGCTCCAAAGGAGTAGTAGAAACACAAGTGGATATGGAATATGGTAACCGGTGACTCTTGGCTAACTGACAAGAATCACATATGTATGGAGTACTTTCTAGGGTGTAAGCTATTTTATTTCTCCTAAGAACTTGTTGAACCACAAATGAAGATGGATGTCCTAAGCGGTGATGGCAGGTGGAGGATGACGGCTTGCGAAGGGGATCATGTGCAGAAAACAAAAAATTTCCTAGCAAAAATATCCTTAAAACATGCCAAGATCTATTCTATGCAGATATAGTTGTACGAATGGAGATCGGAATACATACCCTTGTAGACCAAAAGTGGGGATTACGTTCCTGCACAAACGTTGTCGATGAAGACCGACGAAGCCGACCTCAAGGTCGTGTAGAGGAAGCAGACCTCCGAGCACCGCTAGCGCATCACCTCGCAGGGCGTTACACACGTACGGTGGAAACGACGGCCTCCGAAGCTCCAGTCCAGGACGAGCAGCGGAAGACTTGGACCAGAACACCAGCAGCGCGACAGCGGGCTATGGTGGAAGAGATCCCCCTCTCAACTCGTCGCAACTCCGACAAAGGGAATCACAAAATAGAGAGAGAATTGGGGAATTAATTGGTGAATTAAAAGGCCATGGGTGCCCCTCTATATATAGGCTCCCAGGGGGAGCCAACCTCCTCACCAGGCAATGTGGGACTATCCCCACATGCATGGTGCGGCTGCACATGGTGCACCGGCCCCTGGTGGGCCCCTTTTGGCCCACCTAGGTCGACCCCATTGCTCCCACCGAATTCCCCTAGGGAATTTCCCCCCTCCTGGGCCTTCTTTCGACCAGAAGGCCCATTTAGGGAAATCAGCCTAAATAAATTCGAAAATAAATATATAAATCATATTTAGACATTAATTACACTAATTAATATCAAACATATTATATATAATTTATTCTAGCTCTGAAAACTCTTTCGTCGCTGCCCGATCTCTATCGGACCTCTCCCGGGATGTTCCCGGTGATCTCTTTACTTTCCGGTTGTCTTGTCGAAACCCCTTAAGTGTGTTACCCTAGCGGTTCGATATAATAACAGACATGATCGAGACTCCTCTCCGATCAATGACTAACTCGTAGGACTGGACCCCATGAATTATTCCCTGTGATATAACGAATTACTTTCATCTATCAAATCTGAACGTAAAGTCTTAAACCTTTTGCCATGGCGATACTTAGCGTGTCCGAGCGTCGTTCATATATATCTCCATATCTAGGTTGACCTTGTTACCGACAACGCTATCTTCTACTCGTCTATGATTTCATTGAAGGGGATCGTGTGCAGAAAACAAAAAAATTCCTACCAACGATATCGTAAAAGCAAGGCAAGATCTATTCTATGCAGATATAGTAGTACGAACGGAGATCGGAATACGTACCCTTGTAGACCGAAAGCGGGGATTACGTTCCCGCACAAACGTTGTCGATGAAGACCGACGAAGCCGACCTCAAGGTCGTGTAGAGGAAGCAGACCTCCGAGTACCGCTAGCGTAGCACCTCGCAGGGAGTCGCACACGTACGGTGGAGACGACGGCCTCCGAAGCTCCAGTCCAGGACGAGCAGCGGAAGACTTGGACCGGAACACCAGCAGCGCGGCAGCGGGCTATGGTGGAAGAGATCCCCCCTTCCTCAGCTCGGCGCGACTCCAACTTGGGAACCACGAGATCGAGAGAGAAATCGGGAATTAATTGGTGAATTAAAAGGCCAGGGGTGCCCTTTCTTATATAGGCTCCCAGTGGGAGCCAACCTTGCCAGCCAGGCAATGTGGGACTAATCCCACATGCCTGGTGCGGCACTGGAGGGTGCGCCGGCCCCCCTAGTGGGCCCTTGGCCCACTTGGGTCGGCCCCTCCTGGCCCCCACCGAATCCCCTAGGGATTTCCCCCTCTTGGGCCTTCTTTCGACCAGAAGGCCCATTTAGGGAAATCAGCCTAAATAAATTCGAAAATAAATATATAAAATCATATTTACATATTAATTACACTAATTAATATCAAACATAATATATATAATTTTTCCTAGCTCCGAAAACTCTTTCGTCGCTGCCCGATCTCCATCGGACCCCTCCCGGGACGTTCCCGGTGATCTCTTTCCTTTCCGGTTTTCTTGTCGAAACCCCTTAAGTGTGTTACCCTAGCGGTTCTATATAATAACATGTATGACCAAGACTCCTCTATGATCAACGACTAACTCGTAGGCCTGGACCCCATGAATTAATCCCTGTGATATAACAAATGACTTTCATCTATCAAACCTGAACGCAAAGTCTTAAACCATTTGCCATAGCGATACTTAGCACGTCCGAGCGTCGTTCCATAGATATCTCCATACCTAATCCCGACCTCGTTACCGACGACGCTATCTTCTACTCGTTCATGATCTCATGTCTCCGTGACCTAGTCACATGCTTGCAAGCTCATTAGACATGATCTCACCGAGTGGGTCCGAGAGTATCTATCCTGCTATGCGGACTGACAAATCCCGCTCTTGACCCCTCGTCTCAACTACTCCTTTCCAATACACAAAAGTATCACCATTATTGTCATACTAAATAAGATACGATGTTTGGTGCGATCAAAGTATCTTCCAGGAATAACAATAAGAGTTGATCTCACGGTCAAAGGCGTAACGACTACGTTCTCCAAATCTGGGTATGTCCATCACATCGTTCTCCAACGATATGACTCTCATTGCCGACCGGCGCCATGCCCCATGACCGGGAAACCTCGATCATCAATCGCGCAACGAAACTAGTCTTAGTAGAGGCTACTAGGGACCTGGTTGTTTACGTATCACACCCGTATTAATGTTTCCGCTTAATACGGTTCTAGCATGACACAGAAACCTATTATGAACAAACGAGATATGATAAAGAATACACTTTATTAATTGCCTCTAGGGCATATCTCCTTCAGTCTCCCACTTGCAGTAGAGTACAACTTAATCTAGATTACAACTTGGCAAAAGCCTAACACCCATAGCTAACTGGTGCTTTTCATGCTTATCAAGCGGGAGAGGCTTTGTCAGCGAATCTGCCACATTCAGATCCGTATGCACTTTGCAAATCTTCACATCGCCTCCTTGTACGTACTGACATATCACATGGAAGCGTCGGAGAATGTGTTTGGCGGTGGAGTGAGACCTCGGCTCCTTGGCGTTCGCAATGGCACCCGTATTGTCGCAGAAGAGGATCACGGGGTCTTGCACGCTCGGGAACACACCAAGTTCGATGACGAACTTCCTCAGCCACACAGCTTCATTTGCGGCTTCGCAAGCAGCGATATACTCCGACTCCATTGTAGATTGTGCGACTATGGGTTGCTTCCCACTTCTCCAGCACACGGCGCCTCCATTCACCTTGAACACGTAACCTGTCTGTGACTTACAGTCATCGGGGTCTGAGCAAAAACTTGCATCTACGTAACCCGTTACGCCAAGTTCTTCATCGCAGCCACCATACACAAGGAACATTTCCTTTGTCTTATTGAGATACTTAAGAATGCTCTTAACAACTATCCAATGCGGCATTCCAGGATTACTCTGGAACCGTCTTGTCAGGCTTAGAGCTAATGCCACATCCGGTCTAGTACTCAACATTGCATACATGATCGATCCTATGGCTGAAGCATAAGGATGTTTCGTCATTTCGGCCTTACCCAGTTCCGTCACCGGACACTGTGCCTTCCGCAATATTTATTCTTGATAACCGGCAGAGAACCCTTCTTTTCCTTCTCCATACGGAAACACTTCAGTATTTTATCAAGATAAGTACTCTGACTCAGTGCTAATAGGCGCCTTGATCTATCACGATAGATTTTTATGCCTAAAACATACGCAGCTTCTCCTAAGTCCTTCATGGAAAATTTACTGTTTAAATATTCCTTCACGCTATTCAGAAGTTCCACATCATTCCCTATTAGCAATATGTCGTCAACATACAGTGCTAAGAACACAACCGAGATCCCACTCATTTTCTTGTAAATACAGGTCTCTTCCACATTCTGGATAAATCCAAAACCTTTGATTACCTCATCAAAGCGAAGATTCCAGCTCCGAGATGCCTGCTTCAATCCATAGATGGATCGCTGAAGCTTGCACACCTTGTTAGCATTTCCTGGATCGACAAAACCTTCCGGCTGTACCATGTACAACTCTTCCTCAATGTTTCCATTTAGGAAGGCTGTTTAGACGTCCATCTGCCAGATTTCATAATCATAATAGGCAGCTACCGCTAACAAAATCCGAATAGACTTAAGCATCGCTACCGGTGAAAAAGTTTCATCGTAGTCAATTCCATGAACTTGTCGGAAACCCTTTGCGACAATCCGAGCTTTATAGACGGTCACATTACCATCAGCATCAGTCTTCTTCTTAAAGATCCATTTATTCTCGACAGCCTTGCGCCCTTCGGGAATATCCATCAAAGTCCACACTTTGTTATCATACATGGATCCTATTTCGGATTTCATGGCTTCAAGCCATTTCTCGGATTCTAGACTCGCCATCGCCTCCTTGTAGTTCGTAGGTTCGTCTTGCTCGACTAGCATGACGGTGCAAACCATGTTGCCATACCATTCTGGTGCGATCCGAGATCTACCAGACCTACGAGGTAGAACCTTCCTCGACAGTTTCTCCCACTCCTTCCACGGAGGACGTTTCCGGAATTGCTTCCGTTGCGCCACTCGGAATCTCGAGTTCAGGATCAACGATTTCATCGAGGTCTACCTTCCTCCCACTTACTCCTTTCGCGAGAAACTCCTTCTCTAAAAAGGTACCGGTCTTCGCGACAAAAGTTTTGCCCTCAACTTGGTTGTAGAAGGTGTACCCAACGGTTTCCCGCGGATATCCTACAAAGACGACTTTCTCCGACTTCGGTTCGAGTTTGTCGGGCTGTAGTTTCTTAACGTACGCCTCACAACCCCAAACCTTTAGAAACAATAACTTAGGCTTTTGGCCATACCATAATTCATATGGCGTCGTTTCAACGGACTTGGACGGAGCCCTATTTAAAATGAATGCGGCTGTTTCTAACGCATAACCCCAGAAGGACACTGGCAGATCGGTAAGAGACATCATAGATCGGACACTATCCAGTAGAGTACGATTACGTCGCTCGGACACGCCGTTACGCTGCGGCGTTCCGGCTGGCGTAAGTTGGGGTACTATGCCACAACTCTTCAGATGTGTGCCAAACTCAAAACTCAAGTATTCTCCACCGCGATCGGATCGGAGATGCTTGATTTTCCTATTAAGCTGATTCTCAACTTCACTCTGGAATTGTTTGAACTTTTCAAACGTTTCAGACCTGTGTTTCATCAAATAGATATAACCGTATCTACTCAAGTCATCAGTAAAGGTGACGAAGTAACGATAACCATTGCGTGTCGAAACGCTCATCGGTCCACACACATCTGTATGTATGATCTCCAATAAATCCGACGCCCGTTCAATGAAACCTTTGAACGGTGTCTTGGTCATTTTGCCCATATGGCATGGTTCGCATGTATCGAGGGATCCGAAATCCAACGAGTCCAAAAGTCCATCGGAGTGGAGTTGCTTCATGCGCTTTACACCAATATGACCAAGACGACAATGCCACAAAAACATGGCGGTATCGTCACTACACTTAATCCGTTTGGCTTCTATGTTATGGATGTGAGTACTACGATCGAGATTCAACAAGAATAAACCGTTATTCTCGGGAGCATAAACATAAAAGATATCATTCATATAAATAACACAATTGCTTAATACTGATTTAAATGAATAACCGTCTTGTAACAGGCAAGACCCACTTATAATGTTTACACTCAAGGATGGCACAAAATAACATTTATTTAAAACCAAAACTAATCCCGATGGTAGATGTAGAGGGAGCGTGCCGACAACCACCACGTCGACTCTCGATCCGTTGCCGACGCGCATCGTCACCTCATCCTTCGCCAGCCGCCGTCTATTCCGTAACTCCTCCTGAGAGTTACATATATGAGCAACAGAACCAGTATCAAATACCCACGTGTTGCTCCGGGCGGATGTAAGGTACACATCTATAACATGTATATCAAATATACCTTGCTCTTTGTCGACCGTCTTGCCAGACTTCCTATTCTCCAGGTACTTGGGGCAGTTGCGCTTCCAGTGACCCTTCCCCTTGCAGTAGAAACACTCCACGCTAGCTCTGGGACCAGACCTGTTAGTCCTGGGCTTGGCAGCCAACTTTGCCTCCCTCCTGGACTTCCAGCTCTGCTTTCCCTTGCCACCGGATCTCTTGAAATCAACGGTCTTGTTGACCATCAACAACGTGTGCTCCTTCTTAATCTCTACCTCAGCAGTCTTGAGCATCACGAACACTTCACCCAGGGACTTAGCCATGCCCTGCATGTTGTAGTTCATGACGAAGCCTTTGTAGCTTGGCGGCAACGATTGCAACACCCTGTCAATCGCCAGCTCATCGGGAATCTTGCATTCCAGAGCATTCAGGCGTTGAACGTAGCCAGACATCTTGACTACATGCTCGCTCACACTGCTATGCTCTTCCATCTTGGCTGAGAAGAAAAGCTCAGAAGCCTCATATCTCTCAGCCTTAGCCTGCAGCGCGAAGACATCCTTAAGATCCGAAATGATCTCAAAGGCGCTCATCTTCTCAAAGCGCTTCTGCAGGTCGGCTTCCATGGCGTAGAGCATGCCACTCTGGACAAAGGCAGAATCCTCCGATCGGGTCTGGAAGACCTTCTTCTCATCCTCAGAGGCATCATCTGCGGGAGGGTCACCTATGGCGGCCTCAATGACGTAGGCCACCCTATGGGGAGTGAGGAGGATCCTCAGGTTGCGGAACCAGGCCATGAAGTTTGACCCATTGGTCTTAAGCTTTTTCTTTCTCAAGGAACAGACCTAGGTTAAACGAGGGGCGAGACATCTACAATGGAATTTGCAACAACATAAGACTTTGTTCATAATAATTTTGAGTTATAGTATTTTAGAAAATAACTAACATAACTCCCACTCAAATGAACATCCCTCCTGGTCGTTTAAGCGATTACACGACCCCCATCCATTGCACCACCCCTCATCATCAGAGCCGGCGGCACAACTTCAAGAGTAGACAAAATCGTCCGCTACACCAATTTTGTGACTCGTGCTCGACCTTTCGGTCTTCCTGTTCCGAGGCCATACTTCTGAGTATGCTAGGATCGCCACCAAAGACCTCCACGCTGACGCTTGTGCAACATGGCTTACACCCACTGTATGCGAACGGCGAGATGTCTGACACCCGATCATCACAGCCTGCCTCATAACGTAGAACTTTCTTGGTGGTGCGCGTTGGAGGGAGAACACTAGTGGTATTTTGAAGGGATCATCTTATTCAGCTACCGCCGTGTAACTAATGTATACTATACACACAATCACACAAAATAAGATGCACACAAAACATCAAATGTAATGCAATGTGATATAGTCCATTGCGCCATGGTCTTCTTGGCGCCCGCAGTTTATAAACAATTTAATAAACCTACCTTGACCATATCACATAGCCCCTGCAAAATAAAGTTAGACGCTTCTACTTTATCTTTTGCATATTTTACGTGGCTTGGGGCTTTCGTAAATAGAACCGCTTCATACCTACGAATCTTATGACCACAACAACGATCCAATAATTGCATGTTTAAGCATCCCTTTCGGGCCCTCCATTGAAAATGCGAAGACCAACTAAAGAGAGAGAAACTGACACCCGCCAGCCACAAATACGGTACAAGCCGTATGTCAGTAGTGGAACCAGTCTCGCGTAAGCGTACGCGTAAAGTCGGTCCGGGCCGCTTCATCAACTCAATGCCCCTGGAATACACAAGTGCACGCTAGAGGGTAGCAAATAACAGGAACGGTGCCCCCGTGCAGAGAACGGGTTCTAACATCGTACAACTATATCTACGATAGATCGACTCTGATACCACTGAAGGGGATCGTGTGCAGAAAACAAAAAAATTCCTACCAACGATATCCTAAAAGCAAGCCAAGATCTATTCTATGCAGATATAGTAGTACGAACGGAGATCGGAATACGTACCCTTGTAGAACGAAAGCGGGGATTACGTTCCCGCACAAACGTTGTCGATGAAGAACGACGAAGCCGACCTCAAGGTCGTGTAGAGGAAGCAGACCTCCGAGTACCGCTAGCGCAGCACCTCGCAGGGAGTCGCACACGTACGGTGGAGACGACGGCCTCCGAAGCTCCAGTCCAGGACAAGCAGCGGAAGATTTGGACCGGAACACCAGCAGCGCGGCAGCGGGCTATGGTGGAAGAGATCCCCCCTTCCTCAGCTTGGCGCGGCTCCAACTTGGGAACCACGAGATCGAGAGAGAAATCGGGAATTAATTGGTGAATTAAAAGGCCAGGGGTGCCCTTTCTTATATAGGCTCCCAGGGGGAGCCAACCTTGCCAGCCAGGCAATGTGGGACTAATTCCACATGCCTGGTGCGGCACTGGAGGGTGCGCCGACCCCCCTAGTGGGCCCTTGGCCCACTTGGGTCGGCCCCTCCTGGCCCCCACCGAATCCCCTAGGGATTTTTCCCCTCTTGGGCCTTCTTTCGACCAAAAGGCCCATTTAGGGAAATCAGTCTAAATAAATTCGAAAATAAATATATAAAATCATATTTACATATTAATTACACTGATTAATATCAAACATAATATATATAATTTTTCCTAGCTCCGAAAATTATTTCGTCGCTGCCCGATCTCCATCGGACCCCTCCCGGGACGTTCCCGGTGATCTCTTTCCTTTCTGGTTGTCTTGTCGAAACCCCTTAAGTGTGTTACCCTAGCGGTTCGATATAATAACAGGTATGACCTAGACTCCTCTATGATCAACGACTAACTCGTAGGCCTGGACCCCATGAATTAATCCCTGTGATATAACGAATGACTTTCATCTATCAAACATGAACGCAAAGTCTTAAACCTTTTGCCATAGCGATACTTAGCACGTCCGAGCGTCGTTCCATAGATATCTCCATACCTAATCCCGACCTCGTTACCGACGATGCTATCTTCTACTCGTTCATGATCTCATGTCTCCGTGACCTAGTCACATGCTTGCAAGCTCATTAGACATGATCTCACCGAGTGGGCCCAAGAGTATCTATCCTGCTATGCGGACTGGCAAATCCCGCTCTTGACCCCTCGTCTCAACTACTCCTTTCCAATACCCAAGAGTATCACCGTTATTGTCATACTAAATAAGATACGACGTTTGGTGCGATCAAAGTATCTTCTAGGAATAACAATAAGAGTTGATCTCACGGTCAAAGGCGTAACGACTACGTTCTCCAAATCTGGGTATGTCCATCACATCGTTCTCCAGCGATATGACTCTCATTGCCGACCGGCGCCATGCCCCATGACCGGGAAACCTCGATCATCAATCGCGCAACGAAACTAGTCTTAGTAGAGGCTACTAGGGAGCTGGTTGTTTACGTATCACACCCGTATTAATGTTTCCGCTTAATACGGTTCTAGCATGACAGAAAAACCTATTATGAACAAACGAGATATGATAAAGAATACACTTTATTAATTGCCTCTAGGGCATATCTCCTTCATTCATGTCTTCGTGACCTAGTCACATGCTTGCAAGATCATTAGACAAAATCTCACCAAGTGAGCCCTAGAGTATCTATCCTGCTATGCGGACTAGAAAATCCCGCTCTTGACCCCTCGTCTCAACTACTCCTTTACGATACCCAAAAGTATCACCGTTATTGTCATACTAATTAAGATACGACGTTTGGTGCAATCAAAGTATCTTCTAGGAATAACAATAAGGGTTGGTCTCACGGTCAAAGGCGTAATGACTCCGTCCTACAAATCTGGGTATGTCCATCACATCGTTCTCCAATGGTATGACTTCCATTGCCGACCGACACCATGCCCTATGATCGGTAAAACTCGATCATCGATCGCGCAACGAAACTAGTCTTAGTAGATGCTACTAGGGACCTGGTTGTTTACGCATCACACTCGTATTAATGTTTCCGCTTAATACGGTTATAACATGACACAAAAACATATTATGAACAAACGAGATATGATAAAGAAATACACTTTATTAATTGCCTCTAGGGCATATCTCTTTCAGTTTCCCACTTGCACTAGAGTACAAATTAATCTAGATTACAACTTGGTAAAAGCTTAACACCCATAGCTAACTGGTGTTTTTCATGCTTGTCAAGCGGGAGAGGCTTCGTCAGCGGATCTGCCATATTCAGATCCGTATGCACTTTGCAAATCTTCACATCGCCTCCTTGTACATACTGACGTATCACATCGAAGCGTCGGAGAATGTGTTTGGTGGTGGAGTGAGACCTTGGCTCCTTGGCGTTAGCTATGGCACCCGTATTGTCGCAGAAGAGGATCACGGGGTCTTGCACGCTCGGGAACACTCCAAGTTCAATGATGAACTTCCTCAACCACACAACTTCATTCGCGGCTTCGCAAGCAGCAATGTACTCCGACTCCATTGTAGATTGTGCGATGATGGGTTGCTTCCCACTTCTCCAGCACACGGCGCCTCCATTCACGTTGAACACATAACTTGTCTGTGACTTAGAGTCATCGGGGTATGAGCAGAAACTTGCATCCACGTAACCTGTTACGCCAAGTTCTTCATCACAGCCACCATACACAAGGAACATTTCCTTTGTCTTATTGAGATACTTAAGAATGCTCTTAACAGCTATCCAATGCGCCATTCCAGGATTACTCTGTAACCGGCTTGTCAAACTTAGAGCTAATGCCACATCAGGTCTAGTACTTAACATTGCATACATAATCAATCCTGGCTGAAGCATCAGGATGTTTACTCATATCGGCCTTATCCTGTTCCGTTACCGGACACTGTGCCTTTCGCAATGTTTTATTCTTGATAACCGGCAGAGAACCCTTCTTTGCATTCTCCATACCGAAACGCTTCAGTATTTTATCAAGATAAGTACTCTGACTCAACGCTAATAGACGTCTTGATCTATCACGATAGATTTTAATGCCTAAGACGTATGCAGCTTCTCCTAAATCCTTCATGGACAATTTACTGTTTAAATAATCCTTCACGCTATTCAGAAGTTCCACATCATTCCCAATCAGCAATATGTCATAGTGCTAAGAACACAACCGAGCTCCCACTCATTTTCTTGTAAATGCAGGTCTCTTCCAAATTTTAGACAAATCCAAAACCTTTGATTACCTCATCAAAGCGAAGATTATAGCTCCGAGATGCTTGCTTCAATCCATAGATGGATCACTGAAGCTTGCATACCTTGTCAGCATTTCCTGGATCGACAAAACCTTCCGGTTGTAGCATGTACAACTCTTACTCATTGTTTCCATTTAGGAAGGTTGTTTTGACATTCATCTGCCATATTTCATAATCGTAATAGGCAGCAACTGCTAACAAAATCCGAATAGACTTCAGTATCGCTACCGGTGAAAAAGTTTCATCGTAGTCAATCTCATAAACTTGTCGGAAACCTTTTGCGACAAGCCGACCTTTATAGACGGTCACATTACCATCAATATCAGTCTTCTTCTTAGAGATCCATTTATTCTCGACGGCCTTGCGCCCTTCGGGAATATCCATCAAAGTACACACTTTGTTATCATACATGGATCCTATTTTGGATTTCATGGCTTGTAGCCATTTCTCAGACTCTAGACTCGCCATTGCCTCCTTATAGTTCGTATGTTCGTCTTGTTCAATTAACATGAAGGTGCAAACCATATTGCCATACCATTCTGGTGCGATCCAAGATCTACCAGACCTACGAGGTAGAATACTTTTCTCGACAGTTTCTCCCACTGCATCCACGGAGGACATTTCCGGAATAGCTTCCGTTGCGCCACTCGGAATCTCGAGTTCAGGATCAACGATCTCATCGAGGTCTACCTTCCTCCCACTTACTCCTTTCGCGAGAAACTCCTTCTCTAGAAAGGTACCGGTCTTTGCGACAAACGTTTTGCCCTCAGCTTGGTTGTAGAAGGTGTATCCAACGGTTTCCCGCGGATATCCTACAAAGACGACTTTCTCCGACTTTGGTTTGAGTTTGTCGAGCTGTAATTTCTTAACATACGCCTCACAACCCCAAACTTCAGAAACGATAACTTAGGCTTTTGGCCATACCATAATTCATACGGTGTCGTTTCAACGGATTTGGACGGAGCCCTATTTAAAATGAATGCGGCTGTTTCTAACGCATAACCTCAAAAGGATACGGGAAAATCGGTAAGAGACATCATAGATCGGACACTATCCAGTAGAGTACGATTACGTCGCTCGGACACGCGTTACGTTGTGGTGTTTCGGCAGGCGTAAGTTGGGATACGATGCCACAACTCTTCAGTTGTGTGCCAAACTCAAAACTCAAATACTCGCCACCACGATCGGATCAGAGGTGCTTGATTTTCTTGTTAAGCTGATTTTCAACTTCACTATGAAATTCCTTGAACTTTTCAAAAGTTTTAGACTTGTGTTTCATCAAATAGATATAACCGTATCTACTCAAGTCATCAGTGAAGGTGACGAAGTAACGATAACCATTGCGTGTCGAAACGCTCATTGGTCCACACACATATATATGTATGATCCCCAATAAATCCGACGCCCGTTCAACAAAACCTTTGAACGGTGTCCTGGTCATTTTTCCCATAAGGCATGGTTCACATGTATCGAGGGATCCAAAATCCAACGAGTCCAAAAGTCCATCGGAGTGGAGTTTCTTCATGCGCTTTATACCAATATGACCAAGACGGCAATGCCACATATACATGGCGGTATCATCACTACACTTAATCCGTTTGGCTTCTATGTTATGGATGTGAGTAGTACGATCGAGATTCAACAAGAATAAACCATCACTCTCGGGACCATCAACATAAAAGATATCATTCATATAAATAGCACAATTGCTTGATACTGATTTAAATGAATAATCGTCTTGTAACAGGCAAGACCCACTTATAATGTTTACACTCAACGATGGTACAAAATAACACTTATTTAAAACCAAAACTAATCCCGATGGTAGATGTAGAGGGAGCGTGCCGACAACCACCACGTCGACTCTCGATCCGTTGCCGACGCGCATCGTCACCTCATACTTAGCCAGCCGCCCATTATTCCGTAACTCTCCCTGAGAGTTACATATATGAGCAACAGAATCAGTATCAAATACCCACGTGTTGCTACGGGCGGATGTAAGGTACACATCTATAACATGTATATCAAATATATCTTGCTCTTTGTCGACTGTCTTGCCAGACTTCCTATCCTACAGGTACTTGGGGCAGTTGCGCTTCCAGTGACCTTTTCCCTTGCAGTAGAAGCACTCCACGCCAGCTCTGGGACCAGATCTGTTAGTCTTGGGCTTGGCAATCAGTTTTCCCTCCCTCCTGGACTTCCAGCTCTGCTTTCCCTTGCCACCGGATTTCTTAAAATCGACAGTCTTGTTGATCATCAACAACGTGTGCTCCTTCTTGATCTCCACCTCAGCAGCCTTGAGCATCACAAACACTTCACCCAGGGACATAGCCATGCCCTGCATGTTGTAGTTCATGACGAAGCCTTTATAGCTAGGGGGCAACGATTGCATCACCCTATCAATCGCCAGCTCATCGGGAATCTTGCATTCCAGAGTATTCAGGCGTTGAACGTAGCCAGACATCTTGACCACATGCTCGCTCACACTGCTATGCTCCTCCATCTTGGCCGAGAAGAAAAACTCAGAAGCTTCATATCTCTCAGCCTTAGCCTACGGCGTAAAGACAGCCTTGAGATCATAAGTTATCTCAAAGGCGCTCATCTTCTCAAAGCGCTTCTATAGGTCGACTTCCATGGCGTAGAGCATGCTACTCTGGACAAAGGCAAAATCCTTCGATCTGGTCTGGAAGACCTTCTTCTCATTCTCAGAGGCTTCATATGCGGGAGGGTAACCTATGGCAACCTCAATGACGTAGGCCACCCTATGGGGAGTGAGGAGGATCCTCAGGTTGCGGAACCAGGACATGAAGTTTGACCCATTGGTCTTAACCTTTTCTTTCTCAAGGAAAAGACCAAGGTTAAACGAGGGGCGAGACATCTACAATGGAATTTGCAACAACATAAGACTTTGTTCATAATAATTTTGAGTTATACTATTTTTAGAAAATAACTAACATAACTCCCACTCAAACGAACATCCCTCCTGGTCGTTTAAGCAATTAAACGACCCCCATCCATTGCGCCACCTCTCATCGTCAGAGCCGACAACACAACTTCAAGAGTAGACAATTGTCCATCACACCAATTTTGTGACTCGTGCTCGGCCTTTCGACCTCCGTGTTCCGAGGCCATATCTGCATATGCTAGGCTCGCCACTATAACCTGCACGCTGACGCTTGTGCAACATGGCTTACACCCACCGTATGCGAACGCCGATATGTCTGACACCCGATCGTCACGACCTGCCTCATAACGTAGAACTTTCTTGGTGGTGCTCGTCGGAGGAAGAACACAAGTGGTATTTTTGAAGGGATCATCTTATATAATTACCGCCGCATAATTAATATATACTAATATATATAATCACACAATATAAGATGCATACAAAACATCAAATGTAATGCAATGTGATATAGTCCATTTCGCCATGGTCTTCTTGGCGCCCGCAGTTTATAAACAATTTAATAAAGCTACCTTGACCATATCACATAGCCCCTGCAAAATAAAGTTAGACGCTTCTACTTTATCTTTTGCATATTTTACGTGGCTTCGGCTTTCGTAAATAGAACCGCTTCATACCTACGAACCTTATGACCACAACAACGATCCAATAATTGCATGTTTAAGCATCCCTTTCGGACCCTCCATTGAAAATACAAGACCAACTAAAGAGAGAGAAACAGGCACCCGCCAGCCATAGATACGGTACAAGCCGTATGTCAGTAGTGAAATCATTCTTGCGTAAGCGTACGCGTAAAGTCGGTCCGGGCCGCTTCATCAACTCGATGCCGCTGGAATCACAAGTGCACACTAGAGGGTAGCAAATAACAGGAACGGTGCCCCCGTGCAGAACACGGGTTGTAACAGCGTACAACTATATCTACGATAGATCGGCTCTGATACCACTGAAGGGGATCGTGTGCAGAAAAAAAAATTCCCAGCAACGATATCCTTAAAACATGCCAAGATCTATTCTATGCAGATATAGTAGTACGAACGGAGATCGGAATACATACCCTTGTAGACCGAAAGCGGGGATTACGTTCCCGCACAAACGTTGTCGATGAGGACCGACGAAGCCGACCTCAAGGTCGTGTAGAGGAAGCAGACCTCCGAGCACCGCTAGCGCAGCACCTCGCAGGGCGTTACACACGTACGGTGGAAACGACGGCCTCCGAAGCTCCAGTTCAGAACGAGCAGCGGAAGACTTGGACCGGAACACCAGCAGCGCGGCAGCGGGCTATGGTGGAAGAGATCCCCCGCTCAACTCGACGCATCTCCGACAAAGGGAATCACGATATCGAGAGAGAATTGGGGAATTAATTGGTGAATTAAAAGGCCATGGGTGCCCCTCTATATATAGGCTCCCAGGGGGGAGCCAACCTCCTCACCAGGCAATGTGGGACTATCCCCACATGCCTGGTGCGGCTACACATGGTGCGTCGGCCCCTGGTGGGCCCCTTTTGGCCCACCTGGGTCTGCCCCATTGCTCCCACCGAATTCCCCTAGGGAATTTTCCCCTCTTGGGCCTTCTTTCGACCAGAAGGCCCATTTAGGGAAATCAAACTAAATAAATTCGAAAATAAATATGTAAAATCATATTTAGACATTAGTTACACTAATTAATATCAAACATATTATATATAATTTATTCTAGCTCCGAAAACTCTTTCATCGCTGCCCGTTCTCCATCGGACCTCTCCCGGAATGTTCCCGGTGATCTCTTTCCTTTCTGGTTGTCTTGTCGAAACCCCTTAAGTGTGTTACCCTAGCGGTTTGATATAATAACAGACATGATTGTGATTCCTCTCCGATCAATGACTAATTCTTAGGCCTGTACCCCATGAATTAATCCCGATGATAAAACGAATGACTTTCATCTATCAAACATGAACGTAAAGTCTTAAACCTTTTGCCATGGCGATACTTAGCGTGTCCGAGCGTCGTTCATAAATATCTCCATATCTAGCTTGACCTCGTTACCGAAAACGCTATCTTCTACTCGTCTATGATTTCATGTCTCCGTGACCTAGTCACATGCTTGCAAGCTCATTAGACATAATCTCACCGAGTGGGCCCTAGAGTATCTATCCTGCTATGTGGACTCGCAAATCCCGCTCTTGACCCCTCGTCTCAACTACTCCTTTCCAATACCCAAAAGTATCACCGTTATTGTCATACTAATTAAGATACGACGTTTGGTTCAATCAAAGTATCTTCCAGGAATAACAATAAGTGTTGGTCTCACGGTCAAAGGCGTAATGACTACGTCCTACAAATCTGGGTATGTCCATCACATCGTTCTCCAACGATAGGATTTCCATTGCCGACCGGCACCATGCCCTATGATCGGGAAACCTCGATCATCGATCGCGCAACAAAACTAGTCTTAGTAGAGGCTACTAGGGACCTGGTTGTTTACGCATCACACCCGTATTGATGTTTCTGCTTAATACGGTTATAGCATGACACAAAAACATATTATAAACAAACGAGATATGATAAAGAAATACACTTTATTAATTGCCTCTAGTGCATATCTCCTTCAGCTTGATGGCGACAAAAGCATGCTTGGTAGTCTCATGGAACATGGGCACCAAAGGATAGATACCACCATAGCATGGACCTCTAAACAGAACGCTTCGGGTCTTTGTGTCCTTGATTAAAAAGAAGAAGGGATGAAACTCAATAAAGACATTGTTATCAAGAGTAAATTTATGAACGTATAGAAGATTTTTAGATGCATTAGGGACATGAAGAATATTATTGAGATGAAAGGAACCATGAGGAGTGCGTAAAATTGAGTGACCAATATGACTGATGTTCATACCTGACCCTTCAGCAGTGCGGACACGATCGTTCCCATTGTATTTCTCGTGTGTAGACAACTTGCTCAGCTCACCAGTGATGTGGTCAGTGGCACCCGAGTAGGGGTACCAATTGGTGTCGACGCCATAGGACGCAACACCATAGGAAGCAACATGTGCACCCTTCTCACCACGATCACCACTGTTGTCTTTGTCATCACCATAACGCCACCAGCAATCACTTGCAGCGTGGCCATGAATCTTACAATCTGGCAGTCTGTGTTGACATACGGAGTGGGAGCACGGTCCTGGCGAGAGCGACCCTGGCGACGGTCACGACGGTCACGCCCATCACGGCGATCACGCCTGTCATCATCACATCACCAGTTCCCATCACGCCGATCATCATCTCTGCGCCAGTTACCGTCAGAGCGGCGATCATCATCTCTGCGCCCGTTGCCGTCATAGCGGCGGTCGTCATCTCGATTGTCACGGCGGTAGCCACCTCCGCCACCACCGTTTCCACCTCCTCGGTAGTCCCGGTGACCACTGTCAGGACTGCGGCCATGGGTTTGGTTGTCACGGCGAGCAATATTTGCCGAGGAGGAGAAGGAGGCAGGATCCTCAGGTTCATCATTGCGCATATCATATGCATAGAGCTGATCGTAGAGATCATCAAGAGAGGTGTCAGGGTTTCCATTGACCGACGTAATGAGAGCATTGTAGTGCTTCTTGTCCAAACCACTCAGAACATAGCTAACAATCTCATCATCCTCAACAGTTTTGCCGAGTGCATTGAGCTCAGAAGCATAGCTCAGAAGCCAGATTCTCAGAGATAATTTTCTTCTTGTTTTCATTTTCAGTTTCCAGGGAGGGAGGCGGAGCACGGTCAGAGCCGGTGATCAGCCCCATCACGTTGGCTCCTCGGAATGCAGGGATCACAAGTGCCTTCCATATCAGGAAGTTAGCACGGGTAAGGTGTTGTGTTGGTGGAGATCCGAGAGCAGCAGCCAGTGCAGAAGCGGAGAACGTCGACGACGACATGGCAGCGACTCGGACATCTTGATCTTTCCTGTAGTTTGTAGTGTTTCAGGCGGCGACTATTGAAGCAGCAGCGGCGGCAGGTCGTGGTCGTCTTGGTCTTGAGTTCTTGATGCGGCGGCGGCGGTAAGTCGTGGTCGTAGTTTTTGTTTTTGGTTGCGACGGCGGCGGCTGTCAAGCGGCGGCGGCGTCAGGTCGTAGGGCAGCTAGGTCACGAGGAAGAGAGGCTCTGATACCATCTCAATGAATGTGGGTTGTAACGATGCGTGGATCTGGCATCGGCTTCGTGTTGATTATAAAGGCCACAAAGGGCAGACGTACAAGGAGTCCTAATTGTATTGTATCGTATGGTATACGAGAGGAGAAGCCTATTACAAGTCTAACATAAGGCTTCTATGTAATATGCTAGCATGTGACCACATTTAGAAACCATCAAAGTAGACAACTTTTGGTGCACTGTTACCTTTCCTTCGAACCTTTGATGCAAAACTAGCTGCTGTTTGTTTCCTTGCCACTATCTTACGTGGAACCTTGCCTTCTGGTCGTGGCTTGGGGCCCTGAGCCACGTGAAATTGGCTCTCGCATCCTCTCTGAGTCTTGTTGTATGTATTGGCAAACAGACACATGGGTTGTGTGGTGATTGTGGTGTGAATTGTGTCATGAGTAGATAGGCATGCTGCAGTATGTTTGCAGGTTGTTTGAGAGTAATCCTTGCTTAGGAGTTAAGTCAGTAGGTGCTAGTATGTTCTAGACTACTATTCTTTTACATGTGTGGTTAGTTTGTTTCAAATCATGACTCATTTTAAAATTTAGTTAAACCCAACACATGCTATGATAGTGCCAGATCTATTCATATTTATCAGTTTCTCATGATGCATCAATTTGCACCGACTAGTATAATTTTGGGCTTGCACATGTAAAATCTGGATAAGATCCCATAAAAGAAGGTTCATATGAACCAGACTTTTGGAATCCCATGTCATATTCTTTGTTTGTAAAATGGGTGAAATGTATATCACGAAACGACAGGACCTCTAAATTAGCTGTTGCTACTAGGAGGGTGGGGGTTATCATGCATCACACTATACAAGTCTATACTAACCTTTCTGTTCTTAAGATTCTAGGCAATTTACTTGAAACACCATATATATGGTTATAATGCCCTGTATATATATGAGTTGCGACCTGCAGTACTTGGACTGTGGAGCGTGATTCACACACATCGTTGTCACATCACATCCATACATATACTCACCGCCCTGTTTGGATTATACGAAGCGTGATACACGATCGACGGCCGGACCACCTAATCCTCGATCCAGAGCTGTCCTCCCACGTCTTCTGTAGCCAATGCTCCGCTTCTTGTCGTCAACCTCTGAAAGAGCCGAAAGATGAGGGGATAAATAGCATAGAGAGTCACTCATCTCTCGGTGGAGCACATCCTACAGAAACTCATCGATATCATAGTAAAGAGAGTCACTGATCTCAGCAACAATGGCTTCCGGCGGTGCTGAAGCGGCGAAGATGGTTGTGATGCTGGCCATCCTGCTGCTCATCACCATGGCCGACTCCCAGACGGAGAGGACCTGCAGCAGCTCCATCGAGTGCGCCTGCGCCGAGAGGTGCGCCCGCGAGTACCGGAGCGTCGACATCGACCCCCCTTTCAAGATCACTCCTGTTTGCACCCATCGCACCGAGCACGAGCTCTACGCTCGCCTCTACCTGCATCACACCTTTGCAGGAAAGTACGTGAGCCAACAACGTATAGTGTCCATTGAGTCCGAAGATGGTTTTGGCAGCACGGCCGTTAATGACTGGATCATCACCGAAGGACCTGACCGTGAGACCAAAGTTGTGGCCCGTGCCAAGGGCATCCATATCCATGCTGGAATGGACGACTACCAAGACTACTACGTTTCTTTCAACATGGTGTTCGTGGATGGCAGGTAAACCCTTGCTCCAAGCTCATGTTTCTCTTCTTGTATTGTACTAGTAGATAATTCGTTTTTCTTTCCAGTTTGCCCGCCTTACGATGAGAGTCATACTAAATTCAAGCATGCTTACATAGAGAGTTTGATGTAGGTTTAAAGGGTCCACTCTTCAAGTAATGGGAACCGTTGTTCACAAAGGTGAATGGGCCATAGTTGGTGGAACTGGAGAATTTACATTAGCCCGTGGAGCCATTTATAAACCCACCTGGAAAACCGTTGATCGGGAGAATGATATTGTTGAGGTTCACATTCATTTTTTCTATACCCCGATGGATAGGTCAAAGGTAACATGAACCATTCGACATACATTTACTGTGTAGCTAGACACAGCTAACAATTTCTTGGGCAGTGAGCCAGTGACAAGGTTAACCTTTCATGTATCACTTTGTAGGGTACTTCTTGGACATTCGAGGAATGAGCAAACCATCAAAGTCTACAAAACCATCCTCTATTCCTACCTGAAGCGTGTCTGCTTTACCTTTTTTTAAACGGGATGTGTGCATACTGAGCACTTCCTATGGAATAAAAAGGCACATGATGTAATAAGTTTGCCGGGAATAACCGATCTTGGTGTATCATAAAATAGGTTTAATTAGGCTCAAGACTGGAAAACAAAACCCTTATTAGACTATTCTCACAACTTGTTGTTTTATGGTGATCCAAATTCATACGACGATATGGAGTGAGCGGCTAACTTCGAAGCGAAGCGGATGCCTGTCGCCGGAGGCATCGTGTCCAAGTCGGACTGTAGGCCGACATAGGGTTTTGCACTATAAATACATCTTGTAATCCGCCGGTTGGGGTAAGCCATACATTGTAAACCCACGGCGTTTGTAACCTCTCCCAATATAGTGGAGTATTGTTGGCTGGCGCCCGTGGTTTGTTACTCTTCTTTGTCTAGAGGGGTTTTTCACGTTAAAATCTCGTGTCTCCGTTGGTTTGATCGTTCCACTCTTCATCGTTTCTTGCTATCTTTTATAACAGTATCTAGGATAAGCTCATAGACAACTCGCTAGTGCCATGTTCTGCAATATAGGATATATAAAGAAGTCTTGTCCAATATCTACATAATCTCTAGCGTGCAACTGAAAAGGCAACTTACGAAGGGTTATCATAAGCTGTAAATTACATTTTTCTGATATTGCCATCCAAGTCTGTTAACGAGTGGTTGTGGTATCTTAACTCTTGGTTGTACACATGGCCGGTCCACACATATACGGGGCCCTGGGGCAAGACGACAAGAATGCCCCCCTTGTTGGCGAACAAAAACTTAGCACATATTGTATTTCAAAAGAAAAGTAAATATTGACTACATAACATATATGCATGATCTATGAACTATGGAACCGACACCATAAATTGTTTATCTGTATCGATATAGAGTACTAAATTGTACATTGCTTGCGACAATTAAATCTGGCCGGAGGGAGTACTAATACACTCCGTATCAAAGTTCCTAATCTATGCTCGTAGCACAATTTATCAGGGAAACGCGCACCTTGGGGGTTCTGGAATCTTCCAGCTGGTTTTTTCATTGTATTTTCTTCGGGTTTTTTGTTCCTTTTGCCTGTTCGTTCTTTTACTTAGTTTTCCCATTTCTGTTTTCTAAAAACTATTTCGATTTGAACTTTGAATTTTTAAATGTTCAGATGTTGAAATTTTTAGACTTTAAAAAATTTCATGCTTGAAAAAGTTCACAAACCATTTTTTCAAATATATTACCATTTTTCTGAGCTTTAAAAAAAATTCAGGAACCCTTTTTCGAATTCATGAACAATTTTCAGATATGAAAAATATTCAAATTTAAAATATTTAGATTTTAAAAGTTCACGAACCATTTTCAAATTCTTTAACATTTTTCGTGAGCTTTTATAAATTCATGACATTCACAGACCATTTTTTGCGGTCTGTAAAACATTCAAATTTTTCAAAAGTTAAGATTTGACAAATTTAGTTAAAAAAAATCCACAAACCATTTTCTAATTCATGAACCATTTTTCCAAAAATTTAACATCTTATTGGAGCTTTTAAAAAAATGATGACATTTTAAATTCACGAACAATATTACAAATTCATGAACCATTTTTCATACTTAGAAACCGTTTAAATGTAAAAATATTTCGATTTTTGAAATATTTCAGACTTGAAAAGCTGGAGTTACTTGTAGCTGCTAAAGCGTGGAAGTGTACACTCTGGATCCGTCTTATAGGTCAGCCATGGTTGTACACTTCGGAACTTGCATATTGCCTGAAATTCACTTAGCCAGCTGTGCTATTAGATTTCCAGCCATGATATTTTTCCAATCACGCTAAGCCCTTTCATTAGTTACTTAGCGAACATAAGTTGTTCTTACACAGATATTACATGGACATGAAAGAAAGAAAAGGCGGGTGGGACATCACCAGGAAACCCGTCACAAATGTTCGACCTCAGACATATCTATACGAGGCAAACCTGCTACCACTGAAACAACTTAATGTAACAAAATGATATTACTTGACAACAGAAAAAAAGGAAAAATATAGATAATGATTAGCTTAAATGAAGGAACAACATAAGAAATCAATAGGAAATAGGAACACCATAGCAGGCTGCGAGCAACCTGGTCTGGGGCGGGACTTGTCTGGCCATTTAGTCCGGTTTTGGAGGGATAGAGTGTCCTGGGCACACCGAACTCGGTCCTGCCACCCCCCCTCCCTGATGCATAGTCAACATGGGCGTATCAAACTAGTTTGTATCATCTAAAAAAATTGATGTTGTGAAACATCTGTCAAGCGACTTCAGATGGACAAGTTAGAACCCAAGTTAGGTGTATATTCATGGGATATCCAAGAGAAACGTGGAGTTGTCACTTTAACAAAGTAAAAGAGGGCAAACTGTTTGTCGCATATAAGGGCATCTTTATAATACGAAGAATGTGGAGTCTTAGTAGGAGATAATTAAATGGGTTATTTCTTTCTATAAATATGATACTAGTTATAGCTTTATCGATTAAAAAATTATGTAAAGTAGATTTTTTATAGTATTGTTATGCGCCTATCTTTTTCTGTGCTTGTGATTTTTCATCTCTACATGTGCAGTAAGAAAATATACTTGATGGGGTCGTGGTAATGCATGACCCACTCAACTGGTATCCATAGCTACTAAAATTACCATCAAATCCTCCATTAATTCACAAAAAATAAAGATCTCTAAACCTTATTGTTCCAAAAAAAACTTGAGAGATATTGTTTTTGAAACCATAAAAGGGGAAAAATCAAGATCTTACATCCGGAACGCGTCATAATAAGGGCATAACAGCCCAACAAGCCCACTACAGCCCAATTCGAGTATCCGTCTATATCTTGCATATTTGACTTGCTCGTTCCTATTTTTTCTCTTTACCTAGCGGTATGAAGGACGGTCGACAATTTTCTTAAGGGAATTGCTATTTCCCATCTAGCTGAGAAATAAGTTACATCACAGCTAATTCGCCCACCATCAGATCCTCATGTGCCAAGATTCGTGCGGCCCGAAGGGAGCTTCTGCTTTCGGCCTGCAAGGAGGTTCAGTTTCGGCCCGTTTAACAGACAGCTTCTGTTTCGGCCCGTTTCACAGGGAGCTTTTGTTTTTGACCTGTTTCGCGCGCCTGTTGTTTTATGGCCCGTATTTTTTCTAGCAGACTGTTTTTACCTACGTTTTTTTTGCGCTCTGGGTTTTCAATTGTGTTTTGGGCCGCGTTTTTGTGATTTCCGGTTGGTTCGGTTACGTTTTGTAGTTTTTATTTTTTAGCTCCAGAATTACTTTGATTTTTCTACTTCTTTTTTTATCTGTTCCGTTTTGGTGAGATGTTTTTAGGGGCGTTTTTTACTCAAGTGTAGTTTTTTTTAATTTTAATTTTTAAATTATTTTTCTTACTTTTTTGTAATTATTTTGTTTTTTATTGTCGTGTGATGCGTGTTATGATGCACCAAAAAATGGAACACTAATCGCTCGTACACGATTCTATCATGATCAAGTCGTGGATGCGCTGTGATGATTGCGCCGTAATGCCTTTTCTTTGTGTCGATGTGCAAACCATGCTTAGTATTATGGGCGAGCCACCGGCGCTCAGTTCAGTGCATGGATGCAGTTTTGTTTCTCAATTTTTTTGTAGTCAGTTCAAATTAGGGTTGCAATTGAGGATCGTGTCCCATGGCCTTTTCGTTTTCTTCAGTTGCATCTCGACAACTCTACACACAACTGACATCCCCGCTCTCATTTGTAGATGTAGTCACTCGCAACTCAGCACACAACTGTGAAGGGGATCGTGTCCAGAAAACAAAAAAATTCCTACCGACGATATCCTAAAAGCATGCCAAGATCTATTCTATGCAGATATAGTAGTACGAACGGAGATCGAAATACGTAACCTTGTAGACCGAAAGCGGGGATTACGTTCCCGCACAAACGTTGTCGATGAAGACCGACGAAGCCGACCTCAAGGTCGTGTAGAGGAAGCATGCCTCCGAGTACCGCTAGCGCAGCACCTCGCAGGGAGTTGCACACGTACGGTGGAGACGACGGCCTCCGAAGCTCCAGTCCAGGACGAGCAGCGGAAGACTTGGACCGGAACACCAGCAGCGCGGCAGCGGGCTATAGTGGAGGAGATTCCCTTGCTCTGCTCGGCGCGGCTCCAACTTGGGAACCACGAGATCGAGAGAGAAATCGGGAATTAATTGGTGAATTAAAAGGCTAGGGGTGCCCCTTCTTATATAGGCTCCCAGGGGAGCCAACCTTGCCAGCCAGGCAATGTGGGACTATCCCCACATGCCTGGTGCGGCTAGCCTTGGTGCGCCGGCCCCCTGGTGGGCCCCTTGGCCCATCCAGGCCGGCCACCTTGGCCCCCACCGAATCCCCTAGGGATTTTCCCCCCTCTTGGGCCTTCTTTCGACCAGAAGGCCCATTTAGGGAAATCAGCCTAAATAAATTCGAAAATAAATATATAAAATCATATTTGCATATTAATAACACTAATTAATATCAAACATAATATATATAATTTTTCCTAGCTCCGAAAACTCTTTCGGCGCTGCCCGATCTCCATCGGACCCCTCCCGGGACGCTCCCGGTGATGTCCTTCCTTTCCGGTTATCTTGTCGAAACCCCTTAAGTGTGTTACCCTAGCGGTTCGATATAATATCAGGTATGATCAAGACTCCTCGATGATCAACGACTAACTCGTAGGCCTGGACCCCATGAATTAATCCCTGAGATATAAAGAATGACTTTCATTTATCAAACCTGAACGTAAAGTCTTAGACCTTTTGCCATAGCGATACTTAGCACGTCCGAGCGTCGTTCCATAGATATATCCATACCTAATCCCGACCTCGTTACCGACGATGCTATCTTCTACTCGTTCATGATCTCATGTCTCCGTGACCTAGTCACATGCTTGCAAGCTGATTAGACATGATCTCACCGAGTGGGCCCGAGAGTATCTATCCTGCTATGCGGACTGGCAAATCCCGCTCTTGACCCCTCGTCTCAACTACTCCTTTCCGATACCCAAAAGTATCACCGTTATTGTCATACTAAATAAGATACGACGTTTGGTGCAATCAAAGTATCTTCCAGGAATAATAGTAAGAGTTGATCTCACGGTCAAAGGCGTAACGACTACGTTCTCCAAATCTGGGTATGTCCATCACATCGTTCTCTAGCGATATGACTCTCATTGCCGACCGGCGCCATGCCCCATGACCGGGAAACCTCGATCATCAATCGCGCAACGAAACTAGTCTTAGTAGAGGCTACTAGGGACCTGGTTGTTTACGTATCACACCCGCATCAATGTTTCCGCTTAATACGGTTCTAGCATGACACAAAAACCTATTATGAACAAACGAGATACGATAAAGAATACACTTTATTAATTGCCTCTAGGGCATATCTCTTTCAGTCTCCCACTTGAAATAGAGTACAATTTAATCTAGATTACAACTTGGTAAAAGATTAACACCCATAGCTAACTGATGCTGTTCATGCTTATCAAGCGGGAGAGGCTTCGTCAGCGGATCTGCCACATTCAGATCCGTATGCACTTTGCAAATCTTCACATCGCCTCCTTATACGTACTGACGTATCACATGGAAGCGTCGGAGAATATGTTTGGCGGTGGAGTGAGACCTTGGCTCCTTGGCGTTTGCAATGGCACCCGTATTGTCGCAGAAGAGAATCACGGGGTCTTGCACGCTTGGGAACACTCCAAGTTCGATGACGAACTTCCTCAGCCACACAGCTTCATTCGCGGCCTCGCAGGCAGCAATGTACTCCGACTCCATTGTAGATTGTGCGACTATGGGTTGCTTCCCACTTCTCCAGCACACGGCGCCTCCATTCACCTTGAACACGTAACCTGTCTGTGACTTACAGTCATCGGGGTCTGAGCAGAAACTTGCATCTACGCAACCCGTTACGCCAAGTTCTTCATCGCAGCCACCATACACAAGGAACATTTCCTTTGTCTTATTGAGATACTTAAGAATGCTCTTAACAGCTACCCAATGCGGCATTCCAGGATTACTCTGGAACCGGCTTGTCAAACTTAGAGCTAATGCCACATCCGGTCTAGTACTCAACATTGCATACATGATCGATCCTATGGCTGAAGCATAAGGATGTTTCGTCATTTCGGCCTTACCCAGTTCCGTCACCGGACACTGCGCCTTACGCAATATCTTATTCTTGATAACTGGCAGAGAACCCTTCTTTGCCTTCTCCATATGGAAACGCTTCAGTATTTTAGCAAGATAAGTACTCTGACTTAGTGCTAATAGGCGCCTTGATCTATCGCGATAGATTTTTATGCCTAAAACATACGCAGCTTCTCCTAAGTCCTTCATGGAAAATTTACAGTTTAAATATTCTTTCACGCTCTTCAGAAGTTCCACATCATTCCCTATTAGCAATATGTCGTCAACATACAGTGCTAAGAACACAACCGAGCTCCCACTCATTTTCTTGTAAATACAGGTCTCTTCCACATTCTGGATAAATCCAAAACCTTTGATTACCTCATCAAAGCGAAGATTCCAGCTCCGAAATGCCTGCTTCAATCCATAGATGGATCGCTGAACCTTGCACACCTTGTTAGCATTTCCTGGATCGACAAAACCTTCCGGCTGTACCATGTACAACTCTTTCTCAATGTTTCCATTCAGGAAGGCCGTTTTGACGTCCATCTGCCAGATTTCATAATCATAGTAGGCAGCTACCGCTAACAAAATCCGAATAGACTTAAGCATCGCTACCGGTGAAAAAGTTTCATCGTAGTCAATTCCATGAACTTGTCGGAAACCCTTTGCGACAAGCCGAGCTTTATAGACGGTCACATTACCATCAGCATCAGTCTTCTTCTTAAAGATCCACTTATTCTCGACGGCCTTGCGCCCTTCGGGAATATCCATCAAAGTCCACACTTTGTTATCATACATGGATCCTATTTCGGATTTCATGGCTTCAAGCCATTTCTCGGACTCTAGACTCTCCATCGCCTCCTTGTTGTTCGTAGGTTCGTCTTGCTCGACTAGCATGACAGTGCAAACCATGTTGCCATACCATTCTGGTGCAATCCGAGATCTACCAGACCTACGAGGTAGAACATCTTCCTCGACAGTTTCTCCCACTCTTTCCACGGAGGACGTTTCCGGAATTGCTTCCGTTGCGCCACTCGGAATCTCGAGTTCAGGATCAACGATTTCATCGAGGTCTACCTTCCTCCCACTTACTCCTTTCGCGAGAAACTCCTTCTCTAGAAAGGTACCGGTCTTCACGACAAAAGTTTTGCCCTCAGCTTGGTTGTAGAAGGTGTACCCAACGGTTTCCCGCGGATATCCTACAAAGACGACTTTCTCCGACTTCGGTTCGAGTTTGTCGGGCTGTAGTTTCTTAACGTACGCCTCACAACCCAAAACCTTCAGAAACGATAACTTAGGCTTTTGGCCATACCATAATTCATACGGCGTCGTTTCAACGGACTTGGTTGGAGCCCTATTTAAAATGAATGCGGTTGTTTTAACGCATAACCCCAGAAGGACACTGGCAGATCGGTAAGAGACATCATAGATCGGACACTATCCAGTAGAGTACGATTACGTCGCTCGGACACGCCGTTACACTGCAGCGTTCCGGCTGGCGTAAGTTGGGGTACTATGCCACAACTCTTCAGATGTGTGCCAAACTCAAAACTCAAGTACTCTCCACCGCGATCGGATCGGAGATGCTTGATTTTCCTATTAAGCTGATTCTCAACTTCACTCTGGAATTCTTTGAACTTTTCAAACGTTTCAGACTTGTGTTTCATCAAATAGATATAACCGTATCTACTCAAGTCATCAGTGAAGGTGACGAAGTAACGATAACCATTGCGTGTCGAAACGCTCATCGGTCCACACACATCTGTATGTATGATCCCCAACAAATCCGACGCCCGTTCAATGAAACCTTTGAACGGTGTCCTGGTCATTTTGCCCATGAGGCATGGTTCGCATGTATCGAGGGATCCGAAATCCAACGAGTCCAAGAGTCCATCGGAGTGGAGTCGCTTCATGCGCTTTATACCAATATGACCAAGACGGCAATGCCACAAAAACATGGCGGTATCGTCAGTACACTTAATCCGTTTGGCTTCTATATTATGGATGTGAGTACTACGATCGAGATTCAACAAGAATAAACCGTTATTCTCGGGAGCATCAACATAAAAGATATCATTCATATAAATAGCACAATTGCTTGACACTGATTTAAATGAATAACCGTCTTGTAACAGGCAAGACCCACTTATAATGTTTACACTCAAGGATGGCACAAAATAACATTTATTTAAACCAAAACTAATCCCGATGGTAGATGCAGAGGGAGCGTGCCGACAGCCACCACGTCGACTCTCGATCCGTTGCCGACGCGCATCGTCACCTCATCCTTCGCCAGCCGCCTTCTATTCCGTAACTCCTCCTGAGAGTTACATATATGAGCAACAGAACCAGTATCAAATACCCACGTATTGCTCCGGGCGGATGTAAGGTACACATCTATAACATGTATATCAAATATACCTTACTCTTTGTCGACCGTCTTGCCAGACTGCCTATCCTCCAGATACTTGGGGCAGTTGCGCTTCCAGTGACCCTTCCCCTTGCAGTAGAAACACTCCATGCTAGCTCTGGGACCAGACCTGTTAGTCCTGGGCTTGGCAGCCAACTTTGCCTCCCTCCGGGACTTCCAGCTCTGCTTTCCCTTGCCACCGGACTTCTTGAAATCAACGGTCTTGTTGACCATCAACAGCGTGTGCTCCTTCTTAATCTCTACCTCAGCAGTCTTGAGCATCACAAACACTTCACCCAGGGACTTAGCCATGCCCTGCATGTTGTAGTTCATGACGAAGCCTTTGTAGCTTGGTGGCAACGATTGCAACACCCTGTCAATCGCCAGCTCATCGGGAATCTTACACTCCAGAGCATTCAGACGTTGAACGTAGCCAGACATCTTGACTACATGCTCGCTCACACTGCTATGCTCTTCCATCTTGGCTGAGAAGAAAAGCTCAGAAGCCTCATATCTCTCAGCCTTAGCCTGCGGCGCGAAGACAGCCTTAAGATCCGAAATGATCTCAAAGGCGCTCATCTTCTCAAAGCGCTTCTGCAGGTCGGCTTCCATGGCGTAGAGCATGCCATTGCGCCACCCCTCATCATCAAAGCCGGCGGCACAACTTCAAGAGTAGACAAAATCGTCCGCCACACCAATTTTGTGACTCGTGCTAGACCTTTCGGTCTTCCTGTTCCGAGGCCATACCTCTGAGTATGCCAGGCTCGCCACCAAAGACCTCCACGCTGACGCTTGTGCAACATGGCTTACACCCACTGTATGCGAACGACGAGATGTATGACACCCGATCATCACGACCTGCCTCATAACATAGAACTTTCTTGGTGGTGCGCGTTGGAGGGAGAACACTAGTGGTATTTTGAAGGGATCATCTTATTCAGCTACCGCCGTGTAACTAATGTATACTATACACACAATCACACAAAATAAGATGCACACAAAACATCAAATGTAATGCAATGTGATATAGTCCATTGCGCCATGGTCTTCTTGGCGCCCGCAGTTTATAAACAATTTAATAAACCTACCTTGACCATATCACATCGCCCCTGCAAAATAAAGTTAGACGCTTCTACTTTATCTTTTGCATGTTTTACGTGGCTTGGGGATTTCGTAAATAGAACCGCTTCATACCTACGAATCTTATGACCACAACAACGATCCAATAATTGCATGTTTAAGCATCCCTTTCGGGCCCTCCATTGAAAATGCGAAGACCAACTAAAGAGAGAGAAACTGACACCCGCCAGCCACATATACGGTACAAGCCGTATGTCAGTAGTGGAACCAGTCTCGCGAAAGCGTACGCGTAAAGTCGGTCCAGGCCGCTACATCAACTCAATGCCGCTGGAATACACAAGTGCACGCTAGAGGGTAGCAAATAACAGGAACGGTGCCCCCGTGCAGAGCACGGGTTCTAACAGCGTACAGCTATATCTACGATAGATCGGCTCTGATACCACTGAAGGGGATCGTGTGCAGAAAACAAAAATTTTCCTACCGATGATATCCTAAAAGCATGCCAAGATCTATTCTATGCAGATATAGTAGTACGAACTGAGATCGGAATACGTACCCTTGTAGACCGAAAGCGGGGATTACGTTCCCGCACAAACGTTGTCGATGAAGACCGACGAAGCCGACCTCAAGGTCGTGTAGAGGGAGCAGGCCTCCGAGTACCGCTAGCGCAGCACCTCGCAGGGAGTCGCACACGTACGGTGGAGACGACGGCCTCCGAAGCTCCAGTCCAGGACGAGCAGCGGAAGACTTGGACCGGAACACCAGCAGTGCGGCAGCGGGCTATGGTGGAGGAGATCCCCTTGCTCTGCTCGGCGCGGCTCCAACTTGGGAACCACGAGATCGAGAGAGAAATCGGGAATTAATTGGTGAATTAAAAGGCTGGGGGTGCCCCTTCTTATATAGGCTCCCAGGGGGAGCCAACCTTGCCAGCCAGGCAATGTGGGACTATCCCCACATGCCTGGTGCGGCTAGCCTTGGTGCGCCGGCCCCCTGGTGGGCCCCTTGGCCCATCCAGGCCGGCCAACTTGGCCCCCACCGAATCCCCTAGGGATTTTCCCCCTCTTGGGCCTTCTTTCGACCAGAAGGCCCATTTAGGGAAATCAGCCTAAATAAATTCGAAAATAAATATACAAAATCATATTTGCATATTAATAACACTAATTAATATCAAACATAATATATATAATTTTTCCTAGCTCCGAAAACTCTTTCGGCGCTGCCCGATCTCCATCGGACCCCTCCCGGGACGCTCCCGGTGATCTCCTTCCTTTCCGGTTGTCTTGTCGAAACCCCTTAAGTGTGTTACCCTAGCGGTTCGATATAATATCAGGTATGATCAAGACTCCTCAATGATCAATGACTAACTCGTAGGCCTGGACCCCATGAATTAATCCCTGAGATATAACGAATGACTTTCATTTATCAAACCTGAACGTAAAGTCTTAGACCTTTTGCCATAGCGATACTTAGCACGTCCGAGCGTCGTTCCATAGATATCTCCATACCTAATCCCGACCTCGTTATCGACGATGCTATCTTCTACTCGTTCATGATCTCATGTCTCCGTGATCTAGTCACATGCTTGCAAGCTGATTAGACATGATCTCACCGAGTGGGCCCGAGAGTATCTATCCTGCTATGCGGACTGGCAAATCCCGCTCTTGACCCCTCGTCTCAACTACTCCTTTCCGATACCCAAAAGTATCACCGTTATTGTCATACTAAATAAGATACGACGTTTGGTGCAATCAAAGTATCTTCCAGGAATAATAATAAGAGTTGATCTCACGGTCAAAGGCGTAACGACTACGTTCTCCAAATCTGTGACGCCCTAAAATCGGTACTATGTAGATTTAAGCGTTCCCGCCAAAATCCGCATAATAACGATTTTAGGTCGCCCACCAGACATAATGTGCACGCCGAAACATGCACATTATGTGGGTGGAATTGTGATAACATTACAACAGTTCCAATACATCCACAAATGCAACAAAGATATAATTACAACAACGACTCGAACGAGTCAAGATACAAATGATACAATACAAAGATACAAAAGACAGCGGAAGCAAAATAGTATCCGACTACGGATAAGATGCAAATTATACTAAGAGTCCTGAAGATAAGCAATGGCGCCATATCCCTGCCCAGCCAAGCCGGAGGGATTCCCAAGCTAACGTCGTCAGACTTCAAACCTGTTGACTGCACATAAAGCACATCCCAAAAGAGGGTCAGAGCACTCCCTGGCAAGCAAAACCGACTTGCCTACTTTCTACACCATCTCCCAAAATATAGGGGAGGTGGACTTAGCGGCAGCAGCACTAGCAACGTAAAGAGACATGCTACAACTTCCGTCTAATTAGAGAGGGATAAGAGAGCGCATAAAATAAACAATTACAACTAACACCAAACATAACCCATTCTCGAATTCACCCCCTCAACCAAATATGAGGAAGCAATTCGGGAAACTCACAGGTTGAACAGTTTTAATTATAATTTATTGTGAAAGTAATTCTATATTACTAATTAATTTAATTAACATTAATTAGGTGCAAGTTGTCTAGATCTTGTTAGCCAGCATCATCACCAAAGTCGTCCATAACCGTGGACACGGCTCATCGATAAGATTATACCCTGCAGGGGTGCACTACTGTACCATACTCGCATGATCAACCCAAGCAAGCATCAGGGCTTCTCAACACGACTTATTCCTTCACTACAGCAAGTCCAAGTGTCACCCATATGAGTTGTTACCCGCGTCAGGAGTCCGGCCGAATCTCAATTGCGGACTCATTAGTTTGTGCCTACGCGTCATGCGGCTCAAACCACAGTAGGAACTGTCCGCTACGCGCGCACCACCCCTATATGACCCCCCGTATCACATACCCTCTCATTATCATCATCATCATCATCATCATGCACATGCATATGAGCAAATGGAAAACCCGAACTAGTTGCGACACATGGACAAGCTGTAGATCCGTTCAAAGTCGAGGGGGGCTCCATAGGGCCTCCCACAAGTGGTTAGTGCGCTCAAAATTGGATCCGAGGACAAAATCTCAGTTCCTAGGTCGACACTGAGCAGAACAAAGCACCTCGCAAGGCCTTCCGCCTGGTGCCTTATCATTTAATTATAATACCCCAATATAAGACAACATTTTATTAAGGTAGAATAATCTATCATACTAAGCAGATGAAACAGAAGACCAACAGACGACTCGCACAAACAACTCTAAGCATGCGCTACGACTCACAAGGCCAACAGATAAACATGCAACGGGTATTAGGTTGTGGGGATAAAGCTATATGGGCTGCAGGATAAACATGTGATGGGATCGCAATTCAAGAATCGATAACTAGGGTAGCAGAGATCAACGGCAGGAATGAAAGACAATGTATAGGTAAACAAGCAAACTTTGCTTGCCTGGAATCCCGCATGTAAGCAGATCTTGTCGTTACTCACACATCTCAACGTCGTATCCGCGAAGAAGCAACAAACACTGGAAAGCGTAAAAGATGCAATTTATAACTACAGCAAAGATCCAGCATGATCATGGGAGAATGATGCATGACATGGCAAGATGCATTGCGAGACGCAATTAATCCAAATTAAGCGGAACCGGGATTCCGACAATTAATGTTTACGTTCAAATTATTTATCTACTCAACAATATTAAATGTTGGTTAACATGGCAAGACATGGCATGGATGATCCAGTCAATTTAAATGGAATCGGGCAATACATATATTGATTTGCCCCACACATTCCATATTTATTATTTAGGTGAATCGTTACCCCACCAAACTCAAGAGATGCAACACATGCAAGTATGATGCGATATGTACAAGATAGATGACATTTAATAAAATAGGTTTAGGGTTAGGGTTTGGGTCCGTACGTCGGATCGGGAGAGATAGGGTTCGAAACCGAAGTCTTCGGTCCGTAGAGGAAGTAGTCGTCGCGGAACCGGGGCATCGTCGTTTGTCGGTGTCGTGGAAGTGGTCGGGTAGTCGTGGCACGTAGGAGCGCGACAATCGGACACCGGAAGAAAGCGCGCACGGGCAGGCGCCGAAACACAAACATGGGCAGTCGCGGCAACGCGGCACCGAAAGGAGCACTCGCACGTAGCAACACCACGAAGGGGGGACAACTCGGACAAAAGTGGCGACGAAGTTCTTGCGGACATTTTGTCGAACACCTTAAGAGCGCCGGATGCGGGGACGCCACCGGATGAAGACGGCATGCACGCGGCCGGAAGAGGAGGCAACGAGGACGGCGGCGTGGCGCGGACGAAAACGCACGGCGGCGGGGAGCGCGCGGGGACGCGGGGCGCTGGGCAGCGGCGGCGGTGCGGCAAGCACGCGAGCGGCGACCGATGCGGTAGCGGCGAGCGGCGGCGCGGCGTGCGGCGCGTGGCGGCTAGCAGCGAGCAGGGGCAGCGGGCGGCGGGAGCGCGGCGGCGGCGCGGCGCGCACGGGCGACGGCGGCCTGCTCGGGCCAGAGATGGCCGGCGCGGGAGCTGCGGGCGCTGGGGCGCGCCGCGCATGGCACGGGCATCCGGAGGCGCGGGCGCGGGAGCATGGGGCGCGCGGCGCTGGGGGAGGCGGCCGTGGTGGAGCAGGGGAGGCGGGGCGATGCGGCGCTGGCTCGGAGGCGCGCGGCGTGCGGGGGAGGAGCTGGTGCGGGGCGACGGCGGCAGCGGGCCGGAGGCAGCCGGCGGCGCGCGCGGGCGCGGCGGTGGCGGCTGCACGCTGGCGCGAGGCGCTGGGCGCTCGGGAGGGAGGCACAGCGTGAGGCCGGTGGTGGAGGCGACGGGGACGGCGCGGCTCGGGGCGCCGGGGACGGCGGCTGGCGAGCGGCGGTGGTGGCAGGGGACGCGGCGGCGGAGGAAGACGCGGGAGCGCGGGCTGGCGGCAGCGCTCGGTCGCGTGGCGCGACGGCGCGGCGTGCGGGGCGCAGGCGGCGGCCGGGCAGGAGGCGCGTGCGGCGGGGAGCGCTCGGTCGCGCGGGGGGCGTGCGGGGCTGGGTCGGCTGCGGGAGGAAGAAGGAGAAAAGGAAGGAAAGAAGAAAAGAAAAAAAGAAGGAGAAAAAGGAAAAGAAAAGAAAGGAAGGGGAGAAAAGGAAAAAGGGAGGTGGGAGAAATCTTTTGCAAATTCGAGAAAAGAGAGGAGGGTGGCTGCAAAAAGCCAGGGGGTGGGAAAGAAGTTTCCAGGTGAAACCCTAGGGTTTGGGGTTAGATGGGCTTGGGCTTTATTTCTCTCCTTTTTTTATTTATTTTCAGTTTTATATTTTTAAAACAAAAACAAAAAGGAATTTGAATACGAAACCTTTACAAAATATTTATAGTTTTGAATAGACAATTTAATAAACTAGTTTTTAACATTTTTAAAATATTTGAAAATAACACATTTTTAATTAATTTGAAATGCATTTAAATTTAATTATGGAAATTTAATTTAAATGCAACAAATTAAATTAATGCGATGCGATGCCATGTCGATGCAAAAAGAAAACTCACAAATCAAAAGGGGATAAATCCCAGGGCGTTACAACCAACACCACTAACAAGGGATCGCGTCCCGCGATCCACGCCGAGACCACAAGAAGAGATGGATAACTATCGAGTCTTCACGCTCCGGGATGGACTTCTCGACACCACTAACAAGGGATTGTTGCTCCACCTGAAATTCTCGACACCACTAACAAGAAGTTCTGCCTCCACCTTCAAGTTGTCGACACCACTAACAAGAGGAGTTGATCCATTTGATGAAGATTCGCGAAGATCGAACCCTAATAGGATCAAAGGCGAGAATCGTCTACCCACACGTAGGATCCTAAAACTTTGAAAGTTGGATAAGAGAAGAGACTCCAAAAAAAATAAGGTAAGAGGAGAAATAGAATAGAGGTAAGGAGTAAAAAGAAACCTATTGAGATATTTTTCAAAAAATAATTTAAGTCAAATAGTTTTTGACACTCTAGAAACAACGACCATTAGCGAGGTTATCCTACAGGCTTTTGCGGACCCGCTGCTTCGATAACTATTCGTATCGAAACAACAAGGAGATCGAAACCAAGGCTCTGATACCACTTTGTGACACCCTAAAATCGGTACTATGTAGATTTAAGCGTTCCGTCCGAAATCCGCATAATAACGATTTTAGGTCGCCCACCAGACATAATGTGCACGCCGAAACATGCACATTATGTGGGTGGAATTGTGATAACATTACAACAGTTCCGATACATCCACAAATGCAACAAAGATATAATTACAACACCGACTCAAACGAGTCAAGATACAAATGATACAATACAAAGATACAAAAGACAGCGGAAGCAAAATATTATCCGACTACGGATAAGATGCAAATTAGACTAAGAGTCCTGAAGATAAGCAATGGCGCCATATCCCTGCCCAGCCAAGCCGGAGGGATTCCCAAGCTAACGTCGTCAGATTTCAAACCTGTTGACTGCACATAAAGCACATCCCAAAAGAGGGTCAGGGCACTCCCTGTCAAGCAAAACCGACTTGCCTACTTTCTACACCATCTCCCAAAATATAGGGGAGGTGGACTTAGCGGCAGCAGCACTAGCAACCTAAAGAGACACGCTACAACTTCCGTCTAATTAGAGAGGGATAAGAGAGCGCATAAAGTAAACAACTACAACTAACACCAAACATAACCCATTCTCGAATTCACCCCCTCAACCAAATATGAGGAAGCAATTCGGGAAACTCACACGTTGAACAGTTTTAATTATAATTTATTGTGAAAGTAATTCTATATTACTAATTAATTTAATTAACATTAATTAGGTGCAAGTTGTCTAGATCTTGTTAGCCAGCATCATCACCAAAGTCGTCCATAACCGTGGACACGGCTCATCGATAAGATTATACCCTGCAGGGGTGCACTACTGTACCATACTCGCATGATCAACCCAAGCAAGCATCAGGGCTTCTCAACACGACTTATTCCTTCACTACAGCAAGTCCAAGTGCCACCCATATGAGTTGTTACCCGCGTCAGGAGTCCGGCCGAATCTCAATTGCGGACTCATTAGTTTGTGCCTACGCGCCATGCGGCTCAAACCACAGTAGGAACTGTCCGCTACGCGCGCACCACCCCTATATGACCCCCCGTATCACATACCCTCTCATTATCATCATCATCATCATCATCATCATCATCATCATCATCATGCACATGCATATGAGCAAATGGAAAACCCGAACTAGTTGCGACACATGGACAAGCTGTAGATCCGTTCAAAGTCGAGGGGGGCTCCATAGGGCCTCCCACAAGTGGTTAGTGCGCTCAAAATTGGATCCGAGGACAAAATCTCAGTTCCTAGGTCGACACTGAGCAGAACAAAGCACCTCGCAAGGCCTTCCGCCTGGTGCCTTATCATTTAATTATAATACCCCAATATAAGACAACATTTTATTAAGGTAGAATAATCTATCATACTAAGCAGATGAAACATAAGACCAACAGACGACTCGCACAAACAACTCTAAGCATGCGCTATGACTCGCAAGGCCAACAGATAAACATGCAACGGGTATTAGGTTGTGGGGATAAAGCTGTATGGGCTGCAGGATAAACATGTGATGGGATCGCAATTCAAGAATCGATAACTAGGGTAGCAGAGATCAACGGCAGGAATGAAAGACAATGTATAGGTAAACAAGCAAACTTTGCTTGCCTGGAATCCCGCATGTAAGCAGATCTTGTCGTTACTCACACATCTCAACGTTGTATCCGCGAAGAAGCAACAAACACTGGAAAGCGTAAAAGATGCAATTTATAACTACGGCAAAGATCCAGCATGATCATGGGAGAATGATGCATGACATGGCAAGATGCATTGCGAGACGCAATTAATCCAAATTAAGCGGAACCGGGATTCCGACAATTAATGTTTACGTTCAAGTTATTTATCTACTCAACAATATTAAATGTTGGTTAACATGGCAAGACATGGCATGGATGATCCAGTCAATTTAAATGCAATCGGGCAATACATATATTGATTTGCCCCACACATTCCATATTTATTATTTAGGTGAATCGTTACCCCACCAAACTCAAGAGATGCAACACATGCAAGTATGATGCGATATGTACAAGATAGATGACATTTAATAAAATAGGTTTAGGGTTAGGGTTTGGGTCCGTACGTCGGATCGGGAGAGATAGGGTTCGAAACCGAAGTCTTCGGTCCGTAGAGGAAGTAGTCGTCGTCGTGGAAGTAGTCGTCGCGAAACCGGGGCATCGTCGTTTGTCGGTGTCGTGGAAGTGGTCGGGTAGTCGTGGCACGTAGGAGCGCGACAATCGGACACCGGAAGAAAGCGCGCACGGGTGGGCGCCGAAACACGAACATGGGCAGTCGCGGCAACGCGGCACCGAAAGGAGCACTCACACGTAGCAACACCACGAAGGGTGGACAACTCGGACAAAAGTGGCGACGAAGTTCTTGCGGACATTTTGTCAAACACCTTGCGAGCGCCGGATGCGGGGACGCCACCGGATGGAGACGGCATGCACGCGGCCGGAAGAGGAGGCAACGAGGACGGCGGCGTGGCGTGGACGAAAACGCACGGCGGCGGGGAGCGCGCGGGGACGCGGGGCGCTGGGCAGCGGCGGCGGTGCGGCAAGCACGCGAGCGGCGACCGATGCGGTAGCGGCGAGCGGCGGCGCGACGCGCACGGGCGACGGCGGCCTGCTCGGGCCAGAGATGGCCGGCGCGGGAGCTGCGGGCGCAGGGGCGCGGCGCGCATGGCGCGTGCATCCGGAGGCGCGGGCGCGGGAGCATGGGGCGCGCGGCGCTGGGGGAGGCGGCCGTGGTGGAGCAGGGGAGGCGGGGCACTGCGGCGCTGGCTCGGGGGCGCACGGCGTGCGGCGGAGGAGCTGGTGCGGGGCGACGGCCGCGACGGCAGCAGCGGGCCAGAGGCAGCCGGCGGCGCGCGTGGGCGCGGCGGTGGCGGCTGCACGCTGGCGCGAGGCGCTGGGCGCTCGGGAGGGAGGCGCAGCGTGAGGCCGATGGTGGAGGCGACGGGGACGGCGTGGCTCGGGGCACCGGGGACGGCGGCTGGCGAGCGGCGGTGGTGGCAGGGGACGCGGCGGCGGAGGGCGACGCGGGAGCGCGGGCTGGCGGCGGCGCTCGGTCGCGCGGCGCGACGGCGCGGCGTGCGGGGCGCAGGCGGCGGCCGGGCAGGAGGCGCGTGCGGCGGGGAGCGCTCGGTCGCGCGGGGGGCGTGCGGGGCTGGGTCGGCTGCGGGAGGAAGAAGGAGAAAAGGAAGGAAAGAAGAAAAGAAAAAAAGAAGGAGAAAAAGGAAAAGAAAAGAAAGGAAGGGGAGAAAAGGAAAAAGGGAGGTGGGAGGAATCTTTTGCAAATTCGAGAAAAGAGAGGAGGGTGGCTGCAAAAAGCCAGGGGGTGGGAAAGAAGTTTCCAGGGGAAACCCTAGGGTTTGGGGTTAGATGGGCTTGGGCTTTATTTCTCTCCTTTATTTATTTATTTTCAGTTTATATTTTTAAAACAAAAACTAAAAGGAATTTGAATACGAAACCTTTACAAAATATTTATAGTTTTGAATAGACAATTTAATAAACTAGTTTTTAACATTTTTAAAATATTTGAAAATAACACATTTTTAATTAATTTGAAATGCATTTAAATTTAATTATGGAAATTTAATTTAAATGCAACAAATTAAATTAATGCGATGCGATGCCACGTCGATGCAAAAAGAAAACTCACAAATCAAAAGGGGATAAATCCCGAGGCGTTACAAAATCTGGGTATGTCCATCACATCGTTCTCTAGCGATATGACTCTCATTGCCGACCGGCGCCATGCCCCATGACCGGGAAACCTCGATCATCAATCGCACAACGAAACTAGTCTTAGTAGAGGCTACTAGGGACCTGGTTGTTTACGTATCACACCCGCATCAATGTTTCCGCTTAATACGGTTCTAGCATGACATAAAAACCTATTATGAACAAACGAGATACGATAAAGAATGCACTTTATTAATTGCCTCTAGGGCATATCTCCTTCAAACTGCCCCATTCCCATTTGTAGGGGGGAGCCATTTGGCAAATGAGGATCGTGTTCCAAGGTTTTTGTCTTCAGTTGCAACTCGAGACGAAACCGACATGAAACTGACACCCTCGCTCCCATTTGTAGATGTAGTCTGTTGCAATTCGACACGCAAGTGCCCCCACACCATTTTGTGTGTGTGTGTGGGGGGGGGGGGGGGAGGGGGAGCACCATTTTAAGGGGGTCAGTTTCAACTCAACACGCAACTGACCTTCCTCCCCCCCACCACCACTATAGAGTGTATTTTGTAGTTATAGGTAGTTGCAACTTGACATGCAGCTGACCCTCTCCGTAGTCTGTCGCAACTTGACATGCAACTCACATCGACTTGTAGCCAGTTGCATCTCGACTTGGAACCGACACACGCTCTTCTTGCTATAATTGGTTTTTGCAACTTGACATAAAACTTACACCCCCCCCCCCCCCCCCCCCCGATGAGTTTTTTGTGGTTCTAGCTAGTTACACCCTTTTAGTCAGTTGCAACTCGACTTGGTACTGACATCCCCGCTAGAATTGTGTAGTTGTCATCTTGACATGCAGTTGCCTCGTAGCCTCCCCTGGAGTCAGTTGCAAGTATGTCCCCATTTTTAGTTAGTATCCAGAGTCAGGTGCAACTTGACACACAACATACATCCCCGTCCCCCTCGGAGTCAGTTGCAACTCGACTCCAAATTGACACCCCCGTCTTCCATTACTTTGTAGTTATAGGTAGTCGCAACTTGACATGCAGCTAGCCCTATACGTAGTCTATCGCAACTTGACACGCAACTCACATTCCCTCTTTTGTAGCCACTTGGAACTGACACACCCAGCTATAATTGTAGTTGTAGTCAGTTGCAACTTGACATGCAGCTACACCTATACCCTTCTCCCCACATCCATCGAAGTCAGCTCCAACTTGACATGCAACTCACATCATTGTCCCCCTTCGGAGTCAGTTGCAACTCGACTCGCAACTGACACCCCATTTTCCATTTTTTGTAGTTGTAGGTAGTCGCAACTTGACATGCAACTGCCCCTATCCGTAGTCTGTCGCAACTTGATTGTACAGGGAGTCAGTTGCAATTAGTTTTGCAACTGAGGATCGTGTTGGTTTTTTTTTAGGTGCAACTCGGCATGCAACTGACACTCCTCCCGCCTGCCCTATCCCATTTGTACAGGGAGGCAGTTGTAATTGAACACACAACTGACATTTTTTGTCTCGATTTATAGAGGTAGTCAATTGCAATTAGGGTTGCAACTGAGGATCATGTTAATGTGTTTTTTCTCGTAATTTTTTCTTGAGTTGCAACTCGACCCTTAACTGATATTCAGGAATCAGCTGGAAGGTCTTTTTTTAGTCAGTTACAACTCGACATGCATTCGAGGAGTCGTTTGTTTTCATTAGTGCATTGTATGCCTTAATTGCGGGAATTTTGTTGTTTGGGCTGGTTAGTTGGGCCAAAAAATGGTTATAGCTCCACTGAACTAGAGACCTCGCTCGCACGTCCAGTGCAACATGACCGGCAATGTTGCAAACGGTTGCATGCAGCTAGGACCAATATATCTCGGAATACTACTCTTTTTGCTCAAAAAATTATCAGATATGTAGAAAACATGTATATTTATCATAGGTTGTTTTTGGATTTTTCAAACTCAATTTAAAATATTCAAAATAATCCCTAACATAACACACCGGTGCGTGGGAGCTATAAATCTGCGTCCATTCAGAAGCCTTAAAAGTTTGATAAAGCTTTACACGTAGATATGTTGTTGGCTATATATCCATACAATTTAATAAAGATTTCAATGGCTTCGCATATTGTCCTTTTCTGTAGACACCACACAGGAAAATTTTACATATAGACTTGTGGTGTGTATTCTTTTAGGATGTTTTGAAACTTTATATGATCTCAAGTATTTTGATTTCTGTGTTTACTACGGAGTAGAACACATGATTTAGATATTCATTTTTCAAATAAAATCAATTTGCGAAATGAAAAAAAAAGAACATATTGTGCACGGTTTAGACGAAAAGTAAGCTCACCCCATTAAATTCTCACGGTTCAGTGGACCGGAGTTGGTTTCCTGCCGTGCTTTCAATCGCCGGTTCAACTGGTTCGAGCTAAATAACAAGCTCAAGTACGTACCTTCCCTTTTCATATAAAAACCGAGTCACAGGTTACTTGGCTAATGCGTGGTGAAATCTTTCCTTGAGACCAGGGTCGATACCCAGGTGTCGCTAATATTTTTAGCCACGCCCGGACAGTTTCGTGAGGACAATGAAATCGGCCCATAAACATAAATCGAGATCAATAGAGACCCCCTTTTCTTAACATCCCGCAGAGGTAGGGCTGGACTTAAAGCTCGAAGCTCGGCGAGCTATACGAGTGCTCGTTAACTCGGCTCGTTTAGCTCGGTTCGTTATGATAACGAACAGAGCCAAGCAATGTTTTCAGCTCGTTATTCTTAACAAGCTAAACGAGCAAATTAATGAGCCTCGCGAGCAGCTCGTTAAGCTCGTTAAGTAAGAGCACATCTAAATAATAATTAGAGTCTACAAAAAAAATAGCAGAAAAATCTAAAATCCTAAAAAAACTCAGCATATACTAATGACTAATCCCTACCCTAACTAACTATACGCACAAGCACAACTGCATAAGGGTGTGCGCCGACGCATGCGGCCCTCTATCTCTTCTTTTTCCCTCCCTTAACAATCTTAACGAGCTGCTCGCGAGCGCTCGCGAGTGTTAACGAACAGAGCCAAGCATTTTTTTGAACTCATTATCCTTAACGATCTTAACGAACCGAGCGTTAACGATCATGAGCTTAACGAGCCGAGCTGCTCGGGAGTCCAGCCCTATGCAGAGGGAGGACAGAGCGGTAACGAGGAAAAAAAAATGAGAAGCCCATGCCGTAAGAACTAAGAAGAAGTGGATGTGGAATTCCCGCTGCAGTGCTAGGGCCTGAACGTCGCAGCTTAATGCTATACTTGCTTTCTGAAGAGAGTACATGGACACAAGCCAGGACAGTTCATGTCGTCTGTAGACGCTTGGAATTTGGCTGAAGGTGAGAGAGCTTGGCATAGCAAAGCACACAAAATTCATCATTGAAATTGAAGTATTAATTAAACTCTACTACTACTTGAGTAATAAGACAGGCATCCTCGCATTCACCAAGTATTAATTAATCCGAGTCAAGTTTCTTCCTTACACTGTTACACATGCATCAATGGCTTAATCTCTGCACTTAAGCAGCAGCATGCACGCCGCTTTCTTCGCTCGCTGTAGTCCTATTCCGAAGACGGTAAAGATAGTTCAGATCGGTGAGACTACTACGCATCAATCAAGTGAACATATTCCATTAATCAGTCGAAGCTAACCATGCATGTCGTCCTAGTTACGTTACTCTCGCAGAAAGTCTACACCCGTCAGCCTTACTTTTATGGTCACGCAGCCATCCATTTCAGACTTTCAGTTGGCGCCACTGTTGCTGCTGGTTACTCCTCCCTAGCTACTTACCTTTCAGCTCCATGATCACCCGCCACCAAAATCCATATGGGATTATGGGTGCGATTGATCTGACAGTCGAAGGGGTCATCCCTCGAATTAAAACACCGGAAGGAATTGAAGGTCGGCGTCCCGGATCAGGTGCAGGCGCGCTTTCGTGACCGGTGGAGGAGGACGCTACCCGATCGATCCATGGATGGATCGCTACTGTTCGCCGATCAGACCGCGCACGCATGGTATGGTATGTACGTGCAACCCAACCTCCCGACCCGACGACGGTGGTCGCCGGACGGCGACGCCACGGCCGGGCAATCATTGCGCCTCGATCGATCGATGGTCCTGGAGACCGGCATGTCGCCGTCGGCCCGAGCTGGCACGGCAGCGGCCGGGGCGAGCGTGCAGTGCAGGTGCCGTGTCAGCTGGTGCGAGAGGCCGCGGTCGACTGGTCGAGCTCTGGTCGTGTCATTTTCCCGGACAAATTCGCCGTCGTCATGGGGCGCGAGCTGGACGGGAGTTGGGGCTCCGTATCCGTAATCCTCCTCCCATGATGTTGCTGTTCCAGTGTTCCGGCTTGGCTTGATGGCCGAGATGGGACACGGCAGCGCGCGCGATGATGTGGCCAACGATTTTGCCAGGTGTTGGACACGTTTTCATCTGTCAGACGTATGATCGATGCTAGGTGTCCGGCGTTGGTAGTACACATCTAGTCTAGACTTCTAGAGACAGAACTAGATGAGTGCTCATGTTTAGGTAGAACGGTACGTTTCTAATAATCAGGTTTTTTCTTTTTGCTAGAAACCGACGGAGTATTAGCCTGTAAAAGTTATTGCTACATACTCTCTCCGTTCTAAAATTAATTGACTCACATTTGGTATAACTTGTACTAAATTAAGTCAATTAATTTGGAACGGAGGGAGTAGGAGAGATCATTAAACCTACAGGAAGACTCTCGTAAGTAGCTATACAACATAGAGCAAGTAAAATGAGATACAATAAGGGGATGGATGTAACGATTTAAATAATATATTTATAATTAGATAGAAGAGAGAGAATAAAAGTGGGGCACGTGTAATATAAGGGCAAGGTTAATAATAGAACCTGCTGTTAGCTATAAGCCATTGTCATGTCACCTATAGTTAGCTTATAACCATCATGTATAGTGGTTGATTATATAAATGTACTAATTTATCAATATATGACACTCTCATATAATGCCTACGAGCACGTGTTGTAGTTGACTTTTGCATGAGAGTCAGCTTCACTTCTCTCTCCTCCATGTAAGTATAAATATATTATTTAAATTCTTATAGTTTGCTGACTGGATCTTATTATACTTGCTCTAAGAGTCAGCTGTAGCACATGCTTTTAGGCGCTATGCTACCTGAGAGTGTAACGTAGATCATGTAGTAAACTAGTAATAGAGTAATATACTATGTAATTAAATCTAACTTTTTATAATGGCTACAGATGACATGATACTATGTTATAGCCGGCTGCTGGCTGTACTATTACTCTTGCTCTTCTATAAAATTTATCAATGTCTTATGAACGTAATTCTAAGTTTTGTCTCGATGCACAAGAGAAGATCTTTTCTTTGATTACGTCCTTATCTTCATGACAAAATCTAGGACTAGAGGGTTCACAGAAGGAGATGGACATTTATCAACCCCTTTCGTCATTATCGTAGTGCACCACATAGCACATGATGTTTCTTCTGCACACGATTATGCAATATCTCAAGAACGACACGATTAAGAATAATGAAAAATGAGAAGAAAATAATACACAAGAGAAGAAACATGGAATGTGTTCCGAACGATACGATTAAGAATAATGAAAGATGAGACTTAGTTTTCTTTATAGCCAGCTGACAACTCTCAACGTTTGTCCACCACGTGTTTCTGGAAGAAAATAATGCTGAACAGGAGATCTGATACCAACTGTTTCATACCCATGGCTCACAACCTCCATGCATATGTGCAATACGGTTATCCAATTATATCTTCACATATCTTAAGCATACTTGAGTAGTATAAACAATTATCACATCCATACATCTGTCAACCGAAGATTCGGTTGCTCAACTGAACGAGTAGGTAGTGATGATACATGCACCTATAATTCAGTTCATGTATGCCATGACGAATATATCAACAAATAAGCTATCAAACACATCTACCATCAATGAACAAAATAGTTTAAGCTATCTAAAAAAAATGTAAAGCACTCGACAGATAATCAAACCTAACCCCTGTTCATTTTTGCACGCATACCTGTTAATGTAATTCAACTTAGCTTTGAACTAATTATCTGTGACACGGTATGTCATGTTGCATCACATTATAATTTATGTACCTCACTGGACTAGCTTTTTCCCACATAATTCCACAGTGAACCAATTTTCAGCATTTTTCTTGTCCTTATTACATGATGGTCATGGTTTGGTTATGAATGACGACTTGTTATCCAACTTAAGTGGTACATGTTTGGCCTTGTTTTAGGTTTACATTGACGCAGTTTTTTAATGTAAGTGTTCAGTGTCTATCTCGCCGAACACATAATTGTTTTGGTTCGGCATGAGCTGACCTACGCTGAAATTGTTGATTACGAATGCCTAGCCTCATGATGGCAATAATTAAGCGACGGAAGTACCATAGAACCTACACATAACACACTTTTATCTGAAAAGTACGACATACATTGAACCAACAACTTTGATAAGGTGTCAGATACAATAATAATACCTTAATCGTGTCATTCCGACAAACTACTATTACAAGAGTACAGTCTATTAAGCACATGAGTGCACCAGCACCACCAACTACAAGTGTGCATAGGTTCAGTGACTTCGGTCTAAGTGTGTCGGCCTATACAAACAGGGAAAGTCGATCGCCTCCGCATGTAACATTTTTTCGCATGTATAACCTTAATCCCCGTTCCCATAATATTCGTACATTCATGGTTGCATTTCCAACGCTTTCATGTAGCAATTTTTTTCTATGCGTGCAAGAAATCCCCGTTCCTTGCATCAAGAAATGTTAATAAATGTGTCGACATGAAAATCCAACATGAATGAAAAAATATACTCGCTCCTCTCAAAATAAGTGTCTCAAGTCTCTTAAAAAGGTGATGTATCTATACATGACCATGTCTATATATCTATTTTGGGACGGAGGGAGTATATCACAATTAATAAACAAATGTCCAACTTGAGAAAATCCCCTTGAAGCATGTGCCAAAAAACTCATTGCAACATGGAGATAATGTGCTGTTGCAACAAATAACATCCATGCTAGTAGGTTGAACCTGTGCGCTGTGAAGAATACACAAAATCGCAAACATCTGAGAATTGTCAACAACTTGGTAGTGCACTCACTTATTCTGGCTTGCCTGAGCGTTATATCAAGCAACCTAGCTAGATCTATTGCCGTAGTCCAGATGCATTCGAGCTCCACCGCGCGTCCACACAATTCGTGGGGTGGGGGGGGGGGGGGGGGGGTGTCAACAACTAGGAGGAGGATGATATCCCCCGATATTCTCTCAATATACTAGGAGGATGTCCTCCGTGGTCGATGGTCTTGCCTGCATCTAAGTGGTATATTTTTCTTTGCTAAATGGCTCTTAATCAAACTTTCAGCTAATTGTAACTCTTCAAATAATTTTCAAGCAGTTAGACCCTCGACATCTAACGCCATGGGTTTAGGCGTTTTAAAATCTTAGAGGGTCTAAAAATATCAGAAAACGGCAGACGCATTGGCTTATCCTAGCCCAGAAAAGCACATAGATTTCTAAGTCCTTTGTGATCAGCCATTTGATGTGGTGTTACTAAGTCATAGAGATGGTGAGAATCTTAGAGTACGCCATATCAGGTGACGTTTATGAGATTTTGAGAGCCCCTCAGACTAATTAAAAACAATACTATATCAATTGGCTTTTCTCAAAAGATTTAGATTTTTTTGTGTTTTCTGAGTTAGGATAAGCGACATTAACTGTAAATTTAATTAAACGCCATTTTGTAAAAAATATAGGAGGAAGTGTAGCAGCCTGGACACACAACACACATGAACGATGCATGTGCGTGCACATGATGAAAGGATCCGTTATCTGTAGACCTGACCATGCACTTCTTTGTTTTTGCACAAACTCGTGGTATGCATGGCATCATGCCATGGATCTTCTTCTCGATAGCCATTAGCCAATGCCGGCTGGTCCCTCGTTCGGGAGCACCTTGAACAGCTCTTGGGCTGATTGCGCCGATTGGATCGAAGCCGTCCCACGCTGCATGCTGGACAAGCGTGAATTAAGTTGATGGAGCCCGAGCTTATTAAAACCCTTTGGATCGCACAGTTCTCGTGCTGCGCGTGAGCACCAAATCTGCGCTATTTTTTTGAATCAGAATTTGAGGAATAGTGGAGGTTCAGGCCTTTTTGGATTACAGTAATTTTAAAGAAATGTATAGAATTTCAACTTTTATTTTTTTTTCTATGAATTGTCTTGGGATTAAACGAATGGTGTTAACAAACTATAATAAATTGGATTTATGCGTCTCAGTTTCATAGGAATGGAAACTATTTTTTGTGTTCTTCCGTGTTTTATCCGAGCGATAAGTCCCACAACTTACCTGTGTTTTTTGATACTCTGTTTTACATTTAGAAATCAGGAAAATTTCTGTATTTTTCACACTAGTAGAAAAAGGATTATAGGTGGAAACCTTTTTGTGGCGTACCAAATTGCATACGTCACAGAAAAGCATTTTTGTGGTGCACCCGAGCCCATGCGCCACAGAAATTCATATTTTTGTGACGCATGGGTTCGAGTGCGCCACAGAAATATGACTTTCTGTGACGCATGGGATTGGGTGCGTCACAGAAAGTCGATATTCTGTGGCGCATCAGCTGGGTGCGCCACAGAAATTGAACATTCTGTGGCGCATCTGGTTGGGTGCGCCACAGAATTTCGACACACAGATCCCACACCCCTCATGGATCGCCTTTTTAATCTTGCAGTAAAAAGAAAAAATGTTCAAAAAAATTCATCCTTTGAAATAGGTATTAGTGTCTACTTCGTGTAGCATATTTAAAATATGAGTTTTGACCTTTATGCAAAATCTCTGTAAAAAAGTCGAAACGGCCATAACTTTTGCATACAACATCGAAAAAATGCGTTTAATACCTTAAAAAAAACTAGACAAAAATAAAAATTGTCCACACCGGGGCTTGCCCGGTTAGCGGTTTTCAGATTCCTCAAATTCCAAAAAAAAAAAAAGTTATTTTAAAATGATTGTTTTTCTCAGCAAAATCAAAAAAAAAAGAAAAAAATCTGTGGCGCATGGGGCTAGGATGCGCCACAGAATTATTGGGCGGGAATTTTTTTCGAACCGGAGCAGCCAACTCCCTTATCCTCTCCCCTTCTCTCATTTCCTTCTCCTCTCCTCCACTTCTTTTCTATCCACTTCTCCTCTCCCCTTCTCCTCTCCTCCACTTCCCTTCCCCTTCTCCTCTCCTCCACTTCCCTTCTCCTCTCCCTTCTCCTCCACTCCACCAACTCCGGCGAAGAGAGACGACTTCGACCTCATCCTCTCCTACTCCGGTGACCTCGATGGCGACATCCTCCTCCGGCGACTTCGACGACGACCTCCTCCTCCGGTGACCACCACCACATCCTCCTCCTCCGCCGCCGCCGACCTCCTCCTCCGGTGGCCTCCTCTTCCTCCTTCGGTGACCTCCTCCGACAAGCTCCTTCTCCTCCACCCACCTCCCGCGACCACCTTCTACACCCACTTACGATGACCTCCTCCAGATATGGATCTGGCCGCCATTTTTTAAAAAATTCAAAAAAAAAATTTAGTGGCGCACCTAAGTGGGGGTGCGCCACAGATATGTTTCTGTGGCACATGGTGGTGGGGTGCGCCACAGAAATATATTTTAGTGGCGAGATAACTGTGGCGCACCCCCCATTTTTCATGGTACTTCACAGAAAGGCTAAAAGGTGCACCACATATAGCCATTTTTCCACTAGTGACATTCGTATGTTTTTCAGTCCTGCTATCCAAAGAGGACCTTAGTAGGATTTTTTTGAATAACCGACTTAATCTTCGATTTTGACCGGACGCCACACAAGAAATTGATTAAGAGAAAAGATACAATGAAGGCATCTGAACGGGACACAATCAGCACGCCCTTCGTACCGACCCATTAGAGAGGCATTTAATTATTTTTATTTAAGAAAAGCAAATAAGATTTGCCTTAATTCGTCAAAATAAGAGAGAGTTTTAGAATAAAGTCCACGCATGCAACCGAAATTATACACCAAAGCCTACTCTCTCCGAAATAAAATGACCCAAATGTTCCGGCTCCGTGAAATCTACGATCGAGCCTAACTTGATGCGAGTGAGAATAGAATTGGGCATCAAGCTAACAAGCTTGAAGGTCTAACATTGCGCTCAATCTAAAGCTCCCATGGAGCAAGTATGACAAGCAACACAATGGCCTCCCCCCGCCTACGATGGACATAAATGACGTGGTCCCACCATCTTTGGATGTCATGGAACACCGCCCAATCCAAAGGGTTGAGGTCGACAAGACCAAGCCAATCGTTTGGTATGTTCCAAAGACGAGTGGTGTAATGACAATTGAACCAGAGGTGACACGCCGCCTCATTCGCTCGGTGACAAAGATCAGGTCAAACTGTACCGTTGTGCCAAAACCTACGCTTAAGGCGGTCGTAATCTAGGCTATATTTTGAAGGATGAGCCACAAGAAGAACTTGAACTTGTTTGTGTGTGGGTGGGTGGGGGGATTCTTTTATCCAAAGATTCCATTTGGGAACGGATGGCCCTGGCAAATTTAGCATTTATGCCGAGGATCAAGAATAGGAATAAGAGGTTATATGTTTAAACCGAGTTCAGGATGTCAACAACTAAATGAAGTTGAGAGGGGTATTGCCAAAATATCGTGAACTCTTCAAGGTGATGGATACAGAGGTCGCCGGTGGTGTCAACTTGCTAGATTCAAACATCGTTGGCGAAAACATATCTAACAGACCAAACCTTGCGCTTGGAGATGACATGGATCAAGGCCTAATGCATTTGGGGCTGAAGCTGTCCGCCCAAAGGCATTCCAAAGTCAAGACTTGTTGCCATCACAAATAGAGACCTTCGTCAAGATGTAGAAAGGTCTATGTCCACCTTCTTGCATGGCAATTCGAGCCCCACCCAACGCTGTCCACTCTAGCCAAGGCCATCAGAGGCGAAGCATCCTAATTTTTTTTCCATGTTTAGGATGCCTACACCACCAAGGGAGTCGGTCTACACTGAAGGAGATATGCCCTAGAGGCAAATAAATAAGTAGTATTTATTGCATTATCTCATAAGTTTATAATATGTTTGTGTATTGTGCTATAACTGTATTAAACGGAATTATTAATACACGTGTAATACATAGACAACCAGGTCCCTAGTTAGCCTCTATATGAACTAGTCCATTGGGCAACAGTTGATCGAGATTCCCGATCAAGGACAATGACGTCGATTGACAATGGGGTCATCTTATTAGTTGAATAAGGTGATGGACATACGCAAATTATTGCAATAAGATCGTGTTACGATGTTTTTCATTTGCAATAGATAAGAATATGATAGTTTATTCCTTAGACCGTGAGACCGTACTTATTGATGCTTCGTAGGGGTGCTTTGAGAGCATCAAACGTTGTGTCTTATATAGCATGACAATAACGGTGTCCATCTTGGGTATTCCGAAAGAGCATCGAGACGTAAGGATCAAGAGCGGGATTTGTTCATTCTTGTAATGTAAAGATACTCTAGTCCCACTCGGTGAGATTACATCTATATAGCTGCGCAGCTTATGACTAGGTCATGGAGATGTAATATCACAGACAAGTTAATAACCTTTGTCGGTAACAAGATACAACAAAGACGTTGGATGTCTACGATCATATCTCGGACAAGGAAGTATCGCAGAAACAAAGGGAATGAATATCATATTTATGGTTGAACGACGATATTCGTAGAATGCACATGGGGCGTCATATACATCCAGGTATCCCTGACGGTCATTGGTGAGCGGAGTGTCTCAACCATGTATGAAGTGTTCTCGAACCGTAGCGTAACAAACTTAAGGTCTTGACGACACCAGGAGATAGGTTCTGGAATAATATAGGATTTTGTTGGAGAGAGAGAAATGATCCGGAAAGAGTTCCGGTGGTCCGGAAGGAGTTCCGGGAAGGTCTGGAATGGTTCCAGGGATGTCCGAAAGTTGTTCGGGTGGTTCGGAAAATGTTTCGGAGTAACGGGATATTAAATAGTATTTAAATATATTAATTATGAATTGATTTTTTTTGAATTCAATTATGAATTAATTATATGTTATATTAATTTAATATTAATTAAATAAAGGAAAAAATGGGGCTCCCACCTACATGGGCCCTAAGAGGGCCCAAGAGGGGGGAGCCGCACCACCATGGGGGGAAGGGGCTTGGGCCCCTAGTCCAACTCGGACTAGGGGGTTCGGCCAAACCCCCCTCCCCTTCGTATTCCTTTAGTCCCACATGGGGGAGGCAAGGTGTTTGCACACCCCCTCCCCCCTTTTATATAGCAAGGCATATTAACTGGATTAATTACAGAAAAATACAATTAATTGTATAGCAGGCCGGCCGAGTTGCTTCTCCGCCCGTTTTGCCCCCTCTATCCACCTAAGCTATACCGCCAGGCGCCGTTGCCCTGCGGGATTCCAGATAAGATCTACACTTGCGATTTCAGCTGGATCTGAATGACCGGGGGTTGTCGTTAAGCTCCGTATGTTTGCTAGTGCTCGGAGGCGACTCTTTTGAGGAGCCTGGGCGACGTCGTCTCGCCCCCCCTGCAGCTGCCGCGCCGCCTCCCCCCTTTTCCGCCGGCGCACCCCTCTGCTGCCGGCACCTCGACATCTTCCGCCCGACGCCCGTCGACGCAGGTCATCGTCGACACCCCCACCCCGGCGTCATCGTCTACATCATCGCGGCAAGTTCTCCGCGACCTCGAGGTTGGCTACGCACGACTTCATCGTCAACGCTTGTGCGGGAATGTAATCCTCGCTATCGGTCTACATGGAGGTAATGTAATCCGTTCCGCCACCGTTATCGCATGTACTAGATAGACAGATCCTGGCTAGTTAGGGTTTCATTCGCTAGAAAAATTATTGTTTTCTGCACCGGAACCCCTTCAGTGGTATCAAAGCCGATCTATGCGTAGTACTGCTGGTACGGTTAAAAATCATTTTGAATGAGGACGTCTTTCTTATATTTGCTACCCTCTAGCGTGCACTTGCGATGCCTTCGGTATTGAGTTGATGAAGCGGCCCGGACCGACTTTACGCGTACGCTTACGCGAGACTGGTACCACTACTGACATACGGCTTGCACCGTATCTGTGGCTGGCGGGTGTCTGTTTCTCTCTCTCTCTTGTCGGCTAAGCATTTTCAATGGAGGGCCCGAAAGGGATGCTTAAACAAGAAATTATACAATCGACGTTGTGGTACAAAGTTTGTAGGTAGGGAAGTGATTCTCTTACGAATAAGCCTATATGCCACGTAAAACTTGCAAAACTAAATAAAGCTAGAGGCGTCTAACTTTGTTTTGCAGAGGCGTTATTTTATGTGACATGGTTACGGTAAGTTTGATATTACTCGTACTGTCGGAGGCAATGGAGGGCTACGTAGACTCGGAGCCATGCCGGGGCGCCGGGGGCCAGGCACATGGCGCCATGAAGGTCCAGGCGCATCGACCATGTCACATCGCACTTCATTGCATCATTATTGTGTGTTGTTGTGTGTGCATCCTATTGATTGCTTATATGCTAGATATACAATAGTAGCATCATGAATAGGATGATCCCTAACAAATACCAAAATTATGTTCTCCCTCGTTGCGCACCACCAAGAAAGTTCTACGTTATGAGGCAGGCCGTGATGATCGGGTGTCAGACATCTCGTCGTTCGCATACAGTGGGTGTAAGCCATATTGCACGCGCAGGGTCTTCGAGGTTTGCTTGGCGAGCCTAGCATATGCAGATATGGCCTCGGAACACGGGAAGATCGAAAGATCGAGCACGAGTCACATAGTTGTTGTGATGATCGGGGGTGGTGTGGTGGATGAGGGTCGTGTAATCGCCATTATTATTTTTAGGGATAATAACTTTTCTGTGGTGTGTTTTGATGATATGATTATAAAATTAAACTCACCTATATATTATAAACTTCACCTTACCTCTTTTGCAATCACATCTGTAGACTACGCAACTATAATTCGGTTACTTCCTCAAAAGTCCGGATTCTACCTTAGAAGCCGACGGGTCCAACTTCATCAGCTGGTACAAGGGTTTTAGAAACATCCTCGAACACAACAACATTTTGTATGTTCTCGATGAAGCGTTAAGAGAAACACCAGGAGATTCTGTAAGTGAGGAGGAGGAAGATGATTTCCGTAGGCGTCGAGACATATTCATCGAAGTGGAGATCACCATGACGTATGCCTAGCACCTGAGTTGAAAGAGTTATTTCGACGCAAGGAGCCATGCGTCATGATTGATGCGATAAAGACACACTTCCAAGATGAACTGAAGCATGAGCAATTCAAGCAGCTTAGAATGTTCCAGACCATTCATATGGAGGAGCATACCTGTCTGGAGACTCATTTGAAGAGATTGTATGTCGTCTACTTCCAGCTAACGATGGTCTTCGATTACTGGATGGCAGATTCCTGTGCCATTCCGACTGTCCTGATATCTCTGCCTCCAAGCTATGAGAAGCATGTGCGCAAGTACATTTTGAAGGCCGACAATATGAACTTCTACAAGTTCGTGTCTGAATTCAAATCTCAGAAAGTTGACTCCATCGAAGGAGAGATCTTCGATGCTACAAGTATATATTTGATATATACAGAATTATGAATTCGCCTCTTGATATATGATAAATTATTTAATACCTGTTCTGTTTGTGAAACAGGTCCTGATTATCACATATATACGGCGAAGTATGATGTGACCTGGCGCTGAAGATGGTGATCAAGGAGTTGATGGCCATTTGGTGTTCACGTCCTCAAGTTATCATAGTTATCATTAATAGTTTTTGATAAGATCTTTTGTAATAGTGAGAAAGTGTGTTCAGTGTCTTGATTGTTACAAGACAAGGTTATTCATGTAATAAGACAGGTTCAGTTGTTTATGTTATGGAACAAGCCAGTTGTTTTATATCATGAATAAAGGTTTCACATCTCAATTACATCAATTGTATGATAAACATTCATAATTGCAGAAATGATAAAATAGCATGTCCAATGAATAAAAGTTCTATCAATAGAACAAACACCATCGAATTTAGTCATAAAGGCAATGAAAGAAGTAATGGATATTTTGGTCCATTTAAGTATTTCGAGTGCCGAATTGATTAAATTTAAAAAATAGTATTGAAGTGTCAATACGAGAGGAAATTAATTAAGAGTCATTTCAAATGATTATTAAATTAATTAATGGTGTTTTTGCTTGATCCGAATTCTTCTATGATTATTGGTGAATAAGAGTATTTACCCGATAAATCATGAGTCTGAAATTAATTTGATAAGAGATCAAATGGGGTTTTTCAGAAGAAAGATTAGTGAATATTGTATTCACAAGATTCGATCAAAGGACAATATTTTTGAATTATGGTTTCAACACAAAAGACTTATGGAAATTCGTTTCACAATATTATAATGTCATATATGGTGACATGTGGGGTATTATAATCATGCTCTATTTTAAATAAAGTGTGGTATGTCAGAATCTGTCTTCGAATCTCTTAATATGTTCGAAACATTATAGTCGATATCCACTTCAGAAAATAGATATTTATCTCAACGAAAATTCGTGTGATCGACAATAGTGTCATCATGTATATGATTATATGATAATTCGGAATATACATGAATAGTTCTTTGTAGATTACTCACATTGGATGGGAGTGTATTCCAAAGCCAAATAGAAACAAAACTTAGTTTGTTGTCTATGTAATTCCGATAAAAATATGATTTTTCGAATTATGGTTTATGGGTTGGAATTAGAAGCTTGAAATAAGGTGTCAGACCTATATTCATAAAAGTAGAATATTGGAAGGTGTTCCAAAGAGTATATTTCTACAAATGAAAAATTTGGTGATTAAGAGTGAGGGAGACTAGAAAATTGTTTTCTGCTTGCAATTCTCTTCATAAAGATCATAATATTTTCATGAAAGAAGCTTCTGGAAAAAGTGTTGTTATATTTAATATTGCTGTCTGGTCACTGCACAATATTAAGTGTTTCAGCTCTTGTTGATAGATCAAGGTGCACTTTATAAATACAAAGAAAGTTGAGAAAATATCAGAATAGGAAAGGCTTTTTCGCCTGAAAATCCAAGTTACATTTGAAAGGATTAAAACAGTAATTGTTGATACAATTCTTATTAGAGGAATAAGATTGTTTAATCATCATATAAAGTCTTATATGAGAAATGTGACTATAAGAAAGACGTGGAAGCATGTTTTGTCAAGAAATGTGTTTTGGACAAGATCAAGATTGTTGACTACATCTATGTAGACATGCTTAAAGTCTGAGGGATTTGTATTAATGTAATACTGTAGTTTGTATTAAATTCGAATTGTTAATAGATCAATGATTTTGGTTTGACCAAAATGTCGATTTTAAGTGGGAGTCAAAGTTGGTTTACTCAGGTGGAATATGTAAAGGACATATTTTTGAGTGGGAGCTTAGGAACTCAAATATGTGGATGACATGTTTTTGAGTGGGAGCTCGTGTTCTCAAATATGTGGAGACATAATTTGAGTGGGAGCCGAATTCATCTTATGTAAATGACACATTGTGAAATTGTACCAGTAGAATAGATGAGAAGGATGAAGTTGTGAAACTATTTGAAAGTTATTGTCTATTTGGAATAGAACGGGAATTTTAAATAGTTAGTCGAGTTGTTTTGGATTATATCTGAGGAGTCAAAATAGAATCAAAAGATGATGGTCCTTGAAATCCAATTGATCATTAAGAGTAATGATGCAAGATAGTAATGGTTGTATGACATGTTGGTCTATTATGTAATATTAGACGTCATACAGAAACCATATTATCTGCTCGATGAAATATAACCGATGTTCTTAGGAAAAGAACAGTTGTAAAAGTAAATTTAGAATTTACTGGAAGTAGAAGTGTATTAGTTGTTAGATTGACATTGGTCTATCCAGTTTTCTACATAAGTGTGAAAGTATGTAGATATCGCGAGTTTGTAATTGTTACAAGGGGCTCTCTATAACTGAGTGTGTTTTCAAGGCAGTTATCTGGTTAGCATAATCAGAGTAAGCGCTGGGAAACCGAAGTCTCACTTAGTTACGGTATTTGCATATATGTTATTGGATAACATGGTGAAACCAAACAAGTTGATATCAATGAATCGCAAAAGTACGCACACTCATGTATTGTACAGATTGTCAGAGTAACACTCTTCCACAAGCAAGCATTATCAAATGATGCTTATTTGATAAGGGATTTTGATAAAGTAAAATGCAGCTAGTTTATTTGTACTCTAGTGCAAGTGAAAGACTGAAGGAGATATGCCCTAGAGGCAAATAAATAAGTAGTATTTATTGCATTATCTCATAAGTTTATAATATGTTTGTGTATTGTGCTATAACTGTATTAAACGGAATTATTAATACACGTGTAATACATAGACAACCAGGTCCCTAGTTAGCCTCTATATGAACTAGTCCATTGGGCAACAGTTGATCGAGATTCCCGATCAAGGACAATGACGTCGATTGACAATGGGGTTATATTATTAGTTGAATAAGGTGATGGACATACGCAAAGTATTGCAATAAGATCGTGTTACGATGTTTGTCATTTGCAATAGATAAGAATATGATAGCTTATTCCTTAGACCGTGAGACCGTACTTATTGATGCTTCGTAGGGGTGCTTTGAGAGCATCAAACGTTGTGTCTTATATAGCATGACAATAACGGTGTCCATCTTGCGTATTCCGAAAGAGCATCGAGACGTAAGGATCAAGAGCGGGATTTGTTCATTCTTGTAATGGAAAGATACTCTGGGCCCACTCGGTGAGATTACATCTATATAGCTGCGCAGCTTATGACTAGGTCATGGAGATGTAATATCACAGACAAGTTAATAACCTTTGTCGGTAACGAGATACAACAAAGACGTTGGATGTCTACGATCATATCTCGGACAAGGAAGTATCGCAGAAACAAAGGGAATGAATATCATATTTATGGTTGAACGACGATATTCGTAGAATGCACAGGGGCCGTCATATACATCCAGGTATCCCTGACGGTCATTGGTGAGCGGAGTGTATCAACCATGTATGAAGTGTTCTCGAACAGTAGCGTAACAAACTTAAGGTCTTGACGACACCAGGAAATAGGTTCTGGAATAATATAGGATTTTGTTGGAGAGAGAGAAATGATCCGGAAAGAGTTCCGGTGGTCCGGAAGGAGTTCCGGGAAGGTCTGGAATGGTTCCAGGGATGTCCGAAAGTTGTTCGGGTGGTTCGGAAAATGTTTCGGAGTCACGGGATATTAAATAGTAGTTAAATATATTAATTATGAATTAATTATATTTTATATTAATTTAATATTAATTAAATAAAGGAAAAAATGGGGCTCCCACCTACATGGGCCCTAAGAGGGCCCAAGAGGGGGGACCCGCACCACCATGGGGGGGAGGGGCTTGGGCCCCTAGTCCAACTCGGACTAGGGGGTTCGGCCGAACCCCCCTCCCCTTCGTATTCCTTTAGTCCCACATGGGGGACGCAAGGTGTTTGAACACCCCTCCCCCTTTATAGAGCAAGGCATATTAATTGGATTAATTACAGAAAAATACAATTAATTGTATAGCAGGCCGGCCGAGTTGCTTCTCCGCCCGTTTTGCCCCCTCTCTCCACCTAAGCTATACCGTCGGGCGCCGTTGCCCTGCGGGATTCCAGATAAGATCTACCCCTGCGATTTCAGCTGGATCTGAATGACCGGGGGTTGTCGTTAAGCTCCGTATGTTTGCGAGTGCTCGGAGGCGACTCTTTTGAGGAGCCTGGGCGACGTCGTCTCGCCCCCCTGCAGCTGTCGCGCCGCCTCCCCCGTTGTCGCCAGCGCACCCCCCCTGCCGCCGGCACCTCGACATCTTCCGCCCGACGCCCGTCGACGCAGGTCATCGTCGACACTCCGGCGTCATCGTCTACATCATCGCGGCAAGTTCTCCGCGACCTCGAGGTCGGCTTCGCACGACTTCATCGTCAACGCTTGTGCGGGAGCGTAATCCTCGCTATCGGTCTACATGGAGGTAATGTAACCCGTTCCGCCACCGTTATCGCATGTACTAGATAGACAGATCCTGTCTAGTTAGGGTTTCATTCGCTAGAAAAAATATTTTTTTCTGCACCGGAACCCCTTCATACACACCGCCGTACAATTAACTTTGCACTTGCCCGAAAGCTTTACCGTTCTCGGACCAAAGGAAGGCGCCATTGATCTTTTGATAGAGAGAATGATTACTGCTATTACATGAAGAGCAATGAGAGGGTACATCATTTGAGCGGAGAGGACAAACTTGAGAATGGGTAGACATAGAGACAAGGTCTAGAACAAGCTCTAGAGGGTTAAGACACATGGTCTAGCATGCTCTAGCAGAGAAGTATTTGACACTATACACCAAAAGCAGAGTATGTGCAAACCAACTTGGGGTTGGATGTTGGATGGTTAGCAGGGTGGTTGTACCCTCAGCACACCAGAGTTCAAATCTCAGGTTTGACATATGTGTGTTGCATTTAGGCGGAATATTCTTTCAGTGGGAGGCGACGTTCCCGTCGATAGCGACGCACCCGTGGTGACTTCGTCAATCTCAAGACTCGATCTGCTGGCTCAGGATTTCGGAGACGCTCACAGGGGTAGGGTGTGCGTGTGTGCGTTCATAAGGGTGAGTGTGCGTACTTGTATGTGAGCGTCTGCGTTTGTACCGTGTTTCTCAAAAAATAAATATAGTATGTGTTTAGCTCTTCCGGAGGGGCCGAACCTATGTAAATTCTCTTATGTCAATCATGTTTCTCAGTAGCTCCAGCGTCGCCATCTCCCCATAATCTCTACGATCGTTCTCACGATCCCTTTCTCTTTGATGTCAAAACCGAGCTATATGGATACCCCCGGTAACACCCCTCGTGAAGGAGATATGCCCTAGAGGCAATTAATAAAGTGTATTCTTTATCATATCTCGTTTGTTCATAATAGGTTTTTGTGTCATGCTAGAACCGTATTAAGCGGAAACATTAATGCGGGTGTGATACGTAAACAACCAGGTCCCTAGTAGCCTCTACTAAGACTAGTTTCGTTGCGCGATTGATGATCGAGGTTTCCCGGTCATGGGGCATGGCGCCGGTCGGCAATGAGAGTCATATCGCTGGAGAGTGATGTGATGGACATACCCAGATTTAGAGAACATAGTCATTACACCTTTGACCGTGAGATCAACTCTTATTGATATTCCCCGAAGATACTTTGATTGCACCAAACGTCGTATCTTATTTAGTATGACAATAACGGTGATACTTTTGGGTATTGGAAAGGAGTATTGAGACGAGGGGTCAAGAGCGGGATTTGCCAGTCCGCGTAGCAGGATAGATACTCTCGGGCCCACTCGGTGAGATCTTGTCTAATGAGCTTGCAAGCATGTGACTAGGTCACGGAGACATGAGATCATGAACGAGTAGAAGATGGCATCGTCGGTAACGAGGTCGGGATTAGGTATGGAGATATCTATGGAACGACACTCGGACGTGCTAAGTATCGCTATGGCAAAAGGTCTAAGACTTCACGTTCAGGTTTGATAGATGAAAGTCATTCGTTATATCTCAGGGATTAATTCAGGGGGTCCAGGCCTACGAGTTAGTCGTTGATCATTGAGGAGTCTTGATCGTACCTGATATTATATCGAACCGCTAGGGTAACACACTTAAGGGGTTTCGACAAGACAACCGGAAAGGAAGGAGATCACCGGGAGCGTCCCGGGAGAGGTCCGATGGAGATCGGGCAGCGCCGAAAGAGTTTTCGGAGCTAGGAAATATTATATATATTATGTTTGATATTAATTAGTGTTATTAATATGCAAATATGATTTTATATATTTATTTTCGAATTTATTAAGGCAGATTTCCCTAAATGGGCCTTCCGGACGAAAGAAGGCCCAAGAGGGGAAAATTCCCTAGGGGAATTCGGTGGGGGCCAGGAGGGCCGGCCTAGGTGGGCCACTAGGGGCCCACCAGGGGGCCGGCGCACCTCCCAAGCCGAACCAGGCTGTGGGGGGTTAGTCCCACATTGCCTGGCTGGCAAGGTTGGCTCCCCTTGGGAGCCTATATAAGAAAGGGCACCCCCAGCCTTTTAATTCACCAATTAATTCCTGATTTCTCTCTCGATCTCGTGGTTCCCAAGTTGGAGCCGCGCCGAGCAAGAGGAGTCGGGGATCTCCTCCACCATAGCCCGCTGCCGCGCTGCTGGTGTTCCGGTCCAAGTCTTCCGCTGCTCGTCCTGGACTGGAGCTTCGGAGGCGTCGTCTCCACCGTACGTGTGCGACTCCCTGCGAGGTGCTGCGCTAGCAGTACTCGGAGGCCTGCTTCCTCTACACGACCTTGAGGTCGGCTTCGTCGGTCTTCATCGACAACGTTTGTGCGGGAACGTAATCCCCGCTTTCGGTCTACAAGGGTATGTATTCCGATCTCCGTTCGTACTACTATATCTGCATAGAATAGATCTTGGCTAGTTTAAGGATATCGTTGCTAGGAAAATTATTGTTTTCTGCCCACGATCCCCTTCAGTGGTATCAGAGCCGATCTATCGTAAGATATAGCTGTACGCTGTTAGAACCCGTGCTCTGCACGGGGGCACCGTTCCTGTTATTTGCTACCCTCTAGCGTGCACTTGTGTATTCCAGCGGCATTGAGTTGATGAAGCGGCCCGGACCGACTTTACGCGTACGCTTACGCGAGACTGGTTCCACTACTGACATACGGCTTGTACCGTATCTGTGGCTGGCGGGTGACAGTTTCTCTCTCTTTAGTTGGTCTTCGCATTTTCAATGGAGGGCCCGAAAGGGATGCTTAACCATGCAATTATTGGATCGTTGTTGTGGTCATAAGATTCGTAGGTATGAAGCGGTTCTATTTACGAAAGCCCCAAGGCACGTAAAATATGCAAAAGATAAAGTAGAAGCGGCTAACTTTATTTTGTAGGGGCTATGTGATATGGTCAAGGTAGGTTTATTAAATTGTTTATAAACTGCGGGCGCCAAGAAGACCATGGCGTGATGGACTATATCACATTGCATTACATTTGATGTTTTGTGTGCATCTTATTTTGTGTGATTGTGTGTGTTACACGGCGGTAGCTGAATAAGATGATCCCTTCAAAATACCACTAGTGTTCTCCCTCCTAACGCGCACCACCAATAAAGTTCTACGTTATGAGGCAGGCCCTGATGATCGGGTGTCAGACATATCTTCGTTCGCATACGGTGGGTGTAAGCCATGTTGCACAAGCGTCAGCGTGGAGGTTTTTGGTGGCGAGCCTAGCATACTCAGAGGTATGGCCTCGGAACAGGAAGACCGAAAGGTCGAGCACGAGTCACAAAATTGGTGTGACGGACGATTTTGTCTACTCTTGAAGTTGTGCCGCCGGCTTTGATGATGAGGGGTGGTGCAATGGATGGGGGTCGTGTAATCGCTTAAACGACCAGGAGGGATGTTCGTTTGAGTGGGAGTTAGTTAGTTATTTTCTAAAATACTATAACTCAAGATTATTATGAACAAAGTCTTATGTTGTTGCAAATTCCATTGTAGATGTCTCGCCCCTCGTTTAACCTAGGTCTGTTCCTTGAGAAAGAAAAGCTTAAGACCAATGGGTCAAACTTCATGGCCTGGTTCCGCAACCTGAGGATCCTCCTCACTCCCCATAGGGTGGCCTACGTCATTGAGGCCGCCATAGGTGACCCTCCTGCAGATGAAGCCTCTGAGGATGAGAAGAAGGTCTTCCAGACCCGATCGGAGGATTCTGCCTTTGTCCAGAGTGGCATGCTCTACGCCATGGAAGCCGACCTGCAGAAGCGCTTTGAGAAGATGAGTGCCTTTGAGATCATCTCGGATCTTAAGGCTGTCTTTGCGCCGCAGGCTAAGGCTGAGAGATATGAGGCTTCTGAGCTTTTCTTCTCAGCCAAGATGGAAGAGCATAGCAGTGTGAGCGAGCATGTAGTCAAGATGTCTGGCTACGTTCAACGCCTGAATGCTCTGGAGTGCAAGATTCCCGATGAGCTGGCGATTGACAGGGTGTTGCAATCGTTGCCGCCAAGCTACAAAGGCTTCGTCATGAACTACAACATGCAGGGCATGGCTAAGTCCCTGGGTGACGTGTTCGTGATGCTCAAGACTGCTGAGGTAGAGATTAAGAAGGAGCACACGCTGTTGATGGTCAACAAGACCGTTGATTTCAAGAAGTCCGGTGGCAAGGGAAAGCAGAGCTGGAAGTCCCGGAGGGAGGCAAAGTTGGCTGCCAAGCCCAGGACTAACAAATCTGGTCCCAGAGCTAGCGTGGAGTGTTTCTACTGCCAGGGGAAGGGTCACTGGAAGCGCAACTGCCCCAAGTATCTGGAGGATAGGAAGTCTGGCAAGACGGTCGACAAAGAGAAAGGTATATTTGATATACATGTTATAGATGTGTACCTTACATCCGCCCGGAGCAATACGTGGGTATTTGATACTGGTTCTGTTGCTCATATATGTAACTCTCAGGAGGAGTTACGGAATAGAAGGCGGCTGGCGAAGGATGAGGTGACGATGCGCGTCGGCAACGGATCGAGAGTCGACGTGGTGGCTGTCGGCACGCTCCCTCTGCATCTACCATCGGGATTAGTTTTGGTTTTAAATAAATGTTATTTTGTGCCATCCTTGAGTGTAAACATTATAAGTGGGTCTTGCCTGTTACAAGACGGTTATTCATTTAAATCAGTGTCAAGAAATTGTGCTATTTATATGAATGATATCTTTTATGTTGATGCTCCCGAGAATAACGGTTTATTCTTGTTGAATCTCGACCGTAGTACTCACATCCATAACATAGAAGCCAAACGAATTAAGTGTAGTGACGATACCGCCATGTTTTTGTGGCACTGCCGTCTTGGTCATATTGGTATAAAGCGCATGAAGAGACTCCACTCCGATGGACTCTTGGACTCGTTGGATTTCGGATCCCTCGATACATGCGAACCATGCCTCATGGGCAAAATGACCAGGACACCGTTCAAAGGTTTCGTTGAACGGGCGTCGGATTTGTTGGGGATCATACATACAGACGTATGTGGACCAATGAGCGTTTCGACACGCAATGGTTATCGTTAATTCGTCACCTTCACTGATGACTTGAGTAGATACGGTTATATCTATTTGATGAAACACAAGTCTGAAACGTTTGAAAAGTTCAAAGAATTCCAGAGTAAAGTTGAGAATCAACTTAATAGGAAAATCAAGCATCTCCGGTCCGATCGCGGTGGAGAGTACTTGAGTTTTGAGTTTGGCATACATCTGAAGAGTTGTGGCATAGTGCCCCAACTTACGCCCGCCGGAACGCCGCAGCGAAACGGTGTGTCCGAGCGACGTAATCGTACTTTACTGGATAGTGTCCGATCTATGATGTCTCTTACCGATCTGCCAGTGTCTTTCTGGGGTTATGCGTTAGAAACAGCCGCATTCATTTTAAATAGGGCTCCGTCCAAGTCCGTTGAAACGACGCCGTATGAATTATGGTATGGCCATAAGCCTAAGTTATCGTTTCTGAAGGTTTGGGGTTGTGAGGCGTACGTTAAGAAACTACAGCCCGACAAACTCGAACCGAAGTCGGAGAAAGTCGTCTTTGTAGGATATCCGCGGGAAACCGTTGGGTACACCTTCTGCAACCAAGCTGATGGCAAAACTTTTGTCGCGAATACCGGTGCCTTTCTAGAGAAGGAGTTTCTCGCGAAAGGAGTAAGTGGGAGGAAGGTAGACCTCGATGAAATCGTTGATCCTGAACTCGAGATTCCGAGTGGCACAACGGAAGCAATTCCGGAAACGTCCTCCGTGGAAGGAGTGGGAGAAAATGTCGAGGAAGATGTTCTACCTCGTAGGTCTGGTAGATCTCGGATCCCACCAGAATGGTATGGCAACATGGTTTGCACCGTCATGCTAGTCGAGCAAGACGAACCTACGAACTACAAGGAGGCGATGGAGAGTCTAGAGTCCGAGAAATGGCTTGAAGCCATGAAATCCGAAATAGGATCCATGTATGATAACCAAGTGTGGACCTTGGTGGATATTCCCGAAGGGCGCAAGGCCGTCGAGAATAAGTGGATCTTTAAGAAGAAGACTGATGCTGATGGTAATGTGACCGTCTATAAAGCTCGGCTTGTCGCAAAGGGTTTCCGACAAGTTCATGGAATTGACTACGATGAAACTTTTTCACCGGTAGCGATGCTTAAGTCTATTCGGATTTTGTTAGCGGTAGTTGCCTACTATGATTATGAAATCTGGCAGATGGACGTCAAAACGGCCTTCCTGAATGGAAACATTGAGGAAGAGTAGTACATGGTACAGCCGGAAGGTTTTGTCGATCCAGGAAGTGCTAACAAGGTGTGCAAGCTTCAGCGATCCATCTATGGATTGAAGCAGGCATCTCGGAGCTGGAATCTTTGCTTTGATGAGGTAATCAAAGGTTTTGGATTTATCCAGAATGTGGAAGAGACCTGTATTTACAAGAAAATGAGTGGGAGCTCGGTTGTGTTCTTAGCACTGTATGTTGACGACATATTGCTAATAGAGAATGATGTGGAACTTCTGAATAGCGTGAAGGAATATTTAAACAGTAAGTTTTCCATGAAGGACTTAGGAGAAGCTGCGTATGTTTTAGGCATAAAAATCTACCGTGATAGATCAAGGCGCCTGTTAGCACTAAGTCAGAGTACTTATCTTGATAAAATATTGAAGCGTTTTCATATGGAGAAGGCAAAGAAGGGTTCTCTGCCGGTTATCAAGAATAAGATATTGCGTAAGGCGCAGTGTCCGGTAACGGAACTGGGTAAGGCCGAAATGACGAAACATCCTTATGCTTCAGCCATAGGATCGATCATGTATGCAATGTTGAGTACTAGACCAGATGTGGCATTAGCTCTAAGTTTGACAAGCCGGTTCCAGAGTAATCCTGGAATGCCGCATTGGATAGCTGTTAAGAGCATTCTTAAGTATCTCAATAAGACAAAGGAAATGTTCCTTGTGTATGGTGGCTGCGATGAGGAACTTGGCGTAACGGGTTACGTAGATGTAAGTTTCTGCTCAGACCCCGATGACTGTAAGTCACAGACAGGTTACGTGTTCAAGGTGAATGGAGGCGCCGTGTGCTGGAGAAGTGGGAAGCAACCCATAGTCGCACAATCTACAATGGAGTCGGAGTACATTGCTGCCTGCGAGGCCGCGAATGAAGCTGTGTGGCTGAGGAAGTTCGTCATCGAACTTGGAGTGTTCCCGAGCGTGCAAGACCCCGTGGTCCTCTTCTGCGACAATACGGGTGCCATTGCGAACGCCAAGGAGCCAAGGTCTCACTCCACCGCCAAACACATTCTCCGACGCTTCCACGTGATACGTCAGTACGTACAAGAAGGCGATGTGAAGATTTGCAAAGTGCATACGGATCTGAATGTGGCAGATCCGCTGACGAAGCCTCTCCCGCTTGATAAACATGAACAACACCAGTTAGCTATGGGTGTTAGGATTTTACCAAGTTGTAATCTAGATTAAATTGTACTCTAGTGCAAGTGGGAGACTGAAGGAGATATGCCCTAGAGGCAATTAATAAAGTGTATTCTTTATCATATCTCGTTTGTTCATAATAGGTTTTTGTGTCATGCTAGAACCGTATTAAGCGGAAACATTAATGCGGGTGTGATACGTAAACAACCAGGTCCCTAGTAGCCTCTACTAAGACTAGTTTCGTTGCGCGATTGATGATCGAGGTTTCCCGGTCATGGGGCATGGCGCCGGTCGGCAATGAGAGTCATATCGCTGGAGAGTGATGTGATGGACATACCCAGATTTAGAGAACATAGTCATTACACCTTTGACCGTGAGATCAACTCTTATTGATATTCCCCGAAGATACTTTGATTGCACCAAACGTCGTATCTTATTTAGTATGACAATAACGGTGATACTTTTGGGTATTGGAAAGGAGTATTGAGACGAGGGGTCAAGAGCGGGATTTGCCAGTCCGCGTAGCAGGATAGATACTCTCGGGCCCACTCGGTGAGATCTTGTCTAATGAGCTTGCAAGCATGTGACTAGGTCACGGAGACATGAGATCATGAACGAGTAGAAGATGGCATCGTCGGTAACGAGGTCGGGATTAGGTATGGAGATATCTATGGAACGACACTCGGACGTGCTAAGTATCGCTATGGCAAAAGGTCTAAGACTTCACGTTCAGGTTTGATAGATGAAAGTCATTCGTTATATCTCAGGGATTAATTCAGGGGGTCCAGGCCTACGAGTTAGTCGTTGATCATTGAGGAGTCTTGATCGTACCTGATATTATATCGAACCGCTAGGGTAACACACTTAAGGGGTTTTGACAAGACAACCGGAAAGGAAGGAGATCACCGGGAGCGTCCCGGGAGAGGTCCGATGGAGATCGGGCAGCGCCGAAAGAGTTTTCGGAGCTAGGAAATATTATATATATTATGTTTGATATTAATTAGTGTTATTAATATGCAAATATGATTTTATATATTTATTTTCGAATTTATTAAGGCAGATTTTCCTAAATGGGCCTTCCGAACGAAAGAATGCCCAAGAGGGGAAAATTCCCTAGGGGAATTCGGTGGGGGCCAGGAGGGCCGGCCTAGGTGGGCCACTAGGGGCCCACCAGGGGGCCGGCGCACCTCCCAAGCCGAACCAGGCTGTGGGGGGTTAGTCCCACATTGCCTGGCTGGCAAGGTTGGCTCCCTTGGGAGCCTATATAAGAAAGGGCACCCCCAGCCTTTTAATTCACCAATTAATTCCTGATTTCTCTCTCGATCTCGTGGTTCCCAAGTTGGAGCCGCACCGAGCAAGAGGAGTCGGGGATCTCCTCCACCATAGCCCGCTGCCGCGCTGCTGGTGTTCCGGTCCAAGTCTTCCGCTGCTCGTCCTGGACTGGAGCTTCGGAGGCGTCGTCTCCACCGTACGTGTGCGACTCCCTGCGAGGTGCTGCGCTAGCGGTACTCGGAGGCCTGCTTCCTCTACACGACCTTGAGGTCGGCTTCGTCGGTCTTCATCGACAACGTTTGTGCGGGAACGTAATCCCCGCTTTCGGTCTACAAGGGTATGTATTCCGATCTCCGTTCGTACTACTATATCTGCATAGAATAGATCTTGGCTAGTTTAAGGATATCGTTGCTAGGAAAATTATTGTTTTCTGCCCACGATCCCCTTCACCTCGACGGGAGCCCCTTTCCTGGGTAAGTAGCAAAGAGGCCCCGACTACATGAGGGTCAATGGCAATGTCGAATAGGACATGCATGGGGGAGTAGATCTCCTTGCTTAAGACCTCGACCATGCTTTATGTGGCTACCAGGAATGTCGTTAAGGAGGATCATTGGGGAACCCGTAGAAAGAGGTCAGTCACCCATTTACGAAATCTAGGAGGGAAGCCAAGCGGTTGTAAAAGCTCAGGATATACTCCCACTTGACCGAATCAAATGCCTATTTTATGTCAATCTTAAAGAGAAGTGTCGCCTTTTTCCTCCGATGTAGCCAACAAACGTAGTTGCAGACGAACATGAAGTTATCGTGGATACTTTGAGTCTTTCTAAAGGCGCTTTGGACATGTGAAATGAGATCATTCATACGAGAGGAAGACACATTTTGATGAGGACACGACGACATCACATGACTTCAGACGCTGTTGCAATCGTTCGTTTCACTCTCCTATAATTGAGGGGATGTTAGAATAGGTAAATGTGTACACCTAGAGATAGACTAGATTCTTGTCATAACCTCTTTGCCCTCCAAATTTTGTGCTCCTTAGTCCTTAAATATTCCAACGAGGATGAAATCAATGCATTAAATAATTTCTACATCTTCACTGACGGCTGACTACTAACGTTAATCCTTTCTGTCGATATCTTCTGACGTGCTTATCCTAAGCCGCTGCACGCATGCTTTCCAGCGGCGACAGATAATTAACTGATAAAACCTTAACTTCCGAGGGTACTTTCGTGAATCTTAGGTGAAAAAAGGATACCAGATAGGGCTCTAGATTAGGGCGTAGCTTAGGTGGAAAAAGGGATACCAGATACCCAGCAAACCACGGTGGCGTTTGGAGGCAAAGCACATCTATTTCTCACTTTGGAAGCAGAGCAGGTCTGCTACTCCTTTCATATGGACCATATATTGGTTTGAATGTACAAGACTGGATGGATTCTTTTCTGTAAGAAGACGACCAAACTATCCAGTAATTATAGGTTGTCATTTCAAGATCGGTGAGACTGCAATGATGCACTAGCTAAATAGTCGGCGTGAACTGCTAGCAAAACCTCCGAGTTGGATGGAGATTCCATACCAAGAACAGACGCACTGACACCGGATAGGCAGGGAACCAACGGTTCTCACCATAACCAATAGGATTATTATCCAGGTTATGCTCCGATCGAAGCATCAAATCCACTTGAGAAGTTTTAGGTACGCCTAGAACATCACACATACACCACCGGCTCCTGTAGCCATTTAAAACTAGCTACGTCCATCGATCAAATCTCATCATCCACCTGATCGATTAGCTGGCTACCCCCATGTCCTTGTGATTATTTGATCATTTTAAAACACCTCGTGGAATTATAGTCTGCAATATATTATCTGCAGCATGCAGTACTATAATATATATCACACAGTCGAGCATTTCATTTTCCATTCGCAACTAAGAAAGACCATTTTTCACGTAAAAAAAAAAGACCATTTTTGTAATAAAAAAAAGGGTATCATCACGTTACTTCTCCGAAAGCGTTGCAACTGTACACAGTTGGGACAGTTTTGTGCGCAGACGATCCCTAAAGTTTGGCGAGATACACGTATCCACAAAACAAACGGATGATGCCGAAGAAGACGTCGGCCAGAGATAAGCCCTGGCCGAATTTTGATTTGCGAGCAAAAATGTATGGACAGGATCGTCTACATCATCCATCAGACGAGTGTGCGTGCGTACGTGTCCCTCTCCTTGCGAATCGCCCGGAACATGTGAGCCCGTCACATCTCTACTCACCATTTTTCCACGTCGATCGGCGCCGTAATTATTATCTCAAGTAGGACCACAATTTGTTTCACGGGCCTACACGGCGTATGTATAATGTACAAGAGTGGCCGAAATTTCAGTATTTATTTCAGAAAATTCCATCAAAATTTGACGAAACTTCAAACCCTACAATATAGATCCTACCACCTACGTACACATCTGTGGACGTATCCTTATCAATCGACCTCCACCCACTAGGAAGGGAAGCGTTTACATTTGCTTCCCTTCAATCGCAATCGTATACTAGATTACTAGTATACTATACTTATGATATACGGTATCCCAAACAACTACTATTACTATAGCGTACGCATCTGAGTAGCACGTATTCTATGCTCTCTCAGCGGTCGCATCGATCCCAAGCCCTGTACTGTACAAATACATAATGTGCACATACGTACGCGTACATGCTAGCTCTTATACGCATGCATGTACGCGCGCGTACGGACATACCATACGGAGGCCAGCTACCTGATCGGAGGTCAGAAGCTAATGGGGTAGACGTGCTGCATGTTTGGGTAGAAGAGCCCCCAGTTCTGCTCCACACCGTTGTCCTTCTGGTTCTCGTTGAACATGGAGAAGACGTAGGTCTCGATGCCGCCCGGGTGCCGCGGGGTGCCGCGTCCGACGTGGTTGATCAGGTACTGGTTGTAGATCCTGGCGTTGGCCGGCGACGCCGCCTGGCCGCCGCCCGATGGCCACCCGCTCTCGGACACCACTAGCTTCACGCCGCTGCCGCCGTGCTTCGCCATCGCCGTGTAGAAGGCGTCCACCGTGGTGTCGAAGAGGTTCTGGTACCCGTAGGCGCCGTCCTGGACCACGGTGCCGGAGGCTGTGAAGAGAGCGTAGCTCATGTCCATGGCGCTCGGGTTGTAGGCCCACGCCAGGTACGGGTAGATGTTGGCCATCAAGGGGGCGCTGGTGCGGGCGAGGAACTGCACGACGGGGCCCATGAACGCGTCCGCCTCGCCGGTGAAGGAGCCGGCGGAGGGCGGGCTGTACACGCCGAGGATGGCCTGCGACACCGACGTGGTCACCTTGATGTGTCCCAGCCCTGCCGAGGCGAGCGCGCCCTGGACGTTCTTCATGGCCGGGAGGAGGTTCGAGGTGGCGCCGCCGGCGACCTCGTTGCCCACGCAGACGTACCGGAAGGAGACCTTGGGGTACGCCTGGATGTTGTTCCTCACCCACGAGGCGGCGGCGGCCGGGCTGGCGGCGAGCGCGGAGAGGACGTCGTTGGGTGCCCCAACGACCACGTTGACGCCCGTGCCGCCGACGGCTTGCAGTGCCGCCTGGTCGGGAGCGTACAGCCGCATGGAGTTGATTCCGTAGTTCTTGAACATGCTCACGACCTTGCTCGCCGCCGGCAGGTTGTTGGCGCTCATACCGTAGCACACCCCGATGGACTCGACGGCTGCATAGACATACAGGTAACTTTGGGTTAGCTAATTAATCAATAGAAAATTAGTTACAGCTAGCTGCATGCAAATATAATTACTACTACAACAATATGCACTGTTCCATTGGCATGGTAGAAACTAAAGGTCTCTCGGGTGACGACGATGGGAGGAACAAAAATGGAAAATAAACTAATGCGTGTAGAAATAAAAGCAAGAATAGGCGGTCTTTTTGACCTGTTGGCGAGGGATAATACTAACTTCCGGAAAAGGACGTTTAACTGAAAGTTTGGATGCATGCATGGGTGTGCATGCGTGAAGCTTCTGGCTTTGCGTATTTTATCTCTCTTTCTCACTAGACTTTAGTGGCTGATGAGCCAATTTTATTAATGTGTTTTACAGTCACGAGTTGGTGTCGGATGCAAGCACACGGCCGAGGAACATTGCTATTCTCATGGCTAGACAGCTTTGTCACTTGCTACGACGACGTAAGGAGGAAAGGAAAGACGATAATATATATCTTTGGCTAGTTTCGTGTCCAAGAGACAACCTTAAAGGAAGGACTGAACTTTTGACTAGCTTGGTTTACTGAATTTTTTACCTAGCTAGGTCTCTCTCTGACTTGCTTAGCTTACCAACCTATACTCAAATTACGGAAACTAGACGTAATTTAGTGAAGTCTCACTTGACTATGTAAGAACAGACTACTCTTAAGAATTACAACTTCAATCAAATATCGTTGTGGCAAGTGGATTATATTTAGTAAGTGGACCAATATGAATTAATATATAGTAGGAGAGGGAGGAGAGAGAGAGAGAGAGAGAGAGAGAGAGAGAGAGAGAGAGAGAGAGAGAGAGAGAGAGAGTGTAGAGTATAGACCGATCGACCACACCTGGCTACTGGCTAGAAGACTAGCTTGTAATACAGGGAGTGTGGAGTTCATGCATACATGTTGAGACAAATTAAGTTTCTGGTCCAACGTCCGCAGCACGGCCGTTGGATAGTCCACATATGATGGATGTCGATCGCCATGGCGTGCATGCATGCCGGCCCCCGCAGGGGCTGCGCCTCCTAGCTAGGCTCCAATTTTTTTCGATGAACACAGCTAGGCTCCAATTAACGGTCTAGCTCACGTGTGCCTTACAGGCAGTACTACACGCAACTTTAAATTAAACACAAGAAACATACTTAGTACAAATTTTCATCCTCCTCTTGATCGACTTAATTCCTGTTCAAATGCTAACCACTAACATATCTTCATAATCCCTTTCAGGAAGAACAACACCTTGGATTAGTTAGCGATGTACCTTAGCTAGACCATCGAAGCGTGTTAATTAAGTTGTACTTTGGCAATATGGTGACAACACGAGAGACTTGCCAGTGAGTTAGTTACTACTAGCTTTGTTAGCAGCTAGCTGGCCGGGTGTGCTTGGTAGTGCATGCAATCATTTTCATCAAGCTTAAAGAATGGAACAGTAGCGGTACTAGCTAGCTTGCCCAAATATGACTAGGACCGGCCGGTGCGACATCGCGCATCGCTGAAAAAACGTCAAGATGCGACCGTCCGCGAACCCAAGCAAGAATAAAAATATGGTTAGCAGTATGCAGGGGTGGTTATATGCAGTTGTTGCACCGAATTAATCAGGGAACAAACCATCAACAAATTAAGTGGTGGGACTGCATGCTTAGCCGCCTAGTGTGTGTATATATATGTCAAGCCATGCATGCACAACTTTTGCATGCATGGTAATTAACATGACACTAGAGAAAGACACTCTGGCTTAATCGTTAGTTCGTTAAACCTTCTGACTCTCCAAAAGTTGGCTAAAGGAAGCCGCCACTAAACTGGCATGCATGCTGGCCCGACATGTGTGCCAAGACTTCATCTGCAAGCTTTGCCTGCTGGTTAATTTGTGTACGATCAGGAAATGCTATCTTCATCAGCTAGCTTAATTGTTCATAGTTTAGAGTTGAAGCTAGATAAAATATCCTTTACAGTACGTTTAAGATATTAATTTCGTTGTGGAAAACAACCTACTTCTTGTGATATTTCAAAGAATCACTTCCATCGTGTATTCGTGTGCATGCGGTGCAAAATCATGATCAGACGATATTTCTCCTTAAGAAATGAAAACGAAAACATATGTGGTTCGGCAGCAAAAACTATTAAGATAATTTTAAATTTTACAAAATTTACCGTGTTTAGTTTTCAAAACAATTTACTGTGTAATGCATTGATGGATGCACCAAGATAGAGAATGAGACTGCCGTCGCCGTTTAGGCTTTACCCCATGCAACCGATCGATAGCGCGCGGGGAGAATAAAACGCTGAAAGAAAGCGACATGCACCTAAGGACAGCACTGTGCCTCTAAAACGAAGAAGAAAATATGTGATGACCATGCGTACACCATGGTTAGCTAGCTAATGCATCTCTTGTTGAAACCTGAGTTTATTAACGTCAGATTTTCTTCTACGAAACCCCCTGCATGATTCGAATGAAGAAGAAAAATCTATACCCAGTCGAGAGATGAGAGAGAGAGAGAGAGAGAGAGAGAGAGAGAGAGAGAGAGAGAGCGGCAAGGAAGGAGAATCACTTTGTGGGATGGAGGCGAAGGCTCCGAGAAGCAATGCCAGAGCGAACATGGAGGCAACACCTTGGCTCGCCATTGGGTAGACTACTCGAGACTCTCTGTGTCTATGTGGTTCGAGTGTGTGTGTGTGAGGCCAAGACGTCTTTCTTTCTCTTGCTAAAGCTCTCCTTGTTCCTTTTCTGCTGAAGCCACCACCGGGTACCGGCCCCTTATATAGGATCCGAGGAGACAGAGTTTGGTCCAATCCACTCGCAAGCGCAGGCCCAACGTCTCCAGCGACATTAATTTAGCCTGTTGCGATTGACTACCTAGGCCGTTTGCATGCGTCACTCGTTTCAATAGTGTCTGGTTGCTAGAGGTTATCCGGTACACTGGGTTGTTGCAGGTAGGGGGATAATACATCATAGTAGTAGCACCAAACAACTTTTGAAAAAAAAACAGTTTGAATTTTGGACGCCAGGCATGAGGTACCATGAAAGTGAAGTTTTTAGGTCAATGATGGGTCGCGCCGCCGTAGATCGGATATCTTCACGTCTTACTCAAGGATATACGGCGCTGGGTTTTTTCACGAAACGCGACGGTGTTCTCGGAAAGCCGACACGACTTACGTAATACTAAGAATTGACTCTAGATTTTTTTGGAGTTGGTTTATTTTTTTATCTTGAGGGCGACATGACTTACGTAAGAAGAATCGACGCTATAGTTTTCAGTGTTGACGCCTTTTCTATCTTAAAACCGACGCAACTTTCGTAAGAAGAATTGACGATATAGTCTTGCAGGTTTTGGCTTTTTATCCAGAGAGGAAAACAAATATAACAATCGCGATCGTTCTAAGGAGATTTGCCGTACAAGAGACATCACCCTTTGCCGCTCTGTATTTTACATTGTGCCTGGATTTATATTACTCTGAATATTGTGTGTGGCACTATTTTTCTAACTATATTGTGGGAAACCCATAATAGGTTATCATAAGAAAATTCGTGTTTTGGCTCAAGTATTAAATTAATATTGTGTCACACATGAACCAAAGAATTAATTGAACCACTTTAATTAGGCATGCCCTTGTGCTTATTTTGTCAGAGACCAGATCCACTTAGCTTTTGGACTAGTTGTCTCCTAGGAGATTAATTTTGAGTCCACAAGGCTTACAATTTGAAAAGATAAAAAAGGTACTTTATTATTTGGTATAGCCATGGAAACACAACAGTACAACATATGAGCTGTTGGTGTAAAGATGCATATGCATGGTTTTCTGTTGTGGAGTTGTGGTGTAATAATAGCGTCAACAACAAACAAAGTCCCTCCCATCCAACAGCGTGATCAGTTGCAAATCCGGATCCGGCGGTTAACTGTTTTTCTATATATGTTGTGTTGCTATCAGTTGTGAGTCAGGTTGTGCAACTGCTATCTCAAAAAAAAAGTTATGCAACTGCTTTCTGCTATAGAAGTACTGATGAAGAGATAATATTAGGTGTACCAAATGTGTAGATTACAGTCAATACGAATATAAATGAAGAGACTGTATGATTCGACTTGGGACATTTCTCTGAAGGAATTATTCGAGCAAATGTATTTAAGAACTGGTTATGCATGTCCAGGATTAGCTAGCATGGAGATGTTGGTGTGAGTTAACATGCATGATGAGAAATTTCTTATTGGTGAGACTTGGCAGCTCATCTTTTTGACACACATAAGCCGCGCGCCCACTCCTGATGCATGCATGCTTCATATTGAACTAGTCATGTACATATGCAGAAATGGTTTCTTTTCTGTTATAGTCAAGAAAGAAACACCAGACTTGACTAACTCAACCAGGCGCTTAATTTGCAAAATTCCAAGTGCACCGATTTTTGGAAGGGACCACTGTATTTTGTCGAAATCGCTCGGCCCACCGCAAACTTAAGGCAGCAGAAGAAAACACAAACATGTATATATAGATATCTAAGCAACATAGATACCATGTATGTGCAAGTTAATCGATCGGTGCCCGGCTCCCACCACCAATTGTGCGTTGATGGAGTTGGTTATCTTGCGCTTTTGCTTAATCCTGTCCATGTGGACAGCAATGCAAGTCACCAATACTGGCCCCGCCACCTTGTCCTTAAGTACGTGTACCTACGGATGGATGGATGGATGGGAACCTGCCTGCTTGCCCGCTGCCTAGTCGGATCGGACTGGAGAGGGCCACATGGAAAAGTGCACATTATCCATATTTTTGGAGCCTATGTGGACGTCGGGAAACAACATGTCCCGTCAGCGTTCTGGCACATGTGTGCGTGGCCTACTGGATACATGTGTGTTTCATCGTGCACGGCCGGGCTGGCTACCTGACCTCCTCATCATGATCGTATCAGCTTAGGTGTTGGTTTCATCCGTTTGATCGATCAAGTCTCTGTCAGTCGACGGTCGACGCAGTGGGGCAGCAAGATGTTAATTAGTGTATCTATTTTGTATTCCTTGTTGTGGGTTTCGTATTGTTTCTTATATATTTTTGGATCAGCATCGATCTAGTCATCCATCACTTCCTAAACGCTGATTTGAATTGGATTCCTGTTTCAACTACGCACACCTTAATAGCTTGCAAGAAAGATACCTAACTCAGATGTGCGTGTGTGGAAACATACTGTATACAACTACCCGGAGGAGGATATATCGTCAACTGATTTTTTCTTTCCTCCATAATATTTAGTCGACTTAGATTTAACTAAATTATTACACACATTTGAATCCCATGTGCAACTCTCAGTGTAGCAAAGATCATGAGTTCATGACGCAAATCCAACGGATAAAGAGTTGACTAAGACTTAACTAAATCGCAAACAGTGAACAATCTGGCAAACCATGTGCAACTCACATAGAATCATGACGGAAAATCCAACGTCTAATTAGTTAACTGATATTTAGGTATACATTTCATTTCCATGGCACACAATTGCGACTCATTTGCAATTCTCATGTCGTATGTGAATCACGACACAAATCCAAACGTCAAAAGAGGCGACTAGATTTAGTTAATTTCTAGACTAATAGAATTAGCAAAACTTAGTCTATACGAGCAGAAAGAATTGACAATTAGGGTGTGGTATTCTTTATTTGACCCATCCGAAATTTTAACGTCAAAAGAGGTGACTAGATTTAGTTAATTTCTAGACTAATAGAATTAGCAAAACTTAGTCTATACGAGCAGAAAGAATTGACAACTGGGGTGTGGTATTCTTTATTTGACCCATCCGAAATTTTATTCTTAATTAATCATCACCTGTTTTCCTACATAAGCCCCCGGCCAGAAAAATCACTGATTTTTTTCACGGGAAATCTTTGTTGCTTTCCGCCGTGGAATTGCATAGCGCCTCCCGCCACTTTGTTTCCATCTTGTTCCGGCCCCGAGGATGGCACCCCTTCCGCACATTTGTGGCCGTCGTTGTCTCCATGGATCCATCGAGGAGCTCGGTCGGAGGTGCAGTTGGGACTAGGAGAGGCTGCTCTAGGCATGTCTGGCAGTGGAGTTGTGCCTGCATTTCCGCGGCCAGCGGTGGCGCTAATTTGGGGCTGGCGTCGGTGGGAAGCTCATGCGTTGCACATACATTTTTGGGCTGTCGGCGGAGAAGAAGGTACAATTTGATATGTTCCTGCTACTTTAGGTTTAGTAAACGGTCAATTTGAAGTCTAATTTGGATGATACTAATTTTTAAAAAATGTATTGGAGTTCATTGTCGTCGTAATTCATTGCTAATGAAGGATTACTTCGCCGATGTACGAACCTATCAAGCTCACCTCTTCCGTAGGCGTTATTAAATGTGTAGATCTCTATTTGTTCAAAATGTTGAAACTTGCAAGTTAAACTCTCATGACTTCACGTAACGAAGATCACATGTTTTTGCTCGGCTTGCTAGTGGAGATGCCATGTGATGATCTTCTGAACACCATTACCAGTTATATGGGAAAAGAAGATTCCCATTTTATTCATGTGATTTTACTAGTATTCATGTTAAAAATATCATAATGTGGAATTTATATATTGTTGTTTGCAAGAGCCCGTGCGGTACCGGAAACATTTTTCGGTTGAACCTCACATCAGTTTCCGATATGAAAATACCAGGATATGCTACAACAGATGCTCTTATACACTACCTTGATCACAAACACACCCTTCCCCGTGCCTCTTACCGATCTTCGTCTCAAACTATAGCTGCTTCGTTGTCACAAGTTTTTGGGTATGAGGAGGGTGTCCTGCACCACCGGTGTGTGGAGGTGGTCGAACACAACCATATGCATGGTTTTCTAGTGTTTCCATGGAGCCGCTCAAGGATTGGGTATGGTGGTGGTGCACAACAGCTAGATATAGGCGCATTGGTTTACATACCCGTTGATGGGTGTTTAATCCTGCTAATATCAATATAATAAAACTACTCATAGCCTATTAGGTATACTTACTGCATCCAAATTATTATCTAATTATTATTTATGTTTGTTAGTTTCCATGTTTACATAATTTCTGCTGCTTTCTTAGTAGTGTTTATTCTTTTTTTGCTCTCTAAAGATGCACGCTAAAATTTGTTAATGATTTTTTATTTAGCATGAAATTCTATGTTGATCAACATATACTAGTACTTCATGAATTTTGTGTATGTTTAATTTTATACATATACTAGTACTTCATGTATTTGTTGTATGTTTGATTTTATACATATACTAGTACTTCTTTTAAAGCATAGACAATTAATTATATTAACAGTTTTCTTCCAAACCAACATTATTGGTAGTCAGAATTCATCTAAGAATGTAAGTACACTCATAGAGAGTCCTTTACGTAAATAAGGTACATGCTTTACTTCCTAATTATATTCGAAAGCAAAATAATACTCCCTCCGATCCATATTAATGGACTCAACTTTGTCTAGATACGAATGCATCTAGTCTAAACACTTAACTAGATACATACGAATCTAGATAAAGTTGAGTCCATTAATATGGATCGGAGGGAGTAAGAGAATCTCTCGATTTAAGTTTATTCTTGATGACCGCGAGTGAACGACCTTGATTGTTATAGCTAAGTATGAAAGTTTAGGCATTTTGAGCTTTGTTCTAACTCCATCATAAGGCGTGTATAGAAGAAGCTGTATAAATTATTTTTCTCTTCTCCGCAAGAACATAACATCAAATTGCGTGAATCAGCTCTAGCCCTATTCTCAAGTGGATCCAGAAAAGAAGTCTAGTGGAAATTGTTTATCGCCGGCCGGCAGTTAGACGTTATACGTACTCAACTGAAAGGCCCTTTAATTTTTTCCTCTGGTAGCTTATGTGGCCGGCGGCGCACACCTTGTCCTGTCATCAGTAGAAGAAAGATCGATTGCTACAGGCAGCTGATTAGCATGGATCATAGTCGTTGCCTTGCTGGAATTCTCTACCTGGTCCTTCCCTCCGGCCGGCGGCTCCTGGACTGGTTATCGTCTTGGACCGTGATCCTTCCTACCTTACGTAGGCTGTCTGCCTTTTTGTCCATGTCCTTTTGCTTCTGCCATCTCTCTATCTCGAGCTCATGGCATCTTCCTCTCTTCTAATCCCTGTGTGACCTCGGAGCAAACAGCAGCTAGCAGGGCTTAGGGCTAGACAGAGATTCTATCAGATGTGCATCATCTTGAGAAAAACAAAAACTCTGCAGGTTCACACAGGCCGTTACTAACTGTAGATAGAGATAAGACTCGCTCTCCATCTCACATTGCTCGATGTATGAATTAAATGTAAAGCTTGGATGGATTGTTTTCTTTCCTAGTCACCAGAAGAAAATAAAAGGCTCTCATCTGTTAGGGAATTAATAATAAGGCCGGTATAATGCAAATATATATACGCACACACAACTTGTAAAACCTAGCTACTGCTTGAGTATATATTCTTGTTGCGGAATAAACTATAGCCACTTGAAATGAAAGGGAGGTTGATCACTTGAAGAAAGAGATGAAAGTGAACCGACCCGAAAGAGGATATATAACGGAATGTCATACTTTGAGCATGATTAAACCAGGACCCACAACTGTTACCTGATAAGTGCAGAAGTAATTGGGTAAGCTCGACGGGTCGGATACATCAACGGATATTTCTCGGCAAAGCAGATGGATAGGTAAAGCCAGTAAGCTAACCGGCCGGCCATCAGGAATTCAGGATATCATGGGCTAAAATTTGGACGGCCATTGTCTGATGGATCGTTTACTTTTCTCAGAATCTTTTCTTTCCTATCACCTTCATCGTTCATTTCATTTATCATCGAGAGAGAGAGAGTTCCAGCAATTCTGATCTCTTCATTTCCTTACTCCGGTAGATCCCTATCCTTCACGGATAAGCCACAGAAAACAACTTGAAGCCCCTGTGCTTGCTCGATCAGGATAAGTGTTGATAAGACTTGCGTGTCATTTTTACCACACACACATATATACATGCATATCCTCACACACTAATGCACTGTAGGCATGCATATGGAGTATGTATGCCTATACGTACATAAATACTATACGGCGCCGGAGTTCCTCACTTGTAGGTAAATATACGTACGATGTCGTTCGTTTGACTATACATCGTTGGTTTCGACATGTATATCTAACTGTATACTCACTAGTGGAAAAATGGGCACTAGTCCCGGTCCAGACAGCCTCTAGTCCCGGTGTAGCAACCGGGACTGTCAGGCCGGGACTAGAGCCCCCTGACCCTTTGGTCTCGGTTCAATACGAACCGGGACCGGAGCCCCCTCCAATGAGCGCAGCGCACGTGGCCGCGACAGGGCGTGCGGGGGCGAAACCTTTAGTTCCGGTTCGTGTTACGAACCGGGACTAGGGTTTTTATTTTATTTTTACATTTCAGGTTTTTGCTTTTTTTTCATTTCAGGGTTTACTTTTTTTTTATTTCTACCGGTTTTCTGGGTAGGGGTTTCGGATGGTACCACGTCGATGCGTGACGGTAGGGCGTTTCGATGGTACCACGTCGATACTATAGTCGATGTGTGATGGTAGGGGGTTTCGGATGGTACCATGTCGATGCGTCGGGGGTAGGGGTTTCGGATGCTACGGATTCGATGGGCGAAAAACACGTATAAATTATTATACGAACCTAGATGAAGTTGCATCATGCATATATACAATTACATGAAGATCATGTGTTGATAACACATACACATTTAAGTACGCGTGGTACATGAATATCACGTTTCCCGGTTCCAGAGACTTAGAAATATTTTGTTACATGGAGATCACTATTACATGTTCGCACCACCAGCGGTAACATAGTGGTACTCTCCGGTCTCCGGTATGACATGGACGAGGTAAAATCCCGTCAACTCCTCTGCAAGTGCCCTGAAGCGGGTCTTTATTGGTAACTCGTTGCGCTTTCTTGCCAACTGTAAAAAAATGATATCACAATGAATACATGAGATATGAAATGAATAAAACTCATCACAGTGTGACTAGAGCTTTACGTACTTCGATACTTCTTTTGCTTTTCAAACTCTCGTTGACCAGAGTGTGCATGTACTCGCAAACGAAGAATCCACATAGATCAGTTCCTATTGGCTGTTTAAGGCAAGTCTATAGAAGAATAAAATTTAATCAAATAATAATAAAGTATGATAATGGTGCATGAACCTAGTTATAGTACTACTTACATTGTTAGTACGCCAGCGCAGTATCTCTGGTCATCCACTGTTCGGATGTTCCGCGAGGAACATTTTCCAAACGCTGCATGACAAGAAAATGAATGAATGAGTCATAAATTCCTTGATATTAGGAAATGAACGAAAGAGGCGATAAGAAAAGAAAGTACCTTGCCACCAAATCAAAACAGGTCTTGTATTGTTTAGGGCATCTTCTTAACGAGTCAAGGACAACAATTTCTCCTTTCCGCAAGTCAATAACGATAAGAATGTAGTGGAAGTTGCGCACGTTTATAAATAGTCATGCATAACTAATCAATTAAACTTAACATCGGGTGAGAAAAATAGAATGTGTAATAAGCAGTAATACTCACTTGAAGTTGTAAGGCCATAATATATATTTTTTGTAAGCTTGTCGCTTGAAAAACATTAGCAAATTCCCCGGTGTATCCTTGTTAAGTATTGGATCAATTATGTTATCTTCATGCATTATAGAGGGGTCAATGAACCCAATGTGGTTGATTTTCTTTTTCTTGCATTCGAGCATCTTCATTCTGCGTAATAAAGGACACAAAATATTATAGAGAGGATTATCACAGACAATGAACGAGTTGAGCTAATTAAAACATTAAATTACAGGAATAGATGACTTACAGACAATGGGAACTTATGATGCCTTTGTCGAGGGCCCGGAGATTGTGTAACTGAAAGATTTCGGCGAAGTAAAGGACAATGGAGTATTATTGGAAATAATGCTCTTCCTTAACTGCCATCATGAGAGCGTCTTTATTCGTCTCCTTTACGGTATCCTTGTACCAGGCTTGAAATTGACGCATTCTTGTGGGTACGTCGCCGTCAACAAAATTTTCCCCGTGAACATAAGTACGAACAACATCCGCGAAGGGGATATCATCTCCTGAATATACCAGCTCCCGCACATTGATGTTTTTGAGAACTCTGTCATCAAGCACCTTGAGCGGGGGGGGGGGGGGGGGGGGGGGGCGACTGTGCGTCTTGTTCTCCGATTTGGGCAACTTGTTTCCCTTTTTTCGATCGATCATCCATCTCTTCGTCATATGACTTACCAATGTTGCGATCATAGTCTGTTGGCGGCGATGGTGGGGGGTTGTATAGTGCATCGATGCAACGGTCAATTTTTTCCTGAGGAATTCCGGCAGTAAATTTTGCAGGAGGCAATTGTTTCGCTAACGCTTTCTGTTTCACGCCAGCAAGCCAGGCATCCGTATGTTCTTTGCAGGTGATATCGTTTTCCTCGACGGTTCTCTCCCAAGGTAACTTTGGAGTAGGCGGCAGTGTTTTCTGCTTTCTAGGTTTCTTCCTAACAGGAGAACCAGACTGGCGCCTACTCGAGAGCGACTTAATATTTTGGCGGACTGGCACAGACTGCGATGGCCTCGCGCTAGGAACCCTCTCGGGGGGCGGTTGGCTTTGCTGTTGAGCTGGAGATGGACTCGGGGAGGTGTGGGCTTTGCTGATGGGGTGGAGATGGACTCCGTCTTTTGAAGGAGATATGCCCTAGAGGCAAATAAATAAGTAATATTTATTGCATTATCTCATAAGTTTATAATAGGTTTATGTATTATGCTATAACTGTATTAATCGGAATTATTAATACACGTGTGATACATAGACAACCAGGTCCCTAGCAAGCCTCTATATGAGCTAGTCCATTGGGCAACAGTTGATCGAGATTCCCGATCAAGGACAATGGCGTCGGTTGACAATGGGGTCATCTTGTTAGTTGAATAAGGTGGTGGACATACGCAAAGTATTGCAATAAGATCGTATTACGATGTTTGTCATTTGCAATAGATAATAGTATGATAGCTTATTCCTTAGACCGTGAGACCGTACTTATTGTTGCTTCGTAGGAGTGCTTTGAGAGCATCAAACGTTGTGTCTTATATAGCATGACAATAACGGTGTCCATCTTGGGTATTCCGAAAGAGCATCGAGACGTAAGGATCAAGAGCGGGATTTGTTCATTCTTGTAATGGAAAGATACTCTGGGCCCACTCGGTGATATTGCATCTATATAGCTGCGCAGCTTGTGACTAGGTCATGGAGATGGTAATATCACAGACGAGTTAATAACCTTCGTCGGTAACGAGATACAGCAAAGACATCGGTGTGTCTACGATCATATCTCGGACAAGGTAGTATCGCAGAGACAAAGGGAATGAATATCATATTTATGGTTCAACGACGATATTCGTGGAATGCACAGGGGTCGTCATATATTTGCAGGTATCCCTGCCGATCATTGGTGAGCGGAGTGTCTCGACCATGTCTGGAGTGTTCCCGAACCGTAGCGTAACAAACTTAAGGTCTTAGCGACGCTAGGAGATAGGTTCTGGAATTTTATAGGTTTTTATTGGAGAGAAAGAAATGATCCGGAAAGAGTTCCGGTGGTCCGGAAGGAGTTCCGGGGAGCTATGGAATGGTTCCGGGAATGTCCGAAAGTTGTTCGGGTGGTTCCGAAATAGTTTCGGAGTCATGGGATATTGAATTATATATAAATATATTAATTATGAATTAATAGGATTTTTATATTAATTTAATATTAATTAAATAAAGAAAAAAAGGGGGCTCCCACCTAAATGGGCCCTAAGAGGGCCCAAGAGGGGGAAACCGCATCCTACAAGGAAAGGGGGAAGGCTTGGGCCTCCTAGTCCTAGTTGGACTAGGAGTGGGACAAGCCCAAGGGGGGTTCGGCCGAACCCCCCCTCCCCTCTCCTCCTTGAGTCCCACATGGGGGAGCCAAAGGGGTTGGCACACCCCTTCCCCCTTTATATAGCAAGGCATATTAATTGATTTAATTCATAGGAAATTCAATTAATTCCCAATTTCTCTCTCGATCTCGTGGTTCCCAAGTTGGAGCCGCGCCGAGCTGAGGAAGGGGGTCTCTCTCCACCTAAGCCATACCGCAGAGCGCCGTTGCTCTGCGGGATTCCAGATAAGATCTACTCCTGCGATTTCAGCTGGATCTGAATGACCGGGAGTTGTCGCTAGGCTCCGTATGTTTGCGAGTGCTCGGAGGCTACTCTATTGAGGAGCTTGGGCGACGTCGTCTCGCCCCCTGCAGCCGCGCCTCTCCCCTCTGCTGCAAGTGCGCCAGCCCCGGTGCTGGCTCTCTGCCTTCTTCCGCCCGACGCCCGTCGACGCAGATCATCGTCGACACCCCGGCGTCATCGACTCCGACATCGCGGCAAGTTCTCCGCGACCTCGAGGTCGGCTACGTACGACTTCATCGTCAACGCTTGTGCGGGAGCGTAATCCCCGCTATCGGTCTACATGGAGGTAATGTAACCCGTTCCGCAACCGTTATCGCATGTACTAGATAGATAGATCCTGGCTAGTTAGGGTTTCGTTCGCTAGAAAATTATTGTTTTCTGCACCGTAACCCCTTCAGTGGTATCAGAGCCGATCTATGCGTAGTACTGCTGGTACGGTTAGAACTCATGTTGAATGAGGGCGTCTTTCTTATATTTGCTACCCTCTAGCGTGCACTTGCGATGCCTTCGGTATTGAGTTGATGAAGCGGCCTGGACCGACTTTACGCGTACACTTACGCGAGACTGGTTCCACTACTGACATACGGCTTGCACCGTATCTGTGGCTGGCGGGTGTCTGTTTCTCTCTCTCTAGTCGGCAAAGCATTTTCAATGGAGGGCCCGAAAGGGATGCTTAAACATGCAATTATACGATCGACGTTGTGGTACAAAGTTCGTAGGTAGGGAAGCGATTCTCTTACGAATAAGCCTATATGCCACGTAAAACTTGCAAAACTAGATAAAGCTAGAGGCGTCTAACTTTGTTTTGCAGAGGCGTTATTTCATGTGACATGGTTACGGTAAGTTTTTGATATTACTCGTACTGTCGGAGGCAATGAAGGGCTCTGTAGACTCGGAGTCATGCCGGGGCGCCGGGGGCCAGGCACATGGCGCCATGAAGGTCCAGGCGCATCGACCATGTCACATCGCACTTCATTGCATCATTATTGTGTACTATTGTGTGTGCATCCTATTGATTGCTTATATGCTAGATATACAACGGTAGCGTCATAAATAGGATGATCCCTAACAAATACCAAAATTGTGTTCTCCCTCGTTGCGCACCACCAAGAAAGTTCTACGTTATGAGGCAGGCCGTGATGATCGGGTGTCACACATCTCGTCGTTCGCATACAGTGGGTGTAAGCCATGTTGCACGCGCAGGTCTTCGAGGTTTGATTGGCGAGCCTTGCATACTCAGAGGTATGGCCTCGGAACACGGGAAGATCGAAAGATCGAGCACGAGTCATAGAGTTTTTATGATCGACATTTTATGTCCACCTTTGAAGTTGTGCTGCCGGCCGTGATGATCGGGGGTAGTATGGTGGATGAGGGTCGTGTCATCGCCATTATTATTTTAGGGATAATAATCTTGGTGAGGTGTGTTTTTGATAATGAGATTATAGAACTAAAACTCACCTACATATTATAAACTTAACCTTACCTCTTTTGCGATCGCATCTGTAGACTACGCAACTGTACTTCGGTTACTTCCTCAAGAGCCCGGATGCTACATTAGAAGCCGACGGGTCCAACTTCATCAGATGGTACAGGGGTTTTAGAAACATTCTCGAACACAACAACATTCTATATGTCCTCGATGAACCGGTAGGAGAAGGACCAGGAGATTCTGCAAGCGAGGAGGAGGAAGATGATTTCCGTAGGCGTCGAGACATATTCATTGAAGTGGAGATCACCATGACCGTATGCTTGGCACCCGAGTTGAAAGAGATGTTTCGTCGCAAGGAGCCAAGCGTCATGATGGATGCGATAAAGACGCACTTCGGGGATGAATTAAAACGTGAGCAGTTCATACAGGTTAGAATGTTCCAGACCGTTCACATGGAGGAGCATACCTGTCTGAAGACACATTTGAAGAGATTGTATGACATCTACTTCCAGCTGACGATGGTCTTCGATTACTGGATGGCAGATTCTTGTGCCATTCGGACTGTCCTGATATCTCTACCTCCCAGCTATGAGAAGCATGTTCGCAAATACATTTTGAAAGCTGATGATATGAACTTCTACGTGTTCGTACGCGAGTTCCAGTCTCTGAAGGTTGATTCCATCGAAGGAGAGATCTTCGATGCTACAAGTATATATATTTGATATATGCAGAATTATGAATTCGCCCATGGTATATGATGAAATGTTTGATAATTGCTCTGTTTGTGAAACAGGTCCTGATTATCACATATATGCGGCGCAGTTTGATATGACCTGGCGCTGAAGCTGGTAGTCAAGGAGTTGATGGCCTTTTGGTGTTCACGTCCTCAAGTTATCATAGTTATCATTAATAGTTTTTGATACGATCTTTTGTAATAGTGAGCGAGTGTGTGTGTCTTGATTGTTGCAAGACAAAGTTATTCATGTAATAAGACAAGATCAGTTGTTTTATGTTATGGAACAAGTCAGTTGTTTTATCTTATGAATAAAGTTTCCACATCTCAGTTACATTGATTGTATGATAAGTATTCATAATTGTAGATATGATAAAATATCTTGTCCCATGAACAAAGGTTCTATTGCTAGAATAAACACCGTCGAGTTTAGTCATAAAAGCAATGAAAGAAGTAATGGATGTCTTTGGTCCATTTAAGTATTTCGAGTGCCGAGTTGATTAAGTTTGAAATCAAGTATTGAAGTTGCAATACTGGCGGAAATTAATTGAGTGTCATTTTAAAATGATTAATTAATGGTGTTTATTGTTTGATCCGAATTCCTCCATGATTTTGGCAAGTAGGAGTATTTGCCCGATAAATTGTGGAGTCTGAGATTAATTTGATAATAGATCAAATGGGGTTTTTCAGAAGAAAGATTAGTGAACATTGTATTCACAAAATTCGATCAAAGGACAGTATTTTTGAATTATGTTTTCAACACAAGAGACTTGTGGAAATTTGCTTCACAGAATTATAATGTCATATATAGTGATATGTGGGGAATTATAATCATGCTCTAATTTTTTAAATAAAGTATGGCCTGTCAGAATCAGTCTTAGAATCTCCTAATACGTTCGAAACATTATAGTCGATGTCCACTTTAGGAAATAGATATTTTTCTCAACGAGAATTCATAGGATCGACAGTAGTGTCGACGTGTATATGATTATGCGATAATTCGGAATATACATGAGTAGTTCTTTGTAGATTGCTCGCATTGGATGAGAGTGTATTCCAAAACCAATTAGAAACAAAGTTCAGTTTGTTGTCTATGTAATTCCGAGAAAAGATGACTTTTCGAATTATGGTTTATGGATTGAAATTAGAAGTTTGGAATAAAGTGTCAGACTTATGTTGGAAGATGTTCCAAAGAGTATATGTCTACTAATAAAAGTTTAATGATTAAGAGTGAGGGAGACTAGAAAATTGTTTTCTGCTTGCAATCCTCTTCATAAAGATCATAATATTTTCATAAAAGAAACTTCTAAATAAAGTGCTATTATATTTAATATTGCTGTCAGGTCACAGCACTGTATTAAGTATTTCAGATCTTGTTGACAGATCAAGGTGCACTTTATGAATACAAAGAAGCTTGAGAAAGTATCGGAATACGAAAAAGGCCTTTTGAGCCTGGAACTCCCAAGTTGCATTTGAAAGGATTAAGAGAGTAATTGTTGCTGCAATTCTTATTAGAGAAATAAGATTGTTTAATCGTCATATAAGGTGTTATATGAGAAATGTGACTATAAGAAAGACGCGGTAGCATGTCTTGTCAAGAAATGTGTCTTGGACAAGATCAAATTTGTTGACTACATTTATGTAGACATGCTTGAAGTCTAAGGGATTTGTATTAATGTAATACTGTAGTTTGTATTAAATTCGAATTGATAGTAGATCAATGATTTTGGTTTGACCAAAATGTCGATTTAAGTGGGAGTCATAGTTAGTTAACTCAGGTGAAATATGTGAAGAACATATTTTTGAGTGGGAGCTCAGGAACTCAAATATGTGGAGACATAATTTGAGTGGGAGCCGAATTCATCTTGTGTAAATGACACATTGTGAAATTGTACCAGTAGAATAGATAAGAAGGATGAAGTTGTGAAACTATTTGAAAGTCAGTGTCTATTTTAAAATAGAACGGGAATTTTAATAGTTAGTCGAGTTGTGTTGGTTTTTTATCTGAGGAGTAAGAATAGAATCAAAAGGATGGTCCTTTGGAATCCAATTGATCATTAAGAGTAATGATGCATGGAAGTAATGGTTGTATGACATGTGGGTCCATTATGTAATATTAGACATCATACAGAAACCATATTATCTGCTCGATGAAATATAACCGATGTTCTTGGTATAAGAGCAGTTGTAAAGTAAATTTAGAATTTACTGGAAGTAGAGGTGTGTTAGTTGTTGGATTGACATTAGAATGTCAAGTTTTCTACATTGGTGTGAAAGTATGTAGATATCGCGAGTTTGTAATTGTTACAAGGGGCTCTGCATGGCTGAGTGTGTTTTTCAGGGCAGTTATCTGGTTAGTATAATCAGAGTAAGCGCTGGGAAGCAGAAGTCTCACTTAGTTACGGTATTTGCATAAATGTTGTTACACAACATGGTGATATCAAGCAAGTTGATGCCAGTGAATCGCAAAAGCATGTACAATCATCGATTGTGCAGTAACACTTTTCCACGAGCAAGCATTATCAAATGATTCTTATTTGATAAGGGATTCTGATAAAGTAAAATGCAGCTAGTTTATTTGTACTCTAGTGCAAGTGGGAGACTGAAAGAGATATGCCCTAGAGGCAAATAAATAAGTAATATTTATTGCATTATCTCATAAGTTTATAATACGTTTATGTATTATGCTATAACTGTATTAATCGGAATTATTAATACACGTGTGATACATAGACAACCAGGTCCCTAGCAAGCCTCTATATGAGCTAGTCCATTGGGCAACAGTTGATCGAGATTCCCGATCAAGGACAATGGCGTCGGTTGACAATGGGGTCATCTTGTTAGTTGAATAAGGTGGTGGACATACGCAAAGTATTGCAATAAGATCGTATTACGATGTTTGTCATTTGCAATAGATAATAGTATGATAGCTTATTCCTTAGACCGTGAGACCGTACTTATTGTTGCTTCGTAGGAGTGCTTTGAGAGCATCAAACGTTGTGTCTTATATAGCATGACAATAACGGTGTCCATCTTGGGTATTCCGAAAGAGCATCGAGACGTAAGGATCAAGAGCGGGATTTGTTCATTCTTGTAATGGAAAGATACTCTGGGCCCACTCGGTGATATTACATCTATATAGCTGCGCAGCTTGTGACTAGGTCATGGAGATGGTAATATCACAGACGAGTTAATAACCTTCGTCGGTAACGAGATACAGCAAAGACATCGGTGTGTCTACGATCATATCTCGGACAAGGTAGTATCGCAGAGACAAAGGGAATGAATATCATATTTATGGTTCAACGACGATATTCGTGGAATGCACAGGGGTCGTCATATATTTGCAGGTATCCCTGCCGATCATTGGTGAGCGGAGTGTCTCGACCATGTCTGGAGTGTTCCCGAACCGTAGCGTAACAAACTTAAGGTCTTAGCGACGCTAGGAGATAGGTTCTGGAATTTTATAGGTTTTTATTGGAGAGAAAGAAATGATCCGGAAAGAGTTCCGGTGGTCCGGAAGGAGTTCCGGGGAGCTATGGAATGGTTCCGGGAATGTCCGAAAGTTGTTCGGGTGGTTCCGAAATAGTTTCGGAGTCATGGGATATTGAATTATATATAAATATATTAATTATGAATTAATGGGATTTTTATATTAATTTAATATTAATTAAATAAAGGAAAAAAGGGGACTCCCACCTAAATGGGCCCTAAGAGGGCCCAAGAGGGGGAAACCGCATCCTACAAGGAAAGGGGGAAGGCTTGGGCCTCCTAGTCCTAGTTGGACTAGGAGTGGGACAAGCCCAAGGGGGGTTCGGCCGAACCCCCCCCCCCCCCCCTCCCCTCTCCTCCTTTAGTCCCACATGGGGGAGCCAAAGGGGTTGGCACACCCCTTCCCCCTTTATATAGCAAGGCATATTAATTGATTTAATTCATAGGAAATTCAATTAATTCCCAATTTCTCTCTCGATCTCGTGGTTCCCAAGTTGGAGCCGCGCCGAGCTGAGGAAGGGGGTCTCTCTCCACCTAAGCCATACCGCAAAGCGCCGTTGCTCTGCGGGATTCCAGATAAGATCTACTCCTGCGATTTCAGCTGGATCTGAATGACCGGGAGTTGTCGCTAGGCTCCGTATGTTTGCGAGTGCTCGGAGGCTACTCTATTGAGGAGCTTGGGCGACGTCGTCTCGCCCCCTGCAGCCGCCGCGCCTCTCCCCTCTGCTGCCGGTGCGCCAGCCCCGGTGCTGGCGCTCTGCCTTCTTCCGCCCGACGCCCGTCGACGCAGATCATCGTCGACACCCCGGCGTCATCGACTCCGACATCGCGGCAAGTTCTCCGCGACCTCGAGGTCGGCTACGTACGACTTCATCGTCAACGCTTGTGCGGGAGCGTAATCCCCGCTATCGGTCTACATGGAGGTAATGTAACCCGTTCCGCAACCGTTATCGCATGTACTAGATAGATAGATCCTGGCTAGTTAGGGTTTCGTTCGCTAGAAAATTATTGTTTTCTGCACCGTAACCCCTTCATCTTTGATCCCTCTCGAGGAAGAGTGGACTTGGCTGGTGAGCTGGACTCCTAGAACGAGGAGTGTACTTTGCTTGTTCTGAAAGGACGATGTATTTCTTGGGCCATAGGGCGAAGGCATGCTTGACGTCTGCCAACGTTTTCTCCTCGTCACCTCCAGGTAACTCAAGTTCCAAGCTTTCAAATCCCGGCATAATTTCGTCCACCCCGACACGAGCGTAGCCGGAATTTGACCACAATGGTAGAGTTCTCCAGGTTCAATTACTAAAGCTTGCCCCACCGCCACCTTCAAAGTTATGTTTCTCATTGCTATATGTAGCTCACAACCTGTAGGCTCTGTGATGTCATCCACTGGGTAGGCACCAACGTCGACCTGACGCGTGGACCCAACGCTGCTTCTACGCTGAGATGGGGCGGCATGTGATTCATGGTCTAATTGGTGCCGCTCCTGAAGTTCCGTTCTTTGCTCCTTCAATGCTTTTATTTCCGCCCGTTGCTCCTTCATTTCACGTTCCAATTGTAATATCCGGTCGGCCTCCTTCTTCTTACCTCTGCTACGGCTTCTATAAGTGTGAGCGGATTCCGGCCACGCAGTCTTAAACGTAGCACCGCCAGGAAAGCCTCGAGCTCGTCCAACATGTTCAGGATTCCCCAGGGCCCGTGTCAGCTCGTCATCCTCTCTATCGGGTTTGAACACACCATTGCGAACATCATTAATTGCTGCTTCAAGCTTCTTTTTTATTTGATTAACGAGAACCTTCCATTTTCCCCTTCCAACAATCTCTCCGGTTTTAGGGTCCAACATTGCCCCATGCGCGAACAACCAGAATTTCGACCTCTCGGGCCATTCAAGTGTCTGTGGACGGACCCTCGATTGAAGCAGTTTTTCTTCATAGGCTAACCACTTAGGAATGGCGCTCTTGTATTCACCTGTCCCCAATGTATGGTGGTGTTCCTTCAGCCCAACATTCAATTTATTTATCGTCGATCGGGCCACAGCCATAGGTGATTCCCTATACGCCTTAAACGCCGCCCATTCAGATTCTAACTTCTTCCCTTGTGCTCCACTGAAATCTGGCACTTCTTTTGTTTCTACATATTGATTCCATAACTTTTTCTTCCAGTTCCGGAATTGTTCCGCCATCTTAATAAGAGTCCACTTCTTGAGGTTGTCCTTCTTCACTTTAGAGAGATCTGGCGGGAGGGTGAAATGTGACAACAGCGTGTATTAGACCAAATCCTTAAGAACTTGGTGGACATAACATGGGTCGTCCACATCTGCGACCGTCGTCTTATTCCATTCGCGTATGCTGATTGAGATCATGTCCCTAACAATAACTCCAGCTTGACTTATAAATTTGCTGCGGTTCTGTTTTGGTTCGAGCGGTTCGCCGGAATCAGCAATTTCCTCAATCGGTAACTTTGGATCCTCGCTCGTCATTCTTTTTGCCTTGCCTCGAGGAGCACCTGGTGGCTGTTTTTTCGCAGATTTGCTTGATCCGGATGGCTAAAAGAAAAATGAGTCGTTAATAAATACAACACAAATCAATTAATGCATGTAGTTAACAACAACATATCGCCATATTTATTATAAACACATATACACCTCTCCGCCGGAGTTTGTTATCACCACATCAAAGTCTTGTGACTCGATTCCAAAGTCGTTCGAAAATTGTTCGAAATCATAATCATCTACATCTCCTCCAGCTCGGGCATCATTAAAAATAAGTTGTTCCATTTGGTCTTCAATCTCTTCGTCTCGTTGAAATTGTGCTTCTTCTATCTGCTCGTCTCGCAAGTGCTCCATAGCTCAAATGTACCTGCAATCCATAGCTCGGGCATTATAAGCAAGTTTACATTTATTTATCTAAAAAACATATACAAGTATGGATCATATAGCACAACAAGGTGGCAGCGAAGAAAACAGTGTGTGCTCATCTTGCATACCTAACACAAAACTATATATATGGATCATATTTTAGAATTGTGCATATCTAACATAAAATCATCTTTTTTCGTACACATTTACAATCATCTCAATTTGCATATCCAACACACCATAATATATATACGGATCATATATATAAATTTCATATCTAACACATTTACAATCATCTCAATTTACAAAACAAAGATAGACACTGGACATGGACTGAAACATCAGTAATTAATGTAGCAATAAATCTAGCCAAGAGTGAGAACAAATGGCAGCGAGAAGCAAGACCTCCTGCAAACCGTGGACACACCCGAGTAGCAAGGACCTCCTTCAAGTTGCATAATTATCCAATATTCAAAATGAGAAGTATCATGGAATAGATAAATGAGAAGTATCCAATATTCAAAATGGCTGATAAACAAACTGGTTTAATCTTCTAGGGCAGAACACAATTTGTGGAATAGATAACTGAAAGTACAAGATGGCAATTGAATTTCATGAACAAATACAACCCACATCAATTATCTTCACCCATAAAACTGTCGCTGATCAACTGGCAAAGCAAGTAATACACTGATACATATTGATAATGCAAGTAATACACTGAATACATATTGATAATGCAAGCTACAATCAGCACATTTGAACCTATATGTATTGCTAGAAACTAGTAGCTGACTTGTTCACTCCTACATTTTCTGCACAGTAGAACCTATCCAAGATAAGCATTTTTGTAATGAAAGACACAAAACAACTTTTGTTTGTGACTATTGCTCATATAGGTTGTATAACCATTGAAATGAGGTGTTCTCTAAACTTTTGCTGCAGATATCCTTATTGAACTTTTCCCTTTAATCTTTTCCTCATACATGATGTAGTACTGACAATTACTACCGATAAAAACCAACCAGAATGCGTGTTTGGATGGATTTTTGCATTCAGAATACCATCTGTGCCCATGCAAACATAAACTTTTGTTTTCTGTAGAAATAAAATGAGCACACATGTTGTTTAACTGGTGAACTGGTACTATTTGCACAATGGTAGGAGTAAGGCAGTGGTACTAATAGCACTGCGCCCTGGGTTTGCTAGTAGATACAATGGCTGCAATTTTGCTAGAGGTTGACTATCCAAGTTTATTGTGCATATGAAAGTTTTTGTTGGGATCTAGGTGGATTGCGTATTGTAATCCGTGAATTTGCAAGCTAGTTGTCTAGCTGATGCAAAGATTGGAACCTAGCTAAACCTAAACCTAGCTAAACAACCCGAATAACATCTAAACCTAAACCTAGCTAAACCTAAATTGGAGGGAGAGGAGGAGCTCACCTTGGTCGGAGCAGCGCGGAGGACGGCCGGGCGACGAGGACGCCGGAGCAGCGCAGAGGAGTCGCGGGCCGGAGCAGCACGGGCCGGAGCAACAGAGGAGGTCGACCCGCGGGCGCACGCGGGCGTGGATCCAGGAGGCGTGGCGGCGTGGAGGAGGCCGAACTGCGGGCGTGGAGGAGGCGGTCGGCGTCGAGGAGGCCGAGTCGCGGGCGACGGCGACCGGAGCAAAAGGCCGGAGGGCAGCAGGGCGGCGAGAGGAGGTACACGGTGGCGCGTCGGAGCGGAGCAGGGCCGAGGAGAATCGATTTCGGGGGAGACTGAAATTTTTTGACGCGAGAACCGAACCTAAACACTTGGGAAAGACTTTTAGTCGCGGTTCGTGTTACGAACCGAGACTAAAGGGTCTTTAGTCGCGGTTGGTAACACCAACCGGGACTAAAGGCCCCTTTAGTCTCGGTTGGTGTTACCAACCGAGACAAATACCTTTTTTTTTCTTGTTTCTTTTTACTGATTTTTGTTTTTTTTTTCTTTTAAATTGTTTGAATTGTTTACTTTTCTGTTTCTTATTTTGGTTTCCTTATTTTTTGAATTGTTTTGGTTTCTATTTTATTTTTCTGTTTTGTTTTATATTTTCTAACATTTTAAGATGCCAAAGGTGATTTCTTCAAATTATATCATAAATATCTTTTTCTATGTTTTAAGGTTTTTTGTGAAGTAAGTACAGGAAATATGATTCCAAATGGCACCCAACTATTTTTCACTAAGAGTGGTGCACATATGATGGATGATCCCCAAGTTTGAGTTTTTTCTTTGAATTATAGCTAATTTTCCCTAGTTAATTGAGTTTATGTTGATTTATCGAAAGTAATTCAAATTTGAACTACAACTATTTGATAGTTTGGTCTGAAACTTTTGGAAAAATAATTTTAAGGTACACAACTAGTGGTTATATCACAGAAACATTGATAGTTCTAGAAAAAATATCACCTCTTCCGATGATTAGTCGTAGTGACCGTTTTGATGGTTTTTAAGAAAAAATGTAATAAAGTGATAATCACCTCAAAAATTCAAATCCTTTGGGGTGGGCTCCTTATATGTGTACTAGTTGCTATGAAAAATGGTAAACTTGATTTTTGCCAACATTTGCAAAAAAAGAATTCACAAAAAGGTCTATCATGTATGAACATCTAGAAGTTTCAAGCCAAATGACCAAGTTATGGTCATTTCAACGACATAGTTTGTGATAAAGATCTTATACTCCACACATAGGTGCATATTGGTATTTTAAACAACCTTGCCAAATGAATTCTTCAAAATATTTTCATAAATATCATTTTCCTTTTTTTAAGTGCAAAAAATAAGGTTTTTTGTGAAGTAAGTACAGGAAATATGATTCCAAATGGCACCCAACTATTTTTCACTAAGAGTGGTGCACATATGATGGATGATCCCCAAGTTTGAGTTTTTTCTTTGAATTATAGCTAATTTTCCCTAGTTAATTGAGTTTATGTTGATTTATCGAAAGTAATAAAAATTTGAACTACAACTATTTGATAGTTTGGTCTGAAACTTTTGGAAAAATAATTTTAAGGTACACAACTAGTGGTTATATCACATAAACATTGATAGTTTTAGAAAATATCACCTCTTTCGATGCTTAGTCGTAGTGACCGTTTTGATCGTTTTTAAGAAAAAATGTAAAAAAGTGATAAACACCTCAAAAAATCAAATCCTTTGGGGTGGGCTCCTTATATGTGTACTAGTTGCTATAAAAAATGATAAACTTGATTTTTGCCAACATTTGCAAAAAAAGTATTCACAAAAAGGTCTATCATGTATGAACATCTAGAAGTTTCAAGCTAAATGACCAAGTTATGGTCATTTCAACGACATAGTTTGTGATAAAGATCTCATACTCCACACATAGGTGCATATTGGTATATTAAACAACCTAGCCAAAGGGATTCTTCAAAATATTTTCATAAATATCATTTTCCTTTTTTTAATTGCAAAAAATAAGGTTTTTTGTGAAGTAAGTACAGGAAATATGATTCGAAATGGCACCCAACTATTTTTCACTAAGAGTGGTGCACATATGATGGATGATCCCCAAGTTTGAGTTTTTTCTTTGAATTATAGCTAATTTTCCCTAGTTAATTGAGTTTATGTTGATTTATCGAAAGTAATTCAAATTTGAACTACAACTATTTGATAGTTTGGTCTGAAACTTTTGGGAAAATAATTTTAAGGTACACAACTAGTGGTTATATCACAGAAACATTGATAGTTTTAGAAAATATCACCTCTTTCGATGCTTAGTCGTAGTGACCGTTTTCATCGTTTTTAAGAAAAAATGTAATAAAGTGATAAACACCTCAAAAAATCAAATCCTTTGGCATGGGCTCCTTATATGTGTACTAGTTGCTATGAAAAATTATAAACTTGATTTTTGCTAACATTTGCAAAAAAAGAATTCACAAAAAGGTCTATCATGTATGAACATCTAGAAGTTTCAAGCCAAATGACCAAGTTATGGTCATTTCAAGCCAAGCTAATTGACCGTGGCAAAACATCTCTGATGATCTACAACCGTCCGACAAAACATCTCTGATGATCTGCAACCGTTTGGAACGGTCACAGATCATCAGAGACGTCTTGCCGTTGGTTGCCCAAAGATGCCTCTGTCGAGGGGAGGGTTCACCTTCAGCCTTCACTGAGTGCTCTCTGCTACCCGTGTGCTGCCAAAATGAACAATAATGAGTAGACACTGAGTGTTGAACATGTCCGGGAGGGGGGCTATATATAAGGTACGTGTGCTTCTTTAGTCCCGGCTGGTAACGAAGTGGTCGTGATACTGCTGATCCAACAGCTCAGAATCTCTCAAAAGAAACACACCTCAGATCCAACGTCTCACAAGCGCTAGAAAGAAACACACGATCCATGTGCTTATTTAGTCTCGGTTGGTAACACCAACCGGGACTAAAGAAGCACATGGATCGTGTGTTTCTTTAAAGCACTTGTGAGCCGTTGGATGAAGATGTGTTTCTTGTGAGGGATTCTGAGCTGTTGGATGGGCACTATCATGACCAGTTCGTGAGTCACATGACCCTATATATAGCCCCCTCTTGAACATGTTCGGCGGTCATTGTCTCCTCATTCTACTTCATCGACAGAATACAAAGCATTCAGATTCCCTGCATACGCCCAGCGGTGCATTTCATATGCAGGCACTCACGAGCCACCGTTGGGCTGTATGCACGTGAAATCGTGTGTTTTGTTCCATGCATCTACAAAATACTTCAGTTCACTTGTTCTTCTGATACAAAACATTCGGATATTACACATCAACAATAATATCCCTCTCTAGTGTTTACTTGTTCTTCTGATTGCGCCGTAACCACGGACAATCTTCTTCATTTAACTTGATACTTGGATCAGTGTTGACTTTGAAGGGCGGAATGTCATGAAACTTATCGTAATCTTCTGACATGTCTGTCTTGTCCTCCACTCCCACAGTGACTCTTTTCCCTGAAAGAACTATGTGGCGCTTTGGCTCATCGTATGATGTACTCGCTTGCTTATCTTTTCTTTTTTTCGGTAGGGTAGACATGTCTTTCACATAGAAAACCTGAGCAACTTCACTAGCTAGGACGAATGGTTCGTTCTCGTACGAAAGATTGTTGAGATCCACTTTAGTCATTCCGTATCATGGGTCTACCTCTACCCCGCCTCGTAGGTTGAACCATTTGCACTTGAACAAAGGGACCTTAAAAGTAGGTCCATAGTCAAGTTCCCATATCTCCTCTATGTAACCATAATATGTGTCCTTTGTCCCGTTGCAGTTTGTTGCATCAAAGCGTACTCCACTGTTTTGGTTGGTGCTCTTTTTATCTTGTTTGGCTGTGTAAAATATATTTCCATTTATCTCGTACCCTTGAAAAGTCAATATAGTTGAAGCTAGTGATGTGGCCAACAAGTATAACTGTTCTTCAACATTGGTGTCATTAATGAGACATCTTTTTAACCAACTGCTGAAAGTCTTCATGTGTTCTCCATCAATACAATCTTCAGATTTCTCCGGGTATTTGGAGCGTAAAACATTCTTGTGTTCCTCGACATACGGACCCACCAAACTAGAATTATGTAGAACGGTGTCGTGTGCTTGAGTGAAAGAATCCCCGTCTTGACATATTGTTGCTTTCTTTTCTAGGGTGCCTTTTCCATGCAGTCTCCCCTCATGACGTGATTCAGGAACACCGATCGGCTTCAGATCAGGAATAAAATCTACACAAAACTCAATGACCTCCTCTGTTCCATAACCCTTGACGATGCTTCCTTCTGGCCTAGCCCGGTTATGCACATATTTTTTTAAGACTCCCATGAACCTCTCAAAGGGGAACATGTTGTGTAAAAATACAGGACGAGAACATAAATCTCTTCGACTAGGTGGACTACAAGGTGCGTCATAATATTGAAGAAGGTTGGTGGGAACACCAACTCGAAGCTGACAAGACATTGGACCACATCCTTCTCTAATTTTTTTAGAGTTAGTGGATTGATGACCTTCTGAGAAATTGCATTGAGAAATGCACATAGCTTCACAATGGGTTCTCGAACATTTTCCGGTAGCAGCCCTCTCAATGCAACCGGAAGGTGTCATAATCACGTGACAGTCATGAGACTTTAGATTCTGAAATTTTTGCTCTGCCATGTTTATTATTCCTTTTATATTTGATGAGAAGCCAGATGGAACCTTCATACTGCGAAGGCACTCAAAAAATATTTTCTTCTCTTCTTTAGTAAGAGCGTAGCTTGCAGGACCTGTCTGATTCTCTGAATGAGTATCGTCTCGATGCATCTCTTCGCTCATACGTTGATGGGTCTGCCTTCCTTTCGGTGTACCTTTTTTTGACTTCCCTTTTTTTGACTTCCCATACACGCCCAAGAAGTTTAGCAAATTGCAACAAATGTTCTTTGTCATGTGCATCACGTCGATTGCAGAGTGAATTTCTAGCATTATCCAATATGGCAGCTCCCAAAATATAGATTTCTTCTTCCACATGGGTACGTGGTTGTTTGCGTCATTCGGAACAGTGAGTCCGCCAGGACCCTTTCCAAAGATTACATTTTAATCCTTGACCATATCATGTATAGCAGAACTAGAAGGGCGGGTAGGCCTCGGCCGATGATCTGCCTCACATTTGTAATGCTTGCCTTTCTTCCTTAACGGATGCTTGGGTACAAGAAACCGATGATGACCCAGGTACACATTCTTGTTACCTAAATGTATACTATCAGTCTCAGCTAAACAGTGCGTGCATCCATTGTATCCCTTGTTTGACTGTCCTGAAATGTTGCCTAGAGCAGGCCAATCATTGATGGTTACAAAAAGCAAAGCTCGTAGATCAAATTCCTCCAGTTTGTGCTCATCCCCCACACGTACACCTTCCTCACACCACAACTGCAAAAGTTCTTCAACTAATGGCCTGAGGTACACATCAATGTCGTTGCCAGGTTGCTTCGGGCCTTGAATGAGCACTGGCATCATAATGTACTTCCGCTTCATGCACAACCAAGGAGGAAGGTTATAGATACATAGAGTCACGGGCCAAGTGATGTGACTGGAGCTCTGCTCTCCAAAAGGATTAAAGCCATCTGTACTTAGGCCAAATCTTAAGTTCCTTGCGTCATCTGAAAATGTCAGGAACTCTCTGTCAATTTTTCTCCACTGGGACCCATCCACGGGGTGTCTCAACATCAAGTCTTTTTTACGATCTTCTTTGTGCCAACGCAACAACTTGGCATGCTCTCTATTGCTGAACAAACGTTTCAACCGTGGTATTATAGGAGCATACCACATCACCTTTGCAGGAATCCTCTTCCTGGGGCGCGGCTCGCCCTCAACATCACCAGGGTCATCTCGCCCGATCTTATACCGCAAAGCACCGCATATAGGACATGCATTCAATTTTTCGTGCTCACCGCGGTAGAGGATGCAGTCATTAATGCAAGCGTGTATCTTATGCACCTCTAATACTAGAGGGCATACCACCTTCTTTGTTTCATACGTACTAGACGGCAATTCGTTATCCTTTGGAAGCATCTTCTTAACTATTTTTAACAATTTTTCAAATCCCTTGTCAGAAGTACCATTCTCTGCCTTCCATTGCAACAATTCAAGTGTGGTACCTAGCTTTTTCTGGTCATTTTGACAAGTTGGGTACAACAATTTGGCGTGATCACCTAACATACGCTCCAACTTCAACCTTTCGTTTTCACTTCCACAGTCCATTTGTGCATCACGAATGGCCCGACGAAGATCATCGTCGGGCTCATCAATAATGGGATCTTCTTCAGTTTCGTCTTCTCCCATTGTAGTATCACTGAACCAAGGATACTTGTCATTATCCTCCTCTTCTTCATTTTCTTCCATGATAACCCATGTTTCTCCGTGCTTGGTCCAACAATAATAACCAGGCATAAAACCATTATGCAAGAGGTGTGAGTGAATGACTTTTGAGGTAGAGTGATCACTCATATTCTTGCAGGCACTACATGGACAACGAATAAAACCGTTCTTCGGCTGGTTTGCCTCAGCTATATGAAGAAAATTATGCATGCCATCAATGAACTCAGGACAACATCGGTCACCGTACATCCATTGTCGGTTCATCTGTATTACATAAAAGTATATCGAACCCCATTATTACACTACTGTCATAAATAATATGTAAGAGCAAATTAATTAATACAATGTCATCCATTAAAATAAGAGTAGAGTATTGACAACTGGTAATACATAGTTCTCATAAAACATACATTAACTGAAACAAATATAAAAATTATCTAAAGAATTTAAATCCAACAACAAATGCGATCAAAATCGCAACTAAGGTAAATACTGAACCCACGGCATAATGATACCAAGCCTCCCGATTAATGGCATATTTTCCAATCCTTTTTATCTTCAAGCGCATTGCATCCATCTTGATCTCGTTACCATCGACCACGTCGGCAAGTTTGAGCTCTAATTTCATCTTATCTTCTAAGCATTGAAGATAAAGATCTTCACTTCTTTTCAATTTTGCTTTCAAATCATTGTTTTCTTTATCCAAAAACTCGACAATAGGGTCAGGTTCAATTTCTTGTTCAACTACCTTCTAGATAAAAATAATTCTATGTCAAGTTGGTCGCCATAATTGCCAGAAACATAGAATGAAATAAATAGTTTTGAAAATATACCACATCCGAATCATAGACCGGACGAGGACCGACGGGGACGGATATCAGAACCATGACACTATACATATAATACAAGTTAGAAAATTATACAAGTAGTAACTATGCATCTAAATCATAAAAGCTATGTTTTTAAAAATCAAACAAAATAAAATATAGAGGCTCACCGAGGTGGTGACGGGACGGCGCGGGCGATCGACGTCGATAAGGCTCCTCACCACACTAAAACACATAAATCATTATTTTAGTTTGAGAACAAATTGCATATATACACAAATGAGATCATAACTTAGGCATTATATCGAACACCTTGTTTGCACAAAAAAATTGAAATGAGCAAAATGAGCTAAATAAGCAATGCCGGAAAGAGGATGAAGAGGCTAACCGTGGGGTGCCTTCAATCTTGCCAAATGGTGTAAAATATTATGGATTATCTAGTCTTGGGGAGAGGAAATGGAGAAGAAATGGAGAGGAAATGGTTTTGAGCTCGGGCTCGGTGGGAAAAATGGAGTGAGTAGGGGTGGAAGAAGCTGATAAAGGTCAGGACCTTTAGTCCGGTTTATGTTATGAACCCGGACTAAAGGGTTCTGACGTTGGGGCCCGCCTCTGCTGCCGCATGCGGTGAACCTTTAGTCCCGGTTCATAACACGAACCGGGACTAAAGGTCCCTCACAAATTCGGTGATGTGGCTCTCACCCCTTTAGTCTCGGTTCAAAAAATGAACCGAGACTAAAGGGGTGAACCAAAGGCTCGTTTTCTACTAGTGGCTGTACGTGACTGGAATGTGCACATTCGTTTCCTCATGTATGTCTACATTCATCTGCGTTTGTGTAGTCTGTGAGCAAAAATCGTCATCTGTATTTGACTCCTTCTTTGTTGCTGAGTAGTAACATGCAACTATATGTACGTACATGCATGATGCATGCACATATATAGTAGAACTATTGCTACTGTACTGTATAGATACTGACGTATTAAACTCAGTATAATGCTCGAATTCTCACATTTGATCTAAAAATATATTTATTGATTGCTGGAAGGCGACGTGGCTCACAGCCACAAGTAGAGAGACTTGGACCCTGTTTCGAGTTGAACAGAACGGATAAGATCTCCGTACGTACGTGTCATCTCAGACTGACTGAACCCTTTTTGGGGGTTATAGGCATGCAAATTGACTAGCGCATGCGGGGTCGATCGATGGCTAGCTGCGAGGGACGTTTTCGTTGCGCTCCGTGGAATTATGCTGCGCGTATACGCTAGCAATATATTCTCTTCTGCTTGTCATCGATCGTAGCCTAGAATCGTGTTATTGTCATGTTCATGCCACGCGTACGTTGCCTTTCCAGAAGAATGGCCAACACGTATAGGCGGGCGGGTTAAGATTGTTGCATAGTAACTAGCCTTGAATTTGATTAGAAGAAAATCAGGTAAGAGCGTAAAGAAGGTGAAAATGGACCCAAAAAATAGCAGTACTCTCTGTCATAAAAATTAGCACGACTGTACAATTAAGTTGAACAAATCAATGGCGCGACGACATGTTTTCCACCGATAAGGATAATGTGAAAGGAATACAGAGATTACTACACGGAGTAGCTAGCTCGTGTGCATTGTTTTTCAAACACGTTAACATCCATATCACCTCATGAAATTGCTTACAAGGCTCCACTTCCATTGATCAATCAAGCGGCCTGTAGCAGTGCAAAGTAGGTATTTTTAGTCACTGACCTTGACGTACAGGGGAGCCGTGTGGCTAGTCACCAATGGATGTCGTCGGCTCATGTCACAAATTATTACGTATGGACACTAAGGAAAGAGCCCATCTTGGCAAAGTGGTGTTTTCCAAGTTCAATCGGGCTTACGTATGTCTATGTATACATATACACGTTAAATCTATAAGTAACTATGATATAAACCTATAATATGAGAGGTTCGTTTCTGGGCCGTAACTCCTCCTTGCTTGGGCGACCAGCGCGATGACTCATCGTCTCCAGAGTGCCAGGGTGTTGACGAGAAGTAGAAGTCTATGGGTACCGGTGTGCCTCGTGGAATTATCTTGGGTGGTGGTTGTCGCAAGGCTCCGTTCTCGTGGCCTTGGTCGTGGGTCTGTTGGAGAAGTTGTTTAGCCATACTTCGTTGCCAGAGGCGGAGCTTGCCAATTCTTTCGTAGGAGTGGGTAGATACAATATATGAGTTCTTTGGTGGGGTGGACACATAAAAATTTCTAACCTAAGCTCTCTTAATAAAAAAAACATTCACAAATGTGCAAATCCCGAGGAGGGGGGAGATGGGGCCACCTGGTCACGCACTAAAACAGTCCACTGTTTGTTGCGCCTCTTGGAAACCGTCAAATATCAAGAGACGTCACTAAAAGGTAGGAGTCCACTGTTTGTTGCGCCTCTTGAAAACCGTCAAATATCAAGAGACGTCACTAAAAGGTAGGAGTCACAACTTACTGATGACACTAGAGCGTGGGCCATTTCTTGGCGGTCGACCAAAAGTTGATACAAATCCTATTTGATCTGTAGGCTGAGAGTTATTTTCGAAGCGAAAGATTGGCCCGACTGTGATGACCATGGACACTACTTCCATCTTAGTTACATTGTTACCACTTCCTCATCCCCGATGCTCAGGTAAAATCCTAAATCCTATCTAAGGGTGAAAACTCAAGATTCAAAGTCTCTAATTTATTTTCGGGGCATTCACGACATACCTTTTTGACCTCTACGGGCGTTGTAGTCAGCTGAATCTCGATAATGGGAAATAATGTTCTTCCCACAGACGGATGTTGAAGGTGGATTGGTGTTTTTCTACGGTCTAATTTGATTCATTTCCCACCATCTTAGATGCCTTGGGCTGTTGTTGTTGCTTTTTGCGTCCTCCGCCTCCTCACCTCGCCCTAGCTTAATTTCTTTAGGATGATGATTTTTCTCATAGTTTTTTATGCAATTAAGCCGGTTCAACGCTATGTAGTTTTGAAGCTTTAGAAGTCATTAACTTGATGCCGTGCTAAGACGCTCCACCACTCAAAATGATAGTACGAGTATAATATACTCGTATTTCTACACGTTCATGGATCGACAATTGATTGATCTCACACCAAAAGAAAATTCCCCGATCTTTATTATACTGTATAAAAAAACACCCTTCTAGGTTTAGCTAGCTGGACGCGTATCGGCATGTATCACTGTACTTATGGACATATGTAACATCCCAAATTTCTCAAAAATTTAAAACTTTGCATTCATGCATCATGCATCTTAAAAGTATGACATTGAGATCACATAAGGAGTAAATTGAATTTTATTTATAATATTAAATAGAACTGTTTTCATTAAAGAGGTTTATTTGAGCTCCTTTTGCAAATCAGTATTTTATTATTTTATTTATTCAGAAAAATGATATCAAAAAGTTACAAATTTAATTAGCTTTACAAAACATATTTTTATAAATTTTTCTGAAATGTTTTGATAAGTTTTAAAAATTAAATTTGAATTAAAAGTTTGAAATCAGAAAATTGTTTTATTAAAAAAAAAGAGGAGAGAGGCCAACTGGGCCGAAGCCCACGGCGTGAACCCTTTCTCTACCGCGCGCGCGAGCTGCTTCGGCCCAACAGCAGCCCGGCTCCCTCCCCGCAGACGCTGACGACCGGGCCCCACCTGTCATCTCCTTCGTCGTGGAGAACACGAGCTCTACCGAACTCGAAAACGAATCGGATCAAATCCGTTGTTTAAACGCGGATTAATCGGTCCCCTTCGCCCCTATATAAACCCCCCCTCCGCCTCCGTCTCCCGCGTCCAAAACCCTAACAGAAACACGCCAGAATCGCGAGATCGTCGCCGACATTGCCGCCGCCGCAAACCGCATCGTTCCGGTGAGTTCAACACGCGAGCTTCGTCTCCACGCCCCTCTACGCCTCCCCTTCACCGTACGCGTCTAACGGACTTGCTCCGGCGTGGGTTCGTGCACCAGGGCGGCTGATTCATCGAAGACCGACGCCGCCGTCCGCCGCGCTTCTCCGACGAGCTCGCAGAGGAGGAGAAGGGCCACCTCGACCACGTCCATCGCGCCATCAAGTCCGCCGCCGTCTCCCGCGTCCAGTGGTATGAGTTTCACCCCTCCCCTAGCCGTAGAACGTGAGGTTCATCGTTTCCGACGAGGGCGCCGCCGCGGGCACGAGATCTCCGGCGTGCTCCGGCCGGCCGCGCACACCCTTTAGATCCGAGCTGTCCGTTCGAGATCGGACGGGCGAGATTAGATCACTTATACCGCTTCGTCCAACAGATCTGGCGCGTTAGATTTAAATAGATCGGACGGTCCTCATACGCGATCCGCGCGAATCGGTATCGCACAATCACAGCACGCCGCGTGGCGCTTTTAATTTCTATTTTCGGCAGAGATTTGTTTTAAAAACAGAAAATAACACAAACTTGTAAAAATCATATCTTTTGATCTGTTCATCCAAATTTGATGAATTTTATATCCACGTGTAGCCCTGCTCGTGTAGTTTAATATGGTTTCATTAGTTTATCCTTTTATTGCATATTAAATTGCGAAATTAAATTGTTTAACTTTCGGATATTAAATCAATAACTTAATTAATAAATTTTCTCTCCAAATAAATCCAATTGTTTTAGAGAGATATTATTGTCCTCTGTCCAGAGAGTGTAACATGATTTTTATTTGAAACTTATTCTAATAGACTTAAAGAAATTGGTTTTATAATTCAAAACTACTAATATGCTCATTAATTAAATGATTAATTAAAATATTTAAAATATTGATCATTGCATTTTTTTGCATGAATAACAGAGAACTTAATATAGTAATTAATTGGTCTTGTGAAGTTCATTGCATATTAAGCATGCATACATATTTTTGTATTGATATTCTAAGTGTTATGCTTGTGTGTTTATTGAGTGTTATTTTTTGTCTCTAGATTGTGAAGAGGAGGAAGGTCCTTGTGATTGTTATTCTTGCTGTGCTTGTTCCCTTTGTTACCAAGGCAAGTGACATTCATCATCTATCCTATGTTTTCTATATGCATTATTAGTAGATTTTGAGTAGTATGCATGATAGGGAAATTTTGATACTATCTTAGAATGCTAAGTTAGTCTACACTTTGAAAATATCCTAGTAGTGTGTAGCCATCCCTTCCCTTGCAGCCACCAAAAGTTTTATTAGATGCTTAGCTATGCTATAAAGAAGTTTACTTATCATGTTATGGAATTATTGCTAAGTGTTAAAACATTGAATACACTTCTGGGTGGAATTGGTTGGTTGGTTTATGTTGAGTGGCTTTTGGGACTATGCTTGTGGTTGTCTTCGCCTAGGATGAATTTCTATTCTACTTAGCGCCATGAGTATGGTGGTTTTCACCCAGAAGTGCACTTGTGGACGGTCACCCAGGAACAAAGAGATTACTAAGTCCCTCCAAGTTTAGAAGCTTCCCGTGCAGCCTTTTGACAATGGGCTCTGTCTAGAACGACTAAGTTGTGAGAGTGCAACCTGTCAGCTTGACAAGCAGATGTAGAGTTGATAGGTGGAACGGGTCTTGCTAGTATGGTTGCATTCTTCTTCTGAAAGTTCTTGTCTCAATTCTCTCCTTTCCATAATGCACTCCGCGTGTATAGGATATCTCGGACAAATTGAGTCTTAAGGTGAAAGTGCACAACCTCTGCAGAGTCGACAAACTGAGTACTCAGCCGTGTCCCCGGTGATGGACAACTTCGAGCAACTGGACAAGGATGGACGGAAGAATCTCAACATGGTTTTCAGAAAGTAAAATTTGACTAAGGAAAGAATTATTGGTGCACCTGGGCTTCATCCCTTGGTGCCAAGTCTTTGAGATACAAAAGTGTTTTACAAAAGATAGGAGAAAATTGGCTTTCTGCAAAATAGCCTCCAAACCCCACTAAGCCAAATATGCATATAGAATTAGACTTGTCATAATTTATCCACCATAGTCACTTGCCAATACTTCATTGTATTGACCTCCTTCGGGGGCTGCATATTCAAATGTGCAGATAATTCTGATGAGGAGTAAGTTTGGACTCGATTCTACACCCAACATGTCTGCTCGTGGCGTATGCTAGAAGAGGACGCCCATTGCTTTTATTTTCGTTGTGAACTCTGAATATTTTTAGCTAGTCTTCATGACTATGCACTTTGTAATAAAGCTATACTTGGCTATTTTTGGATCTCGATGTAGTATTTTGATACTTATGCAATGATACTATATATTTTGTACTGTGGTGCTAGCAGTGATCCAGGTACTACCACATAACACCGGTGTTCCATCTTTATTTAAAGATGGGGCGCTACAACATATATTCCGTCACGTACGGGCCTTTCGGGTTTGTATATATACATGTAACTTTCGTGCGTCCTGTTCGGTAGGTTCCAGAAGCAGCCGGCGCTGGCGGCCGGGGAAGAGAGCTAGCTCCAAGTAAGAAGCTAGCTCTTTGTTTAAAAGCTACTAAGTACACCATGACGTGTCCTTGACACGGAGAGGTCCTAGCTAATGCGCTTGGCTTATCCCTGCACGCATACATACCGGCCGTTTAATTAGTTCTTTCGGTTTGCTGATATAAACTAGTGGCAGTTGCAGCAAGGGTCAGACGTGTGACACGACGCGATGCTTGACGGACGGACGACGGGGACGGGTCCGATTAAGAAGAAGAAGAAGATGCCCGCGCGTGAGGGCGGTGGTTATATTAGGTAGTAGGACGTACTCGTAGTACGTAGGACAGTGCACGCACGCGCTCGCTTTTGCTTATCTTCTTCTGTTGTTGCGGGTGCGGGTGAGGAGACGTCGTTGGTTGGGCGGCCGTTAGAAGGACGTACGCTAGATAGCGATCGTCGTCTATTCGGCATGGACAATGTCGCCAAGACCAAGAGACCTAAGTTGGGCGTGAGTTCGAGGAGCCTTGCTCATGCATGGCCGGCCCCAACTTAAAGGATGCATGGCCGCCGCCCGCCCGCCCATGTGGCTGAATGGGTTTTGCTCATGGGAGCGTGCCGCGGCTGGTTGGTTGGTTGGATTTGGATATCAGTTGCGTCGTCGTGCGCTATCCCATTTTCCCGGCGGGCGATCGAGAGAGCCGGCGCACGCAACTCACTTCCGGGAACACTGGGCGCACGTCGTACGTGTCATGTGCTGACAGGCAAACTACCTAGTCATAGTTACTTTGATCGGGGGCCAAGCAGTCTGGTACGTTCAGCTTGCCGGCCTTGGATGGATCAAAACGGAGGAAACCACCAACTCCATCTTGCCGTCAGCAGCTCCGGGAAGCGGGACCTAGTATAGGGCTATAGGCAGGCTAGCAGTTAGCATGCGATTGGTCAGTGATCAGGCCATGCCTACGTGGCTGTGTCAATGGCAGAAGAAGCCTTATCTGGGACGTACATCTCAAATCCGACGGTATGTGTAATACTTTGTAAAAAGACCCTCCATTTGTTTAAATGGACAAAACGACCCCCCTATATTCCATGATTGGGAGATTATTTGGAAAATGGCTAGTTGAAATAAATATTATTACATCCAAGAAAATGTTATTGCGTCCAGAAAAATGTTATTACATTCGGAAAATGTTATTACATCCGAAAAATATATCCGGAAAATGTTATTACATTCGGAAAATGTATTTGTTTTGTTATAGAACTCAGACCCTCATGCGGTTATATATATATATATATATATATATATATATATATATATATATATATATAAACAAGTATGTAATTTGTATATGTATATATACAAACAAATATGTATTTTTTATATTTATAAACATCATTCCGAAAATGCTTTAGTACATATTTGAGTACAATGCAAACTATTTTCTTATTACGTTAATCCGAATAAATAGAAACCAAAAAAATATGTCATTGCTTAATTCGAAAAACGTAATGTGCACTTATTAATGCTAATGATGAAAAGTTATGTAGGTATCTCCATAATACCGAGTACAAGAAACGCTTAAAAGTAAAGGGGGTTAATGCAAAAACTTAGCACGAATCTCCAACAAACAAACGGTATTGATGGAAGGTGCGGTCGCACATAGTTGCAGAAAAACCGCGTTGCAGAAGAAGCGCAGAAACTGCGTACCTGGCCTAAACCTTGTCGTGCATATCTCGTTTGTTCCCGAGTGTTCGAGCAAACCCCTTTCATTTTCAAGCAGCTCGTCAATGGCAGGCGGCAGGCCCCACTGGATTTGGTCGTATCGGACGTATAAATTTTGAATGAGTCATTGATCTAAAATATTCAAGTCTGCAAAGAAAAACGCGAGAGAAAATACGGAAGGTACTAGCGACAGTCCAGATTGGAACGTGTGTGGCCGGCCGGACACCGATCGATCCATGGCAGACCATCCGAGTTTCATCCTTCCTTGAATCCTTGGGTCCAGCATAACTTCATGTGGTAGCTTCTAGCGACATAAATCAAGAACCCCCAGTAACCATAGAAGATTTCATTCCGCTCTCTCAACTCTCAAGATTGGACAAAATTAAGCATCATACAATCCCATCCTGCTACGTACAATTGAAAATATTGTATCAATCAAACCTTTGTTAATTGTTAAGACATCTGCTACTTGATTTGCCGGAGTTAACACAAGGCATACAAAGAATACCATGATCTAGGCATCTAGCTTCTCTTCGATATAGTGTCGGTCGATTTTCAAGATGCTTCGTCCTATCATGTTGTATAGTATTACGAGCAATATCAATCGTTACTTTGTTGTCACAATATAACAATAACGGTTGGACTTGTATAATCCATTCCGTTAGAAGTATTCGCGGCCATAGTATTTCACAAATTCCATGTGACATGGCTCCAAATTATGCTTTAGTTGTTGATCTTGCCAACACACTTTGTTTTTAGCTTCTCCATGCAACAAGAATGACTCCTACAAACGAACAAGATTTAGATGTTGATCTTCTATCATCGACGGATCCCGCGTAGTCTGCATCTCTATAGCATTCTACTTGTGAATAGCCGTGAGTAGTATAAACAAGGCATCTTTCATACATCCTTTAAGATAACGGGTGATCCTCTAGTTTCCTCATCCATATGATGAGAACATGGATCATGCATGAGATTGCAGACAACACTTGCGGAAAAATCTATACCACAACAATTATTAGAGAGATAAGTTAAGATCCAACTAATTGTTGGTAGCGCTCTCAATCCCCATGAGGTCCATATTCACTGATCAAGCGATCATTCTTCTCGAGTAGCAACAACACGACATTGACAATCATGTTTCCGATATTAGATCAAAAGTATACTTATTACATCGTGATAGATAGATGCCTTCTAGGACTTCTCGAGACTTCGTCATTTGCACGAAAGTACTTCAGTTGTCCTAGATATTTGACTTCAGATTCTCCAGCTTGATTTTTCTTCAGATGTTTTATCTCCTTAATATCATCTCATGTGATAATGATATCATCAACATACAATTTGAGATAGCTAGCTTGCGCTGACAACCTTTATAAAATAGGGTATGGTCAGGATTACTCTGATTATATAACCAATATGAAGCAAACACTTTCGGAACCAATCAAACCATGGTCTAGGTGACTATTTCAAAACCATACAAGGAGCTGTATGCCTGTATCATCCTAATCGCGGGGGTGATATTGAGACGACAATAGATTGGATTGATATTGAGACGACTGCACACCACCTCAAGGAGGCGTGGCTATCTTTGATTATAGAGAGACGACAAGCGTCTAGGGTTTACTCAATGACTAGGATTAAATCTAGGCTAACTACACAATTACTAGCTAGTAATAATAGTTTAACGCTAATTAACATGCACATACATACGCGCACACGCTGTATTATACGCATGTAGGCTAGGCGGCCGATCAAAAGCTGATGGGGTAGACGTGCTCCATGTTGGGGTAGAAGAGCCCCCAGTTCTGCTCCACGCCGTTGTCCTTCTGGTCCTCGTTGAACATGGAGAATACGTAGGTCTCGATGCCGCCCGGGTGCCGCGGGGTGCCGCGCCCGACGTGGTTGATTAGATACTGATTGTAGATCCTGGCGTTGGCCGGCGACGCCGCCTCGCCGCCACCCGACGGCCACCCGCTCTCCGAAACCACCAGCGTCACGTCGCTGCCGCCGTGCTTGGCCATTGCCGTGTAGAAGGCGTCCACCGTGGTGTCGAACAGGTTCTGGTACCCGTAGGCGCCGTCCTGGACCACGGTGCCGGAGGCTGTGAAGAGGGCGTAGCTCATGTCCATGGCGCTCGGGTTGTAGGCCCACGCAAGGTACGGGTAGATGTTAGCCATCAGCGGCGCGCTGGTGCTGGCAAGGAACTGCACCACGGGGCCCATGAACGCGTCCGCCTCGCCGGTGAAAGCGCCGGCCGAGGGCGGGCTGTACACGCCGAGGATGGCCTGCGACACCGACGTGGTTACCTTGATGTGTCCCAACCCGGCGGAGGCGAGCGCGCCCTGCACGTTCTGCATGGCTGGGAGGAGGTTCGAGGTGGCGCCGCCGGCGACCTCGTTGCCCACGCAGACGTACCGGAAGGAGACCTGAGGATACGCCTGGATGTTGTTCCTCACCCACGATGCGGCGGCGGCCGGGCTGGCGGCGAGCGCGGAGAGGACGTCGTTGGGCGCCCCCACGACCACGTTGACGCCCGTTCCGCCGACGGCCTGCAGTGCCGCCTGGTCGGGAGCGTACAGCCGCATGGAGTTGATTCCGTAGTTCTTGAACATGCTCACGACGGTGCTCGCCGCCGGCAGGTTGTCGGCGCTCATACCGTAGCACACACCGATGGATTCGACGCCTGCGTACGTGAAGAGAGGTAACTTTGGTCAGTTAATTAATCTTGAAAGAAATCATTATAGCTGCATGAAAATGATTTACTCCAGTTTGTACTGTTCCATTGCCTTGGTCTAGCGGGTGACGAACGGAAGAAAAAATACATTGAAACGAAGTTAAAGGTCTCTCGGGTAACGACGATGGAAGGAAAAAAATGGAAAAGAAACTAAATGGGTGTAGAAATAAAAGAAAGAATGGCGGCGATGCATGAATATACAGCAACAAGCGGCCTTTTTGACCTGTTGGCGAGGGATTATACTGTCTCTCCGAAAAGGACGTTTAACTGAAAAATTGGATGAATCCTATTTTATCTCTCTCTCTCTCTCTGATCTCTGATAAGTCATTTTATTTATGTTTTCTTACAGTCACGACTTGCTGTCAGATGCAGGCTTGACCGCTTTGTCACTTCCTACAAAAACGTTAGGTGGAAAGGAATTGGGCGGATAACATATAATCTTTGGCTAGTTTCGTGTCCAAGAGACAACTTTAAAGGAAGGAGTGAACTTTTGACTAGCTTCGTTTACTGAATTTTTTACCTAGGACTCTTTGACTTGCTTAATTTACCAAGGAAACATATACTATAATATTATGTAAATTTTACGGAATTTGGTAAGAATGTAAGAACTTATTTACTCTTACGAATTGCAACTCCAACCAATATTGTTGTGGCATAAATTACTTTGTACTTGCACGGCGCTAGTCGACTATATTTAGTAGGTGGTCCAGTACGAATTAATATCTATGTTTTCACGTATAATATATATCTATACATGTTTTATTGTGTATGTTCATTCATTTTAGTATGCATGTAAACAATAATTGCGATAGTTAAAACATTTTATATTTTAAAACAGACGAAATAGTGGAGGGCCGAGATCGACCACACCCTGGCTAGCTACTGGCCGGAAGACTATCTTGGAATATAGGGGAGCTCATACATATATATGCATACATGCTGGGACAAATTAAGTTTCTGGTCTAACGTCTGCAGCACGGCCGTTGGATAGTCCACATAAGATGGATGTCGATCGCCATGGGGTGCATGCATGCCGGCCGCCCCCGCAGGGGCTGCGCCTCCTTGGTACCCATTTCAACCCATAACGTATCATAGTTCTTTTCAACCCATTTTAGGCAGACCAAACTTGGAGAGACCAACAAGAACCACACCTGGGTTAGTTAAGTTTGTACCCTATAGCTACTTAGCTAGACCGAGATCGAAGCGTGTTAATTAAGTTGTACTTTGGCGATATAGTGACAACACGAGAGAGTTGCTAGTGAGTTAGTTACTACTACTAGCTTTGCTAGCAGCTGGTGTGCCTGATGGTGCAAGCAGTCACTTTCGTCAAACTTGCCAAATGACTAGGACCGGCAGGTGCAACATCGCGCATCGCTGATAAAACGTCAAGATACGACCGGCCGCGCGCGAACCGGAGGAAGAAGAAAAATATGGTCATTAGTTATATGCAACGTTAACACGGGTGGTTATGCAGTTTTTGCACCGAATTAATCAGGGAACAGACCATCAACCAAGTGGAGGGACTGCATGCTTAGCATGTGTGTATGTCAAGCCATGCAGAGCTTTTGCATGCACGCATGCATAGGAGGTTAATTAAAATGACACTGGAGAAAGAGATCATTAATTGCTCTTAGTTTAATAGTTGAAACTAGCCAAAAATATCCTTTTCAGTTATGTGATTTATTTCCTACATATATACAACATAGTCGAGATTGCAGATATGCACTTCCACCGTCTGCATGCGGTGTAACTTTTGGGTAGACAATATTCCGTACGTGGATGATGGAAGCAAACAAAATTCAAGCTTACTGATGTTTTTTTTTGAATTTTACAAAATTTAGTTTGTTTAGTTTTCAAAAAAAAAACTGTCAAATGCATTGCTGGATGCACAAGATAGAGAATGAGAGACTGCCGTTGCCGTTTCGGCTCTACCATGCAAACGCTAGCGCGCGGGAAGAATAGAACGCGCAGAAAGAAAGCGATATCCACCCAAGGACAGCACTGTGCGTACGTCTGTGGGTCTAAAAAGAAGAATAAAATATGTGACGTTTGTAAGAGATTCATATGTGATGACCATGCGCACACACCATGGATAATGCATCTCTGGATGAAATCTGAGTTAAACATAGGTTTTTCTTCTACGAAACCCCCTGCATGATTTGCATGAAAAAAATCCAGAGAGACTGAGAGAGAGAGGGGGGGGGGAGGCAAGGAAGGAGAATTACTTTGTGGGATGGTGGCGAAGGCTCCGAGAAGCAATGCCAGAGCGAACATGGAGGCAACACCTTGGCTCGCCATTGGGTAGACTACCAGAGACTCTCTCTCTCTCTCTCTCTCTCTCTCTCTCTCTCTCTCTCTCTCTCTCTGTCTATGTGGTTCTAGTGTGTTTGTGAGACCAAGCTAGACGTCGTCTTTTCTGCTGAAGCCACCACTGGATACCAGCCCCTTATATAGGGTCCGAGGAGACAGAGTTTGGTCCAATCCACTCGCAAGCGCAGGCCCAACATCTCCAGCGACATTAATTTAGCCTGTTGCGATTGACTACCTAGGCCGTTTGCATGCGTCACCCGTCTCAACAGTGTCTGGTTGCTAGAGGTTATCCGGTACACTAGGTTTGTTGCAGGTAAGGGGATAATACATCATAGTAGTAGCACCAAATAACTTTTGAAAAATAGTTTGAATTTTGGACGCCAGGCATGATGTACCATGAAAGTGAAGTTTCTAGGTCAATGGCGGGTTGTGCCGTATATATCGGCACGTCTTACTCAAGGACACACGGCGCCGGGTTTTTTCACAGAAGGTAGATATGTTCTTAAGAAGCCGACAAGACTTACGTAATAAGAGAGTTGACGCTATTTTTTGTCGGACTTGGTTTCTTTTGTTTTCTATCTTGAGGGCGACGAGACTTATTACGTAAGAAGAGTCGACGCTATAGTTTGTTTGTGGTGACTTCTTTTCTATCTTGAAATTGGCATGCCTTTCGTAAGAAGAGTTGACGATGTAGTCTCGCTAGCTTTGACTTCTAATCAAGAGAAGAAAATATTTTTTGATGGTGAACAATCACTATAGATATTTGTAATACAACAAAAACCACCATTTGTTGCTTTATATTTTATTGTGTCATACCAGATTTATATTACTCTTAAAGTTTTTGTACGATTTTATTTTTCTAACTATACTGTGGAGACTCATGATTTACATTATCATAAGAAAATTCGTGTTTTGATGTATCTAATAATGGGTATTTTCTATCAAGTGAACAAAATAATTCCTTGAACCTCTTTAATTAGGCATGCCCGTGTGCTCATTTTGTGAGAAGACTTATCTTCTGGACTTGTTATCCCGGAGGAGACCTTACAATTTAAAAAGAGAGAAGTGTTACTTTATTAATTAGGAATAGACATGGAAACACAACTGCACTAATATGAGCGTTCGGTTTAAACATGCATGCATGGTTTTCCCTTGTTGACTTGTGGTATAATGATAGCCTCAAGCTCGACAACAAACTAAGTCCCTCCATCCAACAGCGTGATCAGTTGGAATATATCCATATCCGGCGGTTAACTGTTCTTCTATATATGTTGTTGCTATCATTGTGAGTCAGGTTATGCAACTTCTTTCTCAAAACAAAACAAAAAGGTTATGCAACTGCTTTCTACTAGCATAGAAGTACAAATGAACAGATGATATTAGGTGCACCAAATGTGTAGATTACATTTAGTACGAGCATAAAGAAGGTACTGTACAATTCGACTTGGGACATTTCGGTGAAGGAATTGTTTGACCAAATGTATTCAAGAACCAGTCGTTGGTGTCCAGGATTAGCTAGCATGTAGCAGGGATATGTTTGCGTGCGTTAACATGAAGAGCTTCTTATGCATGTGTGTATAAATTGATTGGATAGGCGCAAACAAAGCTTCATAGTGAAGTGATCATGTATATGTTAAAATGTTTTCTTTTCTGGCATAAATAGTCAAGAAACACCAGACTTGACTAATTCAAACCTCCCGCTCTGCAAAATCCAAGTGCACTGATTTTCGGAAGGGGCCACTATATTTTTTCGAAATCGCTGGGCCCACAACAAGCTACCACGAACTTAAGACAGCAGAAGAAAACACACAATCAAAAAACACAAACATGTATATAGATATCTAAGCAACATATAGATACCATGCATGTATGTGCAACTTAGTCCATCGGTGCCCCCCACGAATTATGCGTTAACGGAATTGGTTATCCTGCGCTTTTGCTTAATCAGGCCATGGGGACACCACTGCAAGCCACCAGACTTAACTAAACTCAAACCTCTCGCTGTGCAAAATCCAAGTGCACCGATTTTCAGAAGGGACCACCGTATTTTGTCAAAATCGCTCGGCCCACCACGAACTTAAGGCAGCAGAAGAAAACACACAATGACACATTCACAAAACACAAACATGCATCCACTACGGGACTAACAGGCCAGCACGACGGCATTTGCCGTCGGGCTCACGCTAAAAACCGTCGGCGTACACGAGCCTGACAGTGGCCGCGGGCTAAGGTCGTCGGCGTGTAATCCATCGGGCTCACGCCGTTGCCGTCGGCGTCGCAAATACCGTCGGCCTTACAACTAGGACGCCGACAGCAATGCCGTCGGGCTCATAGATGGCTCTACCAATTTTTTTTCAAAATTATTTTTTTTAAACTTTTTTTATTATTATTTTAACTCCAATTTAGTCATATATTTAATCTCATATCACACACTTAATCATAATCTTAGCTCAAACTATCCACTCACACACTTAATCATAATCTTATCTCAAACTATTCACCCTTAGTCAAACTTTCCAGACGGTCACCAATCCTTAGAGTGCTCCAGGCCAAGCACGCTTAACTATTGAGTTCTATTCAAATGAGATTCCAGTTGAGATGTCATACCTTGTTGCTATTAGTATGATAGCAATCATATTAACCCTCATCTGAGATATTATACTTTTCAATCTTTAAAATTTCAAAAATAAGATTTGAATTAAAAAAATAACTATGTTTAATAATACTTGAATAATAATAATAATCAATTATTTTATTTTTGTTTTGTCTTTTCCATTTAATAAGAAATAATTCATATCTTCATATTGATATATCAGAATTTAATAAATAAAATGTCTATGTCGATCATAAAAATGAGAGGAATCCAAATATGACATCCATGTCATCATTTTCATAATGAATGATGTCTTTTAAAACAAACAAGAACCAACATAAATCAGCATAAAGTAAATTAAAGAGGCGAATTTAGATAGAAAGCAAGGAAAATCCTCATATTAAGTTATTATCCATAAAATATGTTCTACTCTTTGTGAAAATTAAATGGGTGTCATTTTGGACCATATTTTATGTACTTGCTTTTTAAAAAAAGTCATTTTTGACACTTAAAAAATGGCAAATGATATTTCTAAAAAGAATTTTGAAAATCGCTTCGGTGACGTTGTTTCCCATACCATGACGCACATATGTGCTGAATATGGGCACTTTATCACAAACTATGACATGATAATGGTCATACATTGGTCATTTGTCTTGAAACCTATGCATGTTTATAGATGTTTGACATTTTTGCGAAATTCCGTTTTGAAAAGTTTGCCAAAAATCAAGTTTATCATTTTTCCTATTAACTAGTACACGTAAAAGGACTCCATGCCAAAGGGTTTATTTTTATGAGTACTTTTTCATATTTTTCCATTTCTTTCAAAAAACAGTCAAAATAGAGAGCATGGCTATTCATTAAAAGTGGTCGAATTTTTCAAAACTATTGACGGTTATATGTTGTAACCACTACTTGTGTACCTTAAAAATATTTTTGTAAAAACTTCAGAGCAAACTATCACACAGTTGTAGTTCAAATTTGAATTACTTCCGGAAAATTGACATAAAGTCAATTAAAGAGGTGAATTTGGATAGAAGTAAGGAAAATCCTCATATTCAGATATTATCCATAAAATATGTTCTACTCTTTGTGAAAATTAAATGGGTGTCATTTTGGACCATATTTTATGTACTTGCTTCACAAAAAAAGTCATTTCTGACACTTAAAAAAAAGAAAATGATATTTCTAAAAAGAATTTTGAAAATCGCTTCGGTGACGTTGTTTCCCATACCATGACACACATATGTGCTGAATATGGTCACTTTATCACAAACTATGACATGATAATGGTCATACATTGGTCATTTGTCTTGAAACCTATGCATGTTTATAGATGTTTGGCATTTTTGTGAAGTTTCGTTTTGAAAAGTTTGCCAAAAATCAAGTTTATCATTTTTCCTATTAACTAGTACACGTAAAAGGGCTCCATGCCAAAGGGTTTCTTTTTTTGAGTACTTTTTCATATTTTTTCATTTCTTTCAAAAAACTGTCAAAATGGAGAGCGTGGCTATTCATCAAAAGCGGTCGAATTTTTCAAAACTATTGACGATTATATGTTGTAACCACTACTTGTGTATCTTAAAATTATTTTTGTAAGAACTTCAGACTAAACTATCACACATTTGTAGTTCAAATTTGAATTACTTCCGGAAAATTGACATAAAGTCAATTAAAGAGGCAAATTTAGATAGAAAGTAAGGAAAATCCTCATATTCAGATATTATCCATAAATTTGTTGTACTCTTTATGAAAATTAAATGGGTGTCATTTTGGACCATATTTTATGTACTTGCTTCACAAAAAAGTCATTTTTCACACTTAAAAAATGGAAAATGATATTTCTAAAAAGAATTTTGAAAATCGCTTCGGTGACGTTGTTTCCCATACCATGACACACATATGTGCTGAATATGGTCACTTTATCACAAACTATGACATGATAATGGTCATACATTGGTCATTTGTCTTGAAACCTATGCATGTTTATAGATGTTTGACATTTTTGTGAAGTTTCGTTTTGAAAAGTTTACCAAAGATCAAGTTTATCATTTTTCCTATTAACTAGTACACGTAAAAGGACTCCATGCCAAAGGGTTTCTTTTTTTAGTACTTTTTCATATTTTTCCATTTCTTTCAAAAAACGGTCAAAATGGAGAGCATGGCTATTTATCAAAAGTGGTCGAATTTTTCAAAACTATTGACGGTTCTATGTTGTAACCACTACTTGTGTACCTTAAAATTATTTTTGTAAAAACTTCAGAGCAAACTATCACAAAGTTGTAGTTCAAATTTGAATTACTTCCGGAAAATTAACATAAAGTCAATTAAAGAGACGGATTTAAATAGAAAGTAAGGAAAATCCTCATATTCAGATATTATCCATAAAATTTGTTCTACTCTTTGTGAAAATTAAATGAGTGTCATTTTGGACCATATTTTATGTACTTGCTTCACAAAAAAAGTCATTTTTCACACTTATAAAATGGAAAATGATATTTCTAAAAAGAATTTTGAAAATCGCTTCGGCGACGTTGTTTTACATACCATGAGACACATATGTGCTGATTATGAGCACTTTATCATAAACTATGACATGATAATGGTCACACATATGTGTTAAAACTATTGTATATTTGTATATGATTGATATTTTTTGTAAAATTTTGTTTTAAAAAGTTGCCAAAACTCAAGTTTATCATTTTTCTAAAAACTAGTGCACGTCAAAAGACTTCATGCCAAAGGGTTTCCTTTTTTTTAGTATTTTTTCATATTTTTTTGAATGTAATCTATTTTTTTAGAAAAACTGAAAAACTGTATAGTGAGCCCGACGGTAATACCGTCGGGCTCACAATGTGATTTAGATGGACGCTGACGGCACTGTAAACCCGACGGTGGCCGTAGGGCTCACTAAATAAACGCCGACGGTACTGCGAGTCCGACGGTGGCCGTCGGCCTTACAACCGACGGCAAAACAACGCCGACGGTTTTTTCGTTTCTTCGGTTTTACGTTGTGACACCGACGGGCCCGTCGGCGTTGAAATGACCGTCGGGCTGGGCTGTGTTTCCCGTAGTGATCTTGCGCTTTAGCTTAATCTTGACCCTGTCTCTGGCCGGGTATGTGTATGTGTACCTATGGATGGATGGATGCTACCTGCCTGCTTGCTTGATGCCTAGTCGGATCGGACTGAGATGGCCACATGGTAAAGTGCACTTTATCCATATTTTTTGAGCTTATGTGGACGCCGGGAAATAACATGTCCCTTTAGCGTTCTGGCACATTCGTGCATGGCATATTGGGTACATGTGTGTTTCATTGTGCACGGCCGGCTACCTGACCTCCTCATCATGATCATATCAGCTTAGGTGTTGGTTTCATCCGTTTGATCCATAAAGTCTCTGTCGTCGATGCAGTGGGGGAGCGAGACGTCAATGTATCGATTTTGTATTCGTGTTTCTTTTTTTTAGTTTTTGGATCAGCATATATCTAGTCATCCACCACTAACTGATTTGAACTGGATTTCATGTTTCAACTACGCACACCTTAATGACTTGCCACAAAGATACCTACCTAAGATATATCAGCAACCGTTTTTTTCCTCCATACGGCCGATTGTCTTAATAAGTTTCTGTGTAAATATTTCAAAGTTTGCTTTCTTAATAAGTTTTTATTCATGCTTTTACTCTCTAAATAAGCATGCCATACAAAATTTGTTAATAAGTTCTGTTTTGACATGAAATTTCTTCGGTAATCGACATATGCAGAAGTTGATTTTTCTTGTGTATTTGTTGTATGTCTATTTTTATATGTATATTAGTAGTAAGGCGTGTATATATAGAAGAAGTTGTATTACCCATTCTTTTTGGCAAGAACACATAACAGCAAAGGCGTGTATCGAAGAAGCTGTATAAACTATTTTTCTCTTTCCGGGAAGAACCATAACAGTAAACTGCGTGAATCAGCTCTGGCCCTATTCTCAAGTGGATCGAGAAAAGAAGTCTAGTGGAAATTGTTTATCGCCGGCAGTTAGACGTTATACATACTCAACTGAAAGGCCCTTTAATCTTTTCCTCTCTGATAGCTTATGTGGCCGGCGGCGCACACCGTGTCCTGTCATCAGTAGAAGAAAGATGGATCGCTACATGCAGCTGATTAGCATGGATCGTCGATCGTCGTTGCCTTCCTGGAATTCTCTACCCTCCGGCGGCTCCTGGACTGGTTATCGTCTTGGACCGCGACCCTTCCTAGCTTACGTAGGCCGTCTGCATTTTTGCCCATGTCCCTTTGCTTCTGCCATTTCTCTCTCGAAGCTCATGGCATCTTCTCTTCTAATCCCTGTGTCCTCGGAGCAAACAGCAGCTAGCAGGGTATAGGCTAGACAGAGATTCTTGAAGAAAACAAACATTGTTCAGGTCCGTTACTAACTGTACATAGAGATAAGACTCGCTCTCCACCTCACATTGCTCGATGTATGAATTAATTGTAAAGCTTGGATGGATTGTTTTCTTTCCTAGTCACCAGAAAAAATAAAAGGCTCTCATCCTTTAGAGAATCAATAAATATATACGCAGTACCCACACTGCCACACACAACTTGGAAAACCTAGCCAGAGAGTATATGTATTCTTCGTGTTGCAGAATAAATTTATAGCAACTTGAAATGAAAGGGAGGTTGATCACTTGAAGAAAGAGATGAAAGTGAACCGGAAAGAATATAGATACGGGAATGTCATAGTTGGGACATGATTATACCAGGACCCACAACTGTTAGCTGATAAGTGCAGAAGTAATTGGCTAAGCTCGACGGGTCGATCGAATCCATCAACGGATATTTCTCGATCGGCAAAGCAGATGGATAAAGCCAGTAAGCTAACCATGCATTAGGATATCATGGGCTAAAATTTGGACGGCAACAAGCTGCGTACATCTGATGGATCGTTTACTTTTCCCAGAATATTTTCTTTCCTATCACCTTCATCGATTCAGAGTTCCAGCAATTCTGATCTCTTCATTTTCCTTACTCCAGTGGATCTCGATCCTTCACGGATAAGCCACAGAAAACAACTTGAAGCCCCTGTGCGTGCGTGCTCGATCAGGATAAGCAGATAAGATTTCTGTGTCATTTTTACCACACACACACATGCATATCCTCACACACACTAAATGCAGAGTATACATGTCTGCTTATAGTACATAAATAAGATATGCGGCGCCGGACCGTAAAGTTCCTCACTTCGAGATAAATATACGTACATACTTACTCATGTTAGAATATGAATACGTGTACAACTAGAGATAAGAGATATGTATAGACTAGGAATTAGAGTATGTCTTGTATTCCAAGTCATGAGTATCTTAGCCCTCAAGTTTGTACCACTATATATACCCCATGAGGACCATAGCAATACAACAACAAAGATTAGGGATTCTATATTTTCTACATGGTATCAGAGCGGTTAGTCTCACGACGCCGATCTTAGGGTTCTAAACACTTCCGCATCGCGCCGCCCCCGGGGAGATCAATCTCTTCTCCTCGGGGGCGCGACACCCGATTTCGATCAAAGATCGGATCGGTTCTTAGATTAGATCTTAGATAAATTTCGAAATTTAAGTTCATAGTTTAGATTCATAGTCTCCAAATAAATCCCTATATACTCGACCGCCCTCAAATCCTGTGCAAAATTCGTTGTAGGAAGCAACGTCGATCGGATCGCGGGAAGACGAGCTTCCGCACGCGGAGCCTCGATCCAATCTGCCTATCCTATGGCGTTGGCAACTCGGCATCCACGCACGAACATGCGCGGCCGGGCGCTACGCACTGGCCATCGAAGATCACATGCGGATCCCACGTAAGGCCGGACATGCAAGTCACGGAAGCAGGCACTCGTTGCAAATTGCATGCATCTAGGAGCAGGTCAAGGTATCGTCCGTATTTGCACGAAAGATTAGTCTTCCATGTTGCTGCATCTTCTTCGTCAAATCGATGCCGTCCACGGTCTACCCGCCGACATGCCTATCTACAACGATCTGCACTGCATCGAGCCAGACTACATCAAGCAAGCCGAACATCTACGACAAGCTGTACGACTACACCAAGATCTCCATCAAGGTCTTCATCGCCAAGGTCTACTTCAACATGGTCTACACCAACATCTTCGTCAACACACCGCCGCCGCCGATATACCGTCCACATGATGGACATATAACTACAACGCCCTCTGACAGTACAACTGCAAGGCACGACGATGGCATGACCACGTCCAAGACCCGACGGCTAAGACTGCATCAACAACCCTACGACCGCGCATACGGTTCTGGCAAAACCGTTGTGTGCTTGGTGAGCTTCCTCCAGTCCTGACAAAACTGGTGGTCTCACTTATGACTACGTCCACGAGACGCCCACGACCTACGACCGCGCACACGGTTCTTGCAAAACCGTTGTGTGCTCGGTGGGCTTCCTCTAGTTCTGGCAAAACTGGTGGCCTCACCAATGACCGTGTCCGCGAGACACCCCGACGCTACCTTAGAAGGTGCAAAACGTCGGTCTCAAGAATAAAACTGCAGCCCCGTCCAAAAAAATACCGCGCAAATTTTTGCGCCTCCGGCACTGGCGGCCACACCGACGAAGACTTTGACATCGACCACACCTACTTTGACTACGGCTACTTCACAATCGGCTACTTAAACATCAACATCAAGAACAACGTCTACAACAAATCAAGAACTCCAGTCAATAGCGTCCGCCTCGTAACTTGCGTCCACGACACTCCCGCTGTGACTGCGGGAGGGAAGAGAGGAGAAACCATCAGAGACGCAGTTGATGATGACGAAGAGGAGAAGACGACGAAAGCGTAGGACTTTAACTCCAGTCGCAAACGTCTGTTTCACTCCCGTTACGACTGAGGGGGAATGTTAGAATATGAATACGTGTACAACTAGAGATAAGAGATATGTATAGACTAGGAATTAGAGTATGTCTTGTATTCCAAGTCATGAGTATCTTAGCCCTCAAGTTTGTACCACTATATATACCCCATGAGGACCATAGCAATACAACAACAAAGATTAGGGATTCTATATTTTCTACAACTCATACATGCATGCATCTTGCATGTGTATTTGACTTGACTCTGCTCAGCACTAACATGCCTACGCAGGGACGGATCCAGGTTTTCAAGCTTGGGTGTTCTAACTTTTTTTTGGCTACTCTATAAAGGTTTCAAATAGCTAAAATTTAAAAGTCTGGCACAAATTTGAGAAGAAGTAGTACACAACCATAAGATCTTAAGTTTAGATTGATGTTAAGTACTTATTTTATTCAAAACTACAACACCAAGATGCACATCCATGACCCTCTATATGGATCCTCCCTGTGCGTACGTTACATGAGTACATGACTACATGAGTACTAATGTTGCCCCAGCTTGTATGGTGTGTGTTGGTGTTCTTGTATTTGTTTGTTTGTTGGTCGTTGCTTTATTTATAAAGCGGGCGGAATCCTGTTTCGTTGAGCTCAGTATATAATTTACATTTTTAATAAAATTGTTTTATTCTAATAAAATTTGCTTTCCGTGGTAGGTGACGTGACCGTCAACAGGAGACGTCTGTGATGATTTCGTCAACCTCAAAATCTGCCAGAACAGTCTCTCGCAGGTGCTCACAGGGGTAGGGTTTGTGTGCGTACGTTAATATGGGTGTCTGTACGTGTATGTTTGTGAACGTCTGCCTACGTTTGTACTGTGTTTAAAAAAAATTGGAATGCTGACGTGGCTCACATTCGTTCTAATAAAATCTATTTATTGATTGCTAGATGCATGCCGACGTGGCTCAGCAGCTACAAATGAGAAACTTGGACCATGTTTTGAGTTGAAGAGAACGGATAAGATTTCCGTGTCATCTGTGTCTCTGCCTGAACCGTATGTCTATTTTGTGTGCAAAATTGACATGTAAGACTAATACATGCGCCATCGATCGATGCTAGCTCCGAGGGACGTTTTTGTTGCCCTCCGTGGATTTATGCTGCGCCTGTACGCAAGCTATATATTCTTTTCTCCTTGTCATCGTAGCCTAGAATCGTGTTATTGTCAGGCCACGCGTTGCCTTTCTAGAGAAATGGCCAACACATAGGCCAGGTTAACAACTTAACACTGTTGCATATATAGTAATCAGCCTTGAAACTTGGTTAGAAGCAAATCGGTTAAGAGTAAACTAAGAAGGTGAAAACGGAGAAAAAAACAACAGCACTCTCTTATAAAACAGAGCTACTCCACTCCACTGTACAACTAAGTTGAACAAATCAATGGTACGACGACATGCATGTTTTCCACCGATAAGGATAATGTGAAAGGAATACAGAGATTACTACACAGAGTAGCTAGCTCATGTGTGCATTCTTTTGCAAACACGTTAACATCCATATCACCTCATGAAATTGCTTACAAGGCTCCCCTTCCATTGATTAATCAAGCGGCCTGTAGCAGTACAAAGTAGGTATTTTTAGGCATTGACCTTGACGTATATGGAGCCGTGTGACTAGTCCAATTGATGTCGTGGCACAAATTGTAACTTATAGACACTGATAAAAAATCACATCTTGACAAGTGTTGTTTTCCAAGTTCCAATCGGGCTTACGTATGTCTAAATGTATAAACACGTTAAATCCATACGTAATAATGTTATAATAAGATCGTTTTTTTTTGAGCCACACATCGTCCTTGCTTGGGTGACTTGGGTGGCTACTCCGTCTCTAGAGCGCCATGCATGGTGGTGACGAGATGTCGAGAGACGACCCTACAAGGTGAGAGCCACAACTTACTGATGACAGCAGAGCGTGACAGGGTTCTTGTCGGTTAAAATTTGATCTGAAGGTTATGAGTTCTTTCTAGCGAGTGAAAGGTTGGCCCAAGCATATACCATGTTCACCGACATATACCATGTTGACCTCTAAGGGTGCTTATGCCAGCCGAGGATGGTGTTCCTCTTCAGTGGGGTATATGGTATGCCCTGTTGATGGATGTCGAAAGCGGGATGGTTATTTCCTGCGGTCCATTTCCCACCATCTCTAGGCCTTGTGATGTTGTTGTCATTGCTCTCTCCACCTTGCTTCATTTTTTCAGAATGAAGATTCTTTTTTTTTCTAATTAAGTTTGTTTAACTAACGATATGTACTTCTACCATTTCGGCGTCAGTACTTTAATGTCGTGCTAACCTCCCTCACTCAAATGACACGACCCATATTCCTATAGATTATTGGATCGGCAAGTGATTTGATATCCCGCTCCTCTCGCGTCGTCGCCAGTGTGGCGACCAGGAGGAATCCTAACTCCCGCCGCAAGCGACCCTCCCCCTCCTCCCTGCCTCACCGCTGCCAATGCGCACGGTCGGGCAAGCTTGACCGGCGCCGATGGGGCCCTCTCCCATCCCTTTGCTTGCAGAAGCCCGCGCGGGTGGGTGCCCTTGGGGCTGGGCGTGGTATAGCCGCCGGTGTTACGGCGCGACTGCCATCAGGCACGACGTGACGGTGGCGTGGTGGTCCTCTCCGGATGATCGGCGAGACGAAGTGGTGACCTTCTTTAGATCATGGCTGTCTTCAGATGGTCGACGGATCTTAGAGGACGAGGTCGGCTGGTGCAAGCCGGCTCAGGCCGACGATTGCGGCACCCATGGTTGTCGTTGCCTTGTTGAAGGTGTTGTCGTCGCCCGCCTCCCGCACAGAGCTCCAAGGGAAACCCTAAATTTGGTCTACCAGATCGGATGATGGCGGCACCCTCGGTGTGGCCTTCCCTCCTGGGGATTGTTTCGAAACACGGGATGCCTGGAGGGGTGTACTGGTGGAGCGGAGTTTCTTCTACCATGACGAAGACGACAGGTCTTGATTGCATGGTGCAACAGGGACTAACAACGGTCATGATGACGTGGACTCGCGCATGGTGGAGGCTAGTGTCATGGTGGCAGCGTTTGCAGGACTGTGGCGAGAGTTTTAGCTTCGATTGGCACGCTGAAGTTGGGTTGGAGGAAAATGGTGGAGGCGAATTTCGAAGCGTGTGCACAAGGCGCTACTCTCTGAGTTGGTGAGGGAGCTCGCAACGGTTGTGGCCGGGCATAAAGAGTCGTTTCATCTGTCGTTTGTGTTAGTTGTGGTGTTTCATTGTGGGGCTTCGCTTGTATTCAATCGTTTTAAGGTTCTTTGCAATTTTTTATTAAATAAATGAAATAAAAGGAGTATGCATCTCTTGGATGTAGATGCTGGGCTCCCTACTTCAAGAAAAAAGTGACTGATGTCACAAAAATATCCGTGATCATTATTAGTAAAAAAACAGGCTCCTGGGCTTCTAGCTAGCCGGGACGGTCGGCGGGTACACATATAGGAATGGACATATATATTGAGTCATGGGCCGGAGGGCCTTTCCGCCTGTGCGGTAGCTTCCACAAGCAGCCGGCGCTGGCCGCTGGCGGCCGGAGAAGTGCTCCAAGTGACAACCGAGAGTTACTGTTAACAAATTTTGGTACTTGACGCAAAATCAAAAAAATAGGCAAATTTAAGTACACTGTGATGTGTGCATGACGGAGGGAAACGAACGAACGACGACGTCCTAATCCGCTTGGCTTATGCCTGCACGCATATATACCGGCCGGCGTTTAGTCCTTTCACCTTTGGGTTTGTTGATCCACTAATATAAACTACAGTAGCAGAAGTGGCAGCAACTCAGCAGCTAGCTAGCAAGGGTCATACGTGTGAGGTGTGACGACGCGATGCTTCGATCGATGGAGACGGATCCGATTAAGAGGGGCGATCGTTATGTTAGGTACCAGCATGACGTACGTAGGACAGTGCACACGCTCACCTGCTAGTTACTTTCTTTCTCTTTTTCTGTTGTTGCGGGTGAGGAGACGTCGTTGGTTCGGACGGTAGAGGGACATATGCCCGAGAGCTATCGTCTATTCGGTATGGTGCAATGTCATAAGTTCATGGGGCATCGCCGCCCGGCCATGTGGCTGAATGGGTTTGTTCATGCGTGCGTGCCGTGGTTGGTTGGTTGTTTGGAAATCGGTTGCGTCGCGCGCTTTCCCGGCGAGAGAGCCGGCGCACGCCACCGGAGACCTGCTAGGGCCAGGCCGCCAGGACATGCGGCTGCAATGGCCGGCCGGTTCATATACGTAATCTTGTCGACTGACTCTAGCCAGCGTGCCGGCCTTCAAACCAACGAACTCCATCAATGGCAGAAGAACAAGCGCAGAAACTGCCTCCTGGCCTGCATCTTTGCTTGTTCAATCCCAAAGTGTTCCAAGAAAATGAGCAACACTACACCTTTCAAGCGGCACGCACGTCAATGGCAGGCGGCCGGCGCGGCCCCACCGGATTTGGCCGTATCATGTGGAGTACATCATACATTGATGGTGTAAAATATTCAAGTCGGCAAAGAAAAATGCGAGAAGAAAATGGCAAGAATAGCAAAGGTAGCAAGCGAGCGAGAGTCCAAGATAGGAACGTGTGTGGCCGGACGGACGCCGGCCGATCCGTGGCGGACCTTCCGTCCTCGGGTGACGCCGCCGGCCGCCACCCCGGCGCGCGTGTTTGCTTTGCTAGTTTGCTTGCATCATCTTTTGGAGAACCAACGTACGTGGCTGTTATTTGGGCTACATTAGTAAGTGGTCCGCATGTTAAGCTGTTGGGCCGATCGGACTCGAATCTACACACTTCTTTCATTTCATTTCAGAATCTATTCTCTCGCTTAAAAATAATTCCATGAATTTTGCTTATTAACTAATGAATAGAAAACGGAAAACCTTAGAAAAAGGGTCCCTTCGTGAAGGTCGATTCCAGCTCACTCTGATGCTGCCAAGTGTCGCAATTTCGGGCGCTTTAAATCCCCACCTTTCTTCCCTGCATGACAAGTGGCAACTTCCTGGTGGTGGACTGTGCATTTTTTTAGATTTATTTTTTCAAAATAAAATATCTTAAGACCGTTTATCCGAATTATGAACCGTTTTCACTTTTGAACTCCTCGCGTCAAGATCTTCAAAACTAGATCCATTGTTGATAGGTTTCGATAAACTTTTTTTTTGTACTTCGGATTGTGTACAGTTCGTATAACCTGATATGCGTAGTTGTACAACCAACTAAAACTGGGTGTAGTTGTACGTATAACCAGATCTATACAACCTGATCTGTGGAGCTGTACGTTCAGTTCTGTTTCTGTACAACCTGATATGTATAGTTGTACGACCTGATCTGTACAACCAGCTGTAATTGTACAACGTAATCTGTATAGTTGTATGTACAACCATGCCTGTGTAATTGAACTAGTTAAGTTTATTTGTGTACATGTTGTTGTGTGGTGTTTATACATCTTATCTATAAGTGGATCTGGATCTGGATCTGGTGCGGTCCCGCGCTTCGTACGCCACGTGGCGGGCTGAGAGAGGGCGCGGGTCAAAAAGAGACCTTTACAAAGGCAACCCTCCAGATAGTCATACCCATAGAAAACCCATATCCCTGTACAATCAACCCATGGAAAACACACACACCCTTGTACAATCAACCCAAATAATACACCGACACATTGGTTTCAGCTATATCTTAGCATTTCTCGAGCCGGCCCCAAAAAAGACAAGCGCAGAAAATCTAAGCCCAAGCCTGACTAGGCCTTGCCTCTCAGAAATTGGACCCTAGTTTGGCCCAAATCCGACAAAGCCCGTCTAGGCCGGACCTAATCCTAGCTAAAATCATGTTTTTGTTAAGCCTGCTTCCGGCCCGACCTGCTTGTCCGGCCCGAGATTTTTGGGCGGGGTCGAGTCGGGTCACCCCGTCCGGACTGCACATGGCCAGGTCAAGTTTCACCCTAGTGGAAGACCTTCATTTTCAACAGGCAAGTGATATTCTAAGATTCCACATCCCCTTCTGATACCAGAATCAAACAAAGAATTAGTTTTATTTTCAAACAAAACTTGAATTTTTCATTATGTAGAACGAGAAACTATGCAATCATCTCGGTCCAAGCATAAAGGTCGATCAGACAATCGATAATCTAACTTTGATCATGATTTTATAATCCATGGGAATACTATATATTGCATCACATGTTGAGAAGCCGCCAAAATCACAATTTTGTATACACGGGAACTCTAACACACACCCCCGCCCCCAAACACACACACCCCAACCACAACCACCACCACATTGTACCTATCCATTACATAGTGGCATCATGATAGCGAAAATTTGTACATGAGCAATGGTCACTACTGCTTAGAGGTCAGGGTGGGCACAAAAAACCATAATCGAAGATCAAACCCGAAATAACCGAGGCCGAAAAGACCCAACCCAAAATAACCGATCACATATTCGGTCCTAACAACTCAATGACCGAAATAATATTGGTTTGTTCGGTTACCATTACAGAAAGACCGAAATACCCATTTAGACCGAAGTTGCCATCACTCCCAAAGGCCCAAAGCCCATGTACTTAGGAAGGCTTATCACCTTGTCATGTTGGTTGATCGTTGCTCCCTGCTTCGCCGCTGTCTTCGACCCCAGCCGTCGGCACATCCCCGACCACCGGCTGTAGACATGGTGAAGGCAGCCTGTGAGTATTGTCGTGCCTCAGTGTTTGGATTCATCTCTCCTGCACCTTGGAAGTTGCAAGGTGAGAATTGAGAATGATGAACTGAGAATTGCTACTTCTAGTGTGATAAATACCTGAAATAATCATCGTTTTGTTAGTCAAATTTATAAACTTGTGATGATGTTTCATTTATTTGGTCATGACCGAAGACTGGACCGAAAAGACCGAACACCGAATACAGAAAGATCAAAAATTTGGATGACCAAAAAGACCGGACCGAACAAACCAAACAGACCGAACGCCCAGGGTGACTTAGAGGTGTGCTACCGTTAAGCTGGTATTTTTTTTCCGTTCCAACATAGTTGACACGGTTCTAGTTCAAAATGTATCGAATTCGTCCCTCACGGATTTAGTCCAACATCTTTTGCCGTGAGACATAACGGGGTATTTTATCATAACTCGGTAAAATATTGGATTATGTGACTTGGGAGGGGGGGGGGGGGGGGGGGGGGATCGGTAACTCGTGTTGTGGCGGTGAATTATGCGTTATGCACATACTTCCTCGGTATCATATATTGTGCTAAATCACCGTATATTTTGATACGGAGGAATATAAATGGCCACGTGGAGGTGCTTTTTAGTTTGAAGTACGAAAAATCTTGCTGCGCCGCGGGGTGAAGTGATTGGGCGGCGGATGAGGCGCGTGTGAGCCACACCACGCCAGCCTACACTTTCCTCCGCCGCACACACCCCGCCCCGAAGAACCTCTCTGAAATCACAAACGTCCGTCATCCCCACCGGCTACCGCTCGCATTCCCACGCCCATGGCCACGGCGGCCTCGCCTCCGGCGGCTTCCGCACGGGCGTCGGCGATCCGCTACCGCGCTGCCCGCCTCTCCCTCCCCGCGGCCCTCCCGGCGGACGGCCGTGGTGACACCGCCACCACCTATAAGGAGCTCGGTAGGTCCGCCGTTGCAGTTTTTCTTCTAGCGGAAAGAGTTAGACTTTTGATGATAAGTGAAATGCTTGTGATGATCCGTTTGTTCTAGCCATCGCTATTCATCGATAAACTACCTCGGCTTTTGTAGATACGGATGATTCAGTGATAAGAGTGTAGTTCTGTCTGTACTCTGTAGTACCAAAAGTCGAAATTGTTTTACAACGGAGCTTAATATATTGGCGATTATGTTGTCCTAAACTTTACATGATTAAGATCAGTCCTTAATGCAGAGTTCAATTTGAGAAAAATGTACAACCATAATGTACCGAAGATATGAGCCAAATTTGAACATCTTACTAAACTGCTCGTTTCTCCGATACGATACAAGTGTCGTGGGAAAACAACTGATCACGTACAACTCATCAGCACAGCCAGCGACATGTAATTCGGATCAGAGGGAGTAGCATAAAACCGAGAACTGAAACTACTGATTATACTGACCTCTGTTTGCTGATTCATATTAAGGTCTGTACTCCTGGAAAAGGAGGATCGAAGACGCAGTTATCCGGGTTGAGACGACTGCATCCAATGCATTGGAGTGGGAGGAAGCACAGAGAATCAAACATGAAGAAGTTTTGCAAAACCGCAACTTGTGGGACAATCCAGCCAAGTCGCATGAGGCGCTCTCTGCTCTCTCCGATACCATCAGAGCGGTTGATCATCTCAAAGACCTTCTATATAAGGTGCTTGCTTAGATGCATAATGTGAGTTCAGTGAACTGTTTTACTACCTCCAAAATTTGAACAAAGAAACTACGCTTTATATAGCATGTTGGTTCAGGCATAAGGACCATGCTTGATACCAGAAGATGGATTAACATTGAGCCCAGTTACTTCCCTTCACTACTACTCACTACTTCACTAGAAGTAATGACTTAAGAGTGTCCTTCCTTTTTTTTCTTCTTTGGATGTGAACTATGGAAATGATGGATAACAGTTTAGCATATGTTGTTGTTGGTGCTCATTGGATGTAATGTGCAGGCTGAAGAGGCTAAGTTAATAAGTCAACTAGCAGGGATGGATGTCATAAATGGAGAGCTATTTAAGCAAGCATATGACATTTCTTTGGATGCTAGTGAATTTCTAGATCGTTACGAGCTGTACAAGCTTCTTAAGGGTCCCTATGACAAGGAAGGAGCTTGTATCATTGTCACTGCTGGATCAGAGGGTGTTGCTTCAGAGGTCAGTTGATTGTAGTGACATTGGATAGGTCAAATATTGATCAAAGCCCGATGATCATAAAATAAGACACACCAGTATAGCACTAATCATAATACCCCTTTACTCCTACTACCCAAGTCAGGTTTCATTGTATTGTCCTTTAATTGAATATATGGAACATGCTATCGAGACAAGGAATGATGATACTTTTAAAATCTGGAGGAAAGAAACGAATCTAAAGAGTAGCCATTTCAGATATTATATCTTCCAAATCTTAGTCCATAGTTATGAGAATTTCAATGATGTAATCCAAAGTAGTCCTTCTATCAAATCTGGTCACCCCAAAATTTTGAAATCTTGTTATTATTTTCTGGTTTCAGCTATGGGCAGAGAAGCTATTTGACATGTATACACGTTGGGCACAAAGGCAAGGTTGCAAAGAAGGACTGGTTGAGAAGATTTCATCAATAAGTGGTCATATCCAGTTTGCAGCGATGGAGATTGAATCGGAGTACATTTTTGGTACCCTTTATGGAGAAAAAGGAATACACAGAATGATCAATTCTTCCGGTGACAATCCTGGCACTGAGGAGGTGATTACATTTTCTATTCCTATTCGTTACAAATCCTTACCAATTTATTTCTGTCCAAGAATTAAACACAAAGTTATATCCAGAAAACCTGAGCTTTACGTTGAAAATCATTTCACGAGTGCTGAATTGTGCAGTTACTGAATGTAACTACTCCAGCTAGCAACTTACCAAATGTGAAAATGCCACCTAGATACTTAGTACAATACCTTAAGAACTAGTGAAAGTTAGGACAAGGATTCATTATAACTATTTTAATTCAAATTAAAATTACATTTTCAAGATATTGCTTCAGAGTTCAGCATTTTTTGCATTCCCTAAAGTCCCATTTGTGAACTTAGGCCTCTGTGTTCCTTGATGATAGTTCCACCGAAATCAAATCCTTTGCATTTATGTTTCTGGAGAAACTATGGTAAGATGTTATGTAGGCCCAATGTGTGTGTGCAATTTTGCATAAACACTTCTCCTTGTGCTGTTCAGCATCCGAAGGGCATTTTTAATATGATTGTTTTATTGCGATGCTTGACAGTATTAGAATGACTTACGCCTCTGTGTTACAGTATTAGAATGACCTTTTTGCCATGATCTTTTCCTGACGATGCTTTATATCAGAATGGCTAACTCTGAACCTACCAAAGCTTCCAGGCGATTTCAGCTAGAGTCGATGTAATTCCTCTCTTCTTGGATAGACCAGTTAATTTTCACTTGGACGACAATGATCTGGAGATATCCCCGTCACCAAGTGAATATCAAAATAGAGATCGAAGAAATGGTGCTACTACGGTGCGAGTTCAACACATACCAAGTGGAGTTACTGCCGAAAGCTCAGGTACTGGAAACAAAATGTCCAATGTTTATGCATGTGTGAACCAGGGCATATGGTAGTCTAAATTTACTGGGGCTGATCTCTCCGCAGGTGAAAGAAGCTATTTCGCAAACCAGCTGAAAGCCGTGAGCAGATTGAAAGCAAAGCTCCTCATTATAACAACAGAACTGAAAGTGTCAGGCGCGAAGATGATCGAGAAACGAGCCGTAGAGGAAAAATGCAGCCGTGAGACAAGACGATATACGTTTCAGCCACAGGAATTGGTCCATGATCTTAACACAGGCATCCAATTGTCAGACCTCAACACGGTCCTGGAAGGCGACATCGAGCCCTTCATCAGAGGTCGTATTATATCAAGACAAGGATAATGATGATGCACTGACACGCCGTAATCCGTATGCAAGTTCTGTAAATCCATTTTTGCTGATACAAATATAGCACATCACCGGAGGATAGCTCCTGTAACATGAATCACACTTGAAGCCAAAAAGGCAAAAGGTATATGAAGTATAGCGAATAGCATGTTCTTACAGGCCAGTTGCTGCCATTCGTCTACTGGAATGTAGATGCCCTTTCTCTGTCAAGCTTGCGAGCGTGTGGCCCGTGGGCACGCCAATGCTCATCGAAGGCTTGTGCTTGTCTTGCAGTCCCCTCTGCTGGTTCACCACGACGTCGAGCAGGCATCCAATTGTCAGACCTTGGAATCATGGTGTGGTCCTGGCAGTCGATCTTGGCTGGCGCGCAAGCAGATGGTCCTGGGAGTCGGCCTCGACGTATGGCAGGAACGGCTCAGCGTAGAAGACAGCCCCGAGCCGGTACTCCGGCAGGCTCCTCCGCTTTTTCACCTTCTCCACCATATGCACCGGCAGCACCCCTCACAGACTGAATCAGTCGATTTGTGTCCGAAAGACGTATGGTATCAAGTGGTAAATTTGCCCATTAAAGGAATAGTAGTTTTATGCTACTCTCTCCTCCCAAAATAACTGTTAAGTTTGGCTAAAAGTGGATGTACCTTAACATGTTTATGTCTAATACATCCACTTTAGTCAAACTTGAGACACTTATTTTAAAACGGAGGAAGTTAATACTTCCTCATCCCACCCTGTGAGCGCCAACGACTTAGCCGAGGCAACCAAGGGTGGTCAAGGAGGCGGGGTTTTTTTTTTTGCGATTAGTCAAGGAGGGGAATTTTTTTAAACAGAGACTCATTAATATAAAAGATGATCAAAAACCAATACAACATAAAAATACAACACGACAGCCCCGAGGCCATGCCCCCACACAAGTCAACTACCAACTCGCCCTAACAATTAAAGTTGACACCCAAACACCTTAACACAATATGGCGGAGACGAACATCCGTTTAGACATCCACGCCAGAGGCCACGTCTCCACACTAGTTGACGACCAAATTGCATAAGCCACCAAAATTGACACTAACTCCTTAACGCAACTTGATAGAGGCGAGACTGAAGCCGCCTCTCTGACATCTACACCGGCCCCAAGTCCACTCACCACCTAGCGGAAGAAGACTATACAATGTCAATCACACGAATAGACCAAACAACCAACATGGTGGTGAAAGGGCTCCACAACAATGCCTACTAGAGCCTCTTTGGATTATAGGGATTTTAAATAATTGTATAGTATTCCAATCCTTAGAAATTTCCTATGAGTTACATATATGGTTTAAACGAACGGTGTTAGCAAAATTCTATGAAATAGATTCTTATGTCTCAATTTCACATAAAATTTGAACATCCACTCTAATCTCTTTTTTATACTCAAGTACGCAGGATCAGGTATTTTTCCTGTATTTTTTTATGTTTTATCCAAACAACAATTCCTGCATTTTTCATGTATTTTTAGTGGGCTGGTTTGAACTATTGATTTACTTAATCGAGTGAAGCTGTGTTGCGTAACATATAGGTCACCAAGGCCTAAAAGTACGAGTGGTCGCCCTAACAGTCACTCTCAAACTCACTACTTGAGTGACAAAAGTCACTTAGCTTCTTTAATAGGGCTTGCCAAAGAACCCCTCCGGAGCCCCGGGAAGAGGAAGGAGATATAGCAAAGGTCTCCTCTTTCTATCCGCTCTTCCCGAAATGTAGAGATCCTACTATGCTTATAGTTTAATTGGTTGAAACATACCGCTCAAAACGGTGATATTGTAGGTTCGAGCCCTACTAAGCTCATATGACCTGCTTAATCGATGACTCCGGTAGTCACACCACTCTCTCGGATAGCCCACAACCTCTCTTCTGGATGCGAAAAAAGTAAGTGTGAAATTTCTATATTTTTCACATTCATGTGCTTTTTAACCGTGCAATCGAAAAGGCAACCATGTGCTTTTTATCCCTGCTATATAGAGAGAGGCAAACCATCTAAAGAGGCCCTAGGAGGGGAACCACAACCAAGCACCACCATCACCGTCCACCAAGGTCGGTGAGAGTTTTTCATGGGTGAGGGGATTAAGTCTATCAAAGTATCTTAAAAGAATTATTACTCTTGTTTAATCTCCAAATTGACCTTTTAATAAATGTGAACATCCTCTTACCAGTTTTTTAGATAATACTTGGGCAGGAAAAATTAAAGCAGGCACAACCCTGAAAATGTTATCAAACTGCATAGCTAACGCCTCCAGTTGTTAGAATAAACAGTGATGTCCCGAGTCACATGATGAGATTTTTGAACATGAGTACAGAATACATCATGAAGTAAACGGGTTGCACATATCCTATCCTGGATATGATAAAAATAAAAGTACACGATAATAATAGCATCCTGACAACAGAATATATCCTTGTTCACTCCCACTTTCTCATGTGTGTCATGTAAACAAGTTCACGTTATCACGTCGCACAATGCTGTTACATGCTCCAGCAAAATGCTTCAGTACGGTCTGTACCGTTGATGTCCTCTTGATCTGCTGCTGCCGCTGCCACTACCTCCACTGTGACCATAACCATACTGAAACGTAACAAACATTTGTTAGAGATGTCATGATTCACAATTGCTAATCGCAAAAATGGAAGACGAGTGAGACACTAATGTCAAGCCTATTCCGTTTCACAAAACCAAAAGCCACTTTAGCACTGGTGTCTACTCACATCATAACCAAGACTTCCAGGGAACTGGCCATAAGACAGCATTGGGCCATAAGCTCCATATGGCCCTGGCGGCTCCATGTAACCGCCGCCTCTGGAGCCACCCTCAACTGGTTCAGCTGAGTCTACGGCAATCTGGAAAAAGAAACACCACAAGGCAGATCAATGGAATAATCGCCATACACGCTTTTAAGGCAGGCAGGCATGTACTAAAAAAGATTAAGCTGATGCAGTGGATCTTATTATCTCACCTCCTGTCCAAGAATTTCATGACTTCTTCTTGCTACACGATCTGCTACACCATCCTCAGCAAAAGTAACAAAACCAAAACCACGGTGGCCGCTTCTTTTAGGATCCTACGGTTGTACTAGGATTCGTGAGCTGCCAAACACTTAGAACACTAACAATAATGATGGACAGAGCCAAACCTTTGGGATGTACGCATCCACAATTCTGCCAAATCGCCCAAAATAATCCCATAAATCATCAGTATTTGCTTCTTGGGGTAGTCTACCAACAAATATCTTTTTGCTTGTTACAAGGGGCTCATTGTATCCTCCTAGCCAATTTCGACGCGATGTTCAGTCACAATCAATTGCTTATATCAGGCAAAGTATAGAGCTTAAAACTTACTTCCATAAGCAGGTCCATGATGATCATACAATGTTGGTACACCCAGAGCTGCGTATCTGGTAGCAGCTGTAATGTATGCATTGTATGAACCATAACCACCATCGCCCTGTACTGCTCTTCTTGGAGGGTGTCTCACATCTTCATCCTGCTATGTAGGGGGAAAAATATCATAAGTTGTCAATGCCCGGATCCTCTGCTCTCTTAGTCTCTCTAATCAAATACCACTTTATCTCAAAATTCCTGTACATTCATGCAGTATTCAAACAGCTCTGTTCAGCAATTATTGTGGTTATGTCCCATATGGGTTCAACAAGCCATATTATAGATCTCGCGGACATACATTTGTGAACAAAATTTAGTATTTAGTATGTGCTTATATGTACTTTATATATGCTTTCATATACCTCCACTTCTCAGTACAAAAAGATTTTCTAGCAAAAAATGTAGTATTCATCACTTAAGATACTACAATTTCTTACATAATCAACCATTATAAAAATATAACAGCATGTGTTAATACCTTGCTGAAAGGTTCAACAAACAAGAAAAGCATACACATCAATACATACAAAAGATAAGCACACTGCATATTTATAATAAACTGAGTCATATGTACTTATTACTCCCACAGCTCAATAGAATTGATTGTTTGGACATAGGTGAAGACAAACTTTATATTTTGACTGCAAATCACTTCGAGAATGTTTAGACTGAAATGAATACTTGAAAAAGCATACACCTAGCTTTGCCTTGGCAAACAATTTCATGATGTGTAGCTTTGTTCAGCTTTGTATGTACATTTCAATAGAAAATAGTAATCAAATTCGCATTTTGGAGACTGTCCCCATGTACAAAACGTCCACTTTCCAAGCACTACCGGAAGCAATTTGGTAGGACCGTAAGCGCAGTTAGATTTTATATCCTGGTCAGCTCAACCCCAAATCAATCTGTCCTACTATCCACAATTGTGCAGCATTGGTTTGTCAATTATAATTGAAGTATTACTATTAGAGGAATAGAGATGAACCGTACAAAATGATACATGTATCAGAGCTAAGCAAATTAGAAATGTACCTTGGGAGTTGCACGGTCAACAACAACAGTCGTACCATCAAGCTCGTGATTTTCTTGCATAACATTGTCCACGCATTCTATAAATTACAAACCAACGTTACAAACTAAAGCTAAACAATTTGTTGAGGAACACTATACTACTAGTGGTTAATGGTGAAGCAAATGCAAGTTCCAAGCATAATTTAGGACTGTAACTTTAAAACTAAAAACAAATCATAGTGCATGCACAAGCGAAGTAGATGAGCACATACATAAGCATGAGAATGGAAGATCGTAGATCCAAGTCAAATCTCCAGTTACGACAGACAAGAACCAGTTAGAAAATGCAATCCGGTGTATATTGCTGCCACAACAGTTATACCTAAGATTTATTTTCCTTGTGGGTGTCTGTTTTGTTGTCAATTACTCAATTTCAGGAGGAATGCTGGTTAATGAACTAAGCATTCTCCACTGCAGCCATCAGCAACACTGCAGCCTTGATACTACACACATCTTGACAATCCAACCCCACTGCATGGATCTAAGGCTATGGGAGATGAACTCGTAGGGGTCTCGGTGCACCAAAGTTATAACAACTTTCCTCTAACTAGTTTAATCTGACCTAACCAATGTACTAATTTAATATTACGTATCTTAGAAGATTCTATACACATACCAGCACTCCGGAAAGTGACAAACCCAATTCCACGATGGTCTTTTGAACCCAGTTCCTGCATGAGATAGGAGGGAGAACACAACCCACGTTAGCAGAAGATAAGTATGTTAACTCAAACTGCAATTTCACTGTCGAATATTTCGTACATAATAATCATGAAATCGTTGCATCAGACAAGTAGCCAGCACACACAAAATCAGGTATGTGCAACAGTGCAAGTTCTAGTAGAAAACTAAAAAATGGGGGTGTGCAGATCCAATTTCAACCATATTTCCTATCCTAACTGAAGGGGTAAAGAAAAGCTGACAAGGCTCCTTAACCGACTGTACGAGTTCACAGGATTCTAGCAGTAGAAAAGTCTATAAGTTTTAACCCTCTTCCACGTCCACCATAATAATCTTGGCTTATCGGATATCAAAGTTTTGAAAGATTGGAAGAAAAATATTCTAACTTCCAAGGAAAATTGTCCTGGAGATCCATAGTTATACTGCATGAATCTCTCTTCAGCAGTTCACTCTTGACAAAGTAAGGCATTATGCCTTGTCAAGTGTTAAAAAAACTATTCTGAGTGGATTGTATCAAAAGTAGCTTGCCCATAGAATAGCATGTTTCTATGCATTGAATTTGTTGAAATATGTCCAAAATATTCTTGAACAACATTAACTTTAATTGCTCTAAAAAACATTAACTTCAATAGTCAGCCAGGAAAAAAATGACAACCAATGTTCTAAGGTATTTGCCTCCTTCCGAGTGTTCATAAATGGCCACGAAAGATGTGAAGTTAAAGTCAGTCACGTGAAGTACTTTAGTTTGAAAAGTATCTTCCACTCAAATACTGCACTATCTAAAACCATTAGCTGAAGATTACTTTTAGTATACTCTCAAACAAGAAAAAGAAAAAGTTGCAGGTATTAATAGAAACCGAGGTTAACATCCAGAAAAGAACACCAGTCAGCAACTTTTAAACCAGGTTTAAGTGAATAAAATAGCACAAAACACAAAATTGATGACAGCACTTGGATCCAAAATATTTGATCTCTATGCAGTCTCACGAGAGTTCTACTTTCTCACCTTGGGCATATAAAGATCTGTTATTTCTCCAAAATTTTGAAAATGCCTGTTGAAATAATCTCACGGCTTAGACAAGTTCAGATATTGAATGATGCGTAAATCAACAATGGCAGAAATGTGTACCGGACCTCACCTGCGAAACATGGACTCATCCACAGACTGTGGAATGCGAGCAACAAATATCCTAGTAGCTTTCTTGTTTCCTGGAGCTCGCATTTCTTCCTGTGTTCAAAACTCATCACATCATAACCCAAAAAAAAGGCAAAACAAGCTAAGGCCTGGCACTGAACTGTCGAATGTTCCATATGGTACACGAGATTTGAAGTTAATTCTGTAATAATTACCTTGGGAGTTGCTATCTTCACTTCCAGAGTTCGTTCTCCAAGAATATGCTCGGAGTCAATGACATTCTAAAAAGAGTTCACAGAGAATTAGATATAATAGAAGGGACTGAAAAAATCATCCATAATTATTCTAGCCAAAGAGATAATTCTATCATTTCATAATTACTTTCGCCATAATTTCTTTGTTCAGTTGACTATAGCATGATTAGGACAAAGACAATTTTATTGCTTTGCACATTAATCTCATTATTACAGGCATATCATTGATGGGCTAGCACACTTATCAAGCACTATCAGTAACTTTCAAACTGTAAAAAATGTAAACACCTTCTTTGCTTGCCCCCATCAAACCACTCTGTTCTAAAGCACATAAATGAACTGCTTGGTTGCATATGGACTTCGATATAATGCAATTGAACGCACCATATTGACATATCAAATATATTGATAGTTTAACATTTACCATTTAGACTTGTTTGTAGTATTAAGCATGATTGGTTTGTGAGAAGCGATAACATGTATTGAATGACTATTTGCTCATTTTCTTCAATGCTTCATTTTTTTTATAGCATCCCGATTTATTTAAAACCATTTCCTGTTATGGAAGACAAAATGAAAGATATACTATAAAAGGATGCTCAAGCAGAGGAGAACATCACACAAAGCGGGGTCAACTAGAGGTACAATATACAACCACAAGATAGTCAAGTAAAAACAGAAGAACTCTGATGGCAAAAGGCAATGTAAATTTTAGTTGCGTACATTGGCAGGCAATGAAATGTAAAGAGGAGCGTAAGCATCTATATGTCAAAGTCTACATTACCATTTACCAATTGCCTAACAAACAAAAGGTATTTCCTTTTATTACCTTTGCATCCTCTACCGACGAAAATGTCACGTATCCAAAACCACGAGATCGACCGGATGAGCGATCCTGAAATTTCGTAAAGGTGGAAACATATTTGTAAACTAGATTCGGAGATTAGCACCAAAATATGATTTGAACAAGACAACAATGATCTAGAGAGAGCTAGGAAAACAGAGTGCAGTTGTCCCTTACAGAAACAAATGACATAATGGAGAAAGATAAAGCACAAGTCAAACACGATTGGACTAAACATAATATCTGTGTGTGTGCCTCTAAAAAAACTCACAATTAAGTAAAACAATTGCGCAATAGACAACAGAATCTAAATGAGACAAGAGGGAGTTCAGTTTTCACTGTAAAACACCAATTCTGAAAATTTAACAAACAAAACAAGAAAGAGTGTGCTTCTCACTGAAACTATTGTGCATGTTGAATGTTGAATAGTCACGAACCTTCATGACAATGCAATCATCGAGGGGGCCAAACTTGGTCATGTACTCTCTCAGTCCTTCTGTATCGACATCCCAAGGGATTCCAAGAACCTAAGAGCATGGAGTGCTCACCCTCATTACTCCTTGAGGAAGGCATCCCTAAAAATAGATCTCATGAAATAAAAAAGGATTAGTGACTAACCACAAGCTTCGAGGCCATGCTATCACTACGCAGCTCTCTTGTTGTTCTCAGGCAAAGAAAACTCCCGATCTATGTTCCTTGAGCGACGGCGAATCACCCGAATGTTGCTTTTATCAAGCTATGTGTCCAAAGGAAAAGGTTCCCCAGTCTGAGACTCTCCCTCACTCTTGACGCTGAATCGGCAAGCTCCACTCTTTATCTCACTCAGCTCACGGTAACTAGTAAGACAATGGTAAAAGTTACTGAATTAGTACTTCATTATCTAATACGTGAAGAACAGAAGCAGTTTTTGTGTTTGTAACTACTCTTCTACAGTACAAAAATATAGAAGAGAACTAAAAAACACAGGGTAATGGAGGTGTTGCTTGATTCACACTAAATGTAATACTCTAGAATGGAGATTTCAGCACACAAACTTCAAGGCCGATACAGTTTCTCCCACGGGCGGATCTAGGTGGTGTGTCCGGCGAGGTGGAGACAGCAGGGACGCGGTGTCCCGACGAGGAAGAACGGGAACGGCGACGATAGGGGCGGGGGAGTGTTGGTCCGTGGGATTGAGGCGTCGGTGGTGACGCCAAGGTGCGGCACCGGCGGCAGATAAAAGGCATGGAGATGAAAGAAAGGTACGGGAAACAAACATGGTAGAGTCCGGCTCTGGGTGGACGGATATGGATAATCATCAAACCAGCGTCCCAGCGAGAGACAATTTCCAAATCGACGGCCCATCAGGTCTATGGAAAACCTAAATCTGGAACGAATTGCTCCCAAGATAGGACGAGAAAGAAGTCGAATTCCGGCACAGGGAACGGACCTACTACGTCTCGTGGAACGAAGAAAGGAGATGGGTAAAGACATGCGCACCTTGAGGAAGAAGAATATTACGGCGGGCGGCGGAGAGGTTGATACCGCGGCGGAGAAGAAGGTCGGGGAGCAGATTTGTGTCCTCTTCAGGAGAAGAACCAGGTTATGGTTTCATCCTGCGGATATGTGCATTTGGGTCCTCCGTATGATGGGATATTCGAAGTCTGGTCCATGTGAAATCGCATTTACACCCATTTAATACCCTTCTTTGTATAGGGTTTGGATCAAACATGGCCCTTTTAGGGCTGTGGTTTCAATGGATCGAATTTGCTAGGCATGGTGCTAAGTGAGGATCAAATCTAGACAATTAGCTCTTTTTTAACCTTTAGAGCTTGTTTGACACCACTCATTTCATGTGACTGATGTCATGATTTTATTTCATTTCAAAATTACGTGATAGAGTTGGTGCTAGGAATAACTAAATATATCATAGGCATTCATTGAAATTTCAATTGAAGTGTTATTTCTCATTTTGTGAAACCCAAACACGTAGTCGTTGACTTTATAGCTCAACCATAATGGGTACAATTATGACTTTATAGCTCAATCATAATGGGTACAATTAGTGGATCAAAGGTACAACGACCACACTTTAGTGATATTGACATACAAGCTAAAAAAAAGTGGGTGTCAGTATTAGATCATCTATGCTCATATGCACAAAACAAGTTGAAGCAAAAGTTTATTCCCGAAGTTTGGTCTATCTCGGGTGATCGAACCATAGCTCGATGAAGTTTCAAAATCCAGAGCTTTGACAACTTATACATGCCTAAAGCAACCACACTCCGTTGGAGGTTTAGGTCAGGTGCGAGTGAGAGCGCCTCAAGAATGGGGACAATAATAGCCACTAATACATAACGACACTAAGGGCACCAGCTATGGCAACGACCAACAACGGTCAATTGCGAAAGCCCACGATTAAACACATTCACACGTGGGGATAAGGCCTTTCAGCAATGGGAGGAATGAGCCATGACTACGCTATATACATTGCTAAACATAAATATTTTATTGTTTGTTGCTCCTTGTGTTGGCAATAATTGTACTTAAACAACTGTTTTCTGATTTAATGTTCTATGGAAACAAACTTTTGTGGGAAAGCGTTTGCAATGTGAACATATTCGACCTTGTGGGAAATCATTTATAATTATGGTAATTATCTTTAGATCTGGAACCACGTCGGTTAAATGTGAAGGGGATCGTGTGAAGAAAAAAAATCCTAGATACGATATACTTAAAACATGCCAAGATCTATTCTATGCAGATATAGTAGTACGAACGGAGATCGGAATACATACCCTTGTAGACCGAAAGCGGGGATTACGTTCCCGCACAAACGTTGTCGATTAAGACCGACGAAGCCGACCTCAAGATCATGTAGAGGAAGCAGATCTCCGAGCACCGCTAGCGCAGCACCTCGCAAGGCGTTACACACGTACGGTGGAAACGACGGCCTCCGAAGCTCCAGTCCAGAACGTGCAGCGGAAGACTTGGACCTGAACACCAGCAGCGCGACATCGGGATATGGTGGAAGAGATCCCCCTCTCAACTCGGCGCAACTCTAACAAAGGGAATCACGAAATAGAGAGAGAATTGAGGAATTAATTGGTGAATTAAAAGGCCAGGCGTGCCCCTTCTTATATAGGCTCCCAGGGGGGAGCCAACCTGCCAGCCAGGCAATGTGGGGCTAAACCCCACATGCCTGGTGCGGCATAGGTTGGTGCGCCGGCCCCCTAGTGGGCCTCTTGGCCCACTTGGGTCGGCCACCCAAGCCCCGACCGAATTCCCCTAGGGAATTTTCCCCTCTTGGGCCTTCTTTCGACCAAAAGGCCCATTTAGGGAAATCAGACTAAATAAATTCGAAAATAAATATATAAAATCATATTTAGACATTAATTACACTAATTAATATCAAACATATTATATATAACTTATTCTAGCTCCGAAAACTCTTTCGTCGCTGCCCGATCTCCATCAGACCTCTCCCGGGACGTTCCCGGTGATCTCTTTCCTTTCCGGTTGTCTTGTCGAAACCCCTTAAGTGTGTTACCCTAGCGGTTCGATATAATAACAGGTACGATCAAGACTCCTCTATGATCAACGACTAACTCGTAGGCATGGACCCCATGAATTAATCCCTCTGATATAACGAATGACTTTCATTTATCAACTCTGAACGTAAAGTCTTAAACCTTTTGCCATGGCGATACTTAGCGTGTCCGAGCGTCGTTCATATATATCTCCATATCTAGCTTGACCTCGTTACCAACAACGCTATCTTCTACTCGTCTATGATTTCATGTCTCCGTGACCTAGTCACATGCTTGCAAGCTCACTAGACATGATCTCACCGAGTGGGCCCTAGAGTATCTATCCTGCTATGCGGACTGGCAAATCCCGCTCTTGACCCCTCGTCTCAACTCCTCCTTTCCGATACCCAAAAGTATCACCGTTATTTTCATACTAATTAAGATACAACGTTTGGTGCAATCAAAGTATCTTTCAGGAATAACAGTAAGAGTTGGTCTCACGGTCAAAGGCGTAATGACTACGTTCTCCAAATCTGGGTATGTCCATCACATCGTTCTCCAACGATATGAATTCCATTGCCGACCGGCACCATGCCCTATGATCGGGAAACCTCGATCATTGATTGTGCAACAAAACTAGTCTTAGTAGAGGCTACTAGGGACCTGGTTGTTTACGCATCACACATGTATTAATGTTTCGCTTAATACGGTTATAGCATGACACAAAAACATATTATGAACAAACGAGATATGATAAAGAATACACTTTATTAATTGCCTCTAGGGCATATCTCCTTCAGTCTCCCACTTGCACTAGAGTACAAATTAATCTAGATTACAACTTGGTAAAAGCTTAACACCCATAGCTAACTGGTGTTTTTCATGCTTGTCAAGCGGGAGTGGCTTCGTCAGCGGATCTGCCACATTCAGATCCGTATGCACTTTGCAAATCTTCACATCGCCTCCTTGTACGTACTGACGTATCACATGGAAGCGTCGGAGAATGTGTTTGGCGGTGGAGTGAGACCTTGGCTCCTTGGCGTTAGCAATGGCACCCGTATTGTCTATGATATTCTTTTGCTCATCTTCCAGGAGAACATTGCTCCAAGTGGTGGCAACAAAGACAATGTGGTGTCTCCTCTGTGCAACCTGCTCCTCCATGCGCACACCATTGCTATGAGCACAAATGAGACTGCGGATTGGAGTGTTGATGTGATGGACTATCTCCATAATGAGATGTTTGAAGCCATGACTTCTACAGACACTATCCCCTATGCTCCTTACATCATGAAGCTCATCAAGTCCAAGTTCCCGGAGCATACTTTCAGTGATGATGAGTCAGAGGTTCATGACTTCAAGAAGCTATATGAGAAGAATACCGTGGCTGTGCCTCAGAGTGTGCCCACCTCTCGGTCCACCAGGGATGGCTCCTTCATGGGAGATGCTCGCAGGGCTGCTGCCCCCTCTCATGCTCCCTCCACATCAGGCAAGATGAAGAAACTGATCTGGTTCCAGCGCAACGTTCTCTGCATGAACATTGATATTCGCAAGGAACAATACACAGCCTACAAGGATCGCCGCCAGCTAGCTCATGATCAGCAGTTAATTCTTCACCACGCGTCTGGCTCTGCTGCTCCTGCTGATCTCACTGCTCCTCTCTCTTATGCTCAGTGGAACCAGGGTTCTATGGCCCTGTGGTCTCAGATTGAGAGTGAACTTGGTGGCAGCTCCTACTCCACGGGTCAGGCTTATGAGGATACTTCTGGTGATGAGTATGTTGATGATGATGAGGAGGAGATGGATGAGGAGGACACCCCTTATGATTGATGATCTCCATGGGACGTAGCATCGCTCTTCTTCCTTTTTGGCGTTTCGATGCCAAAGGGGGAGAAGTTGCTCTAGTAGGCACTTCGGGGATTTGCATGGGTTCGGACACAAGCTTGTGCGTTTACCATTTATTTGAGCTTGTGTCCATTTATCTTTTATCTTTGATATCATGAACTATTTGTGAACTATTTTTGGTCATCGTGTGTGTAATGAGACTATCCTATGCTATCGTTTCTATCTATGGTTGGGACTTCAAGCCTATTGTGTTGCCATTCTCTTCATATCACATATGCACAAGGTATGGCCACCATAGCTTTGTATTGTCTCATTACCTCTTTTTGATATCATGTGCTACTCTTTGCAAAATTGCTCCTATCCTGTTGTGTCATGTTTCTTGTATGCACTTGCTAAGGGGGAGCCATTTTATCTAGAACATGATATAGCATTCATATTTTCTTTGCAAAACTGGGTACTGTCATCTAACACAAAAAAGGGGGAGATTGAAAGAACATTTCTTAATCCCTAGTGTTTTGTTTGTTAGTCAACAATACTTATGATGTACTAATAGAATGCTAAGTATTTCAGCTTGTATGTGATTTATGTTCATATGCATCAAAGCCAAAATGCGAAGAAGAAGTGGTTCTGGAATTATTCCAGGAACCGGAATATTTGAGCCGGAAATTTTCAGGGCCGGAATTTCCGGTTCACCAGAACTTCACAGAAAATGGCTAAGTCAAGGTTGAGAAATGGTTATGATCTCAACCGGAAATTGTGATCGGAAATTTCCATCTACCGGAAATTCCGATTGCACCTAGAAGAGTTCACAGAAAATGGCTAAGTCAAGAATAAGAAGTGTTCTGATCTCAACCGGAAATTGTGCTCGGAAATTTACATTCACCGGAATTTCCGAGTGCACCTTGAAGAACATTGGAGAAAACTGCTAAGGGAAGGAGAGGAATAGGTTCTGACTCCAGTCGGAAATTCCGAGTGATGACTTATACCGGAATTTCCGGGTGGTCGACACAGGCAACGGTCAGATTTGGGGAGGGACTATAAATACCCCCTCATTCACTCAAGAACAGTCAGCTCTCAGATTTTCTCTCTCCTACACTTCTTGAAAGCTCAAATCATCAAGATCTCCCAATCCCCCCACCCAAATCCGTTGATCTTTGGAGGATTGGAGGAGAAGGCCCGGATCTACATCTTCACCAAAGCGATTTGCATTTCTTCCCCATTCACTTGGGGATTTCGTGGCTAGGGTTTCCGGTGGGAAAACCTAGTTCACCATTGTTGTACTCTTGGTGTTGTCTTGACCTCTTGTGGTCCTTGACCTTTTGTGGTCATCTTGAGAGCCCCCAATTAAGTTGTGGGTGTGTGCCTCAAGCGTTTGTAAGGGATTCGATCTCCGCCCTAAAAGGGGATCAATAGTGGAAGGTGAACTCACAACCTTTGTGGTTGAGTTCATCGGAGAAGATGGTGAGCCTTTGTGGCGTTGCGGCTAACCTGTTGTGGTAGCGCACACCTCTCCAACGAGACGTACACCCTTGGGTGGAACTCGGGATTACATCTTCGTCTCCGCGTGCTTCACTTGGTTCCTTTTATCCTTGCTCCCTTACTTGCTTGTATTGTACTCTAGTTTACCTTTGTATTGCTTAGCTTGTCATTTAGGTAAATTCACCATAGTTGCATATTTAGAGAATTTACCTTTGTGTTGAGCCTAAATTTGAAAAGACCTAAAATTTGTAATAGCACCTATTCACCCCCCCCCCCCCCTCTAGGTGTCGGATTCCCGTTCAAATGCGCCATTCCAGGGTTACTCTGGAACCGGCTTGTCAAACTTAGAGCTAATGGCACATCAGGTCTAGTACTTAACATTGCATACATAATCGATCATATGGCTGAAGCATAAGGATGTTTAGTCATATCGGCCTTATCTAGTTCCGTTACCGGACATTGTGCCTTTCGCAATGTTTTATTCTTGATAACCGACAGAGAACCCTTCTTTGCCTTCTCCATACCGAAACGCTTCACTATTTTATCAAGATAAGTACTCTGCCTCAACGCTAATAGACGTCTTGATCTATCACGATAGATTTTTATGCCTAAGACGTATGCAGCTTCTCCTAAGTCCTTCATGGAAAATTTACTGTTTAAATATTCCTTCACGCTATTCAGAAGTTCCACATCATTTCCAATCAACAATATGTCATCTACATATAGTGCTAAGAACACAACCGAACTCCCACTCATTTTCTTGTAAATGCAGGTCTCTTCCAAATTTTGGACAAATCCAAAACCTTTGATTACCTCATCAAAGCGAAGATTCCAGCTCCGAGATGCTTGCTTCAATCCATAGATGGATCGCTGAACCTTGCATACCTTGTTAGCATTTTCTGGATCGACAAAACCTTCCGGCTGTACCATGTACAACTCTTCCTCAATGTTTCCATTTAGGAAGGCTGTTTTGACGTCCATCTGCCAGATTTCACAATCGTAATAGGCAACAACTGCTAACAAAATCTGAATAGACTTAAGCATCGCTACCGGTGAAAAAGTTTCATCGTAGTCAATCCCATGAACTTCTCGGAAACCTTTTGCGACAAGTCGAGCTTTATAGACGGTCACATTACCATCATCATCAGTCTTCTTCTTAAAGATCCATTTATTCTCGACGGCCTTGCGCCCTTCGGGAATATCCATCAAAGTCCACACTTTGTTATCATACATGGATCCTATTTCGGATTTCATGGCTTCTAGCCATTTCTCGGACTCTAGACTCGCCATTGCCTCCTTGTAGTTGTAGGTTCATCTTGTTCAATTAACATGACGGTGCAAACCATGTTGCCATACCATTCTGGTGCGATCCGAGATCTTCCAGACCTACAAGGTAGAATAATTTCCTCGACAGTTTCTCCCACTCCATCCACGGAGGACGTTTCTGGAATAGCTTCCGTTGCGCCACTCGGAATCTCGAGTTCAGGATCAACGATATCATCGATGTCTACCTTCCTCCCACTTACTCCTTTCGTGAGAAACTCCTGACGTCCATTTCGCCACCACGATCGGATCGGAGGTGCTTGATTTTCTTGTTAAGCTGATTCTCAACTTCACGTTGAAATTCTTTGAACTTTTCAAAAGTTTCAGACTTGTGTTTCATCAAATAGATATAACCGTATCTAATCAAGTCATCAGTGAAGGTGACGAAGTAATGATAACCATTGCTTGTCGAAACGCTCATCGTTCCACACACATATGTATGTATGATCCCCAATAAATCCGACGCTCGTTCAACGAAACCTTTGAACGGTGTCCTGGTCATTTGCCCATAAGGCATGGTTCGCATGTATCGAGGGATCCAAAATCCAACGAGTCCAAAAGTCCATCGGAGTGGAATTTCTTCATGCGCTTTATACCAATATGACCGAGACGGCAATGCCACATATACATGGCGGTATCATCACTACACTTAATCCGTTTGGTTTCTATGTTATGGATGTGAGTACTACGATCGAGATTCAACAAGAATAAACCGTTATTGTCGGGAGCATCAACATATAAGATATCATTCATATAAATAGTACAACTGCTTGATACTGATTTAAATGAATAACCGTCTTGTAACAGGCAAGACCCACTTATAATGTTTACACTCAAGGATGGTACAAATAACACTTATTTGAAACCAAAACTAATCCCGATGGTAGATGTAGAGGGAGCGTGCCGACATCAACCACGTCAACTCTCGATCCGTTACCGACGCGCATCGTCACCTCATCCTTAGCCAGCCGCCGTTTATTCCGTAACTCCTCCTGAGAGTTACATATATGAGCAACAAAACCAGTATCAAATACCCACGTGTTGCTACAGGCGGATGTAAGGTACACATCTATAACATGTATATCAAATATACCTTGCTCTTTGTCGACTGTCTTGCCAGACTTCCTATCCTCCAGATACTTGGGGCAGTTGCGCTTCCAGTGACCTTTTCCCTTGCAGTAGAAGCACTCCACGCCAGCTCTGGGACCAGATCTGTTAGTCTTGGGCTTGGCAATCAGTTTGCCCTCCCTCCTGGACTTCCAACTCTGCTTTCCCTTGCCACCGAATTTCTTAAAATCGACGGTCTTGTTGACCATCAACAGCGTGTGCTCCTTCTTGATCTCCACCTCAGCAGTCTTGAGCATCACGAACACTTCACCCAGGGACTTAGCCATGCCCTGCATGTTGTAGTTCATGACGAAGCCTTTATAGCTAGGGGCAACGATTGCAGCACCCTGTCAATCGCCAGCTCATCGGGAATCTTGCATTCCAGAGCATTCAGGCGTTGAACGTAGCCAGACATCTTGACCACGTGCTCGCTCACACTTCTATGCTCGTCCATCTTGGCTGAGAAGAAAAGCTCAGAAGCTTCATATCTCTCAGCCTTAGCCTGCGGCGCAAAGACAACCTTGAGATCAGAAATAATCTCAAAGGCGCTCATCTTCTCAAAGCGCTTCTGCAGGTCGGCTTCCATGGCGTAGAGCATGCCACTCTGGACAAAGGCAGAATCCTCCGATCTGGTCTGGAAGACCTTCTTCTCATCCTCAAAGGCTTCATCTGCGGGAAGGTCACCTATGGCGGCCTCAATGACGTAGGCCACCCTATGGGGAGTGAGGAGGATCCTCAGGTTGCGGAACCAGGCCATGAAGTTTGACCCATTGGTCTTAAGCTTTTCTTTCTCAAGGAACAGACCTAGGTTAAACGAGGGGCGAGACATCTACAATAGAATTTGCAACAACATAAGACTTTGTTCATAATAATTTTGAGTTATAATATTTTTAGAAAATAACTAACATAACTCCCACTCAAACGAACATCCCTCCTGGTCGTTTAAGCGATTACACGACTCCCATCCATTGCACCACCCCTCATCGTCAGAGCCAGCAGCACAACTTCAAGAGTAGACAAATGTCCGTCACACAAATTTTGTGACTCGTGCTCGACCTTTCAGCCTCTGTGTTCCGAGGCCATATCTGCATATGGTAGGCTCGCCACTATAACCTCCACGCTGACGCTTGTGCAACATGGCTTACACCCACTGTATGCGAACGACGATATGTCTGACACCCGATCGTCACGGTCTGCCTCATAACGTAGAACTTTCTTGGTGATGCGCGTTGGAGGAAGAACACAAGTGGTATTTTTGAAGGGATCATCTTATATAATTACCGCCACGTAACTAATATATACTAATATATATAATCACACAATATAAGATGCACACAAAACATCAAATGTAATGTAATATGATATAGTACATTGCGCCATGGTCTTCTTGGCCCCACAGTTTATAAACAATTTAATAAACCTACCTTGACCATATCACATAGCCCCTGCAAAATAAAGTTAGACGCTCTACTTTATCTTTTGCATATTTTACGTGGCTTGGGGCTGTCGTAAATAGAACCGCTTCATACCTACGAACCTTATGACCACAACAACGATCCAATAATTGCATGTTTAAGCATCCCTTTCGGGTCCTCCATTGAAAATGCAAGACCAACTAAAGAGAGAGAAACTGACACCCGCCAACCACAGATACGGTACAAGCCGTATGTCAGAAGTGGAACCAGTCTCGCGTAAGCGTACGCGTAAAGTCTGTCTGGGCCGCTTCATCAACTCGATGCCGCTGGAATCACAAGTGCACACTAGAGGGTAGCAAATAACAGGAACGATGCCCCCGTGCATAATACGGGTTCTAACACCGTACAACTATATCTACGATAGATCGCCTCTAATACCACTAAAGGGGATCGGGTGCAGAAAACAATAATTTTCCTAGCAATGATATCCCTAAAACATGCCAAGATCTATTCTATGCAGATATAGTAGTACGAACGGAGATCGGAATACATACCCTTGTAGACTGAAAGCGGGGATTACGTTCCCGCACAACGTTGTCGATGAAGATCGACAAAGCCGACCTCAAGGTCGTGTAGAGGAAGCAGACCTCCGAGTACCGCTAGCGCAACACCTCGCAGGGTGTTACACACGTAAGGTAGAAACGACGGCCTCCGAAGCTCCAGTCCAGGACGAGCAGCGGAAGACTTGGACCAGAACACCAGCAACGCGACAGCGGGCTATGGTGGAAGAGATCCCCCTCTCAACTCGGCGCAACTCCAACAAAGGGAATCACGAAATCGAGAAAGAATTGGGGAATTAATTGGTGAATTAAAAGGACAGGGGTGCCCCTTCTTATATAGGCTCCCAGGGGGGAGCCAACCTGCCAGCCAGGCAATGTGGGACTAAACCCCACATGCCTGGTGCGGCATAGGCTGGTGCGTCGCCCCCTTAGTGGGCCTCTTGGCCCACTTGGGTCGGCCACCCAAGCCCCCACCGAAATCCCTAGGGAATTTTTCCCCTCTTGTGCCTTCTTTCGACCAGAAGGCCCATTTAGGGAAAACAGCCTAAATAAATTCGAAAATAAATATATAAAATCATATTTAGACATTAATTATACTAATTAATATCAAACATATTATATATAATTTATTATAGCTCTGAAAACTCTTTCGTCGCTGCCCGATCTCCATCGGACCTCTCCCGAGACGTTCCCGGTTATCTCTTTCCTTTCCGGTTGTCTTGTCGAAACCCCTTAAGTGTGTTACCCTAGCGGTTCGATATAATAACAAACATGATCGAGACTCCTCTCCGATCAATGACTAACTCGTAGGCCTGGACCCCATGAGTTAATCCCTGTGATATAACGAATGACTTTCATCTATCAAACCTGAACGTAAAGTCTTAAACCTTTTGCCATGGCGATACTTAGCGTGTCCGAGCGTCGTTCATATATATCTCCATATCTAGCTTGACCTCGTTACCGACAACACTATCTTCTACTCATCTATGATTTCATGTCTCCGTGACCTAGTCACATGCTTGCAAGCTCATTAGACATAATCTCACCGAGTGGGCCCTAGAGTACCTATCCTGCTATGCGGACTGGCAAACCCCGCTCTTGACCCCTCGTCTCAACTACTCCTTTCTGATACCCAAAAGTATCACTGTTATTGTCATACTAATTAAGATACGGTGTTTGGTGCAATCAAAGTATCTTCCAGGAATAACAATAAGAGTTGGTCTCACGGTCAAAGGCGTAATGACTATGTCCTCCAAATCTGGGTATGTGCATCACATCGTTCTCCAACGATATGACTTCCATTGCCGACCGGCAGCATGCCCTATGATCGGGAAACCTCGATCATCGATCGCGCAATGAAACTAGTCTTAGTAGAGCCTACTAGGGACCTGCTTGTTTACGCATCACACCCGTATTAATGCGGTTATAGCATGACACAAAAACATATTATGAACAAACGAGATATGATAAAGAAATACACTTTATTAATTGCCTCTAAGGCATATCTCCTTCAGATACTTGTGAGCTTGTTACTCTTGGGTCATTGGACCCTAGACGCCTTTTGTGGCCGGTCTTTTGGGGCCAAGACCTTTTGTGGTCAAGACCTTTTTTGGTCACTTGAGAGCCCCCAATTAAGTTGTGGGTGTGTGTCGCTAGACTTGGGAGCCCCCAATTACGTTATGAGTGTGTGCCTCAATAGTTTTGTACGAGATTCGATCTCCGCCCCAAAGGGGATCAATAGTGGAAGGTGAACTCGCAACCTTTTGTGGTTGAGTTTATCAGGAGAAGAAGGTGAGCCTTTGTGGCGTTGCGGCTAACCTGTTGTGGTTGCGCACACCTCCCCAAACGAGACGTGCACCATTTGGGTGGAACTCGGGAATACATCCTCGTCTCCGCGTGCCTCGGTTATTTCTATACTCAAGCTCTTTACTTATGCACTTTACATTGTGATAGCCTTCGTGCTTGAAGTCATCTATCTTGCTATCACCTTGTTACTTGTATTGCTTAGCATAAGTTGTTGGTGCACATAGGTGAGCCTAGTTTTTATATCTAGGTTGTATGCTTGTTAAAGTAAACCTCTAGTTTTATTCCGCCTTTATCAAGCATACCGGAATATCCGGGTCTTTCTTGGACCGGATAATCTGGCTTCTCGAAAAAGTTTTAAATCGCCTATTCACCCCCCCTCTAGGCGACGTCTATCCATTCAATTGGTATTAGAGCCAGGTTATCTCATTATTAGGACTAACCGCCTAGAGATAAAGATGTCGTTTAGAGATGTAGTGCACAATCCCACTTATAGATTCGATGGCACAAATTATGATGTTTGGAAAATTCGCATGCTTAATCTTTTTAGAGACATGGGTTCAAATTTAGAGAGTATTGTAGATATGGGTTTTTCTCCTCCAAAGGATTCACAAGAATTATCTTTAGTGGATGAGAAAAACTCTTATCTCGATACTCTAGCATATAATGGTCTTATATGTGCTTTGAGCGATGTAGTCCTTGCGTCAATCATGCCTTTTCGGAGCGCTCATGAATTATGGACAAAACGTCAAGATATATATGAGGTGTCCAACATTTCCAAGGATGATTGCCCTCCTTCCACATCCGGTCGTGATGAGCTCACATCTTCCTCCACTTGACCGCCATGTGGTTTGCCACAACGTAATGATATGGTGAGTGGTGATAGATCCACTATTGACTATACTTCACACCCATCTTATTGCAATGCTCTATCTTTGGACTTAAACACCTCTAGCACTCCAAATGTCATAAATGCTAGTGTTGATAGTCCTTGCATATCATGTATTAGTTGCTTAACTAAATCTCATGATGATATGATTTCCTTGTCTTGTTGCCATGATCAAAATGTTTCTACTTCCTCTAGTACTTGTTTGGCTAACAATGTAGAGGAATCCCAACAATTGTCGGAACAAGACATGGACCCCATTGCTGTTTCAAGTAACTCTTCATCGTTTTCATCCACTACTCACCTTTTCCTTATGGCTAAGGAGTTTAAGGTATCTCCTACCGTGCACTCCAATATATCTCATGGTGATGATGATGTTGATGATGATACTAGTCTTGAAATCAAACAAGAAATTATTGCTTTTGATCATTTCATGACTAACTTGCAAGGAGTTGGCAAGAAACACTTTGGCTCTCTTATGAGCCGTATAGGTGAGCTTTAGGATGTTCTTGAGCTAAAAGGTGAGATTGAGAGAGAAGATGCCTATGAAAAGGTATCTCTTCAATCATCTCTAAAAGATGAACAAGAAACTAATGCTCACCTTCAAGAGCAACTTGAAACTATCATGGAGTCTCATAACTCCAAAATTGCTGAACTCACTAAAAACATGACCATGCTATTGCTAAATGTAATGTGCTTAGTAAAGAAAATGCTAAGTTAAACAATGAGCTTGTCATGATGTCTTCTTCCATTGCTATCGTGAATGATGCTTGTGTTACTAACTCCACTTCATGTGAAGCATCTATTTTGAAGGAGAATGTTGAGCTAAGGACTCAACTTGATTTGCTAACTAGCAAGTATGGGATATTGGAAGAAAATCATGAAAAGCTTTCAAGCTCTAATGAGGATCTTCTAGCATTCCATGCTAGGCTAAAGTTAGCTCATGAGGCGGTCACTACGAAGGTAAAATCTTGTGAGCCTCTTGTGGACACTAGCACAACTTCTACTTCTAATGCTTGATTGCAATGTGCTAGTACTAGTAATTCTACATCACATACTATTGCTAAATCTTGTGATGAATTACTTTCCTTGCCTTGTTGCTCTAACAATGTAGCTACCACTTCCTCTAGTATATGTGTTGAAACTAACCATGTAGAGGAACTCAAAGAGCTCAAGGCACAAGTCACTTCCTTGAAGAAAGACTTGAAGAAGTGTCATGAAGGGAAGTCCACCCTCGACAATATGTTGAGAGTGCAACAACTTCCTCATGACAAGAGTGGACTTGGATTCAACTCCAATAACAAGAACAAGTCCAATGTCAATAAGCAGCACACGTTCATCAAGAAGAAGGGCCAAGAACAAGTTATTGATTCGGCCAAGATTGTGTGCTTCAAGTGCAAAGTTGAAGGGCACCATGTTAGATCTTGCCCGTTGAAGAAGAAGCCTCTTAGTGAGAAGCAACAAGGGAAGCAACCTCAAGCTTCCCAAGTTGAAGAACCTTCCCTTCCCAAGAAGAAAGGTAAAAGCCGACTTTGCTACAAATATCGTGGGAAGGATCACTTTGCTTCTTCATGCACTCATAGTAACTTATCCAACCTCACTATAATTGACAATGTCTATTCTATTCGAAAAGATAAGATTGGCAATGTGTTTGCCAAAGTTATTGGTACTCAAAGAGGTGTCAAGAAAAGAACCATTTGGGTTGCCAAGCCTATTGTGACTAACCTCTTAGGACCCAACTTGGTTGGGGACCAACAAACTAAAACTTGATCAATAGGTGTAAGCGGAGGACATTGTAGACTTGACTATATCATGAAGAATTAAGGGATCTTCATCATTCATATTCTCTCAAGTCAAGTCAATTGGATTATATTGTCTTAGCATATATCCAATGCTCCTCCTTGCGGTAACTTGTATTTAATTCATATGTATTCATTGAAAGTTACTTGCACCCTTGCATGTTTTTTTTTACCTTACTAGTGTTTTATATGTGTTGTGCACTCTACTTACTTTTGATTGAGTAATCAAGCTTGTGTATGTTGGTTTGCACACCATGTATGTTTTGAGCCTCTTGTCTATTTGTGTTCATTTTAATTGGCTCTTGTAGGGATATTAATGGACTATCCCATTTTAGGGGAGTGATGTGCTTTTTGGTAACTCACCACCCTAAAATGTGTATTCATGAGGAATACCACTTAGTGGTGATATTTCAATATTATCTACTCTCTTTGTGGTATGTCTTACTCATGAGAAATTCAAATTCTAATGTCCATTAATTATCTCTTGTTGGATTTCTTTTGCCTCGTGTTAAAAAGAATGGATTATCACATTATGGGGGAGTAATAAGCTATGTGCATATTACAAGACTAGAAAATGTGAACATATGAGGTAGTGTCACCTAGAGTTGATATTTGTTGATTATCTTGTTCCTAGGTTCCATGATACTCAAACAAGTTCCATATTTTCTTAAATGTATTTTGTTCACCCATCTTTTGGTATCTTGTTTGTGAGAGAGTTTCTTGATGCTAAGTATGATCATTGAATATGTGAAGTCATCAAGAATCTGTATATAAGCATGTTTTTCATTTCTTATCTTTTGCCACATGCTTATGTGTTGTAAATGTGATCTTGAAAATATTTGTCATATACCACAGAGAAATATCTCAATACATTCATTGTTTTTGACAAGTGATAATTATATTGGTGGTAAAATTATTGATCATATTTACAATGGCTATTGTTCCTAAATTGTATTATTCTATCGCCAAGTTTGTTTAGGTTTAACCATCCTTTTGTCTTCTTTGCTTCATTTGGATCCTTTTGTTGCTCTACTCATAATTTGTGTTGTGCTTTCTTGAGTTAGGAAAAGGAAGGATCCCATTGTTGTGCATTTACATTCTAAGACTTAATTCTAAGTAATGCACCATCCTTGGGGGAGCTATCCTACATTGAGTAGAACATCAACCTTTTAATTGTTATCGGGTCTTATTGATTTTCTTGAACTTTGTGCTCAGAAGGATATACGGAGGGTAATGATCCCACTTGTGTGCATTTTGTATTTACATACAAGATCTCAAATAATGCACTAATCATGGGGAAGCTACTCTATACTCTTTAGAACACTATTCTTTAAATTGTTTTGTTATCCTATTGCTCTTCTTGAACATGACTAATGTTTTAACAATGTATATGGAGAGTAATGATCTCATTTGTGTGCATTTTGTATTCATATACAAGATCATAAATAGTGCACAAATCTTGGGGGAGCAATCCTATACGTTATTAAACATTAGTTATCTTCAATTGGTTTTTAATCCCGATGACATGTCTCTTTGAAGACAAACATTTTTCGTCTTGGTACTTTGTGCCATCATGAAAATTGTAGAGGGCTTGGTTTATTTGTTTGAACCGTACTCTTCTTTGTGGGGTTGGCTATCACATCCCATGGTTCTTAGTATACCTTATTGGATGAGATAAACCTTCAAGCATGTTTGTTTGATTTATTTCTTATGCTCATTGGTTTAGCCTTGACCGTATTTTCATTTGATATCTTTTCAAATTAGTTTATCCAATCATGTGTTGATTTGAGTCTTTGATACAATGAGGACAAATCTTTCTCTTGCCACTCTTTTGTGTAGCTTCTTGATTTAATTGGTGTTTTGTCCAAATTGTATCTCGTTTGGTTCTTGAAAGTTTTGTGCATTCATATTTACTATATGTATATCTTATGGCATGCTTACTTTCATTGATCCAATATATAGGATAAAGTCCATCAAATCCTAAATGGCTAAGATGTGCATGAAATTCTATTTCATATCAATATGCACATATTTATGTGGAGTTTGCCCTATGTATTGTAGTTGGTCTAACTACTTTGGACCCAATTAGTTTGGGTACCATAGTGTACTTGATTTGTTTTAGGTACATGGGAGATGCATTGGAAGCTTACCTCTTTTTAAAGAAAATGTCTTCACCATGGGCTTCTTGGAGCCAAGCTTGGATGATTGTGAACTCTCATCTTCAACATTGTCAATGCTATCTCGGTAACAAGTATCTAACTCATGCATATACTTCTAGCTCTCAACCTTGTGTAGGTTGTTCTTTGGCATGAGTTTCTCTAAGTTGCATTTGATATGATTTTTGCAAAGTTTATTTCAAAATATCTTCATTGCTAATGTGAGTAAGCCGGGATGATTACACATTAAGGGGATTTATATAATCATCTTCATGATTCACCGATTCCCAATATGTTAATATAGCAAATTCATTTCAAAGTCTCTCATGTGAAATATTGATGAATTCTCATAAACCATTTGCCTTATGTGATATTTGTTTTGTGTCTCGAAGTATCCCAACTATCACTTATCCTATGCGGGTATTTGTGATGCTTTGAGAACTTGATGTTGGAAGTTCATCTATACCCTCTAAGAATAATTTGAGCTTTGTGCTATGCTTTTAAGCAAAAATCTTATCGGTGTTTTTATGACTTCCTCTTGGATACCATGTGCTTTACCTTGTACCTACACTGTGTGTGCATGTTTCTTTGTGGACTTAGTGTTCACTTAGAAACTTATACACATGAGGGCAGTTACATATTTAATTGGTATTCAAAATATTTAGTGATCATATTTTATTACTTTCTTGATTCTTTGGTGATCTCTAAAAGGAACAAGCTTTTTTTATTGGTATCATATTGCCTCTTAATAAGCTTGTGATCCTATTTGATGTATCCTCTTGGGTGTGCTTGTATGTGAAATACATGATATGCACTATGCGCCTCATAATTTGAAAGACTATGGTGATGCTTAGGCTCATCCATGTTCAGTCTCCTAAAATGTATTTTCATGAGACACCCATCCTTTCTCGTTTGAGCAAATCTTCATTTGTCACTTCTTTCTCTTGTTGCACAACATTTGTTTGTGTCCAAAATTATCTAGAAGGGAGTGAGGATTCCATGTTGTGCATACTATATTGAAATGCAAATCCTTCATTGTACACGTACCTTGGGGAATTCCCTCTTATATTTTTTAACACTTAGTTGATCTTATCATAATATCTTCTTATGCTCAATTGGTTTTGGTTCCTTGATTGCTTGCTTCTTTGTGAATGCATTCTTCTTTTACAATTGATATCCTTCTAGTGGATTTCAATTGATATCTTTTTTGTGCAATTGTTGGATCCTCAATATAGTTTGATCCCCTCCATCTATTCGTTATAGGATAAATGCATTTTATTTCACTCATATCATGAGAAATGCATAAATCATGGAGGAGATCTTATTATGTTACCTTTCTAAAGCTTTTCGTCAATTTGGGCAATTGTTGCCAATGGGGGAAAAGTTTTGGAGGGTTGTATGGAATTGGCTTTGTACTTTGGTTTCTTTGAAGTATTTTTCCTTCCTTGCCTTTGATTTTGTTGCTTCGTTTTATATATAGTGGAAACTCCACCATCGGTAATGGTTGACAATATATGCAATGAATTAATGTTCATACACACGTGCATAAATTATGGGGGAGTTCGCTATATATATGTGTATGGACTAACATCACATACCTTTGTAGTATTTGATGTTAGTACAACCGTTCTTCTTCGTTAAATTCCATATTATAAACCCTCTCAAAAGAGATTGTCATCAATTATCAAAATGGACGAGATTGAAAGAGCATTTTCCCTCATGTGTGGTTTTGGTAATTAAATGACAATCCATATGGACTAATGTTTGCATTGAGATATCTTTATAGATCGTGTCCATGGGAATATGGAGTTCATGTGTTTGACTCTAGAAGCTTATTTGATGACCAAGGTTCCATTCAAGGATGTATATGATGAATGGTCATGTGTTGAGTTGAGCATATTGCAAGTATGTTTTGAAATATTCAAGACATCATATTAGGGAAGAAATGTTGGAAGATACAAGGTTGATCAAGATGTTGATCAACACACAAAGCTACAAGATGTACCAAGAGAGATCTTGTATCTCTTGGGATGGTAAACAGTTGTTCGTATAGGTTTGTGAACTAACCCATGATATATGTGTGTGTGCTATCTTTATATGAGGTTAGGTATCTTCCCATGGGCTTGCAACAAATGAATATTTCTTATAGCTCATGGAGGATGACGTCATGTGGTGATCGTCATCGAGGTTGAGATGTGCAAGACCAAGAGAAGCTTCTTGAAGAGATCCTATGCTTGGAGCTTGCTATGGATACATGAAGACGGAGCCTAGGGAGACTCTCCCATTATGGGTATGGGGGAGTATTTGGAGAAGTCTTCATCAAACATGTGCTTGGATGCGCAATCAAGAAAGATGAACCACTTGAAGAGATCAAGATATTCATCATCTAACTCAAGTGGAATGCTTAAGGCAAAAGTATGATCTTGATAGGGCTATAGGATATATAGGCGTACTATCAAGAGGGGCTCTCAAGTGAGTAACTTGATCGCATCGTTGTGGAGAGCTCAAACCTTTGCATACTTGACATATCATATTTCTTGTTTCTTATTTGGCTTTTATCCCTGTGAGGAATTAGAGCTTGGTTCATCTCCATGTCAAGCTCTAGTTCATCGAAAACGGTTTTACTTTGTAAAACTTGTTGCGTTTTTTATGTTGGAGGTTTTACCGGTTGTTCTCTTAGCTAGAGATTTTACATTTCCCCATTTGGTTTTAACCTCACTTGTTGTACTATGATGTTTCTCTGCATGATCTTATAGAGCTCTTCGTGGTGATTCCAACGAGTCAAAAATCGTCGAAAACGGAGTTTGGATGGTCAAGATATCATTGTTTTCGTGTTGACGTTTCTGCCAGGGGCGGAAATTCCGGCCCTAAGCCGGAAGTTCAGGCCGGCCGGAAAGATCCGGCCAAACTTCCGGTTTGACCAGGGAACACTTCCCGGGCGCTTTTTGGGGTGTCCGGGGGGTCCGGATGTTCCGGGGTAAGCCCGGAACTTCCGGCCCGAGTGAGAAAAATTGTCCCCAACGGGTAGATTTGTTGGGAACCTATTTAAGGGGTCATCTTCCCCAATGGTTCCCAAGTTTTGGGACTCTTTCTCCTCCTCCATTGTTGACTTCCAAAGCTTTGATATCTCTCAATCCCTCCAATGATTCTTGTTATTTCTTGAGGGAAAAGAGAGAGGAGATCTAGATCCCCACCAATCCATCTCTCCTCTAAGTGAGGGGAACCTAGTGGATCTAGATCTTGGAGTTCCTTTGTGGTTTTTCTCTTTGTTCTTCCTCTCTTCTCCCCCCACAAGTATTAGTTGCTTTTGGTGGGATTTGGGAGTGAAGGGTTTGACTCATTTGTGGTTTCCTTTGTTCTTCCTCTCTTATTCCCCCATAAGCATTTGTTTCTTTGTTGAATTTGAGAGTGAAGGACTTGAGCACTTCGTGTGCTCTTGTCATTGCATTTGCATCGGTTTGAGCCCTCCACGAGAATTCGTGGTGGTGATACTTGTGAGCTTGTTACTCTTGGGTCATTAGACCCTAGACGCCTTTTGTGGCCGGCCTTTTGTGGCCAAGACCTTTTGTGGTCACTTGAGAGCCCCTAATTAAGTTGTGGGTGTGTGCCTCAAGACTTGGGAGCCCCAAATTAAGTTGTGGGTGTGTGCCTCAAGAGTGTTGTATGGGATTCGATCTCCACCCCAAAGGGGATCAATAGTGGAAGGTGAACTCGCAACCTTTTGTGGTTGAGTTCATCAGAAGAAGAAAGTGAGCCTTTGTGGCGTTGCGGCTAAACTGTTGTGGTTGCGCACGCCTATCCAAACGAGATGTACACCCTTTGGGTGGAACTCGGAAATACATCCTCGTCTCCGCGTGCCTCGGTTATTTCTATACCCGAGCTCTTTACATATGCACTTTACATTGTGATAGCCTTCATGCTTGAAGTCATCTATCTTGTTATCACCTTGTTACTTGTATAGCATAAGTTATTGGTGCACATAGGTGAGCCTAGTTTTTATATCTAGGTTGTATGCTTGTTAAAATAAACCTCTAGTTTTATTCCGCCTTTATCAAGCATACCGGAATATCCGGGTCTTTTTGGACCGGATAATCCGGCTTCTCGAAAAAGTTTAAAATCGTCTATTCACCCCCCCCCCCCCCCCTCAGGCAACGTCTATCCGTTCACTAACGCATAACCCCAGAAGGATACGGGCAAATCGGTAAGAGACATCATAGATCATACATTATCTAGTAGAGTACGATTACGTCGCTCGGACACGTCGATACGTTGCAGTGTTCCGGCAGGCGTAAGTTCGGGTACGATGCCACAACTCTTCAGATGTGTGCCAAACTCAAAACTCAAATACTCGCCACCACGATCGGATAGGAGGTACTTGATTTTCTTGTTAATCTGATTTTCAACTTCACTTTGAAATTCTTTGAACTTTTCAAAAGTTTCAGACTTGTGTTTCATCAAATAGATATAACCGTATCTACTCAAATCATCAGTGAAGGTGACGAAGTAAGGATAACCATCGCGTGTCGATATGCTCATTGGTCCACACACATCTGTATGTATGATCCCCAATAAATCCGACGCCCGTTCAACGAAACCTTTGAACGATGTCCTGTCATTTTGCCCATAAGGCATGGTTCGCATGTATCGAGGGATCCAAAATCCAACGAGTCCAAAAGTCCATCGGAGTGGAGTTTCTTCATGTGCTTTATACCAATATAACCGAGACGGCAATGCCACATATACATGGCGGTATCATCACTACACTTAATCCTTTGGCTTCTATGTTATGGATGTGAGTACTACGATCGAGATTCAACAAGAATAAACCATTACTCTCGGGAGCATCAACATAAAAGATATCATTCATATAAATAGCACAGTTGCTTGATACTGATTTAAATGAATAACCGTCTTGTAACAGGCAAGACCGACTTATAATGTTTACACTCAACGATGGTACAAAATAACACTTATTTAAAACCAAAACTAATCTCGATGGTAGATGTAGAGGGAGCATGCCGACAACCACCACGTCGACTCTCGATCCGTTACCGACGCGCATCGTCACCTTATCCTTAGCCAGCCGCCGTTTATTCTGTAACTCCTCCTGAGAGTTACATATATGAGAAACAGAACGAGTATCAAATACCCAAGTGTTGCTACGGGCGGATGTAAGGTACACATCTATAACATGTATATCAAATTTACCTTGCTCTTTGTCGACTATCTTGCCAGCTTTCCTATCCTCCAGGTACTTGGGGCAGTTGCGCTCAGGTGATCCGATGGTCACCACCATCTTCTCCAGCTTGATTTCTAATTCGGCTACTTCGTGCATCTTTTGGATTTCCGACAAGGGTTTTGACGTCCCTTTCATGCCGTAGTCCACGATGGCGTTCTTGTAGCTAGGGGGTAGAGAAATCAGCACCCTATCAATAACCAGCTCTTCTGGGATCACACTTCCCAGATCATTTAGAAGCTGAACGCAGCCAAACAACTTGGCTAAGTGCTCACTTATATTGCCGTGCTCTTCCATCTGGGCTGAAAAGAAAAGCACGGATGCTTCGAACCTCTCAGTCTTGACTTGTCATGCAAAAACAACCATGAGTTCAGTGATTATCTCATAAGCACCCTTGTTCTCGAAATGGTTTTGCAGGTCAGACTCCGTGGCAAAGAGCATGCCACTCTGGACATAAGAAGAAATCTCCGCCTTAACCTCATGGACAGTCCTTTCGATTTTAGGCGGTGTCTGGCAGATCACCTAAGGGGGCTTCAAGGATGTAGGCCACCTTGTGGGTTTCAAGAATGGACTTCAGGTTGCGGAACCAGGACATGAAGTTAGACCCATCGGTTTTAAGCTTCTCTTTCTCAAGGAACACGGCTAGGTTAAAGGAGGGGTGGAAACATCGACAATGGAATTTGCAACAACATAAGACTTTGTTCATAATAATTCTGAGTTATAGTATTTTTAGAAAATAACTAACATAACTCCCACTCAAACGAACATCCCTCCTGGTCGTTTAAGCGATTACACGACCCCCATCCATTGCACCACCCCTCATCGTCAGAGCCGGCATCACAACTTCAAGGGTAGACAATTGTCCGTCACACCAATTTTGTGACTCATGCTCGACCTTTCGGCCTCCGTGTTCCGAGGCCATATTTGCATATTCTAGGCTCGCCACTATAACCTCCACGTAACGCTTGTACATCATGGATTACACCCACTGTATGCGAACGCCGATATGTCTGACACCTGATCGTCACGGCCTGCCTCATAACGTAGAACTTTCTTGATGGTGCTCGTTGGAGGAAGAACACTAGTGGTATTTTTGAAGGGATCATCTTATATATGACTACCGCCGTGTAACTAATATATACTAATATATAATCACACAATATAAGATGCACACAAAACATCAAATGTAATGCAATGTGATATAGTCCATTGCGCCATGGTCTTCTTGGCGCCCGCAGTTCATAAACATTTTAATAAACCTACCTTGACCATATCACATAGCCCCTGCAAAATAAAGTTAGACGTTTCTACTTTATCTTTTCCATATTTTACGTGGCTGGGGCTTTCGTAAAAAGAACCGCTTCTTACTTACGAACTTATGACCACAACAACGATTTAATAATTGCATATTTAAGCATCCCTTTCGGACCCTCCATTGAAAAATGCAAGACCAACTAAAGAGAGAGAGAGACAGACACCCGTCAGCCACCGATACGGTACAAGATGTATGTCAGTAGTGGAACCAGACTCACGTAAGCGTACGCGTAAAGTCGGTCCGGGCCGCTTCATCAACTCGATGCCGCTGGAATCACAAGTGCACGCTAGAGGGTAGCAAATAACAGGAACGGTGCCCCCATGCAGAACACGGGTTCTAAAAGCGTACAGCTATATCTACGATAGATCGGCTCTGATACCACTGAAGGGGATCGTGTTCAGAAAACAAAAAAAATCCTATCAACGATATCCTTAAAACATGCCAAGATCTATTCTATGCAGATATAGTAGTATGAACGGAGATCAGAATACATACCCTTGTAGACCGAAAGCGGGGATTACGTTCCCGCACAAACGTTGTCGATGAAGACCGACGAAGCCGACCTCAAGGTCGTGTAGAGGAAGCATACCTCCGAGCACCGCTAGCGCAGCACCTCGTAGGGCGTTACACATGTACGGTGGAAACGACGGCCTCCGAAGCTCCAGTCCAGGACGAGCAGCGGAAGACCTGGACCAGAACACCAGCAGCGAGGCAGCGGGCTATGGTGGAAGAGATCCCCCTCTCAACTCGGCGCAACTCCGACAAAGGGAATCACGAAATCGAGAGAGAATTGGGAATTAATTGGTGAATTAAAAGGCCAGGGGTGCCCCTCTATATATAGGCTCCCACGGGGGAGCCAACTTGCCAGCCAGGCAATGTGGGACTAATCCCACATGCCTGGTGCGGCCATGGCTGGTGCGCCGGCCCCCTGGTGGGCCTCTTGGCCCACCTGGGTCGGCCACCCAAGACCCCACCGAATTCCCTAGGGAATTTTTCCCCTCTTGGGCCTACTTTCGTCCAGAAGGCCCATTTAGAGAAATCAGCCTAAATAAATTCGAAAATAAATATATAAAATCATATTTAGACATTAATTACACTAATTAATATCAAACATATTATAAATAATTTATTCTAGCTTCGAAAACTATTTCGTCGCTGCCCGATCTCCATAAGACCTCTCCCGGGACGTTGCCGGTGATCTCTTTCCTTTCCGGTTGTCTTGTCGAAACCCCTTAAGTGTGTTACCCTAGCGGTTCGATATAATAACAGGTACGATCGAGACTCCTCTCTGATCAACGACTAACTCGTAGGTCTGGACCCCATGAATTACTCTCTGTGATATAACGAATGACTTTCATCTATCAAATCTGAACGTAAAGTCTTAAACCTTTTGCCATGGAGATACTTAGCGTGTCCGAGCGTCGTTCATAGATATGTCCATATCTAGGTTGACCTCGTTACCGACAACGCTATCTTCTACTCGTCTATGATTTCATGTCTCCGTGACCTAGTCACATGCTTGCAAACTCATTAGACATAATCTCACCGAGCGGGCCCTAGAGTATCTATCCTGCTATGCGGACTGGCAAATCCCGCTCTTGGCCCCTTGTCTCAACTACTCCTTTTCGATACCCAAAAGTATCACCGTTATTGTCATATTAATTAAGATACGATGTTTGGTGCAATCAAAGTATCTTCCAGGAATAACAATAAGAGTTGGTCTCACGGTCAAAAGCGTAATGACTACGTCCTATAAATATGGGTATGTCCATCACATCGTTCTCTAACGATATGACTTCCATTGTCGATCGGCACCATGCCCTATGATCGGGAAACCTCGATCATCGATCGTGCAACGAAACTAGTGTTAGTAGAGGCTACTAGGGACATGGTTGTTTACGCATCACACCCGTATTAATGTTTCCGCTTAATACGGTTATAGCATGACACAAAAACATATTATGAACAAACGAGATATGATAAAGAAATACACTTTATTAATTGCCTCCGGGGCATATCTCATTCAAAATGTGGTTCATTGTACAAGGAATTGGAACCACCTGCTCAAAGAGGGAGCCATGATTTAGACATGGTGGGGGCGGGAGGCCAACAAAATATGGACCTTCTGATATCTTAACAAATTGTAGTCGAAATAAGGGGTCTAAACAAGGTTCCACCGGTGGTTTTACTCTATAATAAGTTGAACTAAGTTTATACAACAATTACCACCGCCACGTTGAGATTTATTATAATATAGAGTAGTATAATGACATCCAAGATAGAAATGTACATAACTCTACATAGACATACCACACACATATATCATGGGTTAGTTCACAAAGCTATATAGACAAGTGCTTACCATACCAAGAGATACATGATCCCACTTGGTACCTCTTGTGGCTTTATGAGTTGATCAACCTTATATCTTCTCTTCTATCTTAATTAGATGATGAATTGAAGATAATCATGAACGATCACATAATCTTTTCTTCAAGACGTAATTGCAATATACTCCACTCTCATATGAACAATCATCAGATAACTCCTTGAACCATAGTTTGATCATTACATAATCTACTTATTGATCATCTCAAATATATCCATGCAACTCGATGATCTTGATGCCAAATACTCCACTAGAACAATATATTTATGGTATCACCCTTGAATCGAACATATGGACATCAACCAAGGTTTAAGGACAACCATTACAAATATAACTCAATGCAACCATTAATATATATGGATTGTCATTAACTACCAAAACCATACATATGGGTGTCATGCCCTTTCACGATGAACCCATACTTGTTGCAACCGAGGACATGATGCATGCCCTGATTAAGTGTTCATATGCCAAGTCTTTTTGGGCTGAAGCAAGAGTGGGGATTGATCTGAACTACATGAGCTTCATCCAAGTACATGGAGTAGGGACTTATGTGATTCATTCATAACACATGGGGGTCGCCCTAAGATCATTATGGTGATGTTGGATATTTGAACTTCTCATAATTTCTGACTCATGAGAAAGGAAAGTCTGGACCCTGACCAGTATGTGAAAAGGGTGCGAGAGACGTTGCTCGAGATTCCGGGACACCATGACCAAGATTGGGTCAAGATTAACACTTTCGTTGACTTGTCCGTGGAGGTGGTGAGAGGTGGTGCAGGGGGATTGTTCAATCCTCTGCTGGTTTCATCGGAGCATGGAGTAAACCATATTTCGAAATTACTGATCCAATGATTGCAGAAGCTTCATCTCTTTGGGATAGGGTGATCTTTACGAAACTCTGAGTTTTTTCACGACTCGTGATGAAAGTTGATTGCTTAGAGGTGGTGAACCTCTAGCACTTACACGTGGTCTCTCGCTCAGTGGTAGGCCCGACTTCCCTAGAAATAGGAGCGTTAGCTTCATCGTTTATTTCTTTTTTGTTGTTAAGCATGTAATGAGATCAGCTAACGTATGCGCATTGGAGTGACTAGGTGTTGAATGAAACTCCGTCCGAGCTTTCTGGTTACCAGCATTCTTGCTAAACGATGCGGGAGTTGTTGCTGAATAAGAAGGGCTAATATTTCTAGAAAAAAAGACCATTGTACGTCCTTGTGAGATGCCGTGTCTACATTGCAATTTTCAAGATGCATCTCCCGATTAACACCATTAACTGTTAGCTATGGATAGATATTCGTATGATGTATACAACATTGATGATGGGGTAGAAGGATATACACATCGCATGCAAAATAAAACTAAGAGATATAATTGCGTCAGAATACATCTCCATGCAATCTACTGCTAAAATTTCATCAAGAGCCACCGCCAAATATAGTATGATAGAACACAATCATTTGTTCCTAAGAATCATTCATTTCTGTCTAAGAAATGTTCCCCATTAACAAAAGACCAAGATTGACTTAACATATTCAGGGAAGGAAATAAATAGATTGCCTGATATACAGACGACCCCGACGTCATGGTCAATCCGTCATAAACCCCGGCCGGCGCCCCTCGCTTCGCCTATTTATTCCCCGCCGCATTCTTCGCCCCGCAGCATCGCTGCTCGCCGGCGTCCGTTCCTCGAGACCTGCTTGTGGCGATCGTGCCGCCATCGCGGAGCTAGCTATACCGTCGACCATCTGGCGTGCGCGCTCGCGGCGAGGCGGCCGTGGAGGGCGTGATCGATCGGCGTCGCGTGTGGGGGACCGATGGGGAGAGCGGGGTGGCTCCGGGTGGCCGCGGCGGCCGGTTGCGCGGCGGTGACGTGCGTACTCGCGACGGCGCTGGTGGCGAGGAGGGTGGCAGCCTGGAGACGGTGGCGCCGAGCCGTGGCGGTGCTGCAGGACTTTGAGGAGAGCTTCGCCACCCCCGCGGAGCGCCTGCAGCGGGTCGCCAACTCCCTGGCCATCGAGATGTTCGCCGGGCTCGCGTCCGAGAACGCCAGCAAGGTCCGGATGCTCCTCACCTGCGTCGACTCGCTCCCGGACGGGTATACGCGGATGCTCTCATCTTCCTATTCCTTTGCTTCTTTATCAAGCTTCATTGCTCACCTATTTGATTCGTCTGATTACATTGTACAATGTGATGAACTAATCTGCTGCTCTTAACCTTTATATTTTATTGCTTTCCTGGCTGCTGACGGCGCCGGTTGAATTGCATTAGTTTCTCTTTTACGTTTTCGGACTCTTCTGGGTTGATTGGGAAGTCAGAATCTTCGTCCGGCTGGGACATAATCTACCGTACCGCTCTATAATCTGTGTGGACAATGCCGTTCTTCTGCACCTGTTTCAAACCAGCATTTCTTCAAATCTTTGAGTAGTCTGATGGTGATCATGGTCATGGGGTGAGGTTACAAGATTCATACTCTTAATAAAAATCCAATGCACATGTATCTGTTGTGAGCAATTCGGTTATAAATACCACAAAGGTCACTATGCCTGGATCACCTTGTGACAAAAATATATTGTATTCGAGGGGTTCATTCTTCTTGGCCGAATGGCATTTGATGTTGATTAGTATTAGTTAGTGTGAATGTGTGATGAGAAAGAGATCATGCATGGGCTCATTTTCATTTCATGAAGTTGCATCATATGCCCATTCCAGCTTATTTTCAGTACTACCTTGCATCCAGCTTATTTCGACTTATGTGACTGACGACATTAACAAGATTCTTCTTCATAAAAATTATTTTCTTTTTTTTCGAGAAAAGGCATAAGGTTTGCATTGACCTGCAAATTCTTTTCTGATCTTGCAGTTATAGTATAATCATTGTTCAAACTGTTTTGGGAGGACCTGCATTAGTGTTTTTCAGCATTTTGTCATAGACCAATGGATGTAGCTTCATGTTACATTCTTTTCGACTGTATAAAATGCATGCGCTTTCTTGAAAAGGTGGAACATTTTTCACTTATCAACTCAAATTGTGAGATATAAGCCTGTACAATGGTTTTTTTCCGTAATTTATTTCTTATTTCTATGCATGCATACTTCGATTAATTGACAAGTTTTCTAGATATGCGCTGCTATACAATTGTCTATTACAGCAGCTAATATTGTGCATATGATCAGGAGTGAGGAAGGAATCTATTACGCCATTGATATTGGAGGAACGTGCTTTAGATTCTTGAAAGTGGAACTTGGTGCAGGGTCTACAATCATTAATCAAAAAGTTGAGCATCAACCTTTCAAAGAAGAGTTGACTACAGGTACAAGCGAGGTAGGTCTTATTATTTCTGCTTCGTTACTAGTTGGTGTTTCTGTTTATGAGTTTTATTCTCTTTGCAGGATTTTTTCAATTTCATTGCCTCAACACTAAAGAATTTTATTGAAAGAGAGGGTGATGAAGGAAGGGCACTTGGCTTTACATTTTCGTTTCCTATGAGACAACTTTCTATAACATCAGGGTCTTTAATCCGGTGGACTAAAGAACTTTCAGTTCAAGAGGCTGTAAGTGAAACTGGAAGCTTTTCATCATATGCATTTGATTTTAAGTAGATCAATGTGGTGTAAGAAGTGCTGTGCCGGATGTGAAACCTTGAATCATTGTGAGCATATCTTTGCATAGTTCTTATGCAGTGCTAGACAACAACACACATAAGAAGTTGTTGATATTTCAGATTTTCAACTATGACCACATATCAGTCCCTGTGATTTGTTGTCTATAATTTTTTTAATATGTTTGTTGGTTTGATCCATTGCATTAGTTTATTTCAGAAAAAGTATTTTTCTAATCACCGAAATAACCTATTGTTTGACAACGCTATTGGTGTGGTTATGCGATACAGCTACCTTGATTAATAGGCTCTTTGTTATTTATTTTTCTCTTGATATGTTCTACATAACACACTTGGCCAACATTTTCTTGTCTAATAATTTTAGTTATTATTATGCGGATGTATAACAATTGTAGTATATTTCATAGTTACTTTCAACCCTGATGTATTTGTACTTCTGTCTTATCAGGTTGGGAAAGATATTGCTCAGTGCTTAAATGAAGCCCTTATAAGAAATGGACTAAATTTGCAGGTCAATGCATTGGTATGCTGTTCGTGTGTTTGAATCTCTATCATGAAAAGACCACCCCCATTGCAAAACAAGTGTTTAAATGCTGGTTAATTGTACTTATTGGGATTGCTATTTTGATCCAACCTATTGTGTATGCATGGACTGTTTGATTAGCCTTCTTAAATGATAATTAATTGTGTGTTAACAGTGAACCCATTGTTTTAAACATGTAATAGCTGATGTGGGGTTTTGATTACTATGTAGTGGTCATATAGCATTCCTTCAGAGTTGCCACGCCATGGCAGACTGCTATGATTAGTGGTGAAACTATAATTGTAGTTTATAGTTTTATACACAGCGCAGTGGAAGCATTGTTCCAAACTTCCAATGTGCGTCCACCACTCTGTTTTATAACTATGAGTTCTGTAAATAAGTCTTCAAGTAGACAACTTGGTCTATTTCACCCATAATATGGTTCATCAATTCATCGGAACGGAAGTTCGGGCGTTTTTTTTTGCTTTATACTACACAGAATAGGTCTTACAATCGAGGACAGAAAATGAGCCAGCTCTTAGCTGGTTCAGTCTACTGGTCATTTTTTAAACTACCTCATTGTTGTTTAGTATTTTATTAGTAGATTATACTCAAGTCCATAACCCACCATTTATATCTGTGTGCTCCACTTTATTGTATTATTATGTAATGAAATGTTACATGAATGTACCATACAGAAATAAGAAAACTATAATTGCATCTTGTTAAGCTCGTGCATCTTCTTTTGGTTCTCATGAATTGGTTGATAATATCTTCTTGATCAAGTCCAGCAATTTTTCTTTTAAAGTATGGTGCCTGTATTTGCTAGTAGAACAGAACATGTGCCTCTTTTGGTTGATTGTTTCATTTGATGTTCAAATAGATGAATAATACTGTGGGGACACTAGCATTGGGGCATTATTATGATGAGGATACAGTAGCTTCGGTGATTATTGGAGCTGGCACCAATGCTTGCTATATTGAGAGCAATGAGGCGATCACTAAGTGCCAGGGCCTTCTTACTAACTCGGGACGAACGGTATCGTACTCAGATATTTCTTATTTACTGGAACTTCCTTTTTGTTGTAGTTAAATTTAGTGACCTAATTAAACTTTCATTTCTGGATAGAGATGCTGATCATTTTAATCTTGTTCATCAGGTTGTAAATATTGAATGGGGGAGTTTCCGTCCTCCGCAAATACCATTAACTCCTTATGACATCTGCTTCAATAATGAGACACAAAATTACTATGACCAGGTATTGTAGTTATGAGAACTTTCATTTTTGGAATAGTTGATGGTGATTAAGACGAAATTTATTTCATTTAATCAATTTAGGGTTTTGAGAAAATGATATCGGGTGTGTATCTTGGGGAGATTGCAAGATTGGTGTTCCAAAAAATGGCTCAAGAGTCGGATGTATTTGGTACTGCTGTTGATGGTTTAGCAACCCCATTCATCTTAAGGTATCTGCATACTTGAAATTTGTTTCTTTGAATAAATAGATGTGTTAGCAAATGAATATCTTATGGTGAATTGGTGATAACCTATCCTTACCCTGTTTGTACAACTTTGGAAGTCATTCCTAGTTTTTTGTCCACCAAGTTGTATACGCTAACATACATGTGCTAGTTTGCTCTCCAATTATCTAAATTTATCTATTTTTCTACCTTGTTCTTATGTTTGTTGTTCATTGATAGTTGAGTCTATCTTCTTTCCAGGTACATGTTTAATGAAACATTCACTATACAATGAATTAGTTGGAAACTGAATATAAGTTCCTTTTTGGAGCTCCTCCATGTTTCTTACGACACTCCAACGTTTCTTACGACAAATTTCTGCTAACATCCTATGCTTATATTTTCAACTAATTTTGATAAATAACATTGTCATGTTGTTACGGAAATCTGTAGGCATTGGATGATTGCGTATAAAATGATGTTTTCCTATTTGATTGGAATATATATCCAGTGATGGTTATTATATTTAGCTTGGCCTGAGCCTGGATGCATGCACGACGGCTGTTGATAAAATTCTATGGTCAATTTTTTTACATTTATATGTATTCCTTAGAAGAAAATATCAGTACCATTTCTTCAACAGAAATAGCTTGGTGATTTACCCTATTTTACTAAAATTTCTTTGCACAAAAAAAAACAATGAGCACCTTGCACATAGTGATAGCAATTTAATACGTTTCTTCTCGTCCAGCACACCATGTCTAGCTGCTATCCGAGAGGATGATTCCCCGGACTTGAGAGAAGTCGGGAGGAGACTGGAAGAACATCTGAAGGTTAGTTCTCACGATCATGATAAGATGTGCATCTTTTGTGCAATTGTCATTTTATCTGGACTAGTTTCTCATGTTTACCTGTACAGATACCAAATGTTCCTCTCAAGACTCGCAGGCTTGTGCAGAGAGTGTGCGACATCGTCACTAGAAGAGCTGCACGTCTAGTGGCAGCTGGAATTGTTGCGGTACTGCAAAAAATTGGCCGTGATGGAACGCGTTGCGGGACCACTAAAGATCGGAGGATGACGGGTGTACCGAAGAGATCAGTGATCGCAATCGAGGGCGGCCTCTACCAAGGATTCTCGGTATTTAGGGAGTATCTGAATGAAGCCCTGGTCGAAATCCTTGGGGAGGAGATTGCTTCTACTGTTGTTTTTAGAGTGGTGGAGGAGGGATCCGGGATTGGGGCTGCTCTTCTAGCAGCAGCATATTCGTCGAATAGACAAGAATCCATGTAGGTCTTCTGTAGAATTGTAGATTGGAACTCCTATATAGACATGAAACGGAATCATAGAGTGTTCATTCATTCCTGGAATTTATACATGATAGAAATCCGTTCTTGTACAGAACTCAAAGTCCCATTCTGATGTTAAATCAGTAGTCTTAGAGCCTATCTATGTGCCAAACTGTGCATTTGATTAAGTACAGTGATGAATCTACAAAGTTGACTAACAATAACCGATGTATATATACAAATCAGAGGATGTAGAGAATATTTGTCACATGCTATGGATGTATGAGATCTGCTAAAGTTTGCTCAGTGAAATGCGACATGCCTTTATATTGGTTTCTCAACATCGATGCATTGGTAGAAAATAATAGTAATTCTCAAGCACAACGGAGGGCTAAACCCAACTGAGTTCAACGTATAATTTTAAAGTATCGGCAGGAGCTGTGTTCCTAGGCCTACTGCCCTAGCCTCACTACAATCAGGCATCGGACCTTATTGTGCCGCGTAGGCTGCTGATGTTCATTTACTCGTTTTCAATGACGGTAGCGTTTGGATGCGGCATGTGGCCCTCTTCACAAAGGGTGGAAGAGGCGGTGCCGAAGATGTGACTGCCATTGTATCTTTGCCCACGGTTATTCTTCAAGGATAAAAGGTAGCAAATGTATAGACTGGTCAGAGGGCCAGTGGTGGCTGCCCAGCGACTTGGGTTCGAGTCTCGACCAAGGCGCTGCTTGCAACTTCTTCTATAAAAGTAAGCTCTGGGTGCTAATTCTCTTAGGTCTCGTTTTAAAAGGTAGCAAATGTTGATGAGTTGAATCTAGATAATGAAGTAGCAAAGAAGGGTGAAGAATCTAAAGAAGGAACTATTCCGCCGCCCCTGCTTCAAGCGGAGTCAGACCGGCCATGGTGACAAGCAACAGGGCTTCGGATCGGGCACAATTTAGGAGCACAAAGTAGGACCATCTGATTCACTCTTTGACCAGCTGGACATTTTTTGTTTTAATCCATAGAAAATATATTAGGGGGGCATTCACAAAATTACCTATCCTAAACGACTAACACTCCATATCAACCAACTAATACACATAAAATGGTCTAAAGTGATCTTTAGCCTCATAAACAGAAGTTGAGTGACCAAAATACTCATCCAATTAAAGCTCAGTTACTACCATATAATTCCTAATAAATTAAAGAGAATTGGTAGAGGTAAACATCCACAATACTAGAAATCTAAACTTCAAATCAATTCTGACAAAGATTTTGTTAAATAAGCAGTAAGGCGCACGCCTACGGTCATGGCAGCACCCGATATGTTTCAAGTCCATGTGAACTTTGACGTGAATCGAGTACAAAAAAATTGGCCAATGCATAGTGAATGACCGTACATGACCAATATAGCAACCATAATGACCATAGGTTGTACTTAACTGAATACCAGTGTGTCAAAGCAAGTACAGTCAACATGGATGACATTGTACTCGTCCTCAAATGTACAGTCAAGCACTGTTGGCCCGCATTAACACTGTCAAATTTTCACGCCGGACACTAGTATCTTTACAGAAAATTGGCCATATGCCATGCAAAAAAAAGATCAGAAAAGGTAAATTCAATTCGTTTCACCCAATGTCTTCATAGTTCTACCTAACTAGGAATAACACATGATCAATAATATACTTCTACAGAACAACATTGTTTCCCATCCAGTAGGGCACAGCACTCATACAGAAGACAAAACCCTCAGATCTCAGCCCACCAAAAATAATTCAGGTATCTCTATGTGCATGAACAAACAATGTTTTTGCCTATGGGGAAAGACAAAACCCTCCCTTCGATGGTGTTGTTAGGACTCGGACTTGAGATCACATCAACCAAGTATATCCATTCTGCTTAAGAACTGAACCACCAAACGATCATGCAGAGCATTCAAACCTCAAATTGCCATCCTCTTCAAAAGAATTGAATTGAGCAGACAGCTAGGATGTAATGCATCTCCTAGGTGTGGCATCTCGCAACTCCAGGACCACAAATGCCTTGCACCTTGGTGCAAGGAGGTCCATCTTGCTCATATGCAGCTGATGCAAAAGATGATTTCCGCGCTAAGATCAAACCACAGGCATCTGCCAACAAATTCACCAGTAGTCCTCAGCGTATTCGTATCCAGACCAGCGTGAGCGCGGTGCACCTTTGTTTGATTGCCCCGCAGATTGCCACTGACGAGGGCTAAAACCCCTGTCATATTGTTTCGTGTAATGCCGTTCAGGTGACCTGTGTGTACTCCTTCCCTTAAAAGCTCTCCTGGCAGCATTTCTCAGATTCTCTTCAATATCATATTCTTCACGCTACAAATTTCAAGCAAAAGGAAAAGGCTTCACTCAGATAGAAAACAAGTTGGGTGTAATTATTGATAAAATTAACACAGTGCACAAGTCTCATTTTGTAATTATAGAAACCAACTCTTACAGCTATTACCATGGCGCAACTAACAAGCAACACCAGAATCAAACTTAACAGGCATGGGCCTTCCGTTGCTGGTGTGCACCAGCAATGTTCCAAAAATTGGCAAGACGAGTATTTAAACAATAATTCTAATTTGGAAAATAAACCTTGGAAGGTCTCGGCCGGTTTTCATCTTCAATTTCAAATTTTCATTCACATATTTGGAACACTTTTGAGCAGTTACTTCCTCTAGTGGGGTGAAACCAAAACTGGTCACGGAGTAGTCTGAGCCAAAACCATGGCGCCCATCACACAGTACCATCAGAAAATCCACTTGTGTGTTTACCAACAGCAACAATATCCGTTTGCAGTTAAGACCACTACGTATTTTTTCCAGTACAATGTTTACAATACAGTCAACACTTAAACTGCAGAAAAGGTAATCAATTCTGGTTTTATTATATGGTTCTATTATGCATGTAACTGGTTGGGTGTGCTCCCTTACAATAAGAGCTACAATAAAATGAGAAGGCCAATTATATTTCATGCAAACATTAGTTGATTGCAATTATGTTTTACCTTGTTGGGATCTGAAAGAATATTATATGCCTCCCCAATTGCTTTGAACAGATGATCGGCATCTGAATAAACCTCCTTGGCGACATCCCTCCAAAATCCATCATCAGCATTCTCATTTCTGACTAGCAGTTGAGTGGCCTGCAGGTCACAGTGGTGTTAAAAGCAAACTTTCCCTATATATAAAAGGATGAGAAATTTTCTGAAATAATGAGAACCTTATCTGGGTGATGTCTCAATGCAGCTTTTCGGTACGCCTTCTTAATATCTGGTGGAGTGCAGGATGGTTCAACTCCCCTGGAAATAATGGATAACACCTCAGTAAGTTTTTTTAGACAACACCTAATTGAGTTATCTCCACGTGACTTGAGCAAAATAGGATTTTGAACGTATTGAAAGTGACAAAGAAATGAGATAGTAGTATCTTACGACCTTAGTAGCTAAAGTGCTGGTGAAAGTGAAGCTAAAATTTGTTTAGAAACCTTTGGGGAAGATACATGAAGTTCCCTTGCAGCATACATACTATAACATAAATTTCTAACCAACGTCATTTCAATGTGAAGTCAATGCTCTTATAAACAATTTTAGAAACATCAAAGAGCAGAGAGCATATTTCCATTAAAGGCTGTCATTTTTTGTAGGATAATCAAAGCCTGCCAATGACATTTGTTTGTCTATGATTATGTAAGGTGGAAAACATCTAGGACGCATATGCGTTAATTTAAAGCAACTGTTCTGGCTAATGTGACAGGAATTGAACTTGAGGAAAAGAAAGCATAACTAGATAAACAGATTGGTATATTTTACTTAGAAAACTTACAGGATCAAATACAAATTCAAGGGAGTATCTTTTCTTGCTTCATCCTCCACAGATAGAAGTCGGGCTCGCGCCTGCTTCAGGTCACTATGCTTGTTCACAACTTTTGGTGATATTCCAGGCTTATTGGCTTGCTTTTGAATAAGTGAGATTAGCTTCCTTAAATCATTAGCAGATTGTCCATAATCCCTTATCATCTCGTATAAGGTAGCTCGCCTGGAAATTGCCTGGAATTAAGAAACTATTAGACTAAATCCTTATACAGCAATGTAGAGTTAAGACAGTCCACACCTAATCTTTGACTTCCTATTATTGTAACATGGAACCTGAGCAAAAAGAGAAGCTCATAAGACATAACAAAAGCTACTAAAGTATACCTTAGGATAATTTGCATCAAGAACCATGGCTAGTGAACAATCTGCGATTGCATCAGTAAGTTGACCAAGTGCTTGATATGCAGCAGCACGGTTGCAAAAACAGACAGCTGCAAAGGGCCGTGAATCACTATTGCATGCCAAAGCTGCTGAATACTGTTCCACTGCTTCTGAATATCGGCGAGCTTGAAATGATTCATTCCCCGCAGCCTAATAAGGATCACAAGTGAAGAAAGAACAATAGAAGTTGTGAGTTACGATCAAAAAATGGAAGGATTCACTAATATATCTATGATGTTGCACCAAACATGGGAAATAAAGAGACATGTCATTGTTGATTCTTCAGTCTGCAAGGACCTGTTTTGTTGCATGAATTCCACTTCGCTCACACCCACTATACAAGCAATACCTTATTTGGTACCCCATACTCCTTGGGTGACGGCCCGACACATGCAAAGTACCCGCTGCACCCTGGAAACCTAGGCTTGGGAGAAAAGACCGAGTTGACTATTCCTTGTAAACGACAAGGAAATGCAAGTGTTGATCACAGATTGCTGCATCCATTCATGTACAGGAGCACTTCGCCCCTCCTTGCCAAGTCGCACACACAACCTCCCCTTCCTCCCTCCCTCTATACCTCACACCATCCAATAACAGTGGAATGTCAATATTAAAGAAATGCTAAATTTTGTGTGAGGGCACCCAGCTGTTTTGTCCAGTGATAATATCTGATAATAACGGCGAATATCTGGTGCGCATGTTCTCTCCCTCCCTCCCTCCCTCGCTCAAACCACCCAATAACTGCAAAATGTTAATTCTGCGGTGGGGCACCCAGCTGTTGACCTGTTGTGGCCATTGATAGTATCTGATGATAAACTGAGAACATCTGCTACACATTGTCTGTTCGGTTTTGATGGATACTGATGGTTTAGTACTGGTACAGCTGCACATGGCCATATGCTCATGCACCTTCACCTATATTTTAAGCTGCTTGTAAAAACAGACTTAAGTATGGTGCAGCCTCTAATTACTGGCTTTGAATGAAACCCGATACTGTCCTATGCTGAACAGTGATGATAAATTTTCAATTATTCATGGAACAAACTGATGCACCAACATGAACTTCTTTTCAGTAATCCTGTTCATTTCTTTCTACCCTCGTTTCTGTTTGTCAGTTAGCGTAAATTATGTGGAAAATTAACCCAACGGCGAGTCAATCTTGGACTCTGCCTATATATATGTCTGGTGTAAATGATATCTAAAATCAACCCGGGGATGCTTTTATATTCCTATTCATGTTTGCTGCACGTAATGTGAAGACTCAACATGAAGTTTTCTTATGTTTAAATCAAAGTTCCAAACTATGTTAACTTAAATGAGGCGGCTTTAATTTGAGGCCAGGACTCTTTTTTCTGTTGTCTTGTTTGTTTTGTTTTTGCCTTTTCGGTTTCGGTCCATGAGTCAAATTATGATGCAAAGTACAACCAAAGGGCAGCGATAGGGAGAACAGCGGGCCTGGGCCATGTTAATGTGGCTTAGTAATGAGATGCCAATAAGATGTAAATAATTTGGCAACCGTTGTGTATGGATCTTATTTAATTAGAAAACTCCAATGTTTATCTTTCATCCTTCCATTGTATACTTAGTTGAAATATATTCATGGAAAATGTACAAAATATATAGCATTCATGGTAATAGGATGCGACAAGAAGGGCAAGTCGTACTTGACATTATTGTTAATCAAACAAAACTGCTCAACAATACATGTCTGACAATGACGGAGATATACCTTGAAGGAAAGAATTTGTCTTATACTTGTCGACAGTGACGAGAAACATTTCCGAGATGTGCTCCCGTCGCTGCATGACATCATCCAGAAGTTAAATATCACAAGAACAACTGTGTTACAAAACAACAGAAAGTCAGAAAACCTGGCAAATTTACCTCTCTTTGACAGGTGCCACTAGCTCATGCCTCTTTAGCAAGTCAAGAGCCTCTTCAAGCTTGCCTAGAAGGAAGTAAGACTTGCAAATGAGGTATGGTCGCCAAAGTGTAACAGAGCATTCTGCCTTTCCAGATACACTGGAATTATTTGGTTCTCCATTGACATTAACTACAACAGCATTTCTTTCAGCCAAATCTACTGTTTTCTGACATAGTTCAATTACTTCTTCATATCTTCGTAGCTGTTCAATGTGGCAATCATATTAGTCAAGCAGTGATAGAAAAATAGATCACCTGGAAAATATAACCGCATGAAAAAGTTTTAACAATTCGGCGGTGTAAAACTAAGACAAGAAATACAGACCGTCAGCAGTGCCTCTGCTTTCATCTCCATTAGGTTATCTGAGTGTGAGCTTATTTCCAATGCACTGGAGATAAATTCCAAAGCTGTTGTGGCTTCAGGCAATGTTCTTTTCTTAAGAAGTTCTCTGGACTGGGATATCCAATGGGCCACTCTCTGCAGCATTCGGTAAAAAGGATGCCAATGAGATGACAATGCTAGAACAAGCAGCTAACTTAAATCTTATTTAAACTGATAAGTTTTGAACTCGAATAAATTGTGGGTACTCCTTTAAGAAATGATCATTCAACAACTAGTACATCTAAACCAAACCAAGAAGCAAATGTACCAAACGCATATCGAAACAACAAATGTTTGGGTGGCAAGCCAACATGAAATATTTCAAGCATTTGATTCTAAGAATATAGGCCAGGCAGTATGTACTCTATGGAGCTTAAAGGATCATCTATGTCTTCGAATTCAAACACAAGTAATGTTAGGAAAATCTCAAATTATTTTAGTGAGATCAATCGCGATCTTCAAAATTTAGATGAATGTACGCTAAACTTTGATTAGCTTAAATTTTAGATGTTCAAACACCCGATAAACCCTCAAGGACGAAATAAATGATGGTGTATCAAGTCCAGGCACACAATTTTTCTAGAACAGACAAACAGTGGTACAAAAAAACCTTTGAAAAAAGTGCATTTAGGAATATTATGGTGATGCGCTGAGGCTGTTCAACAAATATGCAGCTTCAGATTCAATGCCAACTTGCCAAGCATAATAGATGAACCAGGTGCACACATAACTCGAGGAAGAATATGCTTAAAATTGTACAGTGTGTCATCAACCTGCTTCAAGAATGCAGCCAAATACACAGAAATCCAATAAGCTAGCCGTCCATTACTATCCAACGGAAGCTTCAGTATAACCATATTATCACCAGCAACTTAAGTTGAAAATGAAAAAAAAAACGTACTGGAATCACCTCCATTATGTGTTATTGTGTGGGCAGTTCTATCATTGTTCATACACAGCTGCTATTGTGGTGGAAGAGCTTGATCAAGCCACGACAACTGTTTGCCCATAGCGTCTGCTATTGGGGTACTGACCAACATTCCTAATCTGGCAGCACCAACAGGTACATTTTTCAGTAAAGTAGCTACAATAACCTGATTACAACCCTGGAGTATACCTACCACCTGGATTAAGTAATAATATAAGCATTTAATCCATTTGATATCCTCTTCGGATGTAATGGCATTTGGGGAAGTGACTAAGGCATAAAATGTGACCTATGCTGCAAGTGTTCACCAAGACGTGTAGTGATATGGACATTATTGAACTATTAGAAGAATTGTATGGACCACCCTTAAAACTTAATCTGTACTCCTTAACAATTACCTGCAGTGCTCAACTAACTAGACAAATTTAATGAGTGAGGTAAAGAATTGTCAATGAACATGTACTACACCCAGTACTATAAAAGGAGGCGCATGGCTATGCCCTCCTACCTATACTGGCCTAGCCAAATTATTGCACTTGGCTGCCTATGAGGGCATTAGCCAAATTGGGGATTCGGCACCAGGTACCACCTATAAGCCTATTTTAGGATTAGTCATTAGCCTAATCGGGGATTGCGCACCAGACGTGCCTTACACCTGTCTAGCGCTGCTGTTAACACTTATTCCAGCCACACAGCATACATACTTTCACGACATATTGCTAGAGAATGAGAAGTCATCGGTAGATCTTAAAGATGGAAAAAATCGACCAGGTAAATATGCTGATATTGAAAAATATAAAGAATAAAACACTTAAGGTAATCCCTTGAACAGAAAATACATGCCTTGACTCTTTCCAAACCATAAGAAGCCTCAGCAGACATGTTGATGTTTAAATCAGCAGTTTTACTAGAATTCAAACAGGCTGTGTAGATACTCGATGCGCCTTCAAGATCTCCAAGTGCTAGTTGGCAACTGCATTCATAGATAGTTAGAAGTTAAACCCTAGCGATCATAATCTCAGAAGTTAAACCCTAGCGATCACTTAAGAAGATGACAGGAAAGTATCAGCAACTGAAATTGCCAAGTTGATGATCCCTCCAAAAGAACCCAACAGAAATATTTTCCTGCGGACTCCAGAATTTTTGTCGTACAACACATACCATGGTTATATAGAGGATAACTACATTATCTGAGCATGGTGGTGCTAATACACCAGGAACACCTATTTCTGATATTTTTTATGCATGTGCATTTGAAAATAATGATGAAGTCTTAACATAATTTTCCATGATAAAAACAGAACATACTACTATTGGGCACTTAACATAATAATACATGACCCTTACATATAATTTAGTTCCCCATATACTTATCAGGCATGGTTTCTTCTATAAAGATGGCAACCTGTAGGAAAGATCCGCCCACCTTCTCTGGCAACGCAAAACTTACATGCCTCTACAAAATCTAGAAATTAAAATCTGCCCAATGTAGTGGTCCCCCGCAAACGAATCTCAACTCTACCAAGACTGAGATGATGCCAACGATGTAAGGAGCACAATAACAATGGTTTAATATGTTGAGGCAATCTAATTCACTAATCTGTAACAAACGCACGGTTATTTAGCTAGTATATGGAAGATTTATTTTAATTGAGGATAGCAACTCCTTACTTTGCAAAACGAACTTTAGCCTTAAGAAAGGTGGGATCGATTGATGTCGCAGTCAAGCAATCTTCAAGAGCTTCTCTCATTCTCCCCAGAGACATTCTAGTAGCTGCACGGTTGCTATAGCACAGCATCAATGCACGTGAACAACGTCCAGAAGTTCCATACTGGGAAATAGAATTTATTCCACGGGTATAACACCCTTCTGCGGTAGCAAAGTGACCATTTGCATAGGCTTGATTCCCACTGCAAAAAAGAAAATTAGAGTAATCACACGAGTTTCTGCAGTAAGGTATTTCTAATTAATAATGAGGTGTAAAGCCAAAATAAAACCATGTCTGGACAAACCTTGTACGCCAGGTCTCACAAGTCTCCAAGTCTGCCGAAATTGATGCATCTCTTCTTAACTGCTCTCTCACTGAGTTTTCTGTTTCACTTGTTTCTGGGGAAAACTGCATGCTCTTTGTGTCTTGTGAGCTTTTTGGTTGTACAGAAGCCTGGGTGACTGAAGGCTTAGACACGTGACTACCCTTAGTCCTTAACTTTCTTTTTGTAGTACGTCGTTGTGTCGAAAAAGAACTGTCAGGATACAGTGATGCACCAACGGTGAAGTTCAGCCCACTCAAATTTTCTGAGCTTGATTGAGTATTACAAGGTCCACCAGACTCTTGTTGTGTGTTCTCTTTGCAAGTTTGCCCACTAATATTACATTCAAAACCATCAACCCAAGCTTCAGTTGTGTACATCTTAGGTTCACCGTTAGCATCAACACTCATTTTAGTGAAAAAGGGCTGTGATACATCACGGAATGTTTCTTCATCGAAACTAGAAAAGTTACTTCCAAAATTACTCTCAGATGCATCCGCAATGGGATCTCTGCCTTCATCTTGACATGTTGGAAGATCTGCATCAATAACCAAGTGCTCAGTTGCAGAAACTAGATCATCTTCAGCACAAATGGTATTCTTGTTTGAGACACTACTATCAAGTATGTCAATGGACTGATCACAACCCACAGATGCCTCTCTTGATACTTGTTCAGCTGCTTCATGGTAAGGAGAACAATCCATTGGTGAATAGTCACCTCTTAAATCTGAGTTTAGTCCATTGGTGCATGTTTCTTGAGAAACTTGATGGGGTTGAGAATGTTGTTTTAGCCTAGTCGGTCTTTTCGTTTTCCTTGTGCTCTTATGTGCTTCCTTTTTGTCTCTATAAGCTGATTTTATATAGTCAATGCCAAATAGGCTCTCTCTGGAGCAACTAGCCGGATCATGTTTGACTGCATTTGATTCACCAGGTGCACTCACTTTTCCTGCATTCATAAGGTTGGAACTGAACGATGGCATCTCATTTGCAGAAGTAGAGAAACTAGATGAATGTTTCAAAGGAGTAAACGGGCATGACTCCTGAAATTTGGGCTGAGGAACGGTACCATATCCTGGAGTAGCTTCTGCTTTGCTCTGAAATAAAAATTCAGGAGTAGAAGCATCATTCACTTTACCACATCCAACTGAAGATCCTTCCCTGTTGATGTTTAATTTCTTGATTTCATCTTGGAGTGCATAATCTGCAGCCCCTTCAGATCGAACAGGTGCACTGCTGCCACTACCGATAACAAAGTTACTTGTCACATAACCTTTATCATTGTTTGCTTTGGAGTGTGTTGCGTCTCTAGTATCATCATTGGCCAAGTTCCTTGCACTATCTTTTGTCCGAGAGGATACATTAGCTTGAGAAGTTGTGAATGATGTGGTCTTCACAGAGGAACTTGAAGTTGCATTACTACCAAAAACAAATGATTCTGGTTGCTGTGTTGCAGCTTCACCTTTCATGCTCTGAGATGGGAGTCTATGTTGTATATTTAACTCCGTCATCTTCTCCAGAAGTATACTCTCTGTAGTACCATGAGCTGAATGTTCTGAAGAAGAGTTTGTGCTCCCATTTCTTCCGAATACAAAAGCCTCTGGTGGACAACTTGCATTATCACTTCCCATGCTCTCTGTAACTCCGCCTCCTACATTCAAATTTGATGTCCTCTTTGGTGGCAAATTGGCAGCACCAGTAGAACTAGACGAGTTTGCAGAAGAGAAATATACATTGCCCTTTTCAGAAGCATTGCTTGAAACGTGGCCAAAAATAGTACCTACAGTTCCACCACGCCCAAAGCTAAACACTTCAGTTTGATGGGTACCACTACCTCCATCTTTCATGTACTGAAACGTGTCATTTCCTATATTCAACTGTGTTATCTTCTCCTGGAGCACACTAGCATCATCTGCACCACAGTCTGCACTAGATTCATTGGTATCAACACCACCAGGGGCAACATTGTCAATGCAATATGCACGGCCATTTTCAGGCGTGACATCTGCCTCGGTAACCTGAACTGAGCTGGAAGCATGTGAATCTGAACAAGAGGAAGCAGTGCTCCTACTATCGGTAAAAAACCCAGCTCCACTACTTCCGAACACAAACGTTTTCGGCGCAACGTTAGAGCCCTCATTCTGGAACAGCGCTCCTCCGGTACCTATATTCAACCGTGTCAGCATTTCTGGGAGCACGTTCGCCTCGCCGTCAGAAACCAAACTAGGTGTAGCAACACCAAAAACAGAGCTCTTAAGTTTTTGATCCAGAACACTGCTTTTACTTGGGTTCTGCAGGTTCATCTTCCCCATCTTGTCGTCCAGCTTCGAAGCAGCTGACGTGGTGCCTCCATCGAACCGAGGCAGGCTGTCCCTCACGCCCCCAAACACGAAGGGGGCTTCATCGGATGACGCCTGCTGCGGCTGCGGAGACTGCTGCCTCCTCGCCGCTGGAGCAGAACCGAACACAAAGGCGGCCTCATTCTGACCCATCATCCCGAATCCTGAACCGCCGGCGCCATCCACGCTCCCTGACCCGGCGGTTCCGTCCTGCCCGGATGCGTCCGTACCGAACGGATTCCACAACGACGACGAGGTGGACGGTTGCGCGCGGGAGGAGCGGGAGGTGTTGGCGGCGTGTCGGCGCTTGGCCAGCCGCGGGGCGCGGCGGGGTGGCGGCGCGGCGGAAGGGTCGGCGGATGGAGGCGCGAGGCCGAGACCTAGGTGGGGGCGGCTGGTCATGGGGGGCGGCGGCGGCGGCTGGTTGGTTGGGGGAAGCTAAGGTTTAAGCGCGTACCGCCGGAGGCAACCCCGTCGGTGCTGCTGGGGCATCGGCCGGCGGCGGCGGCGGCGGCGGCTGATCAGTGGGGAAGGTTCTGGAAGGGCGGTTGATTTGGGGAAGGGGAATTGGGAGGTTGCTTACGGAAGGCGGCGAAGAAGGGAAGGCGAGAGATAGCATACGTGGGCGCTTTCTATTTGGTAATTTCGGAGTTGGTCCTTTCCTTCTCGAGTTTCAAATTTGGGAATGACCTAGCTTGGGTCCTCACGAACTGGGACTCCTTCTTCATTTGAGTTCTTCATTTTCAGGGCTTTTCCCCACTAGTGGTTGGGGAATGATTCGAGAATGGACACCGAAATCTAAGTGAGGACCGAAATGAGTATGAGGAGATTTCGTGCTCCGAGCTCTGGTCTTCATATTTTAGAAAGTCGAAAAATATATTTTATAAGTTTCGAAAAAGTTTGAAAAAATTCCGGATAAATCCAGTGGTGTATCCCGCAAATATGAAAAAGACTTTAAATGCTTTATATTCCGAGCTACATCAGGATATGCATATTTTATAATCTCTTAAATCTCCAGATTTATCAGACTGTCATTTTTGTGTACCTCTGAATACAAGTATATGAAATTAATATTTTACATGTTTGTGGGATACATCATTGGCTATATGTGAGATTATTTTCGATTTTTTTGAAACTCTTCAAGTTTCAAACATATTTTTTAAAAATATACTAGGATCACTAAAATTCAGGAGGCAAATCACTTTTCAGCATTTTTTAGCGATTTATTTTTAGTTGCCTTGTATCCTAGCAGGAAAGTTGATTAGGTCGACCGGGCGTGTCATACGGACATGAGACACTGTGGCGATTCAATCCATTTTGGAGCAAGCTAGCCGTCGTCGCGTGCAGCTTCTCTCCCTACGCACCACAAATTTTCCAATGTTATCAAGAATAGCAAATACACTCAAATATCTATCAAGCGGGTCGACAAGCAGGCATAGCTGCAAGTTGGTCGTCATCGGGAAGAATAAGGAACGTGGGTTATCATGACAAATCCCATTCGATAGGGTTTCCTGAGAGGGGGAAGTGGATGGTGTTAGTAATATCGTCGGCTAACATGGATAATTCATCGTTTCTCCAAAATGTTTAAGATGATAGAAATCATCGTTCATCGTAGCTCTCACTCACAAAAATATAGTGATTTTGTAACAAATATTCACCGCACCGGCGGACGGTTAAATCTCGATTGATCTCCGGTGAGATTAAGATAGATCCCATCGAGCATAGCTAGCTAATAATTCTAGCAAAATATGCACCCCACGCGCGAATATGATCATAGCAAAAATATGTAGTAGATCAAGCTACATATATATACTAGATCGAGCTACATATATATACTAGATCGATTTGATCATCGGAGGAGAGGAGAATTACGCTGACGTTCTTTATAGAGTGAGCACGCTCGAGAGTCAAAAAGACTTTCCGGGTTTTTTGGGCTTATGGCATTTTCCATTAGCTGCTAAGTGACAACACTTGGTTTTGTAAATTATGGAAACTTAATAAAAAAATAAAAGTGTATGCCCACTGTTTCAGTTTATAAAAAACATGCACTAGAAGTCATGACCTAAGATAAAGGAAGACGGCTGAAACATGATACTTTTTAAATGAGCTTGGATGAAGGAAATCAAAACAAACGAAGTTTGAAATATTAATATATATATAAACCTTGGCTGACATTTTGACATAGATTGTCCTTGGTACCTACGAAAAATTAGGAGTGAATGAGAGAGCATGCTGTGCATGTGAACATTCATTTCACCATGTTCCCTGTCTGAACAGAATTCGTAGGACGTGTAAGATTGAGAACGGTGGGTGTACCTGGGTCGATGAACCCCCTGACTTCCTGCTCCAAACTCTCCTAAATGATGTAACTATTATTTGATAAAGGCGGCAGGTTTCAGACGTACTCTTTCCCTTACCAGGGTACCTACGGGGACTGGAAGGGTTTTGATGAGGCGGCCTGCCGACCTAATATATGCTGGTTTAAAATTAAAAAAAAAGAGAACTGTGGGTGGTCAAATCATGTTATAAAAGCTACCTTTTTGAGGTGTTGGACGATTGCATAGCGCCTCAAGGCACCAAAAAATGAAACCCATCCGAGATAAGAAGTGAAGAAAAGAAACACTGGCATTCCCTAAGTTTCACATCCTCGGTTGCAGAATAAGCTGCTTATGTGATCATGACAAAAGCTCTTCACTATAGATCGTAGCATTAGGCCCCGATTGGATTGTCTGTTTCTTTTGCAGAGCGGTAAACATGACGGAGCTTGCGGGCCTTGACACGTCCATTTTTTATGGCTATCCTTCTTCCCTCTTGCACATCAATCAGTACAAAGTTCAGTTCATAGTCTTCACGAAGTTCATGTGGCCAGATAACTTATCTGTGGCAATATGGTTTGAAGGATGGTTGTATCCCCAACCCACCAGAGTTTAAACCCTAGGTTTGACATTGGTGTTTCTCATTTAGTCGGAATATTTTTTCAGTGGGAGGCGATGTTTCCGTCGACAGCGAGACGTCTGTGGTGACTTCGTCAATCTCACGACCCGTCGGCTCAGTCTTTCGGAGGTGCTCATAGGGATAGAATGTGCGTGTATGCGTTCATAGGGGTGAGTGTGTGCGTGTGTATATAAGCGCTTGCCTTGTACTGTGTTTCTCAAAAAAAACGTAAATTTTTTATTAAAATATAATTAATTCTTATTAACTATTAGGAGATAACACCTTATAATTTGTTTACCTACTCTATACCATCGCGGAGTCACTGTGCTCGCCCGTTTATCCCACAAACCCACAGCGTCACACAGGAACAACCTCCTTCGCCATGCGTGTGTTGTCTCGCCATCTGAAGCTGCACGAGCACGAGTGCCGAGCGGCCCCCGCATTTCCGGCCAAGCTGCCGGCGCTTCTGCGCGTGCCCCAACCCCGGAGCCTTCATCTCCTCCAAGCCACCCCGTCGCCTCCCAGCTTCCGCCCTCGCATCAGCATTTCGTCGAACAGTCTGTGAGCTCCCTCCCCTCCTGACAGACATCCTTCCTCTCCGTATTAATTTCTTCAGCGTAATCGCCGTAATGGTCTGACATGGCGCTTCGCATCGCAGGTGCTTTCTCACGGTCGCCGGCTCGTGGCGATTATGCAGGATAGCATTGGTATTAGCCATGAATAGGTACGCGACAAACATATGCTAAATTGTTCAACAGTTCGACAACCTGCAGTTCAAACAAATCTCGCTCAAGCATAGTGCACTTATCTTGGTTCTTGTTTTTAGTTATGATCAGAGGCGTGCAGTTGGACGTTTCTAGTTTTTGGTGAGTGCATGTGTTTGTTTGTTCAGTCATGCAATGTTTTTTTTACTTGAGTCATGCAATGTTCCCTTGGTCTGATCTGGTCCATTTTGACTTTACACTATTAAGCTAGTTGCCTTGATGCCCCATGGTGACCTGTATGATACTTTGTCCTTTGTAATCAAAGCGCAGGGTATTACTGACATCACTACTTGTAAACATCACAACAATCCTATTTACAAACCTATACAACAGAAAAACCTAAAAGAAGAAGAAAAGCACCCATCAAGAACCTCAAACTATACAGCAAGAAAATTCAGAAGCACCCATCAAGAACCTCTTCTTAAGGTGGCTAAATTCCCCCACAAAATCACAAGCATCCATCAAACAGCTAGCTATACAAAGTATCTCTCAAATGTTGGAAGAAATCTATCTCTAAGCACTCGCTAACTTGGGAAATTGGAGATGTCCTAATATTACAAACTGAGATATTATACACTGATATACCACATGAGTCTTCTATTTTTTATTTCTTGTCGTAACTATGTAATGATTGATAATCTAGGATTCCATATATGTTGTTATGTACTTTGGGATATGGGAAGGTTCAAGTCTATCTGTAAAAAATTTGAACCTCAAGGCCGCGCAAGTCGTGGTCGTGGTGTTCGGCTTCGGTCGTGAGTTGATTTCTCAATATCCCAAGTGGATACAATTATCAGTTGTCAAGTGTTCTTAGACCACATAATGCGAATCACTGACATGACAAACTACTTTTCTGTCACTGCATCTGTTGATAACCAAAAGTCAAGCACATTTCAAAACTTCTCATGATGTCTCACATTGGCATGCTTGCTGATAGTACTATTTCTTATGTTGGATATCATCTCTTAGCTTCTGCTGGAATGGACAGGATGGATTAGACATTCCATTGACTAGTTAAGACAAGGTCAATCATCAATAGTAGTTCCGGCCCCGTGCCACTTTATTGGTATTCAATCAACTTTTGGTTTCTGATTTACAACAGTTTTTGCCCAACTGATGTGATGTTTTGGAATTACCCCTTTTCCTTAATGATATATTGGCGCATATAAAAAATAAATAAAATGTAACTTTCTGATTTTGCCTGCAAGGTGTTGAATCTATCTGAATTTAGCACTCAATTGAGATTTAATACAGGTTATATGTTTGAGGTACACCTGCTGGTTAGTGCAATATATCATCCAGAATGTAAGACACCATATTGAGAAAATAATAGTTGCATTAAGATCAATGTGTTAACAATTTTTATCTTCTGGTGATTTTCATCATCGAAAGGAATTTGCGTGAAGTCATTTCTGCACCGGGTGTTCAATTAGGTTATTGTACGACCTGCCATCACTTATAACAGTAAAAAATTGTTTAGCCTCCAAAAACTTGACGCCAAGTGAACTATTTCAGTAACTGATCGCAAATCTCCCCTTCAAGCATTTAATAGGCGGTCAATAATAAAATACTAGCATCATATTCATAATAGAAAATGATTTATTAATTCCCCGTTCCTTTAGTTAGAGGTGACAGGCAAGTCATACATCAGCCAGAAAACATCAACTTTTGGTGCTTGCATTAGCTTCTTTCCTCTGCATTCAGCATGCGCAACTTCTCCATGCTTTTCATTTTGTACGAGTCTTACAAGTTTGTTAATAGTTGATCACGTAAGTATATGTTGCCTGTCATTCACCTTTTGAACCTGATTCCTTAATCTGTGGTTGAAGAGGAAATCTTGGTAAGATTCAGACTATATGAGCATATTCTTTTCTTCAAGAAATTCACGGCCTCTTGCACGAATATATGGTATTCTTACCTTCACCAAACTTGATTACTTTGCTGCATGTGTACAGGTTTATTCACATGTCAGACACCTTTATCTGATAATCATAAGTCTACCCGGGAGCCGCCTTTTTATACTGTCATTAATTGACACAGTACTCAGCAGCATGAGTTCCTGGTTAGTGGTTCAGTTCATCATTGCACAGCTTTGTCCTTGTGCAGTAATAACAACTGGAGCTCTCATATTTCATGGGTGGATATAATCCTCAAATGATTGCTTCAGAAGAGCGTTAGATGCAACTCAAAGGTAATGTAATGCTGCACTTCCTTGATCCTGTTGCTAAAAGTTATATGTGCGCATAACCATTACTAGTCACTAGTCAGTACACTGTCGTTCCAACTACAATTTGTTCCCTTTTGCGAAGTAACTACAGTTCTGTACTAACTAGGCATATAATCCACATAAACATTTTCACAAGGGTTGTGATGCCGATGTCTTTTGGAATATCCCCTGTCCTGGAGCTAGGATTGCCAGGGGGTCATAGGTGTTTTTCCTCTGTTGAAATGCGTCCCACCTTGCTCCATAGTGGGCCTTCCACTCTGCTTCTGTGGTGTAGTGTGGCAGATATTGCTTCACCCCAATATTTGCTTTGTTACAGAACTCTATTATCTGGCTGTTCAGGTTCAGCGTATGTTCTATGTTGTAGGGGGCTAGTGCCGAGGATAGAAATCCCACCAGGTAGATAACTTCCTCATCTGGTATGACCACTGACGTTCTGTTGTCCCATCTGCATGAAACGAGATGAATCATTCATTAGGAAAACAGTACAACATCATCTATCAAAGTTTCTCAATGGGGTATGTGATCTCAGACATTAAGCAGCTTACCTGGATGTGTTCACCGGGTAGAGCAATATGGGACCATTGTTATTATCTTTGAGGATTTTCTTGAATACCTCTGTCTCGAATTTATGGATCGTGCTTCTCGGGATGATGAGATTAAGCCATGGGTGCGGGACTTCCCACAAGCCCTTAGCTCTCAGCTTCATCTCAGAGGAGTGCACCCTATCCAAGAACTCCATGTAAGTGACATCTGTATGAAATAAGGAGGGAAGTGTGTATCGAAGTTGAGACAGTAGCTCATCGACCTCCTGTAGACATGTACAAATATGGAATTCAACCACTCAGACAACCTGATAGCACTTAATGCATAAATATTTAGTAACAGAAGGATAAATCGTTGTCTCACCTGTTCCATGATGTCGGCTTCTTCAGGATTGAAGTTCTTTGTCATCTCGAGGCAGAAGAGCACTTTTTTATCTGTTTTGAACTGGCTAGCCCGCACTGGGTCCTGTGGATTGAATGATGACCTCCAGTTATTCAGGATGCTTGTTCTGTTTATGATAACAAAACCCTCAATGTAGTCGAAGGTCTTTTGTGCAGAAATAAGCATCTCCTGGTCCTTGGTGAAGCTCATGAAATCTAGGTAGAGAACTCTTATCCACCTAACCTGTCACATATCCAATCATCCCATGAGCACGTGCTTATTTGAAATGCCACTAGCATGGAGCTGTCACCAATGAGTTGTTTCGACTTACCATCTGTGGAGCAGGCTCAAGGGCAATCCTGGCCCGCGTGATGATGCCGAATTGACCTAGACCACCGAGAGCAGCATGGAAGAGATCAGAGTTCTGTTGAGGTGAGCAAGTGACGATGTCTCCTCTTCCTGCATTTGACAGTAATGGTACCAAAGTTAGCTACACTACTTACTCTCTTAGTTGTTCAAATCAACATAATATATAGGTCTGCCAATACCAGTCACGATCTCCAGTTCATTCACATTGCTGATCTGTGGGCCATGCCGGAATGTCTGCCCGCTGACGCCCGCATTCGACAGCGTGCCCCCAACCGTAAGATGGAGGTAGTCTGTCCATGACTTCGGCGCCAAACCATACTTCAACGTCTCGTTCAAGACATTCATCCAGAGTTCTCCTCCTGAGGCATCCACATAGGGTGATGCACCAGGGTGCACCTTCATTCTATCACTTTGGAGGTATTCCATTCTAATGACAATCCCTCCAGCAGCCTGGGACTGCCCATATAGAGAGTGCCCATGCCCACGAGCTGCTACTGTGAGTGTGGAGTGCTCACCCATCAAGAACACATGCCTCACTGTTGTGGCAATGTCAGCCACTGAGCCTGGGTGAAGCACAGCGACTGGTGGGAAGCTAGAGAGGTTGCCGAAGTCCTGTGCAGCGGCAGACAAGTCATGGAAGATAAAATGGCCGTCAAGGGAGAGTGATCCCAGGTATGCAGACACATCTTGTTCAGGCACATGCATGGTTGTGACTCCACCAATGCCTAGCAACAGGAACAACTTCAGGTACTGCAGGAGGGATTGCTTCATGGCTCTTCTGTAGGTTTTGCAGAACAAACAAGTTTGGTGGTGATGCTTTGAGAAGAAAGATGAAAGGTGTGTAGCCGGGGTAGTAGTCACTGCAAGAGCATAAGGATGAGAATAGAGATGGATGGAGAGCAGGAGATTTAAAGGAGAACTTGAAGGGTATGTATGCGGACTGGTGCAGAAAGTGGTGTGGTCAAACCAGTTTAGGACACTGTTTGGTAGACCAGGACCCATGTGACCTTGTGAGGACAGGCTACTTGCGAAATTTGGATCAAGATATGTTGCAGCGGTCTAATGGTTCCATTCTAGAATCTGGTATTGATTCTTTCTGGCTTCTGTTTTAAGCATGTTGCGTCATCTGTCAGTAAGCGCATGGAGGAAGGGTAACGCGTTGCCAGGAGAACAGTGACATGAAAGATGACATGTGCAGTTAACAGACACACAAATAAACTTGTGTATCTGGTGTGAATTTTGCAGGATTTATTTTTTGAGCAAGTCAGACGGTGGCAACAAACTGATTCAAGTGGTGAACCCTGATTGCTATTAACTAGGCCCATTTGATCCCTCAAATTCAGTTGATTTTGGCAGGACTAGCCAAAATGTTATCTCCATCCTTTTGGATTTGTGAGTGACAAGCATTCTGGTGATTCAGATGCCAGGGGGGACTGTTTTCTGTCTGCTTTTTATCAGAACATGAATATCAATAGGAATCCTTTTGTCTAGCCATTTATAGACATGTCGATACATCGTTGATAGAAGTATCCTTTTCAATATTTTGAGTTCTGAAATTTTATTATTTGTGGTCAGCTGAATCATATGGACATGGATCATCGAAGCAATTTTCTTTTTCAGTGACAAGGAGCTTTCGCGTGATATTGTAGAATCTCTTTGCCTGCCACTCAGAGCTAGTTATCCAATTAGTCTTGCATGTTTCCCATCAGATTATCCAAAGGTTTCTCGGAATAAAATATCTATTTTTAGGGCATTTTTAAGTTGTTAGAATTCCTCAGGCCCTTGTTGTTTTCCGTATCTGATCATACCTGTATGAAGGCAACATGAAATAATGCATGAAACAAACTGAATGTTCTGTCTTTTCTGTGCTCTACATGTATGGAGACTAAAAAACATATTTTGTATTGTGCTCATATTCTCTGGATAACCAGGAACTCTATGAAACAGAGGAATCCAAGGACTAAAAAACACTGTATAAATCAAAGTGGAGATGAAGGGACCGGGCAAACAATCATTTACTTTTACTAGACATAAGACATAGTGTCTACTTGATGATTAGATTCACTTCTAACTGATCATATGTTCTATAAGACATCAACAGTTTCTCTTTCTTTTTTCCTTTCAGTTAGCTAGTCTCCCTATATAGTGTTGCTTGCATGGCTCCAACGAGCGTTGCTAATATTTTTGACGCATGGCTCAATGGTGTGGATGCTAGGTTTAAACAACTTGCTAGGGTGACAGCTGTCGTAATATGGTCGCTTTGGCTTTGTAGAAATGACAAAGTTTTTGATGATAAAAGTTCTTCTCTGGTGCAGGTTATCTACCGGACTACTGCTACACTCCGTCCGTGGTCTCCGTTGCAACATATGGAGCATCGAGACCTATTTATGGAGGTGTGTACAAGACTGGAGGATACGTCGAGAGTCTTTTTATCCCAACATGAATGGCAGCATAATTTGCGGATCGGTCCTCCACCACTTTAGGTGTTTATTACACTTTCTCATCATGATATGTAATACGTCAATTATGTTTACTTTTTGAACTTCGAACCTTTCGGAGGTGTGCATCTTTGTTATGCAGAAGCCTGGTATAATGCTTAAAACTTCTTTAAGTAATAAAGCTCCATTTATCGAAAAAAATAGTGTTGCTTGCAGTTTTAGTTTTCTTCTTTGGATCTCGATCCTCTCCTATAACAGAATTTTCTCCGCCATTTGTCCTGGATTTCTCTTAAGTAATCGAAGCAGCGCCAGCTGTTTTCCGTCAAAAAAGAAAAGAAAAAGAGAAGACATCAACAATTGTTAAGGGTGTCGAATAGAATCAACACATATTTGCTGTATAAGCAAAGCCTGGTCAGTAAGGCCTCATTTACCACGAGAAATGATAAATTGTTTGTATATGTATTTCATCAAGGCATCAATACATATTGAAGGATTTATCCAGTGAAGCCTGCAATACCAATTATATACTGGACGTCTGGACCCCTTCAACAAACCAGATTCCACTTTCCAAATTGTCACTTACTGGTTTGCAAGTTTTGAAATTTTGGAATGCAAAATATTTACCACTTGAGGTTTGGGGGGTCATATGGTACTAAAACCTGAAGTCTTGCAACAAGTAGAAGAATAATTGTCAATTGTCACATGGTAGGTACTAGGGGCAATGCTATTTTTCTGAATTTTACTCTACATAGCTTGTGGCAGAAGTGGCGACCTGATCTTATCTTTGGCTGCAGGGATGTCGCTGCTACCACCATTGACAATACCTAATATCACTGTCCAGGAATGACTTCATGAACCTGGCTTTCCTTTCTCTGTTCTGTGTCTTGAGAGCACATGATTTGATCCGTCCCATCGATGGAGTATACATCTTTTCCAAGAAAGCGAAAGTTAGAATCAGTGGTAAAAACACATCCATGAATTATTTTTTATAAATATTCCAACACCCGAGCTCCTCTTTTCATCTTAAAAGAAGTACTACTACATTTGCTTTCCCATATATGGGGTTTTGAGGTCTCAACTAGGTGTGCGTACGGATGAAAGGTGAATTTGTATGCAGTAACCCAAGAAACACCTCAGAGCCCTTTAGTCTCTTAGAATTGTAGGTACCACAAGGCAACCAGCTTGGCATTTTCTCAAACATTGTTGTTTCTCCAAAGCTTCATGCATACATTATTTCCTTCAAGTAACTATATGGAAAATAGAAACGTGCCCATCTACATAAAGGATGCTACCACTACCCCCACGTAGATTGAGTCCAGAAGGGAGATTAGATTCCCTAATCCATGACATGCAATCCCCAAAGGTGACATTGATCTGCATCTGCATGCTTTCAGTTGTTCCTTTGCTGTTTCCGCCCACGCTGTCGATTACCAGTAGGCTTAGCGCCTGATCACAGCAGGAGTCCCCCACACATCGCCAGGTCAGTGGATGGGACCACCCACTGCCAAAACCAGTGGATGGTAATTGGGCAGGTTGTTGGCTATACTTTGCCTCTGGCAGCAATAGACACTTTTGGTATATGCAATGCAACCTTGGACCTCCCATGTCCAGTTTGTTGTCTGTCAGCCGTTCATGCTGCCATCACCAGAGATATCTACACGACTTTCTTTTACTTGAAATCATTTTAAAGATGGAATCGTGTGTAAGCTTACTTGGTGAATGGTGATGGAGCAAACTGGCCAAACACCTACGGGCTATGGCTCCAAGTGTTCACTAGTAGGATGGAGTCGACCAGGGACAGTTTCACTATTTTCAGTAGCCCGAAATAGGAAATTTCTCATGAAGCAAGCTTCTTCAGCCAACATCTGTATTCTGTAGCACAGGGTGGAAATGACCCAGATCCTAGCCAAACAGGGCTCTAACTTTGACTCCTACCGCCTGGCTGCAGGAGAAAGCAAGAGCGCCAGGAATCATTATGGTCATACTGTTTTTAACTAGTTTAAAGATATACTGCTTTTGAACTCTTATTGCTCATTTGAATCATTACTTATGTTAACTATTTTTTCCTAAATGTGTTTTTAGGTAATTGTTTGCCACGATACCACCCAGCTTTTCCTTGAAATGAGTGAGGACCCAACCTGTCTATGTGCAGCCTTGCTTCACCAGCTAGTTCAACTCTCAAGTTCTCGTAATATGGGTTTTTACACTGTTCTCTTTGGATACAGTAAGTAGTTGTTTGGCCAAACAGCCAGTTTCATTTGTTTCCCTATTTTTTTATTGCGAGTTTCAGTAGTGTTTTGTGATATCTCACACGATCAGAATTTTAGTTTTCGAAAAGGGTTTGTTATCCAAAATTGTGATCTAAGAAATTAAGAAAAAATTAAGTTGGTTATGTCCTGAGAAGTTGACAAATGGTGTCAAGTTCCAGAAGTTGAAGAAGCCATTATACACTAGCTCATCGATCCCAGAATTCCTGTAGTCATGGGTGTTTGGTCTCAGAGAGCACTCCATTCCGTTGAAAGACTCTTTGGGAGAACAAGTACAGTACACTTTTGTCGACAACTTCATATTTATGTCTCCAGTTCTGACTTCAAAATTACAGAGTATGGCGTAGATAGTGTTCTAAATTTGAAAGCTGGATCTAGGATTCTTCAGTTAAAGTAGTTCGACCTAACAAAACTCAACTGCAAATAATATTGAGTATTTATTTTCAGTTCGAATTATATACAGTAGTTCGACCAGATTTACCCTATTTTCTTTTAGCCCTGTGGACGATTTGGTCCCAAGGTAGGCCCTTTAGAAAGTGAGAGGGCAAAAAGGCAAACTGGAAGAAGGCCAGAGAGTGATCGTCGCCAGGCCCCCCGGCCTTAGAATCGCTGATAAGTGGAATCTGCTGGGCTCACAGTTCATATGGAGCGTTTGGATAAAAGACATCGCTGAGCGTTCTGCCAACATGGGCCCTTTTCTGTCTTGTTCTCTTCTCAAATCTCGTTTTTCTTCTATGTAGCATAAAATCCCGCATTTTTATGTAGCAAAAAGAAAACAAATTCACCCATAAAATAAAAGAAGAAAAGATTGACTTCATCTGAGATCTCGTATCAACAAAAATACGCTACCGTGGTAATATGGACTTCGCCGAAGACATAACCGGAGACTCACTGGAGACATCAACGAATACCTCATCGGATACATGATAGTAAATTTTTTGTATTGTTGTAGCAAAATTACATAACGATAATAGCAAAAAATTTGTTGTATGACAACATTTCAAACATAGAAACGTGCAAAAGAAATATGACGGGAAGTTTGAGGAGATCTCACGGGAGTTCTTGTCAGAAACATTATAGCAAAAAAATTGTGACATCGCAACATTTTAAAATTAAAACTGTAGCAAAAGAATTATAACAGTATAGAAAAATTCCCGCGACGTCGCCAAACCGGCTAGTAGTAACGCCAGTTGGTCCTTGTAGCACCACTGCCCACTAATGGCAGCATCGTCGCTTGCACCTTGTAGAATCAACGACCATCAACTATAGCATCGACACTCACCAAATGCAACATCACTACCTACACCAGGCAGCACCGCTACCCTCCATTGTAAGCACATCCTTGGAGCGTCGGTTGCACTGGCATCCTCCTATTGCGGCAGGTCCACCGTCCTCCCTAGAAAGCACCTCTTATGAGCGATCATAACACCGCCCCAACATGACGGCAACAAGACCTCTGTGCTATGGGATCAAGGCACCAGTACGATGACAACATCGCCTCCGTGCCATGGGAGCACTACACCACCACCGTCGCGACATCAACGCGCCAGCACCTTTGTGCCATGGGAGCACCACGCCACCCCCCCCCCCTCCCCCAACAAGCGTCGAGATGGTCGACGGGAGGACGCCCCACGATTGGGCAGGGGTTCACTCAATCTAAATACATGCCTCTGGAGTGGCGGGTTCGGAGAGCTCGAATCGGCCATGGGCAAGCATCCATTGGCGATGATAGAGAAGGTTAGTTTTAGGGGTTTGGTTTATGTTGCACGTGGTGTGCAGTTTTGCTACATGTGTGTCTTGTTTTTGTTACTAGAACATGGGTAGAGTGCTACAATGATATGAGTGCACATGCATGATTTAGAGATTTCTCGAATGTGTTGGCACAATTAAATGGGGATTTGTTGAATACTACATAGATGTAGATGTGTTTAAAGTGCCACAATACATTTTTGCTCCACGTCACAAGTTTTACATATCCGAATTATTTTGCTACGCACTCTGCTACATGTGTTTTTTTGTTGGAGACGGATTTTGTTACTACATTGAATGGGCACAACATTTTCTAAAATAGTTTTTACTACATGACATGTTAGATAGAAAAAAATACACACAAAACATTTTATCACAAAATGTCAGGATCGATTCGCGTAACAGAATCTCTGACAGTGCAGAAGGTGGCTGTAGCACCTGCCTGGCTATTTAGAATTAGCAAAAAGAATGCATTGGTTCTCTTGGTGGAAAATGTATGTGCCTAAGGGCCAAGGAGGTATGGGGTTCCGTGATATTCACTGTTTCAATCTAGCACTTCTAGCAAAACAAGCTTGGCGCCTACTTGAGAATAGTGATTCCCTCTGTGCTAGAGTGTAAAAGCTAAATATTACCCTGATAGTGATATCCTAAAAGTAAGTTTGAAGAAAGGATCTTCGTATGTTTGGCAGAGTATATGGGCTGGCTTGCAAACTTTCAAGAAAGGGATTCTTTGGAGAGTGGGAGATGGTGCAGATATTAATATCTAGGAGGATTGTTGGATTCCCAGCAGCTCGGACCGAAAAATCATTACCCCCCTAAGAAATATTGTTTTAACTCGAGTTATGGAATTGATTGATCCAGTTACCGGCTTTTGGGATGAGGAGCTAATTCGAGCTAGTTTCTTGAGCGTAGATGTCCAGAGAATTTTACAAATTCCTTTATCTCATCATGATTTATCCGATTTTGTTGCCTGGAGTTTTAATAAGAATGGGAGATTCACAGTTAAATCTGCATATCATGTCGAGTGGGAATCACAATATGGAGGAAAGGTAGCCTCAGCTAGAGGGAATGGTTCGGTTGTTATTAATCCTGTTTGGAAGAGTCTGTGGTCTCTGAAAGCACCTGCTAAGGTAAAAATCTTCATGTGGAGATGTATGAATGGCTCTATTCCATGCTTTTGTATTCTTGCTGATCGTCACATGAAGAGAAGCGGCCAATGTGATATTTGTAAAGGTGGGGCTGAAGATATTCGACACCTACCGTTTGATTGCAAGCGTGTTAGGAAGATCTGGCAAGAACTGAGACTACATGCAATCATAGATAATGCTCGAACGGTTGACAGATTAGGCTCGGCTATGATTGAAGCCGTATTATGTGATGAAAATATGCAACGCCCCTATATGGACCCGGTGAGCTTCAAAGAGATTTTCTTTGTTACTTGCTGGTACTTGTGGTGGCAACGCAGGCAAATTTTGAAAGAGGAGCATGTTATGGATAGTAGAAGGACTTCGCTGGCTATACAAGTTGTTGCTCTAAATTTCGCTAGAGCAAATAAAAAAGGAGCAAAGACGGCTAAGCAAGGTACATGGTCTAAACCCCCTATTGATCATCAAATTGTGAACGTTGATGCTTCGGTCAGGGATGCTGGGTATTGCGGAGCTATAAGTGTTGTGGTGCGTGACGACGAGGGTGGTTTTATTGGTGCATCATGCATGGAGTTATCGCATGTTATTGATGTTGAGATGGCGGAAGCAATTGCCCTACGTGAAGGAATGAAGCTGGCTAAACGGTTAGCATGCCACAAGGTGATTGTTCAATCGGACTGCAAATCAATGATGGATGAGTACAACGTAGAAGCTAATACATCTTCAGTAATAGGACCAATCTTGTATGAGTGTCACGAGTTAGCGCAAGAGTTCGGGAAACTTGTAGTCCAATTTTGTAATAGAGAGTCTAACTTTGTAGCTCATGAGATAGCGAGGTTTGGGAGGGATAATCCACCAATGTTGTGGTGTGACGTGCCCCCAGATTTCATATCACCTCTTCTGGTGAACGATGTAACTCTGAACGTCTAAGGCAGCAAGTTTTTTACGCACTCTTTTCTTTACCAGGGTACCGAAAGTGTAAAGGCCCTCCTTATTATAAGGCAGCGACCTCCTGTGTATAGTGCTAGTCCCTGGATCGACTTGCTAGCACACACAGTTTAAGATGAAATACCATAACATTGCATCAATATTCATTACACGATGATCCAGAAATAATGGGGTTCGATACAAGGTGCATAGCCCATGGCTAGCTCAAACCGAAATAAACACACAGCGGAAAGCAAATGGATAATTGAGCTCCATCTTCATCATGTGCCACATGCAAGCCATGTTGGTTGGAGACTCGTGACCCTATCAATCCTTACTTCTCGTCAGAGGGTCCTGCAATGGTGAGTTGCAGCCCAAACTATATTGGGTCAGCACAATTGAATTGTGGTGGCAAGTGATACTAGTGGATATTAATGGCATCCTATCATCTACATGCATATTTGGCTTGGTGGAGTTTGAGGCTGATTTGCATAAAACCAGTTTTATCCTATATTTTTCAATAAATATTTTTATCCTTCAATTTATTTCATGTGGGTTACCTGTGCCATATTGGTTGGCATCACCACTTTATGTGCAACTATTCATTGGTGGATTTCCTGTGCAACCTTGTAGGTAGCATCACCACTAATTATTTTTACTAACCATTTGTGGGTTTCCTGTGCAACCTTATCGGTTAGCATCACCACTTAATATGATCATGTGGGTTTCCTGTGTCACCTTGTCGGTTGGCATCACGACAACTGTCATATTTTACCCTTGTTTAACCCATCAAATTTTATTTAGAAATTGGAATGATGAGATCCTCCGTCAGTTCCTTGTCCAGCTGCTCAAATTGTCCGTAACCGGGGACACGGCTAAGTACTTAGTTTTGACTCTCGAGAGGGTGTGCACTTTCACCACAAGACCCAATCATTCCCTCGTCCATGTCACCCAATTATGAAATGAAAAAGAGAAGACCGAGACGAGACCTTTCAGAAGTAATTCCCCAAAATCATACTGCGGACCATCCCCACTTATCATCCCTACATCTGCGGGTCACGCGGATTTCGGGGTCTCACAACTTATATAGTCAAGACAGAGCCCATATGACATGTGGTTGCACTGGAAGCAATCTAAACACGGAGTAACTTTGGATCTCTTTGATACTGGGTGGCTTTCCACACTTGCAATCCATCCTCCCATCCTGGGGTTACCCCGGGGGATCACCGTTTCCAACTTTCCACCGACACCCAGGTAGTTCATTGAACTTAGTTGTTTTTCCTTACTCAGCTACTAAAAACATTTTCCATAGCATATCCAAGTATCAACTAAGTTCAGTGGCTCACTAAGACTACAGGGGGTGTGAGTGGATGGCTATTCTAAATAGGATTCGCATAGCATAGCATATTATACCAAATCTGGTAGTAAGCCTATCATGCATACTACTGAAAACACTAAATGCAATACATTAAAAATAGTAGGACATTTATGAGTGAGCATCACTTGCCTTGATCACAGGGGGAACACGCGTGACTACCACAGCAACGGGAACACTCCGCACAATCTAAATAAATAAATAACACTCAATCAACATACCACACAATCTGATGCACAAATCAAAAATAATGTTATGCAACTATGGATGAAAACCACATTATTAAAAGTGTAGAACACTTTAATAGTTCTCTGGTTGCTAAATATATGTATGATGGCATGAGTCAAATTTTAATGAGTTTGTATTTGAAAATCATTTGATTTAAATAAGTTTTACGCTAAACAATTGCTCTTGTGTAAATAATTATTCATAAAAATTATGTTTTAGTTCCTCCAGACAGAGGGTGCAATTTAGAAACATTTATCAGAAGGCTTCACTTTTAAAATATTTTTGGAAAACAAGATATGGATTATATGGCCGAAATGTCTCTCTGCGTATTATTAAATTTTATCAGTTTCAAATAGGAAAACTAATGATGCAACATTAAACTACATGACAAGAGCTTTCCAGGGACATAAAGTTTGCTAAAATTGGAGTTGGGGTTTGAAAGTTATGAATTTTGGAAGTTTTGTTTGAATTTCTGTTTATTTATTTATTTATCTAATTTCGGACGGATTAAATAATCACGGCGACGTGGCGCGATGTGATTCGCCCGTACCGGTTCGGTTATGATCTTATCCTACGCGTTGATTTCGGATCGGACGGCTTACATTGAGTTGACCCAGACGTGGCGGCGAAACTCGCCGGAATTGGAGGAGACGACGGCGCGGGCGTCGGATGTCGTCGGGGTTTGCGTTCCGGCTGTTCCCCAGACTTGGGACGATGCCGGAGGGGTGAAGAGCTTCTAGGCGGAGGCGATGAGAACCACTTCGTCGTCTCGCGCGTCCCTGAACGGCGACACAGCCAGGGCCGAGGGTGCAGGCGCGGCGAGCTCCGGTTAGTGCTCGCTCTCTCGGATGGCTACAAGGAGAACGTGGAGATGGATTAGGGAGGAGCGCAACTGCACGGTGGAGGTCGGGAGAGTGGCAAGAGGCTCCGATTCTTCCTCAGCACGCCGGAATTCGGAAAACTAACCGGCGGCGTCGAGCAGCTCGGGTGAGGAAATACGACGTCTTAGAGGCGTTGTTTCGGGATGGAAGAGAGGGGACATGGAGCCAGGGCCGCGGACTATTTAGGGAAGGGCTCGAGCGAGGCGGGGGAGACCGGGGGCATGCAGGGCGTGCTCTGGATCGTGGGCGTGTTCTTGACATCGTGGGCACCGCCAGTCAGAGAGAGAAGAGAGAGAGGAGGGCGTGCAGGGCTTGGTTGGGCTGCTCTTGGGCCGCTGTAATCTGTTCGCGCGGTAGGATAGGCGCTGGGCCGACTGGGCTGGTCCGGCAGACACTTTTTTTTTCTTTCTTTTTCTTTTCTTTGTTTTCTAATTTCTTTCATAACTTTTGTTTTATTTATCCAAATAACTTCAAACCAATTTCTACAAATTTGTAACATCCATGCATTTCTTTTAAAACTTTCAAACACCATGTTTTCAATATATTTCAGATTATAAGATTTTTGAAGACCATAAATTGACCCTTTTGGATAAATTTAAAAATAGAGTTTTAAATAGAGGAATATGTATTATAATAAATTCTGGAAAAATACCACAATTAATAATATTGGACATGAAATTTTTTAAACACATTTTCTAGTTCAAATTATTGATTCAAAACCAAATAAAAAAATAGACATACTTTAAATAATACAAGCACTTTGTAAATATGGTTTCTGAGTTTAAAAATACCTAAAAGATTTATTTTTGCTCGACCTTCAAGTATAAAAATAAAAGATTATTTGAATTATTTGATATCATAATACTTTTAAATAATTTATATAATTATTTTTGTTTGAACTTCTTGATAAATCCGAATTTATTTAAAACAATTAAAAGTTTTTAAACTTTAGTGATTTTTAGACAATCCAAAATTCTACGATGTTACAGAAAGAGACAGGAAGGTTTTTAATGAGGCGGCTTGCTTGCTTAATATATTGTGTTTTTTTAATTTTTTTAAAAATAGAATTAGCAAAAACGTAAAAAAAAAACTATATGAACGGATCGTTCGGCGCCGAAACCTTTGGCGCCGGTGTTTCGGCGCCGGTGCGTGGCCTGCGTGTAGCAGTTTCTGCGGGAAATCTTAGAATAAGGGTTCCCTTCGCAAAGGTCCACGCGCGTGCGCTCCGGTGCTGACAAGTGTCGCAATTTCGTTCGTTTCTGCTTCCACCTTTTCTCCACGCAGTGACAAGTGGCAGCTCCTGGTGGTGGGCAGAGGGTTGTATATGCATTTATTTTGAGATTCGTTTTTTAAAAACGAAATATCTTGAGAATCGTTTATCCAATTTACGAACCGTTTTCACTTTTGAACTCCTCGCGTCGAGATCTTCAAAACTAGATCTCATATTGATAGGTTTCGACAAACTTTTTCTTTGTACTTCGGATTGTGTATGTTTTGTACGCCCTAAGTGTAGTCGTACGTACAAACTGAATTTTGTAGTTGTACGTACAACTTGTTACGTGTAGTTGTTTGTGTAGTTGTTTGTACAACCCGAGTGTATTTCTACGTATAACCCGGTCTGTATTGCTGTACAAACTGGTCTGTGTTGCTGTACAACCCGGTCTACGTTACTGTACAACGCGGTGTCCGTTGCTGTACAACGCGGTCTGTGTTGCTGTACAACCCGATCGGGGTTGCGGTACATACAAACTGGTATGTGTTGCTGTACAACCCAGTCTGCGTTGCTGTACAAGCCGATCTGCGTTGCTGTACATCCCGTTCTGCGTTGCTATACTATCTTAATTTGTGTTTTGTACAAGTCTAATAATAGATCCAGATCTAGATCTAGATCTGGATTTAAATCTAGATCTGAACATATGTGATACCGTTTACTTAATTTGCCCCGCTTACTTAATTTACGTCACGTGTCGCAACGACAGCGCGTCGCTCCCGCTTCCCTTCGCGAAGGCCGAGTTTCTGCCGGCTCGGAGTCTTGGAGAGTCTGCAAGTTTGACGCCAGTGGCCCGGCCCGCGCCAAGCCCACTCGGCGCCATACCATTCCGCCGCCCCCGCATCGGCCTTCGTTCCCCCACTGCCCGCCGGCGCCGCCCAAGATACGCTCCTTTCTGCCGCTGAGCTACTCTCCGCGCGAGAGTGCAGTGCAGTACGCTCTCTTGGTGGGCGAGGCAACGATTGGAGCCCTGGTCCGGCGGACGGGCGGAGGAGCGCGTGCGTGCGGCCTGTTGTCCGTCCCTGCCATTGAAGTGCCGTCGAGAACCGCGGAGAAGTTCGTCTTCAGGTTTAGGGTGCTCCAACGTGCTCCGGTGGGATCTGTCGGTGAGGTATTGCTTGATTCTGTCACCCCCAACAGCTACTCCAAAATTTCTCTTCACCGTTAGTTTTAGCGTGAATAATCGAACATTAGTTAACTCGTTAGTTACATCATTTCCCTGTGACCTGTCCAGTTCAGTCTGTAAGTGCAAATTGTGCCTGAATTTTTTGGTTTGGCCATTCGTAGTCACTGTATCTGATGCTTTATTCTTGGGGGCATTTTTTTTTGTCTTGGGGGCATTGTACCATTTCATAACACTTGGAATTTCAGCATTGCTCCAATTATCATCATTGGAACTAATTGCTCTTTTTTCAGTAACTGCATCTAGCAAAAGTTGAGCATAGTCACATTCTTATTTGTTCAGCTTACTGATTGTCCAAAAGGTGGTGGTAAGAGTTTTATTAAGGTGGTGTGTGACTGGTGCTCTGATCCTATAGACGCTCCTTCTTTTTCTTTCATTTTTATTGGCATTGTGCACTCTAACTAGAAAACTGGATATCTGGACTTCAGTAGCTGGCCTCTTCTAAAAATTGCCCTTTGCCATGTCTTCGTATGAGCACCGGATAATCTAAACATACTTTAAATACAACCAAAAAATCAATCCGTTATTCTGATGTGTTTACTACAGACTCTTCTATATCGTTTAGTCAATCTAATCAGCATGGATAAAAGCTTCCTACCCTTGAGAAAATGCTTCCATCTTAATCGTAATATTATTCCATTGAATGTGCATGATAACATATTCTAGTAGATACACATATTTATTTTAAATTTTGAGTGATTACTGGAAAGCTCATTGTTAATATTGCTCTCCTACCGTTAGATGATTAGCACTAATCTTTACAAAGCCAATTGCTTATTTCTTCATATATTCTTCCTAGTGCTGGTCTGTGGTAAAAAAAAATCCCATAGTACTATTAGCATAATTATTGCAGAAGCAGAATTTTATATATCACAAGTCTCCACTGCCAGAAACTGTGTTAAACTGTGCTGTAGAAAATGATTGACAAGATGTAATGCCAACATGGTAAGCCCATATCAGTATTTTCCTAATATCACACCAATAGTTCCCATCAAAATTCCTTATGTAGATCATTCTTTTCATAATGCAGGATGCCACAGGAGTATGAACTTCTCGAAGACTTTTATGAAGCCGAACATCGTGGCCGTCGTTTAGCTAACCAGGAGGTATTTATTAATATTGTACTACTATCCGTTCCATTCTTATTGATTCATCCTTTGCCACATATTTGTGTTTTGAACTATTTTTTCTACTTTGTAATTCTCCAGAAGCTTTTTCCTCTTCGGATTCGGTGTCATAGCGCAACTCATCCAGACATGAAGTACGATGAGCGGTACACGCCATTACCTTCGGAAGGCAGGCCTTTTACCTTTCATCACTATGGTTAGGCGGGGGATCCCTACTTTCAATGCTCCTGCTCTCACCGCACTGATTGACCGATGGAGACCTGAGACACACTCATTTCACTTGCCCTGTGGAGAGATGACTATCACTCTTCAGGATGTTGCCATGATTCTTGGCCTGCCTATTGCTGGACATCCTGTCACTGGGATTGTAGAGTCTGCGGGGTGGCGGGAAAGGGTTGAGGAGTACCTTGGTGCGCTCCCAGATAGTGGAAAGACAAATGGTGCGTCCTTTGTGTGGCTGCGCCATCACTTTGGGGAACCTCCTGCAGCAGGTGCAGACGATCTCACGGTGGAGCGTGCAGCGAGGGCGTATGTCTTGTATGTCCTTGGTTCCACACTATTCCCAGACGGTACCGGGGACAGTGCCTCATGGATGTGGCTTCCTCTCTTCAGAGATTGGGATCAGGCAGGGCGGTATAGTTGGGGTTCTGCAGCCTTGGCATTCTTGTATCGACAACTTTGTGAGGCTTGTAGGCGGGTAAATCCTGGCTCCAACATAGGAGGGTGTGTATTGCTTGTACAAGTGTGGATGTGGGAGCGTCTGCCTGTGGGGAGACCTAGTAGTGCTTGCAATCCTTGGGCATTTGGTGAGGAGGATTGTCGCCCCACTGTTGCTCATCTATGGGAGCGTGTGTCAGAAAAGAATGGCAAGGCTGAAATACTTTACGAATACTACATCCGTGAGATGGATCTCTTGCAACCATCAATGGTAATTATTATAGCAATATTGTTTGCTACATTTGTTCATCCCTAACGTCATGGTTTATGTTCTCCACATATAATATTGTGGTAATTTTTTCATATTGAAGTGAGTGTATCTTTCTATTCATATAGGTTCAGTGGTCGCCATACACTCGTGATGAGATAAACAGGTTGGAGTTGAATCACATCTGTATGCGCGATGATCTGCTTTGGAAAGCTATTTGTCCGCTGATTTGCTTTTATGTGGTGGAATATCATTTACCACATCGAGTGATGCGACAGTTCGGATTATTGCAACCATTGCCACCTCAACCATTAGATACATTGGTTGAATTGCACCGGTAAACATTATTACACTTCTCTATTCCCTATTACTCTATATGGAATGGTTGTTTAATTGACATTACGTGTTATGCAGTCTAGATAGGAAGAAGAATAAAACAATAACGGATTGGTCGAAGCATCACAAAAATTATATTGATGAGTGGAATGTAGCCGTTGATATCTCTAAACCTCACCTCCACGAGAACAAGAGGTTTAGAGATTATCTTGAATGGTTACATGGTGCTACTCGCATGTGTCTAAAGACTGCTTGCACACACGATGATATGTTGCAGGAACGGAGCTTAGACAAGGATAATGAGTTTGACAACGAAAACCAGGAAGGCGTCCAGATAGAGCATGCACCAATAGCAGATCAAGTGGTAAATATTGACAACACATTTATGAACTTTCTAATTTTTCCCATAATCATTTGTGTATTTTTAGGCCATGGAGTTGATGTTAACTATTAATGAGGCTGGGGTTGTGCTCCATACAGCTAGAGGGGCTCCGGATGCGGAGGACACATTTAGGGCATTCATTAAGGTAATCCAGGAGCAATCTTATTTCCTCCTTGCGTTCCAATTTTTTGTGTTGCGTTGAACTACCTGATTAGTTTTTAGATGATTTATGGTCTTAGTATCTTGCTATGTATGCATGTCTTTAGTTTTAGTTTTTTACTTTTGACGTAGTTAGACACACTTAATTTTCAGGAAAGAAATATACAATGCTGTAACTGAACCACAACCATAGAGGTAATAAATATCCATGAATATATATATTAGCTAGCAGTCTTTGTGCCAAGCATCCCCAGTGTTAGCAAATTGATTGCGAAATGTACAAGAGCAACCTACTGTTTCCCCTTGGCAGCTAGTTGAGTAGATCATTATACTTTCAAAACAACTAGTTTAGTAGACTAGTAAACTTGCAATAGGCTTTTAAGTGTCCATCTACCAAACTAATAGGTACGAAGGAACGACGGTTTTCTGCAATGATATTTAACATAATAAATTGCAGTATATTCTCCCTAATCGGGTTTGTAGGGCCAGAGAGCCAATTCGGCAGGACCAAGAGAGATAATTACTCATCTAGTTAATCCCTCCCTCTCGCTTATTTCTCTCGCTAATTAATGGGAAATGGCCAGAGATTGTGGTACTATCCGAGGTATTTCTGTGAGTCCTCAAAATGGGATGACGGAAAAACTTTTTGTCCAAACACTAATTGGTCGTGTATTAGCAGACGGTATATATATTGGTTCACGATGCATTGCCGCTTGCAATCAAGATATTGGAATTGGATTAGTCAATCAATTCATAACTGCCTTTCGAGCACAACCATTTCGAGCACAACCAATATATATTAGAACCCCCTTTACTTGCCGGAGCACTTCTTGGATCTGTCAATTATGTAACGACGCTGCACTTGAATATTTAAAGGCTAATTGATTTAGTTGATTAATGTTATTAGTGGCTGCGGCATGGGGTGAGGGTTTTCCATGCGTAGTTAACTTAGAATGTCAAATTGCTCCAGTTTTCTCAGTGGCCCGGTACACCTGAACGGAGGGAGTATATGGTTACATGATTTAAAGCCATTTTCATATACCTGAAGAGAGTTTTAGTTGTGGGGTATACCTAGCCATGCACTTTTGCGGTGCTACGGCTGATAAGTGGATTCCTTTTATTTCAAAAAAAGAAGCTCTGCCAAAATGACATATAATTTTACCTCCTTCTGCAAGTGCATATTTATTCAATGCTGAATAGGTTAGTAGTTGATGCTATTTTAACCAAACACACACTTCCCTGTTCCAATTATCACATGTGGGCTAATTTTGTCAGTGCCTACCAGAAAACTACAGAGAGGCTCCGGGGGGCGGCAGCTAGGCTTGTATGTCATAACACTTCATATGATGTGGTGCCACCGCCTCCGCAATCAAGGGGCACCGCTACGTCCGGCGGAGTGAGCATTGGTGGTTCTAGCCAACGAGGAGTTAGAAGAAATGAGCCAGACACCATGTCTGATGAAGAGGTGGTTCATCAGGAAGAGATGCCGCAGGTTTGGGAAGCACCCTCCAGCCAGCCTACTCAGGCTTCCAAGGGAAAGGCCAAGAAGAGGAAGAAGTAATGTGACGTGGTGATGCCTCAGTTTCTCGCAGATGTTTGCGTCTTCCACAGGTCTGTGGCCAGTTTCATACACAATAGGCATCATGACAACTGACAAACTCATTTTGTTTCTGTTATACTGAATTCACTGATACCTTTTGCTTTGGGCTGGGCCGCTTACTTAAACCAAGGGTAGGGACCATGCAACAACTCTTTTCGGTCATGTCCAGAAAATCTGGTTTTCACTTTCTTGTCCGTGGCAGTAAATGTTTTTGTTTTGGCTAATTCTAATTGTTAGAAATGACAAACATGATGTATATTTTAGGAGCTGATGTGGTTTCCGCCATCTTCTTTACTGAGAGCATATGCTATTCATGTCCTAAGATTGACAAAACTATTGACAATGGCAGAATAGGGATGATGATGCTTTTTCTTCTTCCAAAGAGTAGCAAACGGAAGTCTTTTTTTCCTTCTTAGGTGTGGTTTTCCGGGCCAAGAGGCGGTGACGCCATGGCATCGTTTCCTCCTTGAGACGTTGCCCTTGTAGTCCCGGCGCCACGGCAATCTACTGCCATCGCTGTTGCTTCCTAGACGACACCTCCCCTAAGTCAGTCTGGTCCTGCTGCCTAGGAGTACTAAGCAACTTCTCCTAGGTGCGTAGATGGAAACATGTTAATGCTATGTGTAGGGACATCAGTGGCGAGGCCTTGATGCAATGTACTTTCTGGATGATGAGATGATTCCTTTGTGGATGGAAGGTGCGTTGAGTCATGGTCGAGCTAGATAGGTGTCCAACATCAGTCGTGAAGCGTCTGCTCGATGTCAAGTCCTGGCTAGATGCTGGACGAGACGAGCCCTTTGTCGTTGTACTCGTAGGTAGGCCGAAAGGCGTTGTATCAACCATTTGGCTCTTCTTAATATGAAGATGATGCACCATTGCACCTTTTCGTTTCTTTCTCATTTTTGCTCTTTTTTATTTTTCTTATGTGAAGATGATGCACCTTTTCCATGGTACCACATAGGGTGTAAATGGATAGGATAATTTCCGCACCATATCCGATTCTGAAACTGTTTTAAACAATACATATCCGGTTTCAAGAAACCTCATATCCGGTTTTAAAAAATCTGAAGGGTAAGGATATCCGATTTTGAATTTGACACCTAGATATGTTATATGATATGGTATAGAAAATAGATTAAAATATGAATTATCTAAAATTTAAATAGGATTATTCGATGGTTTGAATCTGAATAATCCGATTTTGTATCAAAATGTTTAGGCTAATATAGCATAATTTGTACCTTGTAAGTTGTCGAGTTCGTTAGTTCGAACAATATCTCACTTAAATAGTTATTGTAAAGATTATGAATTACAAGTTTGTTAGTTGTTAGGTTATCGAACAATTATTTTTATATGTATGGTTTTATAATTTACTTGTACATGTACCAATTCGATTAATTTTATTACCGCTTCGAATCCGTCCGTTTTTACCTCCCAATCCGCCATCATGGACATCCGCATCCGCATCCAACACTTATCCGATCCGCTCCGTATCCGATAAAAAATTATAGTAAAAGATATGGTAAAGGCAAAATCCGATCCAATCCATTTACACCCTAGTACCACATCATCGGCAATCGAGCGTCTCTCTAACAGCACAAACACTATCAATCGAGCGTCTCTCTAACAGCACAAACACTATCAGCTCCAAGATGAACATAACCAGATAAACACAGAAGTTCACGGTGAAAAGCAAGTACACATAGATCCTAACCATACAATTAACTCAAACGTAGCACACTCACAACTTTATTTCAGGAAGCAGATCAAACACAACAGCTGCAGTAGTATAGCACGATCCCGCCATGTAACGACTCAGCCTAGACTGGCACAGAATCTACTACATAATAAGAACGATACAACTCTGATATTGATTCCCTGATGCAGCATGAGAAGGCAGCCAGCCATGGCTCTTTTGTAGCAGCACCAAATTCCAAGACTGGATTAGCAGAAACCATCACTTTCATCATCATGCCTTGCACAAGATCTGGACTTCAATTCTTAGTTCCTCTTCTCTCGAGCCCCTACTGAGAGCACATGACATGATTAAGATCAGTCAATAGAAATAAACGATGGAATTCAACATCAAGAAGCAGAACCCGAAATGTGAATCAACCATGTTTACATACCTTGTGCTCGTTGCACCGGTTGTTTGGAATCTTCAGGGTCTCCTCCCGGCGCTGTCCGGGCCAGCACAGGCTCCTCCCGGACCGTATTCAGTTGATGTTTGGTTGATTGCTATTCGAAGTTTTCATAGACGTCGTCATCCAGCATGTCGTCATCGTCATAGGCAGCAATGTCCGCTGGGTAGCGGAGGATCCCACCAATCCCACCAAAGCCCCTGCAGAATTGTGATCCTTCCTGCGACCTGTTTGTGACGAACTCCAGCTTACAACCATATTGCTGGTAATTTTCAGCAAACCACTCCAGCAGCAGCATCCTGTCAAGGATATCCAGTTCACCAGAACTTGCCTCGTCGATGAAGTTGCTCTGATCCGCCTCCTGCTCACTATTGAGGTACTTAATCACAGTTTCTCCAGTGGCAGAATTCTTCAGCTCATACCGCCTGACATCAAGATTCTCCCACACGATCAGTGTGTCGACCGCACCCATTTCAAGGGCTGACATGGTATCCTGCACACCAAGGACATACTTCCCGGTGTCTTGGCTTATCTCCTCAAAGTACTTCCCAAGGAGCTTCTTCTCTTGAACAAACTTGACTTCAGAAAGGACCTCGACAGACATCTCGATAGCCTGGTTGAAGCCACTCTCCCCTCCGTACGAGACATCAACCGACTTGATTATCTTGGCTTGCAGGCGTTGATCAAACATCTCAGATTTTCCCAGCTCAGTCTTGAAATCAGCAGAACCAGCTAGGATAAGCCCAACAACGTTTGGTTGGTTGGTGGCAGGGTTGATGAAGAACTGCGTGGCGAGCTCAGCCGCTTTGCGCAGGTAGTTGTGCCTCTTCTCCATGCGCAGGCGTGCAAAGCGGAGAGCAGACTGGCCTCCTCGCCCGTGCTTCTTAGGGAGATCGACACTGAACTTGTAGACAACATCCCTACTGTTGCCACTCAGGGTACCATAGAGCGTCCCATTGCCATCCATGATGATGAAACCGAACTTGTCGTCCGATTCCAAAAGCTCATTCAACGCCTCCGTGTGGAACTTGTTGTCGCAGAGGTACAGCGAAGCGTTTATCGGCCTGAACGGCTCGAAGTCAAAGGTGACTTTCTTCTCCTTTCCATCATCGGTGACTACGGTGCCAGTGTAGAGCACCAGCCCATTGGGGGGAACTCGATTGTACAGCTTCAGCCTCTGCTGAGCAGAGGTTATGGCAGCCAGCACGGACTGACGGTTGACTCTGCTCTTGATGTTGGAGGCAGTCCCGTACTCATCGCCCAACATCTTGGCGACACGAGAGACCTGATCACGCGGCGGCATGATGAGAGAGATCATGCTCGTGCCGTTGCCCCTTGCGGCGTCGAGCCCCTTGATCAACTTCTTGACCTTCCATGTCTCGATGTTCTTGTCAGTTTCGTATCCCTCCACCATCTTGACCACTGTGTTTGCGTCAGTCTTCACCTGCACAATTTCAGTTCAGGCTGTAGGTTAATCCATAAGGGTAAGCACATAGCACGGCATTAACTAATCTGAATGAGCTTTTTAACAGTAAGGAAGTGTAGCTACCATGACTTTGTGCAAACTATTCTTCCTTCCTCCAAAAGCGCAAAAACAAAATTGTGCAAACTAGAAATCAGATTTTATCTCTGGTGTGCACAGAGACAAGACAAAACACAGTATACATAGGATCGACGAAACCTAATGCCCCGTCTGAAACAGGATTCCAGACAAGGCTTTTCCTTTTCGTTTATTACTTGATCCAGTTGTTGATTTTCTTGCACACACATGCATAACTCGATTAAAGTATCGATGCTCTCAAGACTGATCGAGTACTCATGCTAGCATTATGAAGCTAACCAAATCGTCAGATGATCCACTGAAAAAAAAAAAAAGACGCGCACAAAGTAAAGCCGTCAGGCAAAGCAGAGATCTACCGATAGATAGGATCAGAGAATACTCCACACAGTATCTTAGAATGATAAAACGACGCAGATCAAGATTTGGCTGGCGGCCTGATGGCAGTGGCGGGGAGAACGAGATCATGCTCGGCTCGATCTTAGTCTCTTTGTGACAACCTTAATACAGTAAGCACGATTGCATCTTTTATGGGCACAAGAAGAGGAGGCAGACGCCGCAACGTACCTGAGCGGCGATCGAGCACTTCGGGGCAGGGCGGTGCGTGCCCGGCGGCGGATGGCGCCGGGCTCGCGGGGAGCGTCGAGACGGACGGACGCCGGCGAGCGCCTCTCTCCTAGCTAGCGCGTGCTTTGGTGAATTGGTGTCTTGGCGTCCTGGTGTGGTGATTTGCCGAATGCCGTGGGCTCTGCTTGTGGCCTGCGGTTTTTAGGCAGGCGGGAGGGGAGAGGAGCAGGTGGTGGACATGGTTGCGAACTCTCGAGAAAGCTACGGCGCTCTGCCGCCACGCGGAGCCATGGCAGGCGCGCCAGCGGACGTCCGTCGCCATCATCGTTTGGAAAGAAGAAATATCGGAAGCATCAAAGTGAAGTGAGTCGAAAATGTTCATACCTACTGTACAAATATCCTAGTACCATAGAGGACCAAACCGAACGTGTGCCGGCTTTGCTAGTCCTCTGAAGAATTCGGTTTCCCCTCTGGTTTCTTATTCTACTCACCCTTAGCCAGGTGTCCCAGTCGTTCCAAACAACACGCAGCACCTGGCGCTTCTTCAGGTGCCTGCCGAAATCGACGTGGCGTATCATCGCCGAACGGCCGAGGTTTGCCAAAGCGTGATCGGAGTCCGCCAGTCCGGACACGCATCCACGCCGCGGCCAGGACGCGTGCGCCGCCCGGCAAGCGTGTCCACAGAATCGATACTCCGTTCAGTGTAATTCAGTCATGACAAATGCCTAGCTCCCTCGTGATTCCTAAATAAAATTTCTGAAAGCTCCAAGAGAAAATATCACCTCTCTTTGTACATTTGCTACAGGAGAACTTGCTTCAACTGTGATTTTCCCCCTTTTTGGAATTCTTTCATGCTTTTAGATGGCCCGTCCATGAACATCAATAGTAATTTTTTTCTGTGAAACCGTAAAAACTTTGCGTTTTCATGCATTGGTAGAAAGAAGAGTTAATTACAAGGCTAAAGAGAGGCTCACCTCACACCACAACTCGATCCTGCTAACTTGGCTAGGGAAGAACTAAGGAGTCTCAGTCTCAATGGTTTTCACCAAAACGCTCAACGAGAGATGTGTGTGCATTGCAAAAAATGATTGTGTTTCGTTGCTTTCAGATCCACCATGTCGTGAGCATAATCATCGACGAGGTGCCCTTACGCAACAGGTGGGGGTGGAGCTGAGTACCAACGACTGTTAGATCCTATTTATCTGTTAGGAATCCTATTCGGTAGAAACACTTTTGCATTGAGTTCATCTAGTTAACATAGAGAAACGGAGAGAGGGAGAGAGATCAGAGAGGCATACCTTGGCTCTGGCTCGAGGAGCTCGAGTCGGAGGCCATGGTGGTCGACGGTGGCGGCGGCGGCGCGACGGAGGAGGCAGTGGTGCTTCCCGTGAGCACTGCGCTAACCCTAATCGGAGGGGTGTGTCGGTGGGGTGTCTGGCGGCACGGTGAACCTCGTGAGATGTGCCTGCCGGCCCCCACCCTTTATTTATAGCGCAGGTCAAAAGGACCCACCGTCCAGAACGGAAACAGGCGCCCCCGATCAGGGTGCAGTCCCCCTTGATCTCAACTTTTACTTTTACCGTTTACTTTACTCGTTTCAGCACGGATTAATACATAGAGCATGTTTCATCGTCACAGCTCAATTATTGATAGAATCAGACAGCCACTATATACTTCTCTGTGTTGAAACAAATCCTGTTACTTTTAGTCCTCTGTAATCCAGAAATCATAGGCTTTCCATTAAACCCATGTCGGCTGTGTGTTCCTTGAACACACTCGGTGGTAAGCCTTTCGTTAGCGGATCCGCAAGCATATCATTTGTCCTTATATGCTCGAGACTTATAGTTTGATCCTGGATTTTATCTTTCACAACATAATACTTTATATCTATTGCCTTTGAAGCATTACTCGACTTGTTGTTGTGAGCATAGAATACTGCGGGCTGGTTGTCACAGTACATCTTTAGTGGTTTGTCAATACAATCTATCACTTTCAAGTCGGGTATAAATTTCTTTAACCATACCGACTGCCCCGTGGCCTTATAACATGCTATAAACTCTGCATACATCGTGGACGATGCCACTAATGATTGTTTGGAGCTTTTCCACGAAATATCCCCTCATGCGAGAGTGAACACGTATCTTGACGTGGACTTTCTATCATCTTTATCTCCTGCAAAATCTGCGTCTGAATACCCTCTTATTTGTTGGGAATCGGATCTTCTATATGTTAGCATGAGGTCTTTTGCACCTTGCACATAACGCAAAGCTTTCTTTACCATATTCCAGTGCTCTTGGCCTGGATTTTCTTGATATCTACCGAGTACCCCGGTGATAAAGCTAAGTCAGGGCGAGTACACACTTGTGCATACTGTAAGCTTCCAACAGCCGAAGCATATGGTACTGCTTTCATTCGATCAATCTCATATTGGTTCCTGGGACATTGAAATTTTTCAAAACTATCGCCCTTGACTATAGGAGCAGGTGAAGTACTACTTTTATGCATATTATACTTCTTTATAACCTTTTCTAAATATGCCTTTTGTGATAGTTCTAGCACTCCATTCTTTCTATCCCGGTGAATTTCTATGCCCAAAACATAAGAAGATTCACCAAGATCTTTCATATCAAAATTTGAGGACAAGAATTTCTTTGTTTCTAGTAGTAGACTGACATCATTGCTCGCAAGCAGAATATCATCCACATACAGAATTAGGAAAATATATTTCCCACTTTTAAACTTTACATAAATGCAGTTGTCCTCAACATTCTTTTTAAATCCAAACTTTTAACTGTATTATTAAATTTTAAATACCACTGTCTAGAGGCTTGCTTTAACCCATATATGGATTTCTTTAGGCGGCATCCCATATGTTCCTTCCCCTCCATGAAAAAACCCTTCGGTTGCTTCATGTAAATATTCTCTTCTAATCTCCATTTAGAAATGTCGGTCTTTACATCCATTTGATGTAACTCTAAATCAAAATGAGCAACTAGTGCCATGATGATTCTGAAGGAATCCTTACACGAGACCGGAGAAAAAGTCTCATTGTAATCTACTCCTTCTCTTTGCGTAAAGCCTTTTGCCACAAGTCTTGCTTTATACTTTTCTACTTTCCCATTGGAGTCATACTTTATTTTGTAGACCCATTTGCAGCCTACTGTTTTGGCTCCTTTAGGAATTTCCTCTAAGTCCGAAACTTTGTTAGAACTCATTGATTTCATCTCATCTTCCATGGCCTCTAGCCATTTCGAAGAGTGAACGCTACTCATGACTTCTTCATATGAAGTGGGATCTCCTTCCACATGAACTGTTTCTGTGTTATAAACTTTATAATCACTAGAAATAGCCGATTTCCTAGCTCTTGTAGACCTTCTAAGAGTCTCATTCTCTGGCACATTATGTGTCTCAATTTGCGACTCTTCTTCTATATGTGGCTGTCGCCGCTCCCTTTCATGCTCAACAACGGGTTGAGTCGGTTCCTGATGGATAGGTTCCGAATCTTGCAGCGTTGAAGTCACGGGTGGAGTTACAACAGGTGCTTGCATCACAACCTCTGGGATTGTCGGTGCAGGTACAACAGGTAGGGCGAAAAATGGCGCATGGATCATCGGAAAAGGTGCACATACCCTCTTCTTCTCAAGATCAATTTTCCAGCCTACCATGCTCCCCCTCATCATTTTGTTTTCTAAGAAGACCGCGTGTCTCGTTTCTACAAACTTTGTGTGTCTGTCCGAACAGTAGAAACGATAACCTTTTGATCTATCAGGATAGCCAATGAAATGGCAAGTCACTGTTTTGGGGTCTAACTTTGCAATATGTGGATTAAAAACTTTTGCCAGGCTCCCCCAGACTTTCAAGTGGCTTAGAGAAGGAACTCTCCCTGTCCACAACTCGTACGGTGTTTTGGGCACCGATTTACTTGGTACTCTGTTGAGAATGTGAATGGCGGTTTTTAACGCCTCCATCCATAATCCCAATGGCAGTGTGGAATAACTCATCATACTGCGCACCATATCCATACGAGTACGGTTACGCCTTTCAGCTACTCCATTTTGTTGCGGTTCGCCCGACATAGAATACTGGGCGACTATTCCATTTTCCTGTAAGAACCTTGCAAAAGGTCCAGGTACTTGACCATATGGAGTGTGCCGACCGTAGTACTCCCCCCCACGGTCGGACCTGACTATTTTAATTCTTTTATCATGCTGATTTTCCACTTCAGCTTTGAATATCTTAAATTTATCCAATGCCTCAGATCTTTATTTAATTGGATAAATATAACCATATCGGGAATAGTCATCTGTGAATGTTATGAACGAGTCATAGCCATCCACACTTTTCACCGGAAATGGTCCACAAATATAGGTGTGAATAATTTCTAGTGTCGTTGTGCTTCGGTTTGCACCCTTTTTAATTTTCTTTACGTATTTTCCTTTTATGCAATCTATGCATTGTTCGATATCTGAGAACTCTAACGGAGGAAGAATATCATTTTTAACGAGGCTTTCTATTCTTCCCCTCGAAATATGGCCTAATCGACAGTGCCATAACTTCGATGAGTCATGAGTTCACTTTCTTTTCTTTTGTTCTTTGTTCGACAAGGGAATTTGTTCATTCACATTGCACACAGAATACACTTTTTCACGCAAGGATAACAAATAAAGCTTATCATGAAGTAAAGCAATACCCACACAAGCATCTTTAAACCATATGACACACTTGTCATGACCAAAATAACATTCAAAACTGTATTTATCCAAACACGATACACTTATTAAATTTCTGTGAATGAAAGGAACAAATAACACATCTCGAAGCATAGTATTAAAACCATCAGCTAGCTCCAAGGAGACGTCGCCAACAGCCTTAATTTCTGCTTGAACTCCATTTGCGACTTCAATATGTCTTTCGCTTCTTTGCAAAGTCCTTGTCGAATGGAATTCCTGTAAAGAATTTGCAACATGAATAGTTGCACCTGAGTCAATCCACCAAGTAGATTTTGAAAACTGTGTATACAGGGATTCATTTACAAAAAAAACTGTGTCTATACCTTTCTTTGCCATTATGCTCTTGAGCCAATCAAGGCAATCTTTCTTGTAATGTCCTTTCTTCTTGCAGTGGAGGCATGTGTCTTTGTCCACTGGAAGCTGGTTCTCAAACTTCTGATGCCCTTTGCCATATGGCTTATACTGATGAGGACCTTTGACATACGGCTTTGAAGGAGAACCATTGTAACTCCTGTTCTTGTTGTCCTTCACGTAGTTCAAAGAGCCCCCATTCTGGGACTTCAGCCTTTCCTCTTCTTAAGACAACATGGCAATGGTCTTTTCAATGTCCCACCTTTCAGGTGACACATTGTAATTGACAAAAAAATTGTCAAACTGTGGTGGCAATGAAGCCATCACCAAATGAACTATCAGGGCAGGCTTAAGCTCTAGATCAGCCTCCATGGACTTGAGCTTAGCCGCCATGTTGCTCATTCGGAGAATATGCACCCTTATGCCATGTGCACCTCCAAGATACTTTTCTGTAACCAACTGTTTTAGCAGCTGGGTAGCATAAGTCTTTGAAGAACCAGTAAACTGGCTCTTTATCTTTTGGAGATACTCTGCTACAGAGGCACACTCTGTAATTGAGCCCACAATAGCGTTCTCAACTGTGTTATTTATGAATGCCATACATTTCTTATTAGTGTTCACCCACTTTTGATTCTGTAGGGTGTATGACATCTCTACTGCACCATGGTCCAACAACTTTTTCTGCCAAGCAGATTCATCAACAATTGTCTCTCTTACTGGCTCTGTTGGCCTGACTGGCTGTGCAACATTCACAACCCAGTCAACTTCGGCGCAGACAAAAGCCAGTTCGGCTTTCTTCCACCACTCAGCGTAGTTATCACCCCTGAGTGTCGGAACATCCTCCAAGCAACTCATCAGGTGAAAACTTCCTGAAATCAAAAGGATGTGAGATAACAAAAAACAATTGCATACATTTAATCCAACATTGGTATAAATTAAAACATACAACTGTTGTGCAATTAAAACAATCTCACCGTTGGGCAATAAAAGAAATAAATGCACCATTTAACGCATAATAAATGAATATGATAATGCTATTAACAACGTTGGTCATATAATAACAGAATCATAATCATCTTTAATATCACTTTATCATGCTTTTAATTCTCACTTTTAATTCTATTTAGAATTTAAGAAACACTTTTAAACTATTTGCAGCGGAAAAATATGAATAAAATTCATAAAATTTATACCATTCAGAAGCATTCTGTATACTTTGTATTTTCTAGACAAAGTTTCGTTGGAATAATTTGAATAGAAAAAACTGGATGAAATTTGCTCAATAAACTGAACAAAAATAATAAAACAGTGCTTCTCTAAAAATAAAACTGTGAAAATTTAGAGAGAAAACGGCCTGCACGTCGGCCCGGCCCACGACCAGCTCCCGCGCGCGCAGCGCGCTAACTGCCGCTCGCTGCGACATAGCGCCAGGGGTGCGACCCGCGGCCCAATTTCCTTTCGGCCCAGCAGCCCGCGCAGATCTAGGGTTTTAATCCCAGCCGTCCGTGACGATTCGACGGCGGAGCGCAAAAATCTCCCGGTCAAAGGACCCGAACCGGAGCCCCGACCTAACCCTAGCCCCATTCTATCCTTTCCTCTTTCCCGCACCTCTCTCTCCCGAGCACTGCGGCGGCGCCCGAGAAAACCTCCTCGGCGGATTCGGGTGTCCGTGGCCGGCGGCGCGCCGGCGACGGTGAGGACCGGCCGCGCAGCTCGAGGCCGCGACGAACCCTCCCCCTTCTCTTTCTTTTTCCCGTTTCTTTCTCTCTCCCGACCGAATACGGCGGGAAAAAAAAACTGGCGGCGCGCCGGCGACGGTGAGAAGCAGCCGCACGACACGAAGCCACGGCGAGCACTCCCCACCCCTTCTTTCTTTCTCGAGCCTGTAAGGGTCCTGGCGACCGACGGCCCGCCGGAGACGGCGTTGAACACCGCCACCCCGAGTACCCTTTTTTCCTTCTCCTCTCACCGTCGCCATTCCCTTCGCTGGTCGCGCGTTCCCCTCACGGTGAGCGCGCCGCCGTCGAACGGTTTGGCCGTGGTGGTGTTCTTTGCCCCGCGAGGAGTGTTGTTCTTCTTCCGACGCCTCGGCATGCCGATGCGCGTCGGATCGAGAGGAACGGCGCGGCTTTGCAGCGACGCAACTTTGCCGGTGAGCTCAAGGCTTCTCCGGTATGTTTTCTTTTCTTTGCCCTTTTTTTTCTTTTGCATCGGGGTTCCACAGGATGGTTCTTTCTTTTGATTTTCATTGCTACCGGAAAGAAAATTTAGGATCTAATGTGCTCTGATACCAATGTTAGATCCTATTTATCTGTTAGGATTAGATCCTATTCGGTAGAAACATTTTTGCATTGAGTTCATCTAGTTAACAGAGAGAAACGGAGAGAGGGAGAGAGATCAGAGAGGCATACCTTGGCTCTGGCTCGAGGAGCTCGAGTCGGAGGCCATGGTGGTCGACGGTGGCGGCGGCGGCGCGACGGAGGAGGCAGTGGTGCTTCCAGTGAGCACTGCGCTAACCCTAATTGGAGGGGTGTGTCGGTGGGGTGTCTGGCGGCACTGTGAACCTCGTGAGACGTGCCTGCCGGCCCCCACCCTTTATTTATAGCCCAGGTCACAGGGGCCCACCGTCCAGAACGGAAATGGGCGCCCCCGATCAGGGCGCAGTCAAGGGTTTCCAGTGGGCCGTTGGACCCATGTGGAAGAGATCAATCTAACAACGACCACCAATGAACGAAGTCATCTTCTACAACTAGTGTTCTTGACGTTGATCGGATCCAAGATAACACCTCATGCCATATCGTCCGTGAGAACGAACACCTTGTGAGTAAGTAGGGCACTGATTCTGTTGCCTGGTCGCACAGCGGGCAGCTTGCTTGGTGTGGAAGGCCACGACATGCAAGTCTCTCTCCCGTCCAGTAACAATCCATGCATGCAAGCCAGATGAAGAACTTCACCCTAGGGGCGCCTAATTCCGCCAGTTCATACTCCAAGATCTTGATTCAACAGCCCCGTGAAACAAGGCGTTGTAGCAAGATTTGGCGGAGTACTTGCTATCGGACGCCCAACACCATATCAACATGTCAGGCTGCTTTAAGGTTTTGACGGAGTACTTTCCTATAGGAAACCACATAGAATCTTTTCCACCTTCTTTAAGGTTTTTTCTTATTCACGCTCAACACGAGTTGGTAGAGAGGGATTGCTGCAAGCATAGACCTAACGAGTGTGAGCCGCCCCCTAGGCATCATAGCTGCTTTCTAGGTAGGTAGCTTATCGGCGAGCCTCAAGGAGGGGCTGCGATGCCTCACTCGGTAACCTGCCTAGGCAAAGGGGAGTGCCTAGGTACTTCACCGGAAAGGCGGCCAACTGGCATCTCATGGCTTCTGCCGCTGCAGTAGCGACGTCCTCCTCACACCCAATTGGAGAGACCGAGCACTTTGCAAAGTTGGTGTTCAACCCTGAAGCGTGCCCTTATAGCACTAGGATATCACAAACCTTAAGCAGCCTTGCCGCATCCGGGTGGCAGAGCAACATCACATCATCCGCATATAGCGACACTGGTGACCAAGCTCTGGACCTTTGCCAACAACTTGTTAAGTGTGTTGATGACTTGGACGAATTACTGAGGACACAAGGGGTCCCCTATCTTAGCCCCCTCCTGTGCCAAATCGGGGGCTAGGCTCGCTATTGAGAATCACCCTAGAACTCGCGTGGAGAGGAGTATGGCCACCCAGTCGCAGAATCGTGGACCGAACCCAAGTTTCCATAGGACCTCGAAGAGGAGCCCCCAAGAGACTGAGTCGAAAGCGTGGTCTATGTCCAGCTTGAGCATCACCCTTGGCTCCTTAAGCTTATGGAGTAGCCTCGCCGTCTGCTAAACCAACATGAAATTATCATGAATGCAACACTTTTGGATGAATGCGCACCGGCTACTGTCCACCATGTTCTGTAACATCGGGGATAGTCTCAATGCCAGGGTCTTTGCCGCGAGCTTGGCAAAGATATGGATGAGGCTAATTGGACGGTAGTCTCCCCAAAGTTGTTGCGTCCAGGTGCTTCAGAATGAGGATAATTAGCGCTTGATTCAAGCCTGGAATCGTTCCCACACATTGTAAAGAATTTGTTGAAAGCCGCCATGAAGTTGTTAGAATTGGGCCCATTAATGGGGCAGCCAATAAGCAATTTCAGAAATCTCAAAGGCCCACATTTATGGCTGAAGGGGATCGTATGCAGATTTTTTTTTCTAGCAACGATATCCCTAAAACACGCCAAGATCTATTCTATGCAGATATAGAAGTACGAACGGAGATCGGAATACATACCCTTGTAGACCGAAAGCGGGGATTATGTTCCCGCACAAACGTTGTCTATGAAGACCAACGAAGCCGACCTCAAGGTCGTGTAGAGGAAGCAGACCTTCGAGTACCGCTAGCGCAACACCTCGCAGGGCGTTACACACGTACGGTGGAAACGACGACCTCCGAAGCTCCAGTCCAGGACGAGTAGCGGAATACTTGGACCGGAACACCAGCAGCGCGGCAGCGGGCTATGGTGGAAGAGATGGCCCTCTCAACTCGGCGCAACTCCAACAAAGGGAATCACGAAATCGAGAGAGAATTGGTGAATTAATTGGTGAATTAAAAGGTCAGGGGTGCCCCTTCTTATATAGACTCCCTGTAACATCCCAGAATATTAATATAAATTTTAATGCAAAAATGTGGGCCAACAAAAACTTTTCTTATAAAAATGTGAGTATGTTTAATTTTTGAGTGTTGCTTGTTACATTGTTGTAATATTGTTGAATTCAAGCTCTAATTGAAAAATTGAAAGAGAAGAAAACAAATAAGACAAATCCTAAAAACAAAACATCATGTGACACATGTCACATTGTTTTTCCAAATTAAAGAAGCATAATTTATTTTTACACCAAAACCAATGGAGAAATATTATAAACACTCCTAGTTAATTTTTACAAACTATTCCCTTCCAAAAATTCAGTTTCCAAACTTCAAATCCAAATTAGAAATTCATGGTTGAAATATTTCAAAATATTTCAAAGAAATTTGTAACACTTACCAATAATACAGAGAGCCTAGATCCTAAGTTTGGGCTCAAAAGAATAAAGAGAAATAGGAGAATTAAAATGGCAAAGTGTCACTGTTCTGGTTCAGGAAAATCATCAAACACTTGGTGTTCATCCACCTATTCTTCCCAATCCGAATCAACTCGTGGATCAATCCGAGGAATGTGAGGTTTATTTGTCGATTAGAGGCCAGCCCTGCACTCCTCTCCTCTCTGCGACCTCACTGCACGCCGGGGGAGGAAAAATGGTGGCCGGAGTCGCCGTATGGACGCCGGCGACAGGCACGGCCGTGCGCACGTCGCTCTGTCGCGCCGGGCGTCCGAGGTGGCAACGCCGCGCTCTCCCGTGCCTGGCCCCCCTTCTTTCCTCGCCTCTCTGCTCCCTCGCGCACCCGCAGCACACCCCGGCACCAGCCCGTGCACGCCGCGGCCGCGCCAGGACGTGCACGCCGTGCGCCGCCCGAGCACGCCCACGGCAGGGCCATGCGCCCGAGCGCGCCCGAGCGCGCCACGCCGCCCCGCCTTGCCCGCTCGGTCCCCTGGGAGCCCAGCAACCCAGCCGCGCCCCTCCACCGGCCTACGGCGGCCTAGCCCGGCCACGAGCGCCCCTGCACCGCGCCCACCGTGCGCCGCCCGGCCGCTATATAAACCGCCCCGTGCCCTGCCTTCCTCCACACCGCACCACCACCCCTTCCCCTCACTTCTTCTCCCTCTCGAGCACCGCCAGGAGGGCGGAGCAGCTGCCGCGAAGCTCCGGCCGCCCGTGGTCTCCTCGAGCCCGCCGTGCCCGAGGTAGACGACGACCGCGGCCAGGCCACGGCATCCCTCCCCTTCCCTTCTCTCTGGCCTCAGCTCTTCCCCTTGCACCCCGCACTCACATGCGCCCCTTTTCCCTCTGTCCCGTGCTCAGGTGCGCCGGCAATCGCTCGCCGGAGTTGCAGCGGAGCCGCGGGAAAAAGGAGGAGGACGCCGCCGTCGCTCGGGGCCTCGCCAGCACGCGCCACTCGCCCCAGAAGCTTCCCCACCTCGCCGCCGTTGTCCTGCACCATCGCCGCGTCCTCCCGAGCCCCCTGGTGAGCGCTCCGTCCTCCTCGCCGTCGCCGGAGCCGCGGCGCCGCCCGATTGTGGTCGTCGCCGACGCGCTCGATCTCAGCCGTTAGATCTAGATCGTGCGGTAACTTACCGGTTCGTTTTAATTAATAAAACCCTGACATGCGGGTCCCACACGTCAGGTTTAAATGAACAGCGCGCGCGCTCGTTCTGTCACTGACCAGTGGGTCCCCTCTGTCAGATTCTTCAACATTATCCGTTCTGGATTTAAAATTCGAATTTAAACTTTATTTAAAAACCAGTATTAAACCTAATTTTAGAAATTCCATAACTTTAGTTTTACAACTCCAAATTTAGCAAATCCAACTGTTCTGGAAAGCTTATGAAATTATCTATCCAACTAAACTAGTTTCACTCCATTTGGATATATAACAAAAATACCATATTCAAAATACAGTAGCATGTTTAAATTCTAAACTTGTTTGTGTCTGATACTCTGATAATCCAAATTAGTTGAAACTAATTTTATTAGATCACCCTTAACCATGGTTAGTCAATCCTAAAAGGATTTAATTTTTAGATTAATATAATTTAAATAATAGCCAAAACCATATTAATTGGCTTCTGGATTCAAAACAATGTGTAGGGAGTTTTGTAACTCCAAATGACCCAAACCCAATTGTGTCATCTTCCACACATCATTAGCTTTCTGTAGAATTTTAGTTTGTATTTTTGTGACAAACAGAACTCAAACTATGCAATTAAACATGTGCAACAAGTTTCTGCCCTAATTAAAATACAATGGAATAATGTTTAATTCACTTAAATTGAAACCACATGATATTGTTTGGTGTGTGAAATGGTAAATTAGAACCTCTAAGGGTGTATTGCTATGATGATTGATTGAATAGGCTAGTGATTGTTTGTATTGGATTGCTTGTGTATTAGAAGAGAACGTTGTCGGATATATCGAGGAGGAAGGATTTGCAGAACCTGAAGACCAAGACCAAGATCACTTTGCCGAGCAAGGCAAGCTACTCTCTGAGCTTGCACCCAACTTATGCATCTAGATTTACAAATCATTTTAAGAGCAAAGGTTTACAAAAACCCTTTTTTTTTAAAAAAGGTATATAGAGATTATTTTGCCATTATAGGTAGAAGTATATATTAAAACTATAGGATGGAAAAACAATGTAGTTTATTCAAAACTCCTTCGAAAACTTGTGTGGTTATATATAGCACCAAGATGGTGTGTTGAGATAAGAAAATGGAGAAAGGTGGTTTTAGAAAAGCACATTGTGTCATAGTACTCAGTCAAGCAACCGATACTCTGTGCGACCACATTTACCCACATATGGGAAAGGGCTTAGTCAGATAGTTTGCTCTTATTAGTATGGGACACTGCATCAACAGAGATGACTTTGTTATGCATGAGGGAGTGGTTTGGTGACCTAACCCTGACCTGGGTCCTCGCTCAAAAATCTATGAATAGATAAGGAGGAGGATAGAAGGATGTCCGTATACACCGCCAGATAAAACCTATGAGTCCTCACACTTAGGGTTTCCGACGGGAAACTAGACTAGGTGTAGATGGAATGGTTCATAGGGGCAGGATCCTATACTAGCATGAGCAAAGGAAAGACTAGGGTCGGTGACTCAACTTCGCATACCAAGGGTATGGCGAAGCGTGGCTGACACGGTGAGTTATCGGATGAGTGTGGGAAAAGCGTGCTACCTCTGCAGAGGGTAATTAAACTATTCGAATAGCCGAGTCCTCGGATATGGACAGTTGAAGACCCTACTTAGACCAAGTGCAAGTTTTTGGAAAAGAGTTGAGTTTGAAAGGAAAAAGGAAATGGAGAATGTTCCACACACCTATACCAACGGATCGGTATGAGGAAGTTAGAAAGATATTACCATAATGGTTTATGGTTGGAAAAGGAGGAGTTTTGGAATAACATTAATAAAATTGAGATATCTAGTAGTCATAATTTCCTTATCTTCTTCAACAAAGATACAGAGGTGTTTTAAATAAATAAAAGTGAGAAACTAAAAATGGAACTAGAGCACTCATGTTGGAGTAGTTTGCGAGTACATTCAAATGTACTCATACTAGTTTGCTTCTGGCTATTGTCGTAGCCAGACATGGAGGAGTACTACACCCAGGAGGAGTATGGCGACATCTATGCGAACTAAGGATCTTCTCAAAGTCGACTGCCTGTCGGGTCTGCGTTAGATGTTGGTGGCTACTACGTTTAATTTCCGCTGCTTATGTTGATTGTTTCGGTTTGGCCCTTGAAGGCACCTATGTAAGACTTGGTCTAGAGGACCATTTTATGTAAGACTTTAATTCGGTATTGTAATGGATGTAAACTTTGGTATTCAATTCGGATTATGTGCAACGACAGACTGATCACGGGATCGTTGTGTTAAGCATAATCGGGTATTTCGGACAGTTAGTCCGGGGTCCCCACAGAATTGGTATCAGAGCCATCTCGACTTTAGGAGCCTTAGATTAGCATGGTCGTTAGGTAGTGATTGCAAAAGTTGAGTTTCAAAGAAAAACAAAGTAAGAACTTAGTTTAAGAAAATGGCTTATCTCTTACCCTCTCATTTGTGCAAAATTCTCTTCTTACCAACTACTAAGTTTTCTCTCACACTTATAAAAACTTGCCACACCTCATTTTAATAAACTTAAAATTCTGCTCACATATTTTCCCTTCCCTTAAAAATTTGATATACTTGCCATCTCACTAACTTAAAATTTTGACTAAAAATTATAGATGGCGATCCATTTCACCGAGTTCGTTCAGCTGGAGAAGGACGGCAAGTTGATGTTCGAGAAGGATTTGTTCGAGTTGACCAAGCTGCTAGGTCGTCCCACTCCTGAGTTCAGGGGAGCCCAGGTGGACGCTCCCGGTAGCGGGAACCTGTCCTGGTTGATCGAGGGTTCTGTTCGCGGGAACATCAAGTCCCCCGGATCCAGGGCACTCTCTTTCACCCTCATGGACGTCCACTGGGACGATGGACTGTGTCGTTCCATGCAGCGGATGCTATCCCGGCTTTGTGAGGAGCACAAGGCGGAGCTGGTAAACTCTCGTTTCCAGTTCTATGGGAGGCGCACCATCGATGGACACCCAATTCGGTCCCCTCTGCACCCGACATTCGGAGAGTATATCCTGGACATGGAGATTATGCTCTTTCGCACCCAGGAGGATCTGAGGTGCGCTAGGCTTCGGTCTCACTTTGAGCGTCTCTCGCTCAAGGAGAGTCGCGAGAGCGAGGCACAGTTGAAGACTGAGAAGACCGCTCTTCTAAAGAAGAGAACCCAGATGAGGAAGACCATAGCGAAGCTCCGCAAGAAGGTTGCTGAGCAGGATGAGCTGATAGAGGATTTGGAGCTCCGTACTGACGAGATGGAGGAGGAGGGAGAGGATCTCCGCAAGGAGAACAACGCCTTCCTCAGTGACGATGATGACTTTCTGGAGGAGATGGACGATGATGATGAGGATGATGAGGAGGAGGATCCAGAGGAGCCACCCTACCAGTCCGATGCTGACATGGCAGAGCCTGAGGTTCCACCTCAGTAGGCTAGTTACTTGAGTTCTACCGCAGGATTAGGTCGACCCCCCCTATCGCTAGTAGAGTCAAGTTGTGGTTCTTTTGGAACTTGCTATATGTACATTAGTTAGGGAGAATGTTGTAAGCTAGGTTTAGATGAACTCTTGATGTAATGGTTGTGATATGAAAGTGTGTGCTAGTCTTGTTGACATGTGTTAAAAGTTTTTCTTATAGTCCTTAGTAAATCAACCTCTACATAAAAACCCATCTTTCCTTGGTCGGAACCCCTTCTGCTTGCCCTTATTCCCGGTGTACTTCAGGATGGTGGAAACTCGTCGCACCAACATGGATGGAGGAGCACCACCACCCCCACCGGACCCAACCACCGCCCAACTTCTGGCGCTCATCATGGAGGAACGTCAAGCTGCCCGGACTGAGCGTCAAGCTCATATTGCTGCCCTGCAGCAGATAGCTGCCGCTCACAACAACAACAACAACAACAACAACAACAACAACAACCACCACAACAATGGCAATGGCAATGGCAATGGTGAAGGAAATCAGCGGTCCACTTTGAGCAACTTCCAGAGGACCAACCCACCCACCTTTTCCAAGGGACTTCACCCACTTGAGGCCGATGACTGGCTTCGCACCATTAACAACAACCTGATAGTTGCAGCCGTGGGAGAACCTGAGAAAGTGCTGTATGCGACCCACTATCTGGCAGGACCAGCACGGTCTTGGTGGGAAGCTACCAAGGCTCTACAGCAAGCTGGTTATGCTATCAGCTGGGATGATTTCCAGGAGAAGTTCCGCAAGAAGCACATTCCCCGCGGACTCATTGAGCGGAAGAAGGATGAATTCCGCAGGTTGCGGCAGGGAAGTAAGGATGTGGTCGGATACCTCGATGAGTTCACTGACTTGTCTCGGTATGCTCCTGATGATGTCGACACCGAGGGAAGAAAGATGGAGCGTTTCATGAACGGACTTCATGATGAACTGCAATGCGCCTTGGTTATCCATGACTTTGCTGATTTGGAATCACTTGTGGACAAGGCCATACAGTTGGAGACCAAGCGCAAATCCATGTTTGAGGGTCGTAAGAGGAGGATGGTTGCCCAGGAAAGTTCGAGCAGTCAGAAACCTCGCACCCACCCACCAAACTCCAAGCCAGCATATAGACCACCACCAACTTCGCACCCCAGTTACCCTAAGCCCCCATACAACCCAAACAAGTTCAGCCGTCCCAATGACAACACCCGTCCCGGAGGGAACTCTAGCAACCCCAACATCAATGCCAATGTGGTCTGTTTCAATTGTGGCACCAAGGGTCACTACTCCAAGGCATGCCCCAATCCTAAGAAGAATGGTCCACGCCCCAATGCACCGGCGCCAAACAATGGCCACGGCCACAATGGAAATGGCAAGAACCCCGCACCTCGCGGAAATGTGGCTGTTGCCAAGGGACGCCTGCACCACATCAATGCTGAAGAGGCCATGGAGGCACCAGATGTTGTGATGGGTACGTTCCTTGTCAACTCAGTACCTGCAACTGTTCTGTTTGATTCTGGTGCTACTCATTCTTTTGTTACCCAAGAATTTGTTGCTAAGGGAGGTTTAGTCGGGAGCCTCTTACCCAGACCCATGGTAATCCAAATCCCAGAATCCACCATAGATACCAAGTCATTTTGCCCGGACGTTTCCCTTGAGATCAAAGGGGAAAAGTTCCTAGTCGACTTAATCATCCTAGGAACCCAAGGAATAGATGTCATACTGGGTATGAATTGGTTAGCCAAGTACCATGGTAGAATTGACTGTGCCAGAAGAGCTGTAGCCCTCACCACCGACAAAGGAGTAGAAGTGGAGTATGTGTCAGAAACCAGTCGACCCCAACCAGGATGCCATGAGAGCATAGCTCGACCAGCCCTAGATGAGATCCGTGTTGTTCACCTGTTCAAAGATGTCTTTCCTGAAGAATTGCCTGGTATGCCACCGGATCGGGATATTGAGTTCATCATTGAACTTATCCCCGGGACAGCCCCCATATCCCAAAGGCCTTATCGGATGAATCCAGAAGAACTGGTTGAGTTGAAGAAGCAGTTAGCAGATATGCTCAGCAAAGGGCTTATTCGCCCAAGTGCTTCACCCTGGGGATCACCCATTATCTTCGTGGATAAGAGAGATGGTACCACACGCCTGTGTGTGGATTATCGCAGGTTAAATGATGTGACCATCAAGAACAAGTACCCTCTCCCAAAGATCGAGGATCTGTTCGATCAAATGAACGGAGCCCGAGTCTTTTCCAAGATCGATCTTCGGTCAGGGTATCATCAGTTAAGAATCCGGGAGTCAGACATTCCCAAGACTGCCTTCACAACCCGTTACGGTTTATTTGAGTACACCGTAATGTCCTTTGGCCTGACCAATGCCCCAGCCTATTTTATGAATCTCATGAACAAGATCTTCATGGAGTATCTTGACAAGTTCGTTGTAGTTTTCCTTGATGACATCCTTATTTACTCCAAAACTGAAGAAGAGCATGCTGAACACCTGCGTCTAGTTTTAGCAACCCTCCGAGAGCATCAGTTGTATGCCAAGTTCAGCAAGTGTGAGTTCTGGCTCAGTGAGGTCTCATTTCTCGGACATGTTGTGTCTACGGGAGGAATTTCTGTTGACCCGGAGAAGATCCAAGCCATTGTGGACTGGAAAGCCCCAACTAGTAGGACTGAAATCCGAAGCTTTCTCGGACTAGCGGGGTACTACCGCAAGTTCGTTGAGGGATTCTCCAGTATAGCCAAACCCCTTACCCAACTGCTGAAAAAGGACAAGAAATTTGAATGGACTCAGAAATGTGAAGAGAGTTTCCAGGAATTAAAGAAGAGATTGACCTCAACCCCTGTCCTAATTATGCCAGACGTCACCAAGAGTTTCGACGTGTATTGCGATGCCTCACGTCTAGGATTGGGATGTGTTCTGATGCAAGAAGGCAAGGTGGTGTCGTATCTGTCTCGGCAGTTGCGACCACATGAAGAGAACTACCCAACCCATGACCTGGAGTTAGCTGCTGTCGTTCTTGCTTTGAAGACGTGGCGCTCCTATCTGGCGGGACATCGCTGTGAGATTTATACGGATCATAAGAGCTTGAAGTATATCTTCACACAGAGGGAGTTAAATTTGCGACAGAGAAGGTGGATGGAATTAATCAAGGATTATGATATCGGCATCAATTATCACCCTGGAAAGGCTAATGTAGTTGCCGATGCCCTTAGTCGCAAACCCTGCACCCTGAATGCCATGATCCAAGCAGAGCAGCCAGCCCTGTTTAAGGAGTTCAGAGATTTTGGACTAGAGCTTGTTAGTCACGGTTATCTCGCCCATTTAGAGTTAGCTCCAACTCTGATAGATCAGATCAAGGAGGCCCAGAGAGGTCATGAGAGCATAGAAGGAATCAAGAAGAAGATTTCTCTCGGTAAAGCGCCTGGTTTTACCAAGGATGCAGAAGGAGTGTTGAGATTCAATGATCGTATCTGTGTCCCCAATACCTCAAAGCTCAAGGAGTTAATCCTAAAGGAAGCCCACGAGACCCCTTACTCAATCCACCCCGGCGGAACCAAGATGTACCAAGACCTTCGTGAAAGATTTTGGTGGCATGGAATGAAGCGAGAAATTGGTGCTTTCGTAGCCAAGTGTGATATTTGTCAGCGAGTCAAGGCTGAACATCAGCGACCCGCTGGATTGCTTCAACCCCTAAAGATTCCCGAGTGGAAGTGGGATGAGATTGGAATGGATTTCATCACCGGACTTCCAAGGTCCAACCGAGGCCATGACTCAATATGGGTCGTCGTTGACAGGCTGACCAAAGTGGCCCATTTTATTCCCGTCCACACCACCTACAGGGGAAATCAGTTAGCAGACCTGTATATTTCCAGAATAGTAAGCCTGCATGGTGTTCCTAAGAGGATTGTATCAGATAGAGGCACACAATTCACCTCAAGATTCTGGAAAGCCCTGCATGAAGCCCTCGGAACCAAGTTGGCATTTAGCACAGCTTATCACCCACAGACCGATGGCCAAACTGAACGAGTGAACCAGATATTAGAGGACATGCTTCGCGCATGTGTCCTAGCCTATGGATCCAAATGGGAAGATTGTCTTCCATTTGCAGAATTCTCCTACAACAACAGTTACCAGTCTAGTCTGCAAATGGCCCCTTTTGAAGCCCTTTACGGCAAGAAGTGTCGTACACCCCTGAATTGGTCCGACACCGGAGAAGGCAAACTGTTTGGACCAGATACCCTCCGTGAGGCTGAAGAGCAAGTACAGCTTATCCGTGAGCGACTCAAGACCGCCCAATCCCGTCAGAAGAGTTACGCTGATCCCAAGCGTCGTGATGTCACCTTCAATATCGGAGATTATGTCTATCTCCGAGTGACACCCCTTAAAGGAATGCAACGTTTCCATATCAAAGGAAAGTTAGCGCCAAGATATATTGGACCCTTCAAGATCCTTGCCCGTCGAGGAGAAGTGTCTTATCAACTGGAGTTGCCCAAAGAGTTAGAAGATTACCATGATGTTTTTCACATTTCCTTGCTCCGGAAGTGTCTTGAAGTTCCTGACCAGCCTGATGTTTTCAAAAACATCGATCACCAGTCCGTCGACCTGAATCAAGATCTGACTTATCGTGAGACACCCCTCAAGATTCTCGACGAAGATGTTCGTCTCACCCGCAGGCGAGCAATCAAGTTCTACAAAGTCCAGTGGACTAACCACTCTGAAGATGAAGCAACTTGGGAACGCGAAGACTATCTTAGAAGCGAGTTTCCCAACCTCTTTAGTACCCAGACCTAGCAAATCTCGGGACGAGATTTATTTTAAGGGGGGAAGTCTGTAACATCCCAGAATATTAATATAAATTTTAATGCAAAAATGTGGGCCAACAAAAACTTTTCTTATAAAAATGTGAGTATGTTTAATTTTTGAGTGTTGCTTGTTACATTGTTGTAATATTGTTGAATTCAAGCTCTAATTGAAAAATTGAAAGAGAAGAAAACAAATAAGACAAATCCTAAAAACAAAACATCATGTGACACATGTCACATTGTTTTTCCAAATTAAAGAAGCATAATTTATTTTTACACCAAAACCAATGGAGAAATATTATAAACACTCCTAGTTAATTTTTACAAACTATTCCCTTCCAAAAATTCAGTTTCCAAACTTCAAATCCAAATTAGAAATTCATGGTTGAAATATTTCAAAATATTTCAAAGAAATTTGTAACACTTACCAATAATACAGAGAGCCTAGATCCTAAGTTTGGGCTCAAAAGAATAAAGAGAAATAGGAGAATTAAAATGGCAAAGTGTCACTGTTCTGGTTCAGGAAAATCATCAAACACTTGGTGTTCATCCACCTATTCTTCCCAATCCGAATCAACTCGTGGATCAATCCGAGGAATGTGAGGTTTATTTGTCGATTAGAGGCCAGCCCTGCACTCCTCTCCTCTCTGCGACCTCACTGCACGCCGGGGGAGGAAAAATGGTGGCCGGAGTCGCCGTATGGACGCCGGCGACAGGCACGGCCGTGCGCACGTCGCTCTGTCGCGCCGGGCGTCCGAGGTGGCAACGCCGCGCTCTCCCGTGCCTGGCCCCCCTTCTTTCCTCGCCTCTCTGCTCCCTCGCGCACCCGCAGCACACCCCGGCACCAGCCCGTGCACGCCGCGGCCGCGCCAGGACGTGCACGCCGTGCGCCGCCCGAGCACGCCCACGGCAGGGCCATGCGCCCGAGCGCGCCCGAGCGCGCCACGCCGCCCCGCCTTGCCCGCTCGGTCCCCTGGGAGCCCAGCAACCCAGCCGCGCCCCTCCACCGGCCTACGGCGGCCTAGCCCGGCCACGAGCGCCCCTGCACCGCGCCCACCGTGCGCCGCCCGGCCGCTATATAAACCGCCCCGTGCCCTGCCTTCCTCCACACCGCACCACCACCCCTTCCCCTCACTTCTTCTCCCTCTCGAGCACCGCCAGGAGGGCGGAGCAGCTGCCGCGAAGCTCCGGCCGCCCGTGGTCTCCTCGAGCCCGCCGTGCCCGAGGTAGACGACGACCGCGGCCAGGCCACGGCATCCCTCCCCTTCCCTTCTCTCTGGCCTCAGCTCTTCCCCTTGCACCCCGCACTCACATGCGCCCCTTTTCCCTCTGTCCCGTGCTCAGGTGCGCCGGCAATCGCTCGCCGGAGTTGCAGCGGAGCCGCGGGAAAAAGGAGGAGGACGCCGCCGTCGCTCGGGGCCTCGCCAGCACGCGCCACTCGCCCCAGAAGCTTCCCCACCTCGCCGCCGTTGTCCTGCACCATCGCCGCGTCCTCCCGAGCCCCCTGGTGAGCGCTCCGTCCTCCTCGCCGTCGCCGGAGCCGCGGCGCCGCCCGATTGTGGTCGTCGCCGACGCGCTCGATCTCAGCCGTTAGATCTAGATCGTGCGGTAACTTACCGGTTCGTTTTAATTAATAAAACCCTGACATGCGGGTCCCACACGTCAGGTTTAAATGAACAGCGCGCGCGCTCGTTCTGTCACTGACCAGTGGGTCCCCTCTGTCAGATTCTTCAACATTATCCGTTCTGGATTTAAAATTCGAATTTAAACTTTATTTAAAAACCAGTATTAAACCTAATTTTAGAAATTCCATAACTTTAGTTTTACAACTCCAAATTTAGCAAATCCAACTGTTCTGGAAAGCTTATGAAATTATCTATCCAACTAAACTAGTTTCACTCCATTTGGATATATAACAAAAATACCATATTCAAAATACAGTAGCATGTTTAAATTCTAAACTTGTTTGTGTCTGATACTCTGATAATCCAAATTAGTTGAAACTAATTTGATTAGATCACCCTTAACCATGGTTAGTCAATCCTAAAAGGATTTAATTTTTAGATTAATATAATTTAAATAATAGCCAAAACCATATTAATTGGCTTCTGGATTCAAAACAATGTGTAGGGAGTTTTGTAACTCCAAATGACCCAAACCCAATTGTGTCATCTTCCACACATCATTAGCTTTCTGTAGAATTTTAGTTTGTATTTTTGTGACAAACAGAACTCAAACTATGCAATTAAACATGTGCAACAAGTTTCTGCCCTAATTAAAATACAATGGAATAATGTTTAATTCACTTAAATTGAAACCACATGATATTGTTTGGTGTGTGAAATGGTAAATTAGAACCTCTAAGGGTGTATTGCTATGATGATTGATTGAATAGGCTAGTGATTGTTTGTATTGGATTGCTTGTGTATTAGAAGAGAACGTTGTCGGATATATCGAGGAGGAAGGATTTGCAGAACCTGAAGACCAAGACCAAGATCACTTTGCCGAGCAAGGCAAGCTACTCTCTGAGCTTGCACCCAACTTATGCATCTAGATTTACAAATCATTTTAAGAGCAAAGGTTTACAAAAACCCTTTTTTTTTAAAAAAGGTATATAGAGATTATTTTGCCATTATAGGTAGAAGTATATATTAAAACTATAGGATGGAAAAACAATGTAGTTTATTCAAAACTCCTTCGAAAACTTGTGTGGTTATATATAGCACCAAGATGGTGTGTTGAGATAAGAAAATGGAGAAAGGTGGTTTTAGAAAAGCACATTGTGTCATAGTACTCAGTCAAGCAACCGATACTCTGTGCGACCACATTTACCCACATATGGGAAAGGGCTTAGTCAGATAGTTTGCTCTTATTAGTATGGGACACTGCATCAACAGAGATGACTCTGTTATGCATGAGGGAGTGGTTTGGTGACCTAACCCTGACCTGGGTCCTCGCTCAAAAATCTATGAATAGATAAGGAGGAGGATAGAAGGATGTCCGTATACACCGCCAGATAAAACCTATGAGTCCTCACACTTAGGGTTTCCGACGGGAAACTAGACTAGGTGTAGATGGAATGGTTCATAGGGGCAGGATCCTATACTAGCATGAGCAAAGGAAAGACTAGGGTCGGTGACTCAACTTCGCATACCAAGGGTATGGCGAAGCGTGGCTGACACGGTGAGTTATCGGATGAGTGTGGGAAAAGCGTGCTACCTCTGCAGAGGGTAATTAAACTATTCGAATAGCCGAGTCCTCGGATATGGACAGTTGAAGACCCTACTTAGACCAAGTGCAAGTTTTTGGAAAAGAGTTGAGTTTGAAAGGAAAAAGGAAATGGAGAATGTTCCACACACCTATACCAACGGATCGGTATGAGGAAGTTAGAAAGATATTACCATAATGGTTTATGGTTGGAAAAGGAGGAGTTTTGGAATAACATTAATAAAATTGAGATATCTAGTAGTCATAATTTCCTTATCTTCTTCAACAAAGATACAGAGGTGTTTTAAATAAATAAAAGTGAGAAACTAAAAATGGAACTAGAGCACTCATGTTGGAGTAGTTTGCGAGTACATTCAAATGTACTCATACTAGTTTGCTTCTGGCTATTGTCGTAGCCAGACATGGAGGAGTACTACACCCAGGAGGAGTATGGCGACATCTATGCGAACTAAGGATCTTCTCAAAGTCGACTGCCTGTCGGGTCTGCGTTAGATGTTGGTGGCTACTACGTTTAATTTCCGCTGCTTATGTTGATTGTTTCGGTTTGGCCCTTGAAGGCACCTATGTAAGACTTGGTCTAGAGGACCATTTTATGTAAGACTTTAATTCGGTATTGTAATGGATGTAAACTTTGGTATTCAATTCGGATTATGTGCAACGACAGACTGATCACGGGATCGTTGTGTTAAGCATAATCGGGTATTTCGGACAGTTAGTCCGGGGTCCCCACACTCCCAGGGGGAGCCAACCTCCTCACCAGGCAATGTGGGACTAATCCCACATGCCTGGTGCGGCATGGCTGGGTGCGCCGCCCCCCTATTGGGCCTCTTGGCCCACTTGGGTCGGCCCCCAAGCCCCCACCGAATTCCCCTAGGGAATTTTCCCCTGTTGGGGCTTCTTTCGACCAGAAGGCCCATTTAGAGAAATCAACCTAAATAAATTCGAAAATAAATATAGAAAATCATATTTAGACATTAATTACACTAATTAATATCAAACATATTATATATAATTTATTCTAGCTCCGAAAACTCTTTCGTCGCTGCCCGATCTCCATCGGACCTCTCCCGGGACATTCCCGGTGATCTCTTTCCTTTCCGGTTGTCTTGTCAAAACCCCTTAAGTGTGTTACCCTAGCGGTTCGATATAATAACAGGTACGATCAAGACTCCTCTATGATCAACGACTAACTCGTAGGCCTGGACCCCATGAATTAATCCCTGTGATATAACGAATGACTTTCATCTATCAAGACTGAACGTAAAGTCTTAAAACTTTTGTCATGGCGATACTTAGCGTGTCCGAGCGTCGTTCATAGATATCTCCATACCTTGCTTGACCTCGTTACCGACAACGCTATCTTCTACTCGTCTATGATTTCATGTCTCCGTGACCTAGTCACATACTTGCAAGCTCATTAGACATGATCTCACCGAGTGGGCCCTAGAGTATCTATCCTGCTATGCGGACTGGCAAATCCCGCTCTTGACCCCTCGTCTCAACTACTCCTTTCCGATACCCAAAAGTATCACCGCTATTGTCATACTAATTAAGATACGACGTTTGGTGCAATCAAATTATCTTCCAGGAATAACAATAAGAGTTGGTCTCACGGTCAAAGGCGTAATGACTACGTCCTCCAAATCTGGGTATGTCCATCACATCGTTCTCCAACGATATGACTTCCATTGCCGACCGACACCATGCCCTATGATCGGGAAACCTCGATCATCGATCGCGCAACAAAACTAGTCTTAGTAGAGGCTACTAGGGACCTGGTTGTTTACGCATCACACCCGTATTAATGTTTCCGCTTAATACGGTTATAGCATGACACAAAAACCTATTATGAACAAACGAGATGTGATAAAGAATACACTTTATTAATTGCCTCTAGGGCATATCTCCTTCAATGGCAGCACATGAGAGTGGAGTGGGAGCTAAAGTTTAGTCCCACATTGCTAGTTTAAGAGGAGTGGCACCACCTTATATAGTGCAATGTTGTGCTACTTGGTAAGCTTGTTAGAACATGATGCTCTCTCACACGCTCCTCCTCCTCCGCCGCTCGCACGCACCGCCCGCCCGTCTCGTCACGACGCGCCGCGCCGAGATTATTTTTGCAGTACAGGAAAACGGTTTTGACGGGCGCGTCGTGGTTAACCAGTTCGGGTCGCTCCCGGATCGTGGGTTACCAACCGACCTAAACGTGTGTGACGTGGGCAAGGCCCACTCCATACACGTTAGGGTTTTCCGAAGAGCCGCGCTTTATAATGCCCGGCACTGCGTGCACTGAGAATGCACCCGAACCAATCTAGGTTTTGCCAACTCGTGCCTTGCGCCGCCACCATAGTCTACTCCATCCCGAGCGCCGGCGTGCACCAGCGAACGGGACAACAGGTCTCCAGAACCCTCGTCCTTGTGATCCTGTACGGGAGAGGGCGAATAAGATTTTTGGGAAGCGCTCCGCGCGACTGCTCTCAAGCTCTTCATCATGGCTCGCCTTCCTGTACGCTCACCAGACTCGCGGGCTGCTCGTCAACAACGTCGCCATCGCCTTCAGGAAGCTGCCGTCGTCGCTGCTGCTGCTGCAACAACTATGACGACTACTACGACTACTTCATCTATGGTTGTTCGGTACGTTCATCACGTGTCGATGTGCCGATTTAGTATGTCTCGTGTGCAGACGTTTTGTTGTTGTTCGTGTTAATTAATACTTGTAGTATTTGCGAGATTAACATGCAAATAGTTGTTGTAGTAATGTTTAATATACTGTAATTAATCATGAAAATTGTGCCTACTAATCCAACAATCCAAAAACCTTATATGTATTCTAGGCAATTTCCTAAGTTAAACAAGAGACATCTATCTGATTCGCTGAGGCCGGACAAATTAACCGGGGCGGATTTTAAGAGATGGCAGATCAAGACCACGTTGTGTTTGCGATCTCTAAAAGTGTTCGAGGCCAGTGAGGGTTTACCTGAATGAACTATATCTGACGAGGATCAAAACAAGTTCAAGGATACCTACACTGCTTTTGTGGTACTCGTTCTAAGTGTTCTTAGCAACAAGTTGTTTGATGTGTACATGCACATTTCAGATGGCAAAGAGCTCTGGGAGCATATGCTGGCAGTGAACTGTACATCATGGAGAGCTTCCATGATTACAGGATGGTTAACAACCGTTCTGTAGTCAAGCAGGCTCATGAGACACAGTGCATTGCGAAGGAGTTTGAGCACACTAAGTGTGCCTTACCTGACAAGTTTGTGGTCGGGTGCATTATTGCAAAGTTGCCTTCTTCATGGAGGAACTTCGCCACAACTCTCAAACACAAGAGATATGAGATATCGGTTGGAAACCTGATAGCGTCTCTTGATGTTGAGGAGAAGGCTCGGGCTAAGGACACTGCTGAGAGAGGTGGTGAAGGTCAGTCTAGCGCCAACATGGTGCAGAAGAACCATATCCACGACAAGAATAAAGGAAAGAACAAGCCTGCTTTCAATGTACCTGTCAAGACTAATTCTTTCAAGAAGAAGAAGATGAGGATGAACAAGTCTGAGCTAGGTTGCTATACCTGTGGAGAGCTCGGCCACTTCTCTGTGGACTGCCCAGATCGTGCAGACAAGAAAGGGAAGAAAGCCAAGACTGTCAACGTCGTGACCGCTAGCAATACTGATGGGTATGGTAATTTACCATTTATGCTTTCAGTATTTCCTTCTCCATGTTGGTGGATTGATACGGGTGCTAACGTTCATGTGTGGGCTGACATCTCTTTGTTGACTTCTTATCAGGTCACTCGGGATTCTTCCGTCCTAATGGGGAATGAATCACATGTTACTGTTCGTGGTGTTGGCACGGTAGATCTGAAGTTTACTTTGAGTAAGATCGTGCAGCTGAGGAACGTGTAGCATGCCCCTACTATGAACAACAATCTCGTTAGCGGTTCCCTTCTATGCAGAGATGGGTTTAAGTTAGTCTTGGAGTCCAATAAAGTTGTAGTGTCAAAGTTTGGACAATTTATTGGTAAAGGTTATGAGTGTGGAGGCTTGTTTCGCTTTTCACTTTCAGATTTTTGTAATAAATCAATAAACCATATTTGTGGCGGTGTTTCCGATGATACCAGTGTTTGGCATTCTCGTTATGTCACATTAATTTTGGTTTGATGTCTCAGTTGTCCAGTATGAGTTTAATTTCGAATTTCACTATTGCCAAAGGTTCCAAGTGCCATAGTTGTGTGCAATCAAAGCAACCTCGGAAGCCTCACAAGGTAGCCGAGGAGAGACACTTAGCACCGCTGGAACTTGTACATTCTGATCTGTGTGAGATGAATGGCGTGTTGACAAAAGGTGGAAAGAAATATTTCATGACCTTAATTGACGATGCTACTAGGTTTTGATATATATGTTTGTTGCAAACTAAAGATGAAGGTTTAAACTACTTTAAAATTTACAAAGCCGAAGTAGAAAATCAACTAGAGAGAAAGATCAAACGTCTCAGGTCGGATCGTGGTGGCGAGTATTTCTCCAAAATATTTGATGCATTCTGTGAGGAACATGGTATTATTCATGAGAGGACGCCTCCCTATTCTCCCCAATCAAACGGGGTTGCTGAGAGGAAAAACCGCACACTGACTGACTTGGTGAACGCCATGTTAGATACTGCTGGTTTATCTAAAACATGGTGGGGGGAGGCTTTGTTGACACATGTCATGTCCTGAATAGAGTTCCCAACAAGAATAAAGAGAAGACCCCTTACGAGGAGTGGTTTAGGAGAAAACAATCACTTTCTTATTTACGCACTTGGGGGTGGTTGGCGAAAGTCAATGTTCCAATACCTAAGAAACGTAAACTCGGACCAAAGATAGTGGATTGTGTCTTTCTGGGTTATACTCAGCGGAGCATCGGCTATAGATTTTTAGTAGTTAAATCTGAGGTAACTGATATGCATGTTGATAGTATTATGGAATCTCGTGATGCAACATTTTTTGAGAACATGTTTCCTATGAAGGATATGCATAGCACTGCTAGGATTTCTTCTGAGATATTGACTGAATCTAGTACATCTGTTGATTATTCTGAACAACCACATGTTGAGGAAGTCCTTGAGAAGGATGACAATGAAGCTCCTAAGAGAAGCAAGAGACAGAGGATTGAAAAATCCTTTGGTGATGATTTCATTGTGTACCTTGTGGACAATACTTCTACGTCCATTGCAGAGGCATTTGCATCTCCTGATGCGGATGACTGGAAAGAAGTTGTCCATAATGAGATGGACTTGATTCTTTCTAATGGAACTTGGGAATTATCTGAACGACCATACGGTTGCAAACCTGTGAGTTGTAAGTGGGTGTTCAAGAAAAAGCTAAGGTCTGATGGTAGTATTGAGAAGTACAAGGCACGGCTTGTAGCCAAGGGCTACAGTCAGCATGAAGGCGAAGATTACTTTGACACCTATTCACCTGTTGCTAGACTGACCACCATTCGTGTACTACTTTCCCTGGCTGCCTCCTATGGTCTGATCGTTCATCAAATGGACGTAAAGACAATTTTCCTTAACGGAGAGTTGGAAGAGGAAATCTATATGGATCAGCCTGATGGGTTTGTAGTAAAAGGTGAATAGAGAAAAGTGTGCAAATTGTTAAAATCTTTGTACGGGCTGAAACAAGCACCTAAGCAATGGCATGAGAAGTTTGACAGAACTTTAACTTCTGCGGGCTTTGCCATTAATGATGCTGATAAGTGTGTGTATTATCGCCATGGTGGGGGCAATATGTTGACGACATACTAATTTTCGATACAAGCATGATAGTGATAAATGAGGTCAAGTCTTTCCTGTCAAAGAGCTTTGATATGAAAGATCTGGCACAAGCTGATGTGATTTTGAACATCAAATTTATTAGGGATGAGAGTGGGATTACGTTAACGCAATCACATTATGTTGAGAAGGTCTTGAGCCGATTCGGCTTTATAGACAGCAAGCCTTCTCCAAAACCCTATGATCCCAGCGTGCCACTCAGAAAGAATAAGTAAGAGACGAGAGATCAATTAAAATACTCTCAAGCGGTCGGTTCACTCATGTACCTTGCGAGCCCGACGAGACCTGATATCTCTTTTGTTGTGAGTAAATTGAGCAGGTTCATGTCTAACCCGGGTATTGATCATTGGCATGCACTTGAAAGGGTCATGCGCTATCTGAACGGTACAATGACTTATGGGATTCACTATTTAGTGCACCCAGCTGTGCTTGAGGGATATTGTGATTCGAACCGGATCTCAGATGTTGATGAGCTCTACGCCACAATTGGATATGTGTTTATTCTTGGTGGTGGCGCAATATCATGGAGGTCTTGCAAACAGGTCATATTGACGAGGTCAACCATGGAAGCAGAAATTATTACTTTAGATACAGCTTCTGTTGAGCCAGAATGGCTGCGTGAGCTCTTGATGGACTTGCCGGTGGTTGAGCAACCATTTCCGGCCATCCTTATGAATTGTGACAACCAAACGGTTATTGTCAAAGTGAACAATGCTAAGTATAACGTGAAGTCATCAAGACACGTTAAATCTGTCACAAAATTGAGAAACTCCGGAGTAATATCTGTTTCGTATATTCAAACAGACAAAAACCTGACAGATCCCTTTACGAAGTGACTATCACGTAATGTGATAGAAAGTGCATCGAGGGAGATGGGGTTGAGACCCGTGAGCGTTACTCCATAGTGGTAACCCAACCTATGTGATCGGAGATCCCGTGAATTAGGACCTGGGAAGAACAAGCTAGTGGTGTGACAGAGGAGAGTTATTACCTAACCCTCTCTATGTGAAGATGCACAACTCTCAAGATCTGTAAGGCAGGTTGGCTGCATGCCTTAATGTGTTTATGTTGGCTATTCATAGCAAAGATGCTGTTCTACAGAGCATTCTTGAAAGAACACACCTATATGAGTCAAATTGTTAAACTTCGCAATTTATGAGATTTGGGTGAATTCTAGTAAACTCATGAAGAGACCAGGTAGTATGACGCATATGCTAGACCCGCGGGGTAGGCTACTGGCAGCCAAGTACCAGTCATGATTTTGTGTGAAATCTACAAGCACCAAACTTGTAATTCAAGGTTCGTCCATTGTTCAAGTTGCTGATAGACGTAACTCAAGGTTCTAGGCAGAAGTTGAACTTAACAGTCTCTGCTGAAACACTGGTAGACTCGAAGTTTGGCAAATATCTCTAAATGGGGATTTGAGATCTAGTGGGAGATTGTTAGAATTGGGGCATTAGTGGGGCAGCCCAATAAGCAATTTCAGAAATCTCAAAGTCCCACATTTATGGCAGCACATATGAGAGTGGAGTGGGAGTCCCACATTGGTAGTTTAAGAGGAGTGGCATCACCTTATATAGTGAAATGTTGTGCTATTTGGTAAGCTTGTGAGAACATGAGACTCTCTCACGCGCTCCTCCTCCTACTCCGCCGCACGCACGCAAACGTGTGTGACGTGGGTCTGGCCCACTCCGTACACGTTAGGGTTTTTTGAAGAGTTGCGCTATATAATGCCCGGTACTACGTGCGCTGAGAAATTATCATAAATGCAACGCTTCTGGATGAAGGCGCACCGGCTACTGTCCACCATGTTCTGTAACATCGGGGATAGTCTCAATGCCAGGGTCTTTGCCACGAGCTTGGCAAAGATATGGATGAGGCTAATTGGACTGTAGTCTCCCCAAAGTTGTTGCGTCCATGCGCTTCAGAATGAGGATAATTAGCGCTTGATTCAACCCTGGAATCGTCTCCCGCACATTGTAAAGAATTTGTTGAAAGCCGCCATGAAGTTGTTAGAATTGGACCCATTAGTGGGGCAGCCCAATAAACAATTTCAGAAATTTCAAATGCCCATATTTATGGCAGCACACATGAGAGTGGAATGGGAGCTAAAGTTAGTCCCACATTGCTAGTTTAAGAAGAGTGACACCACCTTATATAGTGGAATGTTGTGCTACTTGGTAAGCTTGTTAAAACATGATGCTCTCTCACACGCTCCTCCTCCTCCTCCGCCGCTCGCACGCACCGCCCGTCCGTCACGACGCGCCGCACCGAGATTATTTTTGCACTACAGGAAAACGGTTTTGACGGACGCGTCATGGTTAACCAGTTCGGGTCGCTCCCGGATCGTGGGTTACCAACCGACCTAAACGTGTGTGACGTGGACTGGCCCACTCCGTACACGTTAGGGTTTTCCGAAGAGCTGCGCTATATAATGCCCGGCACTGCGTGCGCTGAGAATACACCCGAACCAATCTAGGTTTTGCCAACTCGTGTCTTGCCCCGCCACTGTAGTCTACTCCATCCCGAGCGCTGACGTGCACCGGCAAACGGGACAACAGGTCTCCGGAACCCTCGTCCTTGTGATCCTGTACGGGAGAGGGCGAATAAGGTTTTTGGGAAGCGCTCCGCGCGACTGCTCTCAAGCTATTCATCACGTCTCGCCTTCCTGTACGCTCGCCGGACTCGCGGGCTGCTCGTCAACAACGTCGCCATCGCCTTCAGGAAGTTGCTGCCGTCGCTGCTGCTGCTGCAACAACTACGACTACTTCATCTACAGTTGTTCGGTACGTTCATCACGTGCTGATATGCCGATTTAGTATGTCTATGTGTGTAGACGTTTTGCTGTTGTTCGTGTTAATTAATACTTCTAGTATTTGCGAGATTAACATGCTAGCAGTTGTTGTAGTAATGTTTAATATATTAGAATTAATCATGAAAATTGTGCCTACTAATCCAAGAGAAGTTGTCCCTCACAATCTCCCAGCAGTTCTGAAGAAACTTAGCTGTGAAGCCGTCTGGACCTGGTGTACTCGATCTAATGTATTTTGTTTGAGTAGTCAATATAATCATTCATTAAAAGATGAATCGCTAGTCACTGTTGGCAGCGTTGCCAAATATTCTTACCAGACCACATTGCATTGTCAAATGGGGACATCAACCAAGCACACCTTTATACCTCAGTTATAATATAAGATCCAGCGTAGTTTCTCTGGTAACTAAAAAACGTGTAAAACATACTGCAATCCTTGAGAGTCATCATCTCCTGAATCCTGATGCCCATAATGATCTTTTTAGTGCTTGATTAAAATCCTCACGCATGCTTGAACATCTTCATGCTCATCCAGTGTAGATACACAGCCACGATTATGACGGGGACCGCCAGAGGCACAAGCAAGCAGTAATACCTGAAAACCAACGGCAGTTTAGGTGGACCGACATCCCAAAACAAATGTCGACAAAGGTGTAGTGCTGATCCGTCTCAGGTGAGGGATCGATCCTGCTGCAACCTAGTACCTGTCGTTTCGAACGGCGAGCAAGAACCAGTTGTCGGGCGGCGGGAGCGCCTTGGACAAGACGGCGGCGTAGAGGAAACCGGCGAGGAGCATGACGCCGAACGCAACCAAGGCGTATCCCATCGGCAGGCGTGCAGTGAGAGGCATGGCGGACCAGATTTTCTGGCCCTGCTTGATTCGACGTATCTGAAAGAGTTTAGAAAACCAAGGTAGAGGAGTTTATCTCCAAGAAGAAATGGCCGTCTTCTTGCTTTGGCATTTCGTCGAACAGCCTGCGTGCGTTTCGACAGGGAAGAAGGACGCGGGGAGCCAGACAAACCTGGGCGGGCGACTGTCGCCGAGAGCGGAAGAAGCAACCCGTCGGTGTAGCGCTCTCGACGGGAATATATGCCACCAGACACCGGAGCAGCCGTGCCGCCAAGGTCACGCCGGCCGGTGAGGGCTCCGTGGATCTCCAAGGAAAGAAGTATAAATAAGCCCCAAGCAAATCTGGATATATAGAGTAAAAAAGAGAAAAGTGGACTCTCCTGGTGCTGTACTGCTGTGTTTTGGCTGTAGTGATCCTAGTTGATTCCTGTTTTTTGGCTGTAGTTAGGTTTTCTGTGGAACTGTATGGTGTTAGTAGGTTTTTGCCCCATAGGGGGTGCTCGAGATCGAGTGCTCGTCGGCGGGTTTCCTGTTAATGCTCCAACTCGCTATTCCCCCATCCCTCTTCTTTTTTTTTACGGTTAGTTGGGGTTAGTTGGTTCGAGGTCGATGTAAAGACGACTTTGTTTTTCTGTTATCTTGGTAATGGAAAAGGGGCTAGCCCTGTTGGTATTAAGCAGTTTTGGACAGTGGTTTTGCGGTGCCGACGATGGCGTACCATGCCACGTTGGACAAGTTTGGTCCGCATGAACCAAATTACCGTGAAAAAGAAACCTATGACCCGTTTACTGTGAGAAACTAGCAGACATTAAGATTGGACGCGAGAAATCAGCAAGAGATTAAGAATGAACATTACGATTAACTGGATCAGGACCAAAAATATCTAGTAAGTTAACGATGCTCAAATTTCTATCCTATGTTAAGCCTCTCACAGATTCAAAACACAAAAAATTAAGGATCTAAACTTCATAATTAAAAAAAACATAGTTCATGGGCCAACAAGACATCATCCAAGTTTCCTACATTACACATTATAGTGCTGGGATTGTACTACACATAAATAAAGTGAATCGAGCCCAGCTTGGAGCTTTTCTGACAGCCCTATTTGTAAGCTGCTACTTCGTCCCTCAAGCGCGCGATGAACTCATCAACACTCATCGTGGATAGTTCGTTGCTGTCTCTTAACCTTACACATACCTGCAATAGAATAACTTAGGATTTCATATAAACCAGTACGCAAATTTATGTAGCTCGTCGCACCTATTAACCATATATAGCATTATTTCCGGACAGAAGGAAATACCAGGCAATCATATTACAAATGGCCTTAAAACAGGTTGCCATGTAGTGCACAGGCAAGGTTCATTGTTTAGCGTTCAGATAAACATATACACGTCAATAGAGTAAAAGGGACCAGATACCATTTTTCGCAACTAACTACTCCATCCTAGTTTATCGGGTGCCCGTGTATTTTGAGCTTCAACTTTCACCATGGCTTTGACAAAATAAAATAAAGTTTATGTGTCGAAATATTTGTAACATTAAATTCACATGGGAAAAAAAAGTGGACATCCGAAAAAAGTATCAAATGGTATAGTTTCTGTACTGCCATTAGCATGTCCATGACAGAAACGAGAAAATTTAATACTGTAGAATTATGCTTGCTACTACTTCATATTAGATGTCTCATTTGTGGTTTGTCATGAGGAAGGGAGTTGTCAGCTCTAGTAAATGATTAAAACTCTTCATACCATATAAGAAACCAGCAATATCATCATGACTATATTAACTAAAAGCCGCAGACAAGCTAGGCTGATATGTAAACACTCTTTTCCAAGGCCATAAAAATTTATCTACAAGACTACAACAGTGGGTGTGAAGAAGTCAAACCGTTTCAGATTTTGCCTCATCTGGGCCCACAACAAGAATATAATTGAACCGGGCTAGTTGAGCTTCTCGCACCTGCAAAGAAAACCAGCCTTAATAAATCCACGGATTATTATGTTTTGAGATCTCACAAGCCGTATTGGTTAAGTTTTCAAACACAAAACACTTGCAGCTGGACAGCAAATGCTTAAAGTAGATTGGGCAGCCCTTGCGAACTGCAGTACAACAATGCCACTTATATACTCCCTCCTTTTTTATTTACTTTTCGTTCTGGGTTTAGTCAAAGTCAACTTTGTTAAGTATGGCCAAATATTTAGGAAAAAATATCGACTTCTATAATTTAAAATCTATAATGTTAGAATCTTCATAAAGTATATTTGCGTGAATGTTGATATTTTTGCTATATTCTTGGTCAAACTTGACACTTTGACTATTAAGACAAAAATAAATAAAAACAGAGAGTACTTTGAATAAATTATAAATACAAAATAATAAGAAATAAATTGTGCCAAAGGGCAAGATAGATGTACCTTCTTATCAATTCTTTTATCACTCGTTTCCATGTCAACATCAAAACCAGCTTTATATATCTTAGCATGAACCTGAGTATCAGAAGTGGATCGTTATTCGAACAAAAGAAAAAGGAACACTACCACAGGAACAAGCTAACACACTCTCGAACTGCTAAAGACACTGAATGAAAATAGTCAATAGCAGATTCAAACATTGGTCATCAGATAACAGCTACATCTTTTTTTTCTTTTCTTTTTCAACTTGAACGCAAGGGCCAATTACCTGTTTTGCATATTCTACTGAACGTTTTGCCTCTTCTAGTGAGTCGGATGAATCTTTTTTGCCGGGCGGTATGGAGCAAACAATGGCTTGACGAGGGCTTAGCCATAACGGCCATTTACCGCCATAATGCTCCAGAAGAATAGCGAACATCCTTTCAAATGATCCTAGGATAGCCCTATGTATCATAACAGGCCTCTCGGGTTTGCTTTCCTCTGTAGAGTAAGTAAGCTTGAAGCGCACAGGCAGCTGAAAGTCCAGCTGCAACAGAATTAAATGTCAGAAAATAAAATATTCTATACAGACAGGTGATGTCAACGTATATACATTTTTTCAAAAAGCAGGATAAGAACTAGAGAACCTGAATTGTCGCACACTGATGTTTCCTTTTGAGGGCATCAAACACACCGATATCGATTTTTGGGCCATAGAAAGCACCATCTCCTTCGTTAATCTGCACGCAGACATCTAACTAAGTAACCTGATTCAAGGCCCAACAAAGAGCCAGTTCCAGTAGTTTCTTGACATAGCAATTATAAAACTTTCATGGACTACTGGCTAGGCCGTATGCTGATTCAACTTGAAATTCCATATGTAATATGCACTAAAAGATACACAGATAGTCATATTAGTAGCGAAGCTACAAATAACATGTATGCCAGCGTGAAATATGTTGACGCTAATCAGTTATCGCTCATCATTCGTATAAAGTATATCATCAATAAATTATATTCTGAATGGAGATCAGCATAGAGTATACATTCACTCGGCTAAAAATGATTTATTTCTAGGTTCACAAACAAATCAAAATAAATGTGATCACCACATTTTGGGGCATGAAATTAAAGCACTACAGTGTCGAATGCAAGTACAATTAGAAATGATAGAATATCTACTATACTGCAAGTACTAGATACTGAATATCCAGGAGCATAAAGTGATGCAAACATTAAGGTCAAATGAAAATTAAAGGTACCTCAAATGGCTTTCCAAACTCAAGTAAGGCTTCTTTCAGTTGTTGCTCTGCTTTGTTCCAGGTTTCAATGTCACCTAAATACTTCTCTGGTCTCTGAAAAAACATATGCAAGATGACAAGACTATAGGATTAAGTAACAATCAACAACTGTTAATTAGATGTAAATGGTGTACATATGTTAAGATGTTAGTAACTAGGTACGTGTAGCAGTAGGATAGGCCATGTGGCCATGACTTCTGATATTGTCAATCTAATTTTTTCTGAAATTTTGAGATAGCAATAGGTTGGAAAAAAATTACATTAGAAAACTTCATAGACGTAGTACATAGTACAACATATTGTACTAGCAAAATTTCATGCAAAAATAAGACCATGTATGTGTGAATTCTGTAAAAAGTTAAATTTGTGCATATGGAATTGCTATACTAGTCCTTCAAATTTATCATTTTTTTGTACAATTCACAAATGATCTGGTTCGTGCATGAAATTTCTGAAGTGTGACCCATCCAACTACTATGGCTATGAATGGTGTTCAAGAAAAAAGTCAAACTTTGAGATTGACGAACATCAATGGTCTGCACGCCCACAATGGGTTGCAGTTTACTTTCCCAAAAGATCAAAACACAACCATAAACTCATATAAAGTGTACGCAATCTAGCAACAATATTAATATAGAAACTGATTCCTGATTTAACTACGATCGTGGTTACACATACATGAAACTAAAGTCTAAAGACAATGACCAACGCTGCCTTTACTTCCACGCAGTTCATTCACTATATACTATAATTGCAAACATACATCATAAAGTGTCATCATTCCATGCCAACTGACAAATATAGATCAAATTTTCAAGTGAGTTCATAGATGATTGCAAAATATAAACAAAAGAATGTATGATTACCGTTGATAACTCCAGTTCATAGTCATGGTGAAACCCAAATTTGTCGTAGACATACTTAATGAATTCCAAAACACCCTTAACTTCACTCTTGATCTGCAAGAAGAACTTCTATAAAACATAGGCAGTGACACAAGCTGAAGGAAACATCTAATCCAAACCCAAGACACAGTGGAACTACTGTCGAAAAAGTGGGGAATATCCAAAAAAAAACTGAAACTTGTTGGAAACACCACACACAGTGCAATCTACCTAAGAAAGTAAATCCCTTTTATGAAACAGTACAAAATGCATGATCTATATAACATCAAACTTACCTGGCTCTCTCTACAAAAAATATGGGCATCATCCTGCAGGAAAGATACCAAAATATTTGATTAACTGAAAGAAATGAAATTGTACGAAACTAACAGAACATTGAAACTAACAACTCAATGGGTAGCATCAGCCTTACCTGTTGGAATCTTCTAACACGCGTCAAACCTGTAAGTGCACCACTGGCTTCGTTTCTGTGAAGAACTCCAAATTCAGCCATGCGCAGCGGCAGCTCTGTAGAATTTCATTATAATATTGTGAGGGGAATTAGCTTAGATCAAAGAAAGTTTGAAAATCATTACGGTGACTATGTCGGTCTTCACTTGGCCATGATCTCAGTAGGGATAACAACGCAGGGGTAAATATACAGCATAATTAAAATGAGCAAGAAGCTCACCTCTGTAAGAATGAGTCCCGTGATTAAAAATTACGCAATGCCCTGGACAGTTCATTGGCTTAATACCAAATTCCTCCCCGTCAATCTGCGCAAGAAAAAACATCAACCACCCTTAGACACTGTTAAGACAGGCGGCACAGGCCGAGGCTTCGAGCTGGAGATAAGCTGCGGCTATTATTTTATCCAGTCGTTTCTTTCAGTTACTGTTGTGGTTTTAATTAGTTACCTCTTATCAACTATTTCAAAAAAAAATCCTATTATAGTTATAGTTTCCTGATTGTTAGGATCTAGTTTTGACACGCCTCTCCTTATAAAGGGACTTGGCCAGATGACTAAAGCAAGCAAGAAAACCCAAATATCTATCTCCCCATTCCTTCTGTTGCCTTACCCGCGAGGTGCAGAGGCAACAAGACACCCTCTCCGGTCGAGCAAATTTACGACCATGTGTTCATACCAGGTGCTTACCTCAAAGGCGAACATGTTGTCCCTGTAGTTCGCAGCATGCCCAGAGGTTTCCCAAATCTTCATATTGTAAACATTTGGACTCTCAACCTACCGACACACAAGGAACAGAAGCAAATGAAACACTGTAACTGATCTGAGAAGCCAATTACTACATTACAAATGAGCACTCACCTCTTGGTAGCCTCTGTCTCTGTATTCTTGTTGCAAAAAACTGAACAATTTGTTTTTTATTTTAGTACCATGTGGAAGGAATATGGGACTTCCTGGGCTGCAAATGTGTGAAGCTAATTAAAGATCTAGCACATGAGCAGTATCCAAAGATGCAGAAAATAAATGAAAAATGGTATATGAAAATGGATAAAAATCTAACTGAAAATTCTTAGGTACCTAAGGGGATCAAAAAAGAAAAGTTTCTGGTTCTCCCCCAGTATCCTATGGTCAAGCTTCTTGGCCTCCTCAATCATATGGTGATATTCCTGAAGATTATTTAGCAACAAAAATGTATGTAAGACATAACAGATTTTATCATATGAGAGCATATATAAGCATGACTTTAGGAGTTTATAATACAATTCAAAGGACCAAGTTAATTTTACTTCCTCAACTTGGCTGGTACACACTTAACACCTGAACTATTAAACCGGGTATATTGTACCATCAATATCCAAATCCAATAAGCGCCTACAGTGGTTTTGGAGTCAGTTTCGTATTTTTTTTACCACGCATGCTGATATGGTGCTACACAAGAAATTGAACACACGCACGCACACACGCGTAAGTGAAGAGATATCTTTGATATTTGATAAGTTTGAGGTACGTATTGTGCCTATAATTACATGGCATATCACTTGTGGCAGCAACGCTTTCCAAATCATCGTTAGCAGTGGCAATTATATGCTATACCTTAAGAAGTTTAGAATCAGGGAAAGAAATCCCATATACTCTCTGCAGGCTCTCACGGTCTGCTTTTCCTCTCCAGTATGACGATGAAGCCTAAAATATTTACATTATGTAAATTCAAATCTTAAACACTATCCATCAAGAAGAGAAATTAATTGTACATATCACTTTCTAAGAAAAGAGGAATTACCTTGAGGCAGTCAAAAGCTTTAACAAAGGAAGTGTTCGGAATGTGCGGTCCACGGCATAGGTCAACTAAAGAACCACATCTATATAACGTAATGGCCTTGTCCTCGGGCAACTCATTAATGATCTCGACCTTAAATTTGTTTTCAGCAAAACATTCGAGAGCTTCGGCCCTGGAGACTTCGATGCGTTCAAATGGCTGCTTTGCCGCGACTGCTTTGCGAGCTTGGTCTTTGATGCGACCAAAATGTGAGTCATTCAGCGTGACATTATTACTGTAGTGGGCATCGTAGTAGAAACCTTCCCCTCTTATAGTACAAGGCCCGATGCAGAGTTTGCAGCCATACACGCTCTCGAGAGCCTGCATACATGTGTATACATATTCAGTTAGGAAAAACTTGAAGTGAAAAAAAGAAGATATTTTTCTTGTAAGCTATAACTCACTTGTCCAAGAATATGAGCACTTGAGTGCCACAAGGTGTCACGCCCTTCCTTGCTATCGAAGCCGAGCAACTTGAGTTCGCAGTCATCTTCCAGCGGCCTTGTCATATCCCACAGTGCTCCATTCACTTGAGCTATCAAACAGGGGCCGCTTGATGTCTCCTTAGCAATGTCCATCGGGGTCGAGATCCACTTCCTGCCTTCCTTCACCGCGCCATCATGCAAAGTTATCCTGAAGATTGCAGCTATAATGAGAACCCAATGCAGTCACGTGTACTTGAAAGTTTAACACGTAAGAAAAAATGGTATGATGCAAAAGAGTTACATCGTTTGTGCTTAGGTTTCTGCTCAAATTAATTCACCGAGCATTATCAGGTTTTCAGCCGTTTGCACATGAGCACATCAACCTAGCTAGCTAAATTGCCCCGACGATCGATTGAAGACGGTGAGATCGAACACAAACCTGATGGGATCGCCGCCGATTTCGACGCGCTCGCGAGCCTGCCTTTCCTTTATCTGCTCAAAGAAGCGGATCCGCTTCTCCGTCACCGCCTCCAGGTAGGCCTCGTCCGGCGCGACGGTCGGGGGCTGCGCCTGCGCCATCTCCTTCTTCACGCCCATCGCAGCGGCGGAGAGGAGGATGCGGCGGCGAGCCGGCGGCGCAGTGGTGTGTTTCGAAACCGCACTCTGCTCGGACAGGGGCGGACCGGCGGACGTACGTGGTAGCGAGGACTCCGGTAAAACAAATCGTTTGTCAGGTTCTGAATTAGTTCGTTGCAATGTGGAGTCATAGAGACTAGCAGCCAAGTTTATTTGAGGTTGAGGAAGAGTGGCCGCCAAGTTTTGTACTCAGAGTATCCCCATGATTTAGGTCCAATTCTTTTACTGCTTTATTTCATAAGATACCCCTTATTTAGTTTATTTCATAAGTCTAACAGCTTATTAATTACTTGCAGCTTTCAGATTAGTTATGAGATAATTCTTTTAAAAGTCCCGAGTAGTAAGTTGGACGGCTTAAGAGAGAAGCTCGAGAGGGAGTAACTTTTTTTAAGCCAGTAAAAATACTGGGCCATAACCACTTTTTACATCGGGTCTAAAGTGGTCTCTTAAAGTAGCTTGTGATATATATTCTGGTAGTAAAACAAATTTAACGCGGGATGTAAAATTGACTCTTCTGATGCAAGGGCTCATGTACCGCTGCCTCTGTCGTCCGTGGAAGAGGAGGTGGCCCCCCTCCCGCCACCGCATCTAACAGCCGTGGAAGAGGATGTGGACACCCCTCCATTCAGTCATGGAAGAGGAGGTGAACACCCCTCCCATCACCGCCGCCGCCTCCGCGGGCCGTAGAAGAAGAGGTGTTGGAAGAAGAAGAAGCCGACTGTGCCAAAGGGACGAGGTGGCAGCGTCTAGCCTTGGTCGTGTGATTATCACCACCTGCTACGGTCAGCCGCTCCACCGGTCGTGAAAGAGGAGCCATCTATATCGAGATCAACAGAGAAGAATAAGTTTATAAGCATCAAAACGGGCCTAGTCGCAACAACCGCCACATGTTTATAAGCACCAAAATTATAAGCATGTTGAGGTAGAAAACTCATATTCATTTTCACAACGCTAGAATGGAGGAACCACTTTATTTACTAGTGAGCATAGATAGTACACACATCCTGCTACACAAGTACGATTGCATGCATCCATTTTTATTCATAACCCTCCCCGTAGCACTACTCCTACTGATTGCCATCCACTCCAACAGTGCTCACCTCTGCAAAAACATAGAAAATAGCATGAATGAGTATGATGACATACTCAGCAAGCATGCATGAATTGAAAACATATTTGACAACAAAAGATAATCAAGATAAATTAGGATCATTGGACAAAAGCAAAGATACGATTTTTGTTCGGGCAAAAATGGTAGGAGGTAGGGTGCAAGAATCAACAAGAGGACATGGGGACATTACGACACTGTGCTATAGGGAAAAAGAAAGGATTTAGGGTAGGACGCCTTCGATGCTTCTTGTCAACTCCGCAGTAGAAATCCCTCTGCTCGGTATTGTTCCACGCTTCACTCCGCCACGGTCTTCTAGCTGCTAGGCCTCACCCTATATAGAGAGAGCACTTATGGACCGCTTAAGCAATGCGTAGAAATATACGCGTAAGCCTTTCCAGCCCCAGCGACCCAACACGTTAACCGTGCATGCAGTTGGGTCAGCTCCTTTAGGCTAAATGCATGGTACACTCAGTATTCTCTCTTTGCTTCCAAATCTGGGTCAGCGTGGCAGACAGCAAAATATCTAGAGAGGGACCCTCTCTTAGCTTGACTAGGTGCATAGGTCTTTGGAATCCCCTAACTTTCCTAACTTTAGGTAATTGACATGTAGAGCCCATCACATGTGAGACCCACCTGTCACTGACTTAAAGTCAGGAAAGTTAGCATTTATCAAAGTCAGAGGAATCGGTGCTAGGTTGCTACATCCACACCAAAAGCAACCAAAGATTGTGCTCTAACTATAGTTTTTTTTATTCTATATGCAAGACTTATTTAATTACTTTAATTTTCCAATTAATGCACCTTAATTATCATGGGTATTACATGGGTGGCCATAAGTAAACATTTTTACACATCATACCTCTTTATATATTCATAATCCAAACTACAGTATCAACCAAAAGTTGTAGTATGTTTAGGACTGTATTGTGCAACATTTAACATCAATTAAATTTAGTGGCTCAACGACAAGTAAATATTAAAGTATCTCATACTTTTGTCGACTTCATATTTCTGTCTCTTAACAACTTTTTGTACATATCAAAGTTTCTAAAAAGATGCATCGGGATACTGTGTTGTAATTATAGGAAATTGTTCGATTAAACTAATTCAATAATAAATCATGAACATGGCATAAACAGTGCTAATGACGTACTGAAACTTGATGATAAGACTACGTACTAGCCATATAGTAGAAACATCTACACATGTGACTAGTACTACAAACATGGAAATAATTAGGAGAGGTATGAACACATCATACCCGACAGTTGGCCAATTGGCCGAATCAGAAGCAACAGCGTCATCGGCAGCCCTCCTGTCAGCGGCACCTACACGCAGCGCAGGAGGCGAGAGGTCCAACAGAAACGCGCACAATTAATTCTTTTAAGGCAAATGAATTCTGGAAACGGTCGTACTTAAGAGCACTTAAGACAGACGTTTCAACTTCGTATTCATTTTCCATTAAGGAAAAAAAGTTTCATGACCGTACACATTTTATTCATGCCTGACAAAAAGAATACATCGGCTCGGCGAGATTCCCGCAACCCGCGGCGCGTCGTGACTGTCATGATGAGGCGAGGCGTGGCGAGGTGGGCGGCGGCGGAGGAGCGCGTGTGGTACACAACCATTCTCCTCATACCTCACACCATCTCATACTAGTAGTAGAATGCCTCAGTATATAACCTGGTGCACATCTCATCCAACTAGCAGTATGAGACTAAACTCCCACCACATGCCATGATAATATGGGCCTTACGGATTTTTCAGGAATTGATAATGGGCTAAAAGCCCCAATATTTCAGCAATCCCCCACCTGATCCCAAAGACCAATGAAGTTGTCATCCGTTCCAAACATTGTTTTGATATACCAGTATTTTCAGTAGGGACCTGTTAAGGTTGAACTTTCCTAGAGCAATCAACTACACTCCTTCACAACTGACAATGGACTAGGCCTTGAATTGTCAGTTTGGCGTAAAGTAGTTTCACCAACTGTCTTACCAGTACTAGTATACCGAAGGCTGACTGAAAGGGCATGGCGCCCCCATGTATGGTTTTGCTAATTAATGACAATCCCTATAAACTAATGATTGTATTGAGTTATACTTGCAGTGTTTGGTCATAGACCTTGCTTGATATCCATATGTTGGATTCATGGTTGATACCATATACCTAGCCTAAGTGTTGGTTGTGCCAATCGGTAGTACCGGCCAGCCATAACCGGTAGTACCGATTAGCACAATCAGCACTGACTACCTCCTGTCGTTTTCACTTAGTTTCCCGGTACCTAACCGGTAGTACCGACTGGCCGGTAGTACCGATTCCCAATCGGTAGTACCGACTGGCACGAATTATGTGCCCAATGGTCACTTATTGGTGAGGGGTATAATAGGGGGTCATCTTCCCCATTCAGCTAGAGCTTGCTCTCTCTCATATGGAGCATATTGCAAGTATCTATTGAAGAAAAGGATTATGTGATTATTATGGTTATCTTCAAGACATCATGTAATCAAGAGAGAATAAAATATACAAGGTTGATCAAGATGTTTGATCAACACACAAAGCTACAAGATGTATCAAGTGGGATCATGTATCACTTGGTGTGGTAAGCACTTGTCCATATAGCTTTGTGAACTAACCCATGATCTATGTGTGTGGTTTGTCTATGTGGGGTTAGGTACATTTCTATGGGCTTGCATCAAATGAATATTCATCTAGCCTATGAAGGATGACGTCAAGTGGGGATCGTCATCAAGGTTGAAGTGCAAGTTCAAGAGAAGCATCTCTAAGAAATCTTATGCTTGAAGCTTGCAACCCATTTGGAGAAAATGGTCATGTGGAGATGTGCCTAAACTAGACTCTCCCATAGTGGAGTATGGGGGAGCAATATGTGAGTCTTCACCAAGTGAAGCTGTGACGCCCTAAAATCGGGACTATGTAGATTTAAGCGTTCCCGCCGAAATCCGCATAATAACGATTTTAGGTCGCCCACCAGACATAATGTGCACGCCGAAACATGCGCATTATGTGGGTGGAATTGTGATAACATTACAACAGTTCCGATACATCCACAAATACAACAAAGATATAAATACAACAACGACTCGAACGAGTCAAGATACAAAAGATACAATACAAAGATGCAAATGACAGCGGAAGTAAGACAGTATCCATCTAAGGATAAGATGCAAATTGGACTAAGAGTTCCGAAGATAAGCGATGGCGCCATATCCCTGCCCAGCCAAGCCGGAGGGATTCCCAAGCTAACGTCGTCAGACTTCAAACCTATTGACTGCACATAAAGCACATCCCAAAAGAGGGTCAGGGCACTCCCTGGCAAGCAAAACCGACTTGCCTACTTTCTACACCATCTCCCAAAATATAGGGGATGTGGACTTAGCGGCAGCAGCACTAGCAACCTAAAGAGACACGCTACAACTTCCGTCTAATCAGAGAGGGATAAGAGAGCGCATAAGTAAACATCTACAACTACCACCAATCATAACCCATTCTCGAATTAACCCCCTCACCCAAGTATGAGGAAGCAATTCGGGAAACTCACACGTTGAACAGTTTTAATTATAATTTATGGTGAAAATAATTCTATATTACTAGTCAATTTAATTAACATTAATTAGGTGCAAGTTGTCTAGATCTTGTTAGCCAACATCATCACCAAAGTCATCCATAACCGTGGACACGGCTTATCGATAAGATTATACCCTGCAGGGGTGCACTACTGTACCCATACTCGCATGATCAACGCAAGCAAGCATCAGGGCTTCTCAACACGACTTATTCCTTCACTACAGCAAGTCCAAGGGACACCCATATGAGTTGTTACCCGCGTCAGGAGTCCGGCCGAATCTCAATTGTGGACTCATTTGTTTGCGACTACGCCACCATGCGGCTCAAACCACAGTAGGAACTGTCCGCTTCGTGTCGTACCGCACCTATATGACCCCCCGTAACACATAACCTCTCATCATCATCATCATCATCATGCACATGCATATGAGCAAATGGAAAACCCGAACTACTTGCGGCACATGGACAAGCTGTAGATCCTTCAAAGTCGAGGGGGGCTCCATAGGGCCTCCCACAAGTGGTTAGTGCGCTCAAAATTGGATCCGAGGACAAAATCTCAGTTCCTAGGTCGACACTGAGCAGAACAAAGCACCTCGCAAGGCCTTCCGCCTGGTGTCTGTGACGCCCGAAAATCGGTACTATGTAGATTTAAGCGATCCCGCCGAAATCCGCATAATAACGATTTTAGGTCGCCCACCAGACATAATGTGCACGCCGAAACATGCGCATTATGTGGGTGGAATTGTGATAACATTACAACAGTTCCGATACATCCACAAATACAACAAAGATATAATTACAACAACGACTCGAACGAGTCAAGATACAAATGATACAATACAAAGGTACAAAAGACAGCGGAAGCAAAAATAGTATCCGACTACGGATAAGATGCAAATTGGACTAAGAGTCCTGAAGATAAGCAATGGCGCCATATCCCTGCCCAACCAAGCCGGAGGGATTCCCAAGCTAACGTCGTCGGACTTCAAACCTGTTGACTGCACATAAAGCACAACCCAAAAGAGGGTCAGGGCACTCCCTGGCAAGCAAAACCGACTTGCCTACTTTCTACACCATCTCTCAAAATATAGGGGAGGTGGACTTAGCGGCAGCAGCACTAGCAACCTAAAGAGACACGCTACAACTTCCGTCTAATCAGAGAGGGATAAAAGAGCGCATAAAGTAACCAACTACTACTAACACCAAACATAACTCATTCTCGGATTAACCCCCTCAACCAAGTATGAGGAAGCAATTCGGGAAACTCACACATTGAACAAATTTTAGTTACCAGTTATTGTGAAAGTAATTCTATATTACTAGTCAGGTTAATTAACAATGATTAGGTGTAAGTTGTCTATGATCTTGTTAGCCAGCATCATCACCAAGTCGTCCATAACCGTGGACACGGCTCATCGATAAGATTATACCCTGCAGGGGTGCACTACTGGACCCGTACTCGTTCGATCAACCCCAAAAGCAAAGCCAGAAGCTAGGGCATCTCAACACGGCAAATCTCTTCTCTACAACCCATCCAGGGAACCGCATGATTGTGTGCACGGCTAATCAGGTCCAGTGCCCGCGGGATCGACCTTCATAGCACTCTAAGAACGTGCCACCCTATATGAGAATCGACTACTCCATCATCATGAGATCGTTATGTAACCATATGCATGCATCAAATGGAAAGCCCGAACTACTTGCGGCGCCCTGGATAAGAGGCGGATTAGATCGAAGCCGCGGGGGGCTCCATAGGGCCTCCCACAAGCGGTTAGTGCGCTCAAAATTGGATCCGAGGACAAGAACTGAGTTCCTAGGTCGACACTTAGCAGAACAAAGCACCTCGCAAGGCCTTCCGCCGGTGCCTTATCTTTTAATTATAATACCCCAATATAGGAACAACATTTTATTAAGGTAGAATAATCTATCATACTAAGCAGATGAAACATAAGACCAACAGACGACTCGCACAAACAACTCTAAGCATGCGCTACGACTCGCAAGGCCAACAGATAAACATGCAACAGGTATTAGGATGTGGGGATAAAGCTGTATAGGCTGCAGGATAAACATGTGATGGGATCGCGATAAGAATCGAATACTAGGGTAGCAGAGATCAACGGCAGGAATGAAAGACAATGTATAGGTAAACAAGCAAACTTTGCTTGCCTGGAATCCCGCATGGAAGCAGATCTTGTCGGTGCTCACACATCTCAACGTAGTATCCGCGAAGAAGCAACAAACACTGGAAAGCGTAAAAGATGCATCTTATAACTACGGCAAAATATCCAGCATGATCATATGAGAATGATGCATGGCATGGCAATATGCAATACAATGCATGTAATTCCAAATTAAGCGGGAAAGCAACCCCGGCAATTAATATTTTAGGTGCAAGTTATTTATTTACCAGCAATATTAAATGTTGGACAACATGGCAACACATGGCATGGATGATCTAATTAAATTAAATGGAATAGGGCATTATATATTTATTACCCCTAACATTTCATATTTAATTATTTAGTTGCAATTAACAAATTATACTAAGCAATTAAAATAACAGATGCAAAATGGCATACAAATGGCATATTAATATTCCTTGCATTTTTCTGATATTAAAACATATAAAGATTATTTTAATTGGAGTTATAAATTAAAAGTATTAACATTTTAGTTTTAGGGTTCTTTCTGTAAATTAGAGGGACCTATCTCTGATGGAAAAGTATTGGGGAGGGCTCTGTGCAGAAAACAGGGACTGCAGGGGGTTGGGCGCAAAGATCCAGATCTGGATCTGATCTTTTTGTCACCGAGGCAAAGCTACCCAGGGACATTGACATGCGGGCCCGGCGCCACGCTGGTGCGCACGTGTGTGTTGTGCATGGTGTTCTGTCGCTGACCGGTGGGACGCTTCTGTCAGCGAGAGAAAAGAATAAAAAATGCCTCCTTTCTCCAACGCGGCCGGGGGATTCGAACCCGCGATCTCACTCACGGATACGGGTTCGGTGGTGCTAGCCACTAGGGCGGGGTGGTGTTACTGATTAGATACACGCCCGACTATAGAAGAAGTGAGCGTACGAGTTAACTGAACCTCGAGCTTCAGATTCAGAGACCGGCGACGGACAAGAACCTCCCGTCACGGAGACGTGCGCGACCTGCGGGTCCGCAGCGAGGCGTGCGTGTGGTGCTGGGCTCGGAGAGATGCCGTGTGTGCGTGGGATGAGAAGCAGCAGGGGAGGCTACAGCGCCGTGCTCGAGCGGAGCTCGTTTTCTCGGCCATGGCGGACGGAATCGGCGGGCGTAGACGATTCCGATGGATTCTTCACGGATTCTAGAAGGGGAGAGTGGGAAAAGGGAGAGGAGCTCACGGGGAGGTTGCTGGAGGCGTTGCTCGGGGTCGACGACGACCGTAGCCGGCGAATTTCGGCGGAGGAGATCACCGGAGTTGAGGAAGGCGGGGACGCGTGCGACGTGCTGGACGATCCCCTGCTCGATTCTTTCGGCTTGGGGGAGGGAGACGACGAGACGCAACTATGGGGGTGCTCCATGGTTCTTCGACGGCAGCGTGGCAGTGGCGCGACGACGAGGTGCTCCGGTGAGTTTTTGGTGGAGAAGAAGCAGAGGAGGGGATCGGGGAAGGAGAGGGTGGCAGCGGCGCGAGGGAGAGGGAGGAGTGGGGGGTAGGGTTAGGGTTCGGGCAGAGGAGGGGAGAGGAGGCTAAAAGGAGGGGGAGTGGTTGAGGAGGTGGGGGCTGCCATGGCGTCACGCCATGTGCGTCTCCTCTGCGATTTGTTGACCGTACGGAGAAGAAGGGGAATGGGAGAGTGGGCCGGCCCAAGAGGGAGAGGGGAAAATGGGTCAGGGGTGGGGTTTGGCCCAGGTAAGGTATTTTTTTCTGCCATTTTTATTTCTTTTATTTAATTTAAATATGTTTTGTGTTTTTAAAATAAAATAGAGAAGAAAACATATATAACTTTTGGACAAATAATTATTATTTCAAAATACACCATTTAATAAATTAGTTTGAATATTTGAAAAGAATTTAAATACCACATTTAAATTAATTTGATTTGCAATTAGATTTAAAAGTGGAATTTGAATTTGAAAGGTGTTGAATTAAATTTAAATGCAATTAAACAAATGAAAAGACAAATGCATGATGATACGATGATATGATGATGCAAAAGAAAAACAAACAAAAAAAACTAAATTGGGATAAATCCCGGGGCGTTACAGTGTCTTATCTTTTAATTATAATAACCCAATATAAGACAATATTTTATTAAGGTAGACTATTCTATCATACTAAGCAGATGAAACATAAGACCAACAGATGACTCGCACAGTCAACTCTAAGCATGCGCTACGACTCGCAAGGCCAACAGATAAACAAACAACAGGTGATGGGATGTGGGGATAAAGCTGTATGAGCTGCAGGATAAACATGTGATGGGATCGCGATAAGAATCGAATACTAGGGTAGCAGAGATCAACGGCAGGAATGAAAGACAATGTATAGGTAAACAAGCAAACTTTGCTTGCCTGGAATCCCGCATGGAAGCAGATCTTGTCGTTGCTCACACATCTCAACGTCGTATCCGCGAAGAAGCAACAAACACTGGAAAGCGTAAAGATGCATTTTACAACTACCGCAAAAGATCCAGCATGATCATGGGGCAGATGTATGACATGGCAGGATGCAATGCGAGATGCACTTAATCCAAATTAAGCGGAACCGGGATTCCGACAATTAATATTTAGGTGCAATTTATTTATTTACCAGCAATATTAAATGTTGGTTAGCATGGCAACACATGGCATGGGTGATCTAATTAAATTAAATGAAATAGGGCATTATATATTTATTACCCCACACATTCCATATTGAATTATTTAGGTGATTTGCTACACCCGCAAACCGAAGAGATGCAATACATATAATTATGATACAAAATGCACAAGATAGATGACATTTAATAAAATAGGTATAGGATTAGGGTTTGGGTCCGTACGTCGGATCGGGTGATCTAGGGTTCGGAACCGACGTCTTCGGTCCGTAGAGGAAGTAGTCGTCATCGGGGAAGTAGTCGTCGCGGAACCGGGGCATCGTCGTTTGTCGGTGTCGTGGAAGTGGTCGGGGTAGTCGTGGCACGTAGGAGCTCGACAATCGAACACCGGAAAGAAACGCGCACGGGCGGGCACGGCAACACGGACACGAACAGTTACGGCGACGCGATACCGGAGGGAGCACACGCACGCGCACAGGCAGCACCTCGAAGGGTGGACAAAACGGACAACAACTGCAACATCAGATGTTTTGCGGGCATTCCACCGAGCACCTTGCGGGCGGCGGACGGAAGGAGGCGGAGGCGCGCGGCGGCGAGCGGCGCGCGACGGAGGCACTGCGTGGGCGGCGGCACGGACGCGCATGGCGGAAGGGGAGCGCGGCGGCGGCGAGCGGCACGGCGGGACGGCGGCTGCGGTCGGAGTAGAAGGAGCGCGGGCGCGCGGCGGCGGTGGACGCGGCGGTCCGGGGGTTGGCGCCGCGCGGCAGCGAGCGCACGCGCGGCCGGAGGGCGCGGCGGCGAGGAGCGGCCGGCGGGAGGAGGCGACGGTGGCGCAGGGAGCTCGGGCCGGCGGTGGCTCGGGCCGGCCGGCGGTGCGGCGGCCGGAGCCGTGGGAGGCGCAAGGGCCGGAGTCGGCCGGAGCAGGGGGAGGCCGGGGTGCGGGCGGAGGAGGCCGGGGGCGGCCGGCTCGGGGCGCCGGGCGGCGGGGACGGCGCGGCAGGCGGCGGGCGCGGGCCGGGGCGGCGCAGGGCGGTGGCGCGCTCGGGGCGCGGCCGGAGGCGCGCGGGCGGGAGGCGGCGGAGCACGGGGGCGCGCGGCGGGGATGGGGAGCCCGGGCTCGGGAGGAGCTCGGGTCGGGCGGATCGGGGCTGGGTGGAGGCGCACAGGCTGGGGCGCTGCGGGAGGAAGAAGGAAGAGAAGGAAAAAAAAAAGAAGAAAAGAAAGGAAAAAAAGAAAAGAAGAGAAAAAGGAAGGGGGAAAAAGAGAAAAGGAAAAAAGGAGAAGTGGAGGGGGGCGGCTGCAAAGTTGCAGGGGGTGGGAAACAAGTTTCCAGGTGGAACCCTAGGGTTTGGGGTTAGATGGGCTTGGGCTTTTATTTCTCCCACATTTAATCTTTTCTGTTTTATCTTTTTAAAACAAAAACGAAAAGGAATTTGAATACGAAACCTTTACAAAATATTTTTAGTTTTGAATAGACAATTTAATAAACTAGTTTTTAACATTTGCAAAACATTTTTAAATAAAACATTTTTAATTAATTTGAAATGCATTTGAATTTAATTATGAAAAATAAATTTAAATGCAACAATTAAATTAATGCGATGCAATGCAATGCGATGCTATGTCGATGCAAAAAGAAAACTCACAAAATAAAAGGGGATAAATCTCGGAGCGTTACAGAAGCGCAATCAAGATAGGTGATCCACTTGAAGAGATCAAGATCTTCATCATCTAGCTCAACTGGAATGCGCAAGGCAAAGGTATGATCTAGATAGATGTATATGTTAGATACCGTACTATCAAGAGGGGCTCTCAACTAAGCTCTATCGTATCTATCGGAGAGAGAGCTCAAACCTTTGCATACTTGCCATCATCATCTCTTTTAGTTCTTATTTGGATTTTCTCCTTGTGAGGTTTTGGTGCTTGACGTGTTCTACATGGCAAGACCAAGTTCACCAAAAACGGATTTCCTATGGAAAACTTCTTGCGTTTTTGGTGTTGGAGTTTTTACTGGTTGTTCTTTAATTGAGAGATAACATCTTTCATCATTTTGTTTTTACTACTATGATGGACTATGATGTTTCTCTGTATGATCTTATAATGCTCGTTGTAACAATTTCAACGAGCCCAAAAACATCGAAAACGGAGTCCAGACGATCAAGATATGCTCGTTTTCGTGTTTGGTTTTTCAGCAGTTTTTGTGATGGTCGGTAGTGCCGGCCCAAATTCGGTAGTACCGGTTATTCGGATGCGTACTGACTATCTCAGCCTAGTTGGACCAGCAGTAGCGGACCGGGTTCGGTAGTACCGACCGGGGACGAATCTGGGGCCAACGGTCACCCATTTGGGTGGCCTATATAAGGGGTCTTCTTCCCCAAAGAATCCCCACCTCTAGAGCACGAATTTGACCACCATTGTTGACCTTCCCAAGCTCTTCTAACTCTCTATTCCTTCAATGGTTCTTGCTATTTCTTGAGGGAAAAGAGAGAGGAGATCTAGATCTATTGTTCCACCAATCCATTCCTCCTCTAAGTGAAGAGAAGTATTTTGATCTAGATCTTGAAGTTCCATTTGTTGAGTTCTTCTTTGTTCTTCCTCTCCTCTCCCCCCCCCCCATAGCATTAGTTGCTCCCATAGCATTAGTTGCTTTGGTGGGATTTGAGAGTGAAGTATTTTGAGCACTTCTTGTGTTCTTACCCATTGCATCGGTTGCATCGATTTGAGTTCTCCACGGTGATACGTGGTGATTGAAGTTGAGAAGCTTATTACTCTTGGGTGCTTGGGTGCCCTAGAGCTTGTTCCTCTTGGGTACTTGGGGACCCTAGACGGTTGTGGTTTATCTCAGAGTTTTGGTGGCTCACGGGATTGTTGGGAGGCTCCAATTAAGTTGTGGAGTGTGCCTCAACCTTGTTGATTCGTGTGGCTTTGAGAGTCGCGGGAATTCGGTGGGAGCCTCCAATTAAGTTGTGGAGTGTGCCTCATCCTTGTACGGGTTCGGTGACCACCTCAAGTGTCCCATAGTGGTTCCTGGTACTCCACATTGGTGGAGGCACGAAGTGAAGGGCATATGCCCTAGAGGCACTTATAAACATAGTTTATTGGCAATATCCCAATCGTTCTTTATATGTTTTATACCATGCTATAACTATATTAAGCGAAAACATTAATACAGGTGTGGTAGATAAACAACCAGGTCCCTAGTAGCCTCTACTAAGACTAGTTTCGTTGCGCGATTGATGATCGAGGTTTTTCGATCATAGGGCATGGCGCCGGTCGGCAATGGAAGTCATATCGTTAGGAGTAACGATGTGATGGACGTACCCATTATTTATAGGACATAGTCATTACGCCTTAAGACCGTGAGACCAACTCTTATTGTTATTCCTGGAAGATACTTTGATCGCACCAAACGTCGTGTCTTATTTAGTATGAAAATAACGGTGATACTTTTGGGTATCGGAAAGGAGTAGTTGAGACGAGGGGTCAACAACGGGATTTGTCAGTCCGCATAGCCGGATAGATACTCTAGGGCCCACTCGGTGAGATTATGTCAAATGAGTTTGCAAACATGTGACTAGGTCACCAGCTGACATAATATCTTAGACGAGTAGAAGATAGCGATGTCGGTAACGAGATCATGCTAGGTATGGAGATATCTGAGAATGATGCTCGGACACGCTAAGTATCTCCATGACAAAAGCTTTAAGACTATACGTCCAGGTTTGATAGATGAAAGTCATTCGTTATATCACAGGGATTAATTCATGGGGTCCAGGCCTACGAGTTAGTCGTCGATCATAGAGGAGTCTTGATCGTACCTATTATTATATCGAACCGCTAGGGTAACACACTTAAGGGGTTTCGACAAGACAACCGGAAAGGAAAGAGATCACCGGGAGCGTCCCGGGAGGGGTCCGATGGAGATCGGGCAGCGCCGAAAGAGTTTTCGGAGCTAGGAAAAATTATATATATTATGTTTGATATTAATTAGTGTAATTAATATGCAAATATGATTTTATATATTTATTTTCGGATTTATTTAGCCTGATTTCCCTAAATGGGCCTTCTGGTCGAAAGAAGGCCCAAGAGGGGGGAAAATCCCTAGGGGATTCGGTGGGGGCTAAGGTGGCCGGCCTAGATGGGCCAAGGGGCCCACCAGGGGGCCGGCACACCAAGGCTAGCCGCACCAGGCATGTGGGGATAGTCCCACATTGCCTGGCTGACAAGGTTGGCTCCCCCTGGGAGCCTATATAAGAAGGGGCACCCCTGGCCTTTTAATTCACCAATTAATTCCCAATTTCTCTCTCGATCTCGTGGTTCCCTTGTCGGAGCCGCGCCGAGTAGAGGAGGGGGATCTCTTCCACCATAGCCCGCTGCCGCGCTGCTGGTGTTCCGGTCCAAGTCTTCCGCTGCTCGTCCTTGACTGGAGCTTCGGAGGCCGTCGTCTCCACCGTATGTGTGTGACTCCCTGCGAGGTGCTGCGCTAGCGGTACTCGGAGGCCTACTTCCTCCACCCGACCTCGGGGTCATCTTTGTCGTCTTCGTCGCGCCGAGTTCTCCGCGACCTAGAGGTCGGCTACGGCGTCTTCATCGTCAACGCTTGTGCGGGAGCGTAATCCCCACTATTCGGTCTACGAGGGTATGTATTCCGATCTCCGCCGTACTACTATATCTGCATAGTGTAGATCTTGGCTAGTTTAAGGATATCGTTGCTAGGAATTTTTTTGTTTTCTGCACACGATCCCCTTCAGTGGTATCAGAGCCGATCTATCGTAGATATAGCTGTACGCTGTTAGAACCCGTGTTCTGCACGGGGGCACCGTTCCTGTTATTTGCTACCCTCTAGCGTGCACTTGTGATTCCAGCGGTATCGAGTTGATGAAGCGGCCCGGACCGACTTTATGCGTACGCTTACGCGAGACTGGTTCCACTACTGACATGCGGCTTGTACCGTATCTGTGGATGGCGGGTGCCTGTTTCTCTCTCTTTAGTTGGCTTTGCATTTTCAATGGAGGGCCCGAAAGTGATGCTTAAACATGCAATTATTGGATCGTTGTTGTGGTCATAAGGTTCGTAGGTATGAAGCGGTTCTATTTACGAAAGCCCCAAGCCACGTAAAATATGCAAAAGATAAAGTTGAAGCGTCTAACTTTATTTTGTAGGGGGCTATGTGATATGGTCAAGGTAGGTTTATTAAATTGTTTATAAACTGCGGGCGCCAAGAGGACCATGGCGCAATGGACTATATCACATTGCATTACATTTGATGTTTTGTGTGCATCTTATATTGTGTGATTGTGTGTATAGTATACATTAGTTACACGGCGGTAGCTAAATAAGATGATCCCTTCAAAATACCACTAGTGTTCTCCCTCCAACGCGCACCACCAAGAAAGTTCTACGTTATGAGGCAGGCCGTGATGATCGGGTGTCAGACATCTCGTCGTTCGCATACAGTGGGTGTAAGCCATGTTGCACAAGCGTCAGCGTGGAGGTTTTTGGTGGCGAGCCTAGCATATTCAGAAATATGGCCTCGGAACAGGGAGACCGAAAGGTCGAGCACGAGTCACAAAATTGGTGTGGCGGACTTTTGTCTACTCTTGAAGTTGTGCCGCCGGCTCTGATGATGAGGGGTGGTGCAATGGATGGGGTCGTGTAATCGCTTAAACGACCAGGAGGGATGTTCGTTTGAGTGGGAGTTCGGATAGTTATTTTCTAAAATACTAGAACTCAGAATATAATGAACAGAGTCTGTTTTGCAAACCTTTGTAGATATTAACCATTGTGATAGCATCTTTTCAAATTAGGCGCATTCCTGCGATTGAGAAACTTAAAAAATTGGGTCCAAACTTCATAGTTTTATACTTTAGCTTGAGGATACTCCTTGTTTAAACCGTTAGCTCTTTGTGATACAATACCCGCTAGGAGATAAACCCGGAGATTCCGCTAGCAAAAGATAATTTGTATTATCGGATTTTGAGCGGATGATATCATCATAGTCCAGTGTATGCTATGATCTCTGCCATAGAGAACCAACGGTGGGTACGAGTTATTGGATCGCGGACATATGATATGGTCGCTAAAACTCGGGGTACCCCTAAAGTTGGATTGATGAAGTTTATCAGTACGTTGACTGATTGTCTTCTCAACCAAGATGGAAGAGAATGCACACATTGAGGGAGCACGTGGCGGTCATGCTTAATGACATATGTTCATGATTAATGAACATTGAGACGACTCGCTCAGCTCAATCACTGGATGACAGACATCGTTGCCAAGTGCAAATCCTCTGTCATAGACTATGTCATGCAAGGGGAATCGTTCACCTTCATGGTTCTTGATTACGGTGGAAGTATCAAGAAGATGAAACAGATCGCCGGAAGTCATCAATGATGATGGTGTATATATAATATACATGTTATGAATGTTTTAGCTAAGCAAGTGCTCGCAGTGGTGACTAAGTCTTGAACTAGTCATGTTTTGTGAAAAACTAGGTTTACTGCTTGAGTAGCTTGAAAGGATGAGGCGACATTGCGTGTTGATAACGGCAGTCAAGTTGTTGTGACGGCCATAGACACTCTCCCTCTAGATCTACCATTTGAATAAATTCTTTATGATCGGGTGTTGGTATGATCGTTACGAATGTGTCTCCTCTAGCGAGACACTTGTTCATACATGATAGTGACAAATTGGTGTCCTATATTTATGAAGTAATGATCATATGCCGATTTGAATTTAGATGGTAGAAGCTCCCACATTCATAGTATTAATGCCAAAGGATACAAACTTAATAAAGACACCACATATGTGTGGCACTACCGTTTAGTCATGTCAATGTTATATGCATTAGCTCCACACTGGATGGACCTACAAGTTCTAAGATTTGATCTTTTGACACTTGCAAAATTAACTGTGACACCGTTTTCGGAAAACGGGCATATAACTTATTGATAGTCATACATGGAGATGTATGTGGTTCAATGAAGTAATTGACGGGTAGTGGAGACCTTTATTTTGTGAACTTCACTGAACGTTTTGAGTATAGCTTGTTGATGCATATGGGTGTATGTGAATCAATGAAGTACTTTAACGTGTAGTGGAAGTCTTTATTTCCGAGTAGATATATGGATATCCACTCCGGGGAATGTTAGTCTGAATTTTTGATTCGATCAAACGAAGTTCAGAATGAAGTAGGAAATAAACTTAACAAGAAAATTAAATTCCCGCGATGCAAATCGAGGAATGAAGATTTGAGTTATAATGTTGGCACATCATTGGAAGACTTGTGAGAAGAGTTCCACAAATTACGTCGCATGGAACACCATAGTGTTATGGTGTGTTAGGACGTCGTAATAACACTCTATCGGATAGTGTGTGGTAAATAAATCTCTTACCGAATTATTGTGATCATTAGAGTCATATGGTAGAAACGTAAACACTCACGTTAGCAAATAGGGAAACCATTTGAATCCATGGAGACAATACCATACGAGTGATGGCATGGCTTTTAGCCTGGATTGTCGTTTCAGCAATTTAGTGTTTCGATGTAATCGAACCTAAAATGGATTAATCTTTGTAGTACACCCTACCTAAAGAGTTAGTTGGGTACATGTCTCACAACATAGGCAAAATCTTTGCCTGGATATACCTTGCGAAAGAAATAGTATCTTGTCTGAGGGTATAAGTGAGAAAGAAAGTAGAGCGAGACGAAGGTAGTGAACTTCCTCTCCAGACATCAGAGTGGCGCAATCGAAAGTGTTTTCGGTGTCAGGCTCCACAGCTTGAAAAAGCTGATGATTCAAAATCATGATGTTCTGAGCTCATACTAAGAGCGTAGGTATACGAGGTTGTGTTCCACACTGTGTGTTACGACAATCTTGTTATGAAGGTCATATTAATGGAATATGATAGACCTACAAACTACGAAGAAGAGATGGTGAACCTAAGTCCGAGAAATGGCTATGAGTCATTTATGATCCGAAATAAAATCCATATACGATTACCAGGTAATGACTTGGGAGATCTTCTTGATGGCATTTAGTATATGGAGTTTTATGAGAGAGTAGACATTGAGCAGATTCGATTTGTCGTGAAACAGTTCCGACAGACCACATGAGAGTTTTGTCTCAAGTGGCGAAGCCTAAATCTATTCTGGGTCGTTTAGCAATTACTATAATTTCGAATGAGAAATTGATAGATGGATGAGAAAATCATGGTTCTTAATAGTGTCATTAAGAATGGTTTGTAATCCTGAGGATGCTAAACATGTATGCAAAATTCGGTGGTCCATTCATGGGCTGAAGCAAGCATATCGGAGTTGGAGTCTTCACTTTGATAATGTGATCAAAGGATTTTGGAGTTGTCCAAAATAGTTGAAGAAACCTACATTTGCAAAGAAGTGAGTGGGAGCAAAGTAGCTTTCCTTGATCTTATATGCGGAAGGCATATTTGAGTGGGAGCTAAGTAGCTTTTCCTTGATCTTATATGCGGAAGGCATATTTGAGTGGGAGCTAGGTGTCATTTGTGATTCTGTATGTAGCGACATATTGAATGACACAGATCCTCTAGTAGAGTGTAAAGGATTATTTAAGTGATTAAATTTTCTATGAAATGAAGTTAGGAGTATTAGGCATCCGATTTATAATTGTATAGATCAGAAGGGGCTTAATAACATTAAGTCGGAGCATTTCCTAAGTCAGGATTCTGAAGTGTTTCAGAAAAGGACAAGCGAAGAAAGAGGTTCTTGCTTGTATGACTAGGTAAAAGATTAAGTTAATCTTGGCTTTTTCAGTGATAGAAAATGATGTTCGACATTCTCTATGTATCAGACATAGAGTCTATCAGGCTGAAAGCTCGACTTGGTGTGACCCGAGTTCTTGGTTAAAGAACAGGTTCTAGAGTGATCCTTGTGTGGATCAATGAACAAACGTTAAGTTTATTCTTCAGTGTCTATGAGAACTGAAGATAGGTTTTCTAGTAACGGGTAAGAGTGGAATGGCAACTTGCCGTAAAGCGGTTACGATGATGCAAGTTATTACACTGACCCATACGACTAGAAATCTCATATAGGAGATGTCCTTTATTTTGAAGATAGACATGGTTAGTTTGCGAAGTCGTATATGAATGCACTGTCGCACAATCTACATAGGTATAGAAATATATCGCGACTTTAGAAGTAGCAAGTGTGATTGGACTGAGCAGTTTTCCGAGCGTAGGTGGTCCCCTTAATAGATCTCTTCGACTTTTAAGGCGCATGCTACGCGAATGCTCGAGTCTCACTCCATCCACTGGGATATATTTCACCGTCATCGTAAGATACGGGTTTATGTCAAAACTAGGTGACATAGAAGTGTTGCAAAGCACATATAGGTCTCAATGTGTGAGGTCTATTGGCTGTATTCCTCTTCCACGAGGCGAGCAGGCACCAAGATGCTATGGGTGTTGAGCTTTTACCAGGTTGTAAACTAGATTAAGTGTTACTCTAGTGCAAGTGGGAGACTGAAGGGCATATGCCCTAGAGGCACTTAATAAACATAGTTTATTGGCAATATCCCAATCGTTCTTTATATGTTTTATACCATGCTATAACTGTATTAAGCGAAAACATTAATATAGGTGTGGTAGATAAACAACTAGGTCCCTAGTAGCCTCTACTAAGACTAGTTTCGTTGCGCGATTGATGATCGAGGTTTTCCGATCATAGGGCATGGCGCCGGTCGGCAATGGAAGTCATATCGTTAGGAGTAACGATGTGATGGACGTACCCATTATTTATAGGACATAGTCATTACGCCTTAAGACCGTGAGACCAACTCTTATTGTTATTCCTGGAAGATACTTTGATCGCTGACGAGGCGTTAACTCGACAAGTCCCAGGGTTGTGCACCCCGGGTTGATTGATGGGGAGAGAGATGAGTGCAAGGTGATCACGACGGCTGACAAGCGAGGTTTACCCAGGTTCAGGCTCCCGGAGGATAACACCCTACTCCTGCTTGTCTGGTTATTGATGCGAGTAGCGATTACAATGGCGAGATTGCCATCTCGCTAGGGTTTGTCGTAGTGGTTATGAACGTGTCCTCTAGGACGGGCAACCCTCCTGGCTTTATAGGTAGCCAGGTCTCGGGTGGTTGATACAGATACGGTAGGTTACAAGACCTAACCGAGTTGGACTAGGGCACAAGGTACCCCGAGTGGGCCTTCCGCGGGCCTTTCCATCCTTGACGCGGCCCAGGTAGCCTTATGGTGGGCTAGTCGAAAGGTAGCCCCACGTCAGTAGCCCCCGAGTGCTTGGTCGAAGCGTAGAGTCGAGCAAAGGACTTCTTCCTCCTGGACGCGCCATTGGATTGCTTGATCTTGAGCTTGAACTCGATTTCTTCAGTCGAACAAGCCTCTCCCGATGGGAGTAACGTTTGCAGTTGAATTACTTTGTCTTGTTCGTTCTGTGAAGCCTGCTTCTGTTCGGCCTGTTGGCTTACATGTAGATTTGATTTCGGCTGCTTGAGCTTACTCAACTGTCTTTTCCACCCGAATGGATGTTTCGGGTTCTCAGATTGGCACTCTGTCTTGTTCCTGAAAACGATAGTTAAGGAAATTCGACTCCGGCCGTTGAGGGCTTACAGAGGATGCTTTAGCCGTTAATGCTTCGACTGAGTCTATTGGGAGCGCGAACAGTGCTCCCGATGGGAGTAGCCCCCGGGATTAAGCTGAATTGCTTGTAATTGAGGTTAATCTCAAAAACTTCTCAGTCGAAAAGAGATCTTTGATACCCTCCCATTTAGGAACTCGCTGATGGAACTACTGTCCTTTTTTATTCGAGTGCTCATTCAGCCCGACGGCCTACTTGGTGGATTCGACAAACATATCGAGTATTTGCTCAGCCAAACGGCCTACTGCATTGTTGAACCTGTATGGCGCAGCCCCCGAGTGTTCGAGTGCGGCCTAGGTTTTCTTGTTGGACCTGTATGGCGCAGCCCCCGAGTGTTCGAGTGACGGCCTAGGTTTGACTTAGACCTGTGCGGCGTAGCCCCCGAGTGCTTCGGGTGGCGGCCAAGGATTTTTCGAGTTATACCTGTATGGCGCAGCCCTCGAGTGCGTCGGGTGACGGCCTAGGTTTGACTTAGACCTGTGCGGTGTAGCCCCCGAGTGCTTCGGGTGGCGGCCAAGGATTTTTCGAGTTATACCTGTATGGCGCAGCCCCCGAGTGCGTCGGGTGACAGCCTAGGTTTGACTTAGACCTGTGCGGCGCAGCCCCCGAGTGCTTCGGGTGGCGGCCAAGGCGAATTTGTTTGTGACCTGTGCGGCGCAACACACGGGAGAGCATCAGGTGTGGACGAGGCGAATTTGTTTGTGCGCGGCGGACTGGAGTCGACGCGGCGGAGTGGTGCCGTAGAGGCAGTCGACGCGGCGGACCGGAGTCGACGCGGCGGAGTGGTGCCGTAGAGGCAGTCGACGCGGCGGACCGGAGTCGACGCGGCGGAGTGGTGCCGTAGAGGCAGTCGACGCGGCGGACCGGAGTCGACGCGGCGGAGTGGTGCCGTAGAGGCAGTCGACGCGGCGGACCGGAGTCGACGCGGCGGAGTGGTGCCGTAGAGGCAGTCGACGCGGCGGACCGGAGTCGACGCGGCGGAGTGGTGCCGTAGAGGCAGTCGGCGCGGCGGACCGGAGTCGACGCGGCGGAGTGGTGCCGTAGAGGCAGTCGACGCGGCGGACCGGAGTCAACGCGGCGGAGTGGTGCCGTAGAGGCAGTCGACGCGGCGGACCGGAGTCGACGCGGCGGAGCGGTGCCGTAGAGGCAGTCGAGGCGGCGGACCGGAGTCGACGCAGCGAAGTGGTGCCGTAGAGGCAGTCGAGGCGGCGGACCGGAGTCGACGCAGCGGAGTGGTGCCGTAGAGGCAGTCGACGCGGCGGACCGGAGTCGACGCAGCGGAGTGGTGCCGTAGAGGCAGTCGACGCAGCGGAGTGGTTGAGGTAGATCTTGATTTGGTCGACCGCGCGACCGAGGTTGGGGTAGTAGACTCGATCCGCGCGGCCGTTGCCGAAATCGTCGATGTAGTCGACGCAGATGCAATCTTTGCGGGTGCAGCGGGCGCGCTCTCCGCGGGTGCGGCAGATGCGATCTTCGCGGGTTCGGCGGGCGCGGCCTCCGTGGGTGCGACAGGAGCGATCTTTGCGGGTGCGATGGATGCGATCTTCACGGGTGGTGACAAAGGCGCGAGGGTTGCCGATTCGGGTAACGTCGCCGCGCGTGGCGTGGTAGTCGCAGACCTGAGTATACCACGACTATCGACGCAGCAGTATATGGAGCCGAAGGTGATGTGTATACCTTTGTCCAGATCGGCGTACACCGAGCGGTGGGCCGGCGGGTGGATGACGTACTCGAAGGAGCCAAAGCGGATCGACTCCCTGGCGGCGCAGACGCCAATCTTCATTGTGGATGGAGCCGGAGCGACCATGATTCCAATACTTGTTTGACTTCCCACAGACGGCGCCAATTGACGAGGCGTTAACTCGACAAGTCCCAGGGTTGTGCACCCCGGGTTGATTGATGGGGAGAGAGATGAGTGCAAGGTGATCACGACGGCTGACAAGCGAGGTTTACCCAGGTTCAGGCTCCCGGAGGATAACACCCTACTCCTGCTTGTCTGGTTATTGATGCGAGTAGCGATTACAATGGCGAGATTGCCATCTCGCTAGGGTTTGTCGTAGTGGTTATGAACGTGTCCTCTAGGACGGGCAACCCTCCTGGCTTTATAGGTAGCCAGGTCTCGGGTGGTTGATACAGATACGGTAGGTTACAAGACCTAACCGAGTTGGACTAGGGCACAAGGTACCCCGAGTGGGCCTTCCGCGGGCCTTTCCATCCTTGACGCGGCCCAGGTAGCCTTATGGTGGGCTAGTCGAAAGGTAGCCCCACGTCAATCGCAGGCACAAGGTACCCCGAGTGGGTTATATCACAGGGATTAATTCATGGGGTCCAGGCCTACGAGTTAGTCGTCGATCATAGAGGAGTCTTGATCGTACCTGTTATTATATCGAACCGCTAGGGTAACACATTTAAGGGGTTTCGACAAGACAACCGGAAAGGAAAGAGATCACCGGGAGCGTCCCGGGAGGGGTCCGATGAAGATCGGGCAGCGCTGAAAGAGTTTTCGGAGCTAGGAAAAATTATATATATTATGTTTGATATTAATTAGTGTAATTAATATGCAAATATGATTTTATATATTTATTTTTGGATTTATTTAGGCTGATTTCCCTAAATGGGCCTTCTGGTCGAAAGAAGGCACAAGAGGGGGAAAAATCCCTAGGGGATTCGGTGGGGGCCAAGGTGGCCGGCCTAGATGGGCCAAGGGGCCCACCAGGGGGACGGCGCACCAAGGCTAGCCGCACCAGGCATGTGGGGATAGTCCCACATTGCCTGGCTGGCAAGGTTGGCACCCCCTGAAAGCCTATATAAGAAGGGGCACCCCTGGCCTTTTAATTCACCAATTAATTCCCAATTTCTCTCTCGATCTCGTGGTTCCCTTGTCGGAGCCGCGCCGAGTAGAGGAGGGGGATCTCTTCCACCATAGCCCGCTGCCGCGCTGCTGGTGTTCCGGTCCAAGTCTTCCGCTGCTCGTCCTGGACTGGAGCTTCGGAGGCCGTCGTCTCCACCGTATGTGTGTGACTCCCTGCGAGGTGCTGCGTTAGCGGTACTCGGAGGCCTACTTCCTCCACCCGACCTCGGGGTCATCTTTGTCGTCTTCGTCGCGCCGAGTTCTCCGCGACCTAGAGGTCGGCTACGGCGTCTTCATCGTCAACGCTTGTGCGGGAGCGTAATCCCCGCTATTCGGTCTACGAGGGTATGTATTCCGATCTCCGCCGTACTACTATATCTGCATAGTGTAGATCTTGGCTAGTTTAAGGATATCGTTGCTAGGAAATTTTTTGTTTTCTGCACACGATCCCCTTCACGAAGGAGATTACGGTGTGCCATTGACGGCTACTCGGGGATCACTTTGTGACTCCGCACCGCTCCAACGGAGACGTAGCTTCCATTGGGAAGTGAACTTCGGGATAAATCATCGTCTCCAAGTGCCTCGGTATTTCTATACCCGAGCTTCTACTTATGCAATTTACTTTGTGATAGTCATCGAGCTTGAAGTAATATATCTTGCTATCACATTGTTGATGTTTAGCATAAGTTGTTGGTGCACATAGGTAAACCTAGTTTGTTTAGGTTTCTTGCTTGATAGATTAAACATTAGTTTTATTCCGCATCTATTCAAGCATTAAACTGTATTAATTTAAATCGCCTATTCACCCCCCCTCTAGGCGACATCTGTGTCCTTTCAATTGGTATCAGAGCTAGGCTCTCTCATTAGTAGGCTTCACCGCCTAGAGAGTAAAGATGTCGACTAGTGGACTAGTGCACAATGTTTTAATTATATTAGATGGCACAAATTATAATGTTTGGAAAATTCACATGCTTGATATTCTTCGGGCCATTGACCCATACATAGAGCGAATCTTAGATATGAGTTTTTCTCCTCCAAGGAATCCAAATAGATTAACCTTATTGGATGAGAATAACTCGTATCTAGATGCTCAAGCTTCTAATGTGATTTTCAATGCTTTTAACGATGTAGTAATTATGTCGGTCTCTCCTTATCGGAATGCTCATGAGCTTTGGACAAATCTTCAAGATAAATATAGTTTCTCCAAGATTGATGGAGATGATTGTTCTCCATCCACCTCCCGTCGTGACGAGTTCTCAACTTCCTCTACTCCTCCTACATGTGGTAAGCCACAAATTGATGCAATGGTGAGTAGTGATAAATATTGTAATGTTGATAGTGAGCTTATTGGTGATGATTTTTAAGCTCTATCTCATTGCAATGATTTATCTTTGGACATAAACACATATAGCATCCAAAATGATATACATGCTTGTGTTGATAGTTCGTGCATATCATGTACAAATTGCTTAATTGATCATCATGATGAAATGCGCTCTATGTCTTGTTGCCTTGATAAAAATGCTTCCATTTCCTCTAGTATTTGTTTGACTAACAATGTAGAGGAAATTGAACACTCGTTGGAACAAGATATGGTTTTAAATGGTGCGTCAAGTAAACGTTCATCATCCACTAATCAATTTTGCCTTATGGCTAAGGCTTCCAAGGTATCCTCTACTTTGGACTCCAATTTATCGCATGATGGTAGTGATGATGATTGTGATGATAGAATGTCTTCTCTAAAAAGTAAAAGTGCAATTGTCTATCATGCTCTAAGTGAATAAAATTGCTTCCTCTAACTTCGTTGAAATATTGACAATTGCAATTGAGAGCAAGAAACTTATTGTTGAGCATGAGGACACCATTGAGAAAGATCTAGACCGTCAACACAAATATGCATATGAGATTGCGGAACTCAAGGAAACTCTTGAAGAAGAACAAACCACTAAGGAGTCTCTTGAGGAGACTTTTGCTCTTGAACTTTCTAGAGTAAAAGTATCCCATGATAGAGCTATTGATGTGGGTAATGATTTAAAAATAAAAATTGTTGAGCTTGTAGAGGCTCATGCTATACTCCTTGGGGATTTTGAGCGCCTAAACAATGACTCTAAGGTCATTAAGGGTGAGCTCATCAAACTCACCGAGTCTCATGCGCACCTTAAAGATTCACACTCAAAAGAGCTTTCCAATTTATCATCTCCTATCCTAATTAATTGTGATGCTTGTCTACTAACTCTACCTCTTGTGAAGCATCCATTTTAACGGAGAATGTTGAGCTAAAGGCTCAACTTGAGGTGCTATCTTGTGGTTATGGAAAATTGAAGGAACTACTGAACGGATAGACGTCGCCTAGAGGGGGGGGGGGGGGGGGTGAATAGGCGATTTAAAACTTTTTCGAGGAGCCGGAATATCCGGTCCAAGAGTGACCGGAAATTCCGAGTAGCCGGAATATCCGGTACACAAATGACCCGGAAATTCCAGTATGCTTGATAAAGGCGGAATAAAACTAGAGGTTTACTTTAACAAGCATACAACCTAGATATATATAAACTAGGCTCACCTATGTGCACCAACAACTTAAGCTAAGCAATACTAGTAACAAGATGATAGCAAGATATATGACTTCAAGCACGAAGGCTATCACAATGTAAAGTGCATAAGAAAAGAGCTCGGGTATAGAAATAACCGAGGCACGCGGAGACGAGGATGTATTCCCGAGTTCCACCCAAAGGTGTACGTCTCGTTTGGAGAGGTGTGCGCAACCACAACAGGTTAGCCGCAACGCCACAAAGGCTCACCTTCTTCTCCTGATGAACTCAACCACAAAAGGTTCGAGTTCACCTTCCACTATTGATCTCCTTTGGGGCGGAGATCGAATCCCGTACAACTCTTGAGGCACACACCCACAACTTAATTGGGGGATCCCAAGTCTTGAGGCACACACCCACAACTTAATTGGGGGCTCTCAAGTGACCACAAAAGGTCTTGGCCACAAAAGGCCGGCCACAAAAGGCGTCTAGGGTCCAAATACCCAAGAGTAACAAGCTCACAAGTAATACCACCACGAATCCTCGTGGAGGGCTCAAACCGATGCAAATGCAATGGCAAGAGCACACGAAGTGCTCAAGTCCTTCACTCTCAAATTCCAACACAACAACAAATGTTTATGGGGGAATAAGAGAGGAAGAACAAAGGAAACCACAAAGGAGTCAACTCCTTCACTCCCAAATCCCACCAAAAGCAACTAATGCTTATGGGGGGAGAAGAGAGGAAGAACAAAGAGGAAGAACCACAAAGGAACTCCAAGAACTAGATCCACTAAGTTCCCCTCACTTAGAGGAAAGATGGATTGGTAGGATTGTAGATCTAGATCTCCTCTCAACTTGCCCTAAAGAATATGGAAGATTCAATGGAGGGATTGAGAGGAAAGTGAGCTTTCCAAGGTCAACAATGGAGTAGGAGAGAGGGGAAAATCGTGCTGCCTTAGATTGGCTGAGGAAGAAGAAGGGGAGGGGTATTTATACCCCTCCAGGAAATATAGCTGTTGGCTGTTCTGACACCCAGAAATTCCGGTATAAGTTAGACTCGGAATTTCCGGTCACCCGGAAATTCCGGTCTAGAGAGACCCGGAAATTCCGGTCACCCGGAAATTCCGGTCTAAGAGAGCTCGGAAATTCCGGCTGGAGTCAGAAGCAAAACCAAACTTTTCCTTAGCCATTTCTGGAGGACTTTTCTGGGGGCACTCGGAAATTCCGGTATATGGAAATTTCCGAGCACAATTTCCGACTGGAGTCAGAACCCTTTTTCTCCTTTCCTTAGCCGTTTTCTTGGATGAGCTGGGGAACCGGAAATTCCGGTAGGGCGGAATATCCGGCCCCAATAATCCGGATCAGCAGAACACCGAAACGAAAACTGCTATAACTTTTGCAAATGAACTCCAAATGAGGTGAGACCAATTTTGTTGGAAAGATTGCATCCCATAAATAGAGTAAAATCTCCACACATGGCAAGGTGTGGGACTTTCCTCAAGGTAGAACCGGCAATATTTCCGCCATCGAAACGCAACAAGTTGTCCAAAGTAAAACCGATTTCGATGAACTAGAGCTTGACATGGAGATGAACCAAGCTCTAATTCCTCACCAACATAAAAGCCAAATAAGAACCAAGAAACATGATATGCCAAGTATGCAAAGGTTTGAGCTCTCCACAAGAATGCGATCAAGTTACTAACTTGAGAGCCCCTCTTGATAGTACGCCTATCTATCCTATAGCCCTATCAAGATCATACCTTTTCCTTGAGCATTCCACTTGAGTTGGATGATGACTATCTTGATCTCTTCAAGTGGATCATCTTTCTTGATTGCGCGTCCAATAAGCTTCAAGAGTCCAACACATGAACTCCACCATTCCATGGATAAGATCTATAGGGATATCTCAATGCAAACATTAGTCCATAGAGATTGTCATTCAATTACCAAAACCACACATGAGGGAAAATGCTCTTTCAACTACATCAAAAGCTCTCGAGCTCTCATGTAGATCTTCTAGTCTCCCATGACAAGCTAAAGATAGCTCACGAGGCTATTATGACAAAGGTAACATCTTGTGACCCTCATGTGGATAATGGCACAACTTCTACTCAACCAAATATTTTATTCCCATGTGCCACTCCTTGTAATTCATCCACTCATAACATTGCTACATCTTGTGATGAATTAATTGCATTGCCTTGTTGCTCTGACAATGAAGCATGTACTTCCTCTAGTCCTTGTGTTGATACTAACCATGTAGAGGAATTAAAATAGCTCAAGGCCAAAGTCACTTCTTTGAAGAAAGACTTGGAAAAGCGTCATGTTGAGAAGTCCACACTTGATAATATGTTGAGTGTGCAAAGACGTCCCAATGACAAGAGTGGACTTGGATTCAACTCCAAAAGCAAGAACAAGTCCACAAATGTCAAGAAGAAGAAGAAGAAGAAGAAGGGCCAAGAACAAGTCAAGAATCCAGCCAACATTACTTGCTTCAAGTGCAAAGTTGAAGGGCACCATGTTAGATCTTGTTCTTTGAAGAAGAAGTCTCTTAGCAAGAAGCAACAAGGGAAGTGGCCTCTTGTTCAAGTTCTTGAACGACCCCTTCCCAAGAACAAACAAGACATTCCTCCTCAAGTTGAAGTTTCCACTAAGCAGAAAGGAGGAAGCCAATGTTGCTACTTATGTCGTGAGAAGGGTCACTTTACTTCTTCATGCACTAGTAGTACCTTATCCAACCTCATTATAATTGATAATGTTTATTCTCTTAGGAAAGATAAGGTAGGCAATGTGTTTGCCAAATATGTTGGTACTCAAAGTGGTGTCAAGAAAAGAACCTTTTGGGTTGCCAAGCCTATTGTGACTAACCTCTTAGGACCCAACTTGATTGGGGACCAACAAGCTATCACTTGATCAATAGGTGTAGAAGGAGGGTATTGGAGACTTGACTACATCATGAAGAACTAAGGGATCTTCATCAATTATATCATCTCAAGCCAAGTCATGGATTACATTGTTCTATCTCATAGCCAATGTTCCTCCTTGCGGTAACTTGTAGTTAAAACATATATACATTGAAAGTTGCTTGCACCCTTGCATGTGTTTGGTTTTGTACCTTGCTAGTGTTTGTATATGTTGTGCTCTCTACTTACTTATCTTAAGTAATTAAGTATGTTTATGTTGGTTTGCACATCATTTATGTGTGGTGTTATGTTGAGCCTTTATATCAACTTACTTATATCTTAATTGGCTCTTGTTGGAGAAATTAATGGACTATACTATTTTGGGGGAGTGGTATGCTTTTTGCTCTTCACAATCCAAAAAATGTGTATTCATGAGAAATACCACCTAGTGTTGATATATCACTTTTATCTAGCCTTTATGTGATACTTCACTCTCATGAGAAATTCAAATTCTATAATGTCCATTAATTATCTATAGTTGGATTTTATTGCCTCTTGTTGAGAACCAATGAATTATCACATTATGGGGGAGTAAGAAGCTATGTGCATATTACTAGCCTAGAAAATGTGAACGTGTGAGGTAATGCCGCTTGGATTGATATTGTGCATTATCATGTTTCCATGTGGCATGGTGCTCAAACAAAGTTCCAATTCTCCCAAATATTTAAATATGATCATCTTGTCGATCTTGTTTGAAACAAATGCTCTTGAAATGGTTCTCACTAAATATGATATCTATATATCCCTTTGGGAACCGATTGCTTCAAGCTACCCTTTGAAGTTTCTTTTCATGCTCTCATGAATATTTGAAGCTATCAAGAACATTTATCTATCTAAGCTTTATGCTTCAACCTTATCCATTGTCATTTGCTTAGTTGTTGTGAAGATGATCTTAGAAATCATTCCAATATACCACCGAGAAATATCTCCATATACTCCTTGTCTTTGACAAGTGATATTCATAATTGTGGTGAAATTTGAAGATCATCTTCATATATATAGGCTCTTGATTTATTGCCTTATCTCTTGCCAATAATCATTATGTTTTAACTCTCATTGTCTTCATTGCCTCTTGTGGATCCTCTTGTTTTCTCCCAACATTTCCTAGTGTTTCAATTGGAGTAGGAGAGGCATTGATCCCATTATTGTGCATGTTGCCTTCAAAGGCTATAGATGAAGCACTATTCTTGGGTGAGCTATCCTATATTGAGTAAACCATATCTACATCTTCATATTGGATCCTATTGCTTTCTCTTGCTACATGACTAGTATTTTAATAGACATTTGGAGGAACAAGTTTCTTAATTCGTTATATAAACCCTCGTAAAAGAGATTGTCATCAATTACCAAAATGGGGGAGATTAAAAGGGCATGGCGCCCCCATGTATGGTTTTGCTAATTAATGACAATCCCTATGGACTAATGATTGTATTGAGTTATACTTGCAGTGTTTGGTCATAGACCTTGCTTGATATCCATATGTTGGATTCAAGGTTGATACCATATACCTAGCCTAAGTTTTGGTTGTGCCAATCGGTAGTACATGTCGTTTTCACTTAGTTTCCCGGTACCTAACCGGTAGTACCGACTGGCCGGTAGTACCGATTCCCAATCAGTACCGACTGGCACGAATTATGTGCCCAACGGTCACTTATTGGTGAGGGGTATAATAGGGGGCCATCTTCCCCATTCAGCTAAAGCTTGCTCTCTCTCTCATATGGAGCATATTGCAAGTATGTCTTGAAGAAAAGGATTATGTGATTATTATGGTTATCTTCAAGACATCATGTAATCAAGAGAGAAGAAAATATACAAGGTTGATCAAGATGTTTGATCAACACACAAAGCTACAAGATGTACCAAGTGGGATCATGTATCACTTGGTGTGGTAAGCACTTGTCCATATAGTTGTGTGAACTAACCCAGGATCTATGTGTGTGGTTTGTCTATGTGGGGTTAGGTACATTTCTATGGGCTTACATCAAATGAATATTCATATAGCCTATGAGGGATGACGTCAAGTGGGGATCGTCATCAAGGTTGAAGTGAAAGTTCAAGAGAAGCATCTCGAAGAAATCTTATGCTTGAAGCTTGCAACCCATTTGGGGAAAATGGTCATGTGGAGATGTGCCTAAACTAGACTCTCCCATAGTGGAGTATGGTGGAGCAATATGTGAGTCTTCACCAAGCAAAGCGCAATCAAGATAGGTGATCCACTTGAAGAGATCAAGATCTTCATCATCTAGATCAAGTGGAATGCGCAAGGCAAAGGTATGATCTAGATAGATGTATATGTTAGATACCGTACTATCAAGAGGGGCTCTCAACTAAGCTCTATCGTATCTATCGGAGAGAGAGCTCAAACCTTTGCATACTTGCCATCATCATCTCTTTTGGTTCTTATTTGGATTTTCTCCTTGTGAGGTTTTGGTACTTGACGTGTTCTACATGGCAAGACCAAGTTCACCAAAAACGGATTTCCTATGGAAAACTTCTTGCGTTTTCGGTGTTGGAGTTTTTACTGGTTGTTCTTTAATTGAGAGATAACATCTTTCATCATTTTGTTTTTACTACTATGATGGACTATGATGTTTCTCTGTATGATCTTATAGTGCTCGTTGTAACAATTTTAACGAGCCCAAAAACATCGAAAACGGAGTCCAGGCGATCAAGATGTGCTCGTTTTCGTGTTTGGTTTTTCAGCAGTTTTTGTGATGGTCGGTAGTGCCGGCCCAAATTCGGTAGTACCGGTTATTCGGATGCGTACTGACTATCTCAGCCTATTTGGACCAGTAGTAGCGGACCGGGTTCGGTAGTACCGACCGGGGACGAATCTGGGGCCAACGGTCACCCATTTGGGTGGCCTATATAAGGGGTCTTCTTCCCCAAAGAATCCCCACCTCTAGAGCACGAATTTGACCACCATTGTTGACCTTTCCAAGCTCTTCTAACTCTCTATTCCAAAGAATCCCCACCTCTAGAGCACGAATTTGACCACCATTGTTGACCTTCCCAAGCTCTTCTAACTCTCTATTCCTCCAATGATTCTTGCTATTTCTTGAGGGAAAAGAGAGAGAAGATCTAGATCTATTGTTCCACCAATCCATTCCTCCTCTAAGTGAAGAGAAGTATTTTGATCTAGATCTTGAAGTTCCATTTGTTGAGTTCTTCTTTGTTCTTCCTCTCCTCTCCCCCCCCCCCCCCCCCCCCATAGCATTAGTTGCTTTGGTGGGATTTGAGAGTGAAGGATTTTGAGCACTTCTTGTGTTCTTACCCATTGCATCGGTTGCATCGATTTGAGTTCTCCACGGTGATATGTGGTGATTGAAGTTGAGAAGCTTATTACTCTTGGGTGCTTGGGTGCCCTAGAGCTTGTTCCTCTTGGGTACTTGGGGACCCTAGACGGTTGTAGTTTATCTCAGAGTTTTGGTGGCTCGCGGGATTGCTGGGAGGCTCCAATTAAGTTATGGAGTGTGCCTCAACCTTGTTGATTCGTGTGGCTTTGAGAGTCGCGGGAATTCGGTGGGAGCCTCCAATTAAGTTGTGGAGTATGCCTCATCCTTGTACGGGTTCGGTGACCACCTCAAGTGTCCCATAGTGGTTCGTGGTACTCCACATTGGTGGAGGCACGAAGGAGATTACGGTGTGCCATTGACGGCTACTCGGGGATCACTTTGTGACTCCGCACCGCTCCAACGGAGACGTAGCTTCCATTGGGAAGTGAACTTCGGGATAAATCATCGTCTCCAAGTGCCTCGGTATTTCTATACCCGAGCTTCTACTTATGCAATTTACTTTGTGATAGTCATCGAGCTTGAAGTAATATATCTTGCTATCACATTGTTGATTATCTTGTTTAGCATAAGTTGTTGGTGCACATAGTTAAACCTAGTTTGTTTAGGTTTCTTGCTTGATAGATTAAACATTAGTTTTATTCCGAATCTATTCAAGCATTAAACTGCATTAATTTAAATCGCCTATTCACCCCCCCCCCCCTCTAGGCGACATCTGTGTCCTTTCACTGACCCCTCGGGTGGAGCATATTGGTCACTCCTGACCTATTCATGAACTTACTAGAGATCACCCTAATCTCATAGACTGTGACCAGCAGTCAGGTTCATATAGGTATGTTCCTCCAAACATCGCTCTGTAGGATAGCGTCTTGCTTATACAAAGCTTTGGAACACATTAAGACATACGTCAACCCGCCATACAGTTACCGAGAGTATTGCATCTTCAACGGAGTGGGTTAGTAAAGTTTTTACTCTCTTCAGTTAACCACTAGCTTGTTTTCCCAGGTCCTAATTCACGGGATCTCCGATCACATAAGTTGGGTTACTACCATGGCAACTCATGTGGGTTTCATACCCATCTCACTCGATGCAGTTTCTATCACAACACGTGATAGCCCTTTGGTGAAGGGATCTGCCAGATTCTTAGCCGACTGGATATAATCCAACGCTATAACTCCAGAATTTCTTAAATGTCTGACAGATTTTAATCTCATTCTTATGTGTTTGTTGGACTGCATGTTGTCCTTTGAAATCTTAACCTTAACAATCACTGTTTGGTTATCACAGTTCATTAGGATAGCCGGAACTGGCTTTTCAACCACTGGCAAGTCCATCAAAAGATCTCGAAGCCATCCCGCTTCGACACCTATTGTGTCCAATGCTGTTAATTCTGCTTCCATTGTCGATCTTGTCAGGATCATTTGCTTGCAAGACTTCCAGGAAACAGCACCACCTCCAAGGGTAAACACATACCCTGTTGTGGCTTTCATCTGATCAGCATCAGAGATCCAATTCGCATCACAGTACCCTTCAAGCACTGACGGGCTTCCAGAATAGTGAAGTCTGTAGTTCTCAGTACCTTTTAGATAGCGCATAATTCTTTCGACGGCATGTCAATGCACATCACCCGGATTGGAAACAAACCGGCTAAGCTTGCACACAGCAAACATAATGTCAGGCCTTGTCGCGCTAGCTAGATACATGAGAGAACCTATTACTTGAGAGTACCTCAATTGATCCTTTGTTGTGCCAGTAAACTTTCAAATCTGCACACTAGGATCATAAGGCGTTGGATAAGCTTTGTAGTCCAAATATCCAAATCGATTCAAAATCTTCTCAACGTAATGGGATTGCAAAAGTGTTATCCCACCCTCATTATCTCTCAATAGCTTGATGTTCAGAAAAACATCAGCCGCACCAAGGTCTTTCATCTCAAAGTTTTGAGATAAAAAGGACTTGACCTCCTCAATGACTTTGAGGTCGGTCCCAAAAATCAGTATGTCATCAACATACAAGCTCAGTATAACTCCTTCGCCCCCACCATGGCGATAGTATACGCATTTGTCAGCCTCATTCACAACAAAACCAGCAGAGGTTAGAGTTGTATTAAATTTCTCATGCCATTGCTTAGGCGCTTGTTTCAGGACATATAAAGATTTCAGCAACTTACATACCTTTCCTTCCTGACCATCTAATACAAAGCCATCTGGTTGTTGCATATAGATTTCCTCGTCTAGCTCTCCATTTAGGAAAGCCATCTTGACATCCATTTGATGGACGAGAAGACCATGCGAGGCCGCCAACGAGAGTAAAACTCGTATGGTGGTCAGTCTGGCCACAGGTGAGTAAATATCGAAGAAATCTTCCTCTTCTTTCTTGGCATAGCCCTTGGCCACAAGCCTAGCCTTGTACTTTTCAATCGTACCACCGGGTCTAATCTTCTTTTTGAACACCCACTTACATCCCAGCGGTTTACAACCGTAAGGACGTTCAGTAATTTCTCATGTCCTGTTAGCCATGATGGAATCCATCTCGCTACGGGCTGCTTCTTTCCAGTGATCAGCATCTGAAGATGCATAAGCCTCTGAAATAGAAGTGGGAGTGTCATCCACAAGGTACACGAGAAAATCATCGCAAAGGACTTTGCAGTCCTCTGTCGCTTGCCCCTACCAAGGGTTTCCTCATCATCCTTCTCAGGATTTTCATCATGGGTTTGTTCATAATATTCCATAGGAATGACAAGCTCAGGAGTTTCCTCAGATTCCTGTCTAGAAGTGCTTTGCATATCTTTCATAGGAAAAACATCCTCAAAGAAAGTAGCATCTTTAGACTCCATAATCGTACCGACCTTCACGTCAGGTACATCAAATTTCACTACCAAGAATCTATAGCCAACGCTATTCTTAGCGTAACCCAAATTAACACAGTCCACGGTCTTAGGTCCAAGCTTACGCCTTTTGGGGATCGGCACATTGACTTTCGCCAAACAGCCCCAAGTATGTAAGTATGAGATTGTTGTCCTCCTCTTCTCCCATTGTTCATAGGGAGTGAGTTCATTATCTTTTGTTGGAACCTTATTCAGGACATGACATGACGTCAATAGCGCCTCCCCTTACCATGCCTTGGATAATCCCGATGTATCTAACATGGCGTTAACCAAATCAGTTAGAGTACGGTTTTTTCCGTTCGGCAACCCCATTTGACTGGGGAGAATAGGGAGGCGTCCTCTCATGAATAAATCCATGTTCCATACAGAAAGAGTCGAACTCATTAGAGAAGTACTCTCCACCACGATCAGACCGGATGTGTTTAATTTTCTTTTCAAGTTGATTCTCAACTTCTGCCTTATAGATTTTAAAGTAGTGCAGAGCCTCATCTTTAGTGCTTAACAAATATACATAGCAAAATCTAGTGGAATCATCTATTAGTGTCATGAATTATCTCTTTCCACCTTTAGTCAATACACCATTCATCTCACAAAGATCAGAATGTATAAGTTCTAACGGTGCCAAGTGTTTTTCCTCCGTAGCTTTATGAGGCTTGGGAGGTTGCTTTGCTTGAACTCACGAAAGACATTTAGAACCTTTTGCTAAAGTGAAAGATGGGATTAAACTTAGTTTTGCTAGCCGCGTCATACAACCGAAACCAATGTGACAAAGACGTGAATGCCAAACTTCTGTTTCATTAACATTCGAATGAATATTGTTCACGACTTTATTACAGAAATCAACAAGAGAAAATCGGAACATGCCTCCGCATTCATAACCTTTTCCAAGAAATAGTACATATTTCGTAACAACTTATTTATTAGACTCGAATACCAACTTAAACCCTTCTCTACATAGAAGGGAGCCACTAACGAGATTCTTCTTGATGGCGGGGACATGCTGAACGTTCTTGAGCTGCACGATCCTTCCCGAAGTAAACTTCAGATCAACCGTGCCAACACCAAGAACAGAAGCACTCGCGCCATTCCCCATCAATACGGATTCGTTTCCTGCGACCCGGATGCACCGTTCTCATTGTTGCTCACAATCATGTTGACAGACTTAGAGTCGTGTCCTGGTTTCTTAAACTTCTTCGGGCACTTAGGAGCCCAATGTTCCTCTGAACCACAGGTGTAGCATGCACCTTTCTTCTTATACTTCTTGAAAGGTTTGTTACCCTTCTTCTTGACGTCGGTATTCTGTTGGACGACAGTTTTTCCCTTGTGCTTGTGGGAGTTGAAGTTCTTCTGTACCATATTAGCAACAGAAGCACCTTCGCCTTTTCCATGCGAGTCCTTTGCCCTTGAATTCTACTCAACACTCAGATGGCCAATGACATCCTCAACAGAGAATTCACGCCTATGATGTTTCAGAGTAGTAGCAAAGTTCCTCCAGGAGTTGGGCAGCTTAGCGATTACGCATCCCGCGACAAACTTGCCCGGTAACACACACTTCAGAAGCTCAAGCTCCTTAGCGATGCACTGTATCTCATGAGCTTGTTCCAATACCGAACGGTTATCAACCATCTTGTAAGCATGGAACTGCTCTATAGTGTACATCTCCCTTCTAGCATCAGTTGCGCCGAATTTAGATTCGAACGCCTCCCACAAGTCCTTGGCAAACCACACATGTAAATATGTGTCAACCAACTTATCCCGATCACGCTTAGAACGGCTCCAACAAAGACGACGGTGGCATCCCTAAACGCCTTCTCTTGTTTAGGAGTAATCGTTTCAGTGGGAGTGACACCGGCGACCCAGAACACGTTCATCGCAATGAGCCATAAGATGGTTTTGGTTTGCCAACGCTTAAAATATGTCCCCGTAAACGGGACTGGTTCCAGTGCAGCAACAAAACCATTGATCAAAAATTGCCTACACATATTAGGTTTTTAGATTGTTGTGAATATAGGCAATTGTTCGATTAAACTAATCCAATAATAAATCATGAATATGGCATAAATAGTGCTAATGACGTACTGAAACTTGATGATAATACTACGTACTAGACATATAGTAAAAACATCTACACATGTGACTAGTACTATAAACATGGAAATAATTAGGAGAGGTATGAACACATCATACCCGACGGTTGGCCAATTGGCCAAAGCGGAAGCAGCAGCGTCATCGGCAGCCCTCTTGTCAGCGGCAACCTTCTCGATCTCGGCGTCAGTGCTCATGGTGATGACGAAGGCGACGAGGACGTAGTTGAAGTAGAGGAAGTAACCGACGTAGTGGATGAAGATTGACGAGCAGTCGCGTAAGAGACGCTCCTAATCGCCCCTCTCCCGTAAAGGAAACGGAGAGGCGGGGTTTCAGAGGCCTGCTCTCCTATCGACCGTGTACGCCGTGGACGGAATGGGATCAACGATGGCAGCAACAGCGAGGAGGAACGACGCGGCTGTGGGCAGATGGTTATGTTCTCTGGTATTTGCAAGAGAGGATCGACCTCTCCTTTATACACGCAGCGCAGGAGACGAGAGGTCCAACAGAAGCGCAAAATTAATTCCTTTAAGGCAAATGAATTCTGAAACGGTCGTACTTAAGACAGACACTTAAGACAGACGTTTCAACTTCGTATTCATTTTCCATTAAGTGAAAAAACGTTTCATGACCATTTTATTCCTGCGTGACAAAAGGAATACATCGGCTCGGCGAGATTCCCGCAACCCGCGACGCGTCGTGACGTGTCGTGACGGGCGGCGGTGGAGGAGGAGAGCGCGTGTGGTACACAGCCATTCTCCTCATACCTCACACCAACTCATACTAGTAGTAGAATGCCTCAGTATATAAGCTGGTGCACATCTCATCCAACTAGCAGTATGAGACTAAACTCTCACCACTCGATAATGGGCTAAAAGGCCCAATATTTCAGCATACTGTACTAGTTTTATCAATACAACTAATGTATGGTTGCGGGCGTACTTTTGCATTTTATTAAGTTTTTTGGTTGAGTATAACATATTTTGCATCATATTATTTCACATTTTGAGCCTCTTTGATTTTTACTCTCAATGTTTCTAAATATAAATTGTTTTTAGTTTTTTTATATTGGCATGTCGTGGTATCGGCTATGCGAGTTTTCCCTTCGAAGTGAGCTTTCCCATGCCGCTACATCTTGGTGTACAGGGTTTCTCGCTCACAATCGCCACCAACAACCTCTTCGCCGAGAACAGCAAGACATTTATCCTCCTTCTCAATATCCTCTCCGAGATTATCTGACAAGCGACAACCTCTAGCGCAAGCCTCGGCTCAACCAATGTACAAGATCCCATCCTGGACATGGACATCAAGCTCCAAAGGGCGGGCTGTGCCGGCAGCCACAGCCCTAAAGAGTTCACAACAAGTCTGATCCAGCATGCCTCGAGCCGAGACAAGGGAGAGAATGGGAGTTCATATAAAAGATATCATAGATATGCCGCAGAGAATGGGAGTTCATATAGAAGAAATGATAGATATGCCACATGTGCAAAACCGCTTGTCAATACATCCTGAGAGGAGTAAGGGGCCAATGGCCTGATTTTGGGATAGTTGAGGGGGTTAAATGTTCAGGGGGTGCTGGGTATATGAACTTCAATTATTACACCATTAAATATGATCAATATTGCAGGGTTTTTTTTTGAACTGTAATATTGCAGGGAATATCATAAAACAACAAAACTAAACGAGGCCAATAGAACAACACACTGAGAAAACAGCAAATCAAAGGACAGTGCAACCTACCCACCAATGGAGGCCACTACACGATGCTATTGTTTAAATCTAGAGCTATACCAGTGAAAGCTAATCAATATAAGTTTCACAACACAATCACGTATAACACACAATAAGCCCTGCGTCCAAGTGAGTGCTGTATTGCTTTCCAGCAACACAAAGCAGTTTTTTCATTCCCGTCCCTTAAGATGCATAATCTCAATTCAATACAGTTCGAAAGTTCTAACACTTCAGGCCTAAATCCACAGACAGATATGACCCAAGACTACTATACATTTCTCCAATGTAGCTTTGCCTGAGAGCACACGTTACAGCGATAGAGGCACAAACCGACGGCGAATGTTGTAGTCTTCAACGCGCTTCATATTGAACAACTGTCAAGAAAATAGACTATTTAATCAGAAATTGCACATATCATTGTTGCAAATAATTCGCTCCATATTGAACAACTGCCAAGAAAATAGACTATTTAATCAGAAATTGCACATATCATTGTTGCAAATAATTCAATTCGTACTAGGCAGCTAAAAATCTAATCCACAGAGGAATCACTGAGAACACATCATTTCTCTCCCCATGAAAAGCAAAAAAGGGCAAATTTGATCTTGAATCAAGTCACAAATGTTAATTGATGGAAAAAACCAAAGGAGTAGACTATGGGTGGCTGCTATGAAACTATAAGATCCAATTTGTCACAATCTGTTATTATTTTTAAACATATTTAGGCCGTATCCCTTAATACTGATAGCTGGGCCATGTGTCCGCATCTTGAGTATAAAAGGGATATGTCAAGTGCATCATTTACAGTGTAAGTATTTTGTTGGAAGGAGTGGAAGTTGCAGAGCTGAATTCTTTCTTTCGGAGACGATGCAATGGTATCAAGTTTTCGTGCCAGGAGAAGTACCTGATTATTGTTGTTTAACACAAGTAATGGATTTTGAGGCATTAAAAAGTTAAGTCAAAGAGATGTATCTCTAGTTCTCTACCAAACAGAGAAATATTACTATAACACAAACTAAGCCTTGATTTGTTAAATGACAGAAAATATGAAAAAGGAGCATTATGAACCGGTGTGTTAAATGAAGACCAAAGTTAATTATGCATGTTCCTGCATATTTCCCAAAATGTGTGGGGTGCGCTAAAAGCATCATGCATTAAAGAAATGAGATCATAAATGTTAGGATTTACACAGATGGAAATTCTTTATTTAAAATATACAATGGTCCTACTTATGATTATTGAGAAGGTTATAGTGTCAATGGTCCTAGTTGAACAATAAATCCAGTAACAGAATTAAAACATCAAGATAGCCTCCTGAACTTTGGTGCCCTAACCTCATTAACTTCAAACAAATACTACTCCCTCCGTCCTGGTGTATAGGGCATAATCCCAAAACTAAGTTGTCCTGTAACTCTAGGCACAATTCACATTAACTCCAATTAATTAGGCTATCAAATTGTCATGCATGGCGCTAGGTGGGAATAGAAAATTGACATGCATGTGGTGAGAACGGATCATGCATGTCTTTGATTGGCTATTGGGTTACCAAGTGATAATTACCCTAAGATAATTATTGCAGTGAGAGAAGATTTGTGCCCCAATCAACACCTACCTTGGGCCAAGATATTAGCAGATTATGCCCTATACACCAGGACGGAGGGAGTACAAAGCATGCATTGTGCTATGGAATATGCATTTAATATCTGGCGTTACGACTTGTCAAAAGGTTCAAGATGTTATGTGCCACAAGCTGTTGCACAGGTCAATGGTAATACTCTAGTGTTTACTGCCTCCATCAGGAATTAGTAGTCATTGAAGTGTGTGTATCTAGACGTGTTTAAGTGTGTAGATTCACTCATTTCAGTGACATCTAATCCCGGACAGAGGGAGTAGTATATTAACAAGTTCAGTAATAAATGAAGTAACAAATTAGAACCAATCAGATTTAATATACAGGATCTGCATTTTTTTTTAATTGTCACCAAGGAAGCCATGACTAGTGTTCTCATTAAACAAAAAAATGCAATCACCCAACTAAACTAATGTTGACAAAGTTATCAATAAAAGAATCTTCACAAATTTCCTAAATCGTCCAACTAAACTAATGTTAATGCAATTCTTATGTAAACATGCAGATAACCAGACTTCAAAATTTTAAAACCATTAGTGTACCGCTAAAATTGTGTTAACATGAAATTTGGCACTAGGAACTCCGGTTTAAATATTGGCAGCCAGCTATTCCCAAATTAAAAGAAGTTGCATACTATTTATTTATTTTTCGAACTTCATATTTCAATATGGTTCTTCATTCTAGATTCAGTAAGTCAAAACTATTGCACAAGAAAATGGAAGCATGCACAAGGATCATATAAACTCGAGTGACCCATATATATACCTGGCAAATACTTGCATTGCATCCAATGTGCACTAGTGCATTACATACTAAATTAAGCAATAAAAAACACAACATAGTGATGTACCGAGTGTATTTTCCACTATGTAAACTATATTTTCAAAGTTTCTACAAAAACAGATCCAGATAACCACATGAACCCCGGGAAAAATCACATAATCTCATAAACTCAAACCATATATTTTACACAAACTGTGCAAACAATTTTCGCACAGAAAATGTGGGTTTCAATTAATGGTGTTATGCAGCTTTTCTCCAAGACTACGTACTGTTTCGAACTTCCTATTTCAATCGTGTTCTTCATTCTATCTTGGGTAAGTCGGAAACTATTGCACAAGTCAATGAAAGCATGCACAAGGTTAACACGCACAGTCGGTCTGACCATATGCCTGGCATATACTTGCCTCCATTGTGCAGTACATACATCTTTGTAAATTATAAGAATGCCAAATGTGATATAGTGATTGACTGATGGTCCAAGTGTATTCTCATTTACATAGATTTTTAAATCACTATCAAAATTCTAGATAACCACTTAAACCTTAGTGAAAAATCTGCCTATCCTCATAAACTGCAAACCTATATCGACCTGTGCTGACAAGAAATTTTGGGTAGAAAATGTGGTTTTCAATTTAGTATTGTTATTAGTCTTGTTCCCACAGTTCAAGCGGTTAAATAGACTTTTTCAAACTTCATATTCCCATATGGTTAGTCGTTCTATCTTGATTCTTGAACGAGTTAGAAACTATCACACGCAAGTAAATGTAAGCATGTACACAGTTTATATGCACTCGAGTGACCATGTATAACTGGCACGTACTTAGATCAATTGCGCATTAGTATCGGTTAAGCAGGATGGAGAACAATATTCTATGATGTGATAAGTGCATTTCAATGTTTTAGATGCAAAACTTAGCATTTTTTTCTAAAAGTATAGCATGTTTATTTTCTCTACAAGTAGCTGCATAGGTAGTGTTTTTATCCGAAGTGGTAGTTAGGGAACCCAGTTAACTGTTCATCAACTAGATCAGTAAGATATCAATAGCACAAGCGATTGTGATCCCGTGAAGCAAGTGCAAACAAGCAGCGGCCAACGAAAAATAGAACAAACAACCGGGATGATTAAGAGATTCGTAATAAGAGAGTAAGAGGAGAAATCTGTGTGGCCATACTCCGGCGGGTGCGCTTCTTGTAGAGGATGCGGTAGCCACACTCACGGCACTGGATCACGTCTCCCGCCTTCAGCGTGTTCTCGGCTCCGCAATCTGAAGAAGCACATATACTCGTTAAAATACGAAGGAGAAATCCAAATTGTTTGCACTTTGCACTGCACAAACAACGAGAAATCCAGCGGAGAGCGAGGAAAAATGACAACATCCCCTAATTGTCAGGGGGAGAAAACAAGTCAGATATCCGCCACACGCTGAAGTTATGCTTCTGTTCGTGCTCCCGATAAATCGAATCAAAACAAGGTGATCGACCGGCAGACTGAAAGAAAGATGTGCAAAAAATCAACCGAGAGAGAGAGAGATCACCTCCGCACAGATAGCTGACGGGCTCCGGCTGCTGCGGATCCATGAGGGCAGGGGAGAAGCGCGTGCTGCGGCTGGAGTAGGTTTTGGAAGTGTTGGGGTCGAGTTTAGGGTTTGGAAGAGAGAGGAAGAGCTTAAGGCAAAGTGTGACGGGCTGGACTACTTCCGGTGCTTCCGTGGGCCGTTAGATCAGGAGCCCGGTCCATTAGGAGGCTAGTTCTCACGGAAAAAATTCTCCCTCTCCCGTGCAAGCAAAATGCTTGGAACTAAGATAAAAAGAGTTTAAATTTCAAACAAAAAAAGATAAAATGATAAAAAGAGCTATCACAAGATGTTACGTATTTTTCAAAATAAAAAAAATTGCTACATACTCTAATCCAAAACCATAAACCCTGAAAAAAGAATGCCTTACAAGTTAGGGCATTTTAGGCCGACAGATTAGGTGTTGTCAAAGTGTATCATTTTCCACTTCCCTAGAGCACTTTGCCAAAAAAGAAACCAAAAGGAGCGAAGGAAGAAAGAAGGGAACACAAGCTCGAAATCCCGTATCGCCTCTCTTGCGGTGGACAATTATCAAAAGTGGAAATCATTTGTTGAAATTGCTAGAAATCCCGACAAGAGCTCACTCTCCTATATCCATACCAACATTAGTGCCCGAGGAAATTCTTGCCTCCAACCATGGGCAACATATTCACATATGTGTGTTTCCTATAAGAAACACTTTCATATGACAAAGACAAGAAAATTTGAGAACCCATGAAAGAACTCGAAAGCAAAAGATTCGAGATAATGTACTTCTAATTTGTGCAATCGTAATACAACTACGTGGTGGGCTCCGTGGATATACCAGGTGTAAGGCAAGCTGAACTGGCAGCATCAGTTTACCGCAACCGGAATATCATTAATATTGAATATGTGAGTCATGATCTTCGCTAACAAGTTTATTGATATGTGTGGTGATTGATGAGATGTTATGTTCTCCCGAGAAAAAAAGGTGGTATGTGCTCATCAGAAGGAATGTGGCAACCTGAGACCACATGATCACATGTAGGCGTGTCGCAGACTCGCAATGGCCTTGACCGGTGTAGAAGATATGGGGTTTACTCTTAAATTTGCTGCACCTTCTTGATTGTTAAATGTTTATTGCATATTATTGCATATACTAACCAAGAAGAGGCCCTTAATCTTCAACTATGCTCTTGCTACTTCATTGCACAAACCACCAGTTTTGCAAATATTTTGCACCTCAATGCGGTAATTGTACCACCTATGCAGATATGATCGAAGAAGCTGATGGAATCAATTGCAAATTAAAAGTAGACAGTCATTCTGAGTGAATATTCAATAACACCAGATAATTGTCAGACTGCCAAATAGCATAATGCAGCATGCACCTAAGATCAGTAGGGTTTTAGTTCATGACCATTTTATTCATCGCCAGACGACCATGTGATTTTTATCTATTCAACAACATAGAAATCTGACTGCTTACTAAATTAAGTAAGCTTACAAAATTCATATGTATGCAGCCAATAACCAAGAAAAAAAAAGACAAATAAAACGCAAGAGCTTGGAAGCCCTGACAAATAAAACGCAAGAGCTTGGAAGCCTTGCCATTAGATTGCAAGCCAACACATACTTAAAGAAACGAACTAGGAATTGTTCCAATGCATGAAGAAGCTCTTTCAACATTGCTTCCAGTCTTTCTAATACATATCAGCTCAAAGTGTGCCCGCACATGACAACAAAACATTACAATCATGCATTCCATGGAAACAAGGTAGAGTGACATAATATAACACATGCTGGGCACTGCTAGTTCGTCAGTTCCATGATAGCACTGACTATATCACCATCAGCCTTCTTGAGTGATTTCACAGCCTGCGCCCTCGACACACCGGCCTGGGTCATCACCAGGTCAATGTCCTTCGGCTCAACACCAGTCTCATCAACATCCTCATTATCATCACAAGCTGCTGTTGAAGCCCCAGTGTTTGAGATGACGCTGCTAAGATCAGGCGCCTTGAATTGCTCTGCAGCCTGTGACTGCAGCTGTGAGCTCAGATCCTCAATCTTAGCCTCACCAAAAATGACGTAGGTGTCAGATGCAGGGCTCTTGAAGACATCTGGTTTGGAGATGACAAAGAGGATCTGAAATCGAAGCAGAAGTCAGCGCTTAGCAGCAAGAAAACAAAATAGTTATTCATGGGAAAGACAAGATCAGAGCACTTAGAGAGCTCACGTTCTTGCTCTTCTTGACAGTTACACGGCTCACACCAGTAATGGACTTCATGCCAAGCTTCAGCATAGCCTTCCTGCTCTTCTTCTCACTCCGACTCTGCTTAGATCTTCCACTTGCATCAACTCCTGGTCATCAGAGCATACAAGATTAAATTTGAGAATGAAGAATGATTTACACATACTTTTAAGTTTCCAACAAACAAATCAAGCAACTAAACAGCTTCACTACAACAAATAAATCAACCGAAAAAACAATTGATCATGCAACAGTTTAAAACATCAAGGCATGCACACTAAGAGCTCTCCAAACACTATCTTATGTCTTTGCCAAGTTACAAATACAACTTAACTGGCATATTTGATAACCACGAAAAAATGTCAACTGTGAATCCATGATGCAAAAAATGGAATGGGCATCAATTGGTGTAGATAGAAAACATAGGCCACAACAAAATATCTGTAAAGTTCTATTGCTTATTCAGTGTTCTTGTATATTTTTATATGTTGAGATCATTACACATGCCAATGAAAATATGTCAAGCATAACACAAAAAAAACCATACAGTACTTCAATCATCCAAAGCTAATATGCAGAAATATAATTCGGAAAAAATGCAGGTTTTGAATCATTTAATGACGAAAATATAGCTCTGCAGTCTCTAACTTAATTATATAAATTTGTATAGTTTCATTTATAACATATAATTGTTCATGCAGCAAAACTAAGCCATATAACTGAGCTGACACACGCATAATATTAGCCAACAATTAATAATAATGGCTAGAGCTTAATCATACCCTCGACATCATCGTCATCTTTGTCATCCTCATCATCATCATCGTCATCCTCGTCATCATCATCCTCAACTACAGGCTCGTCTCCCTGAAAGTACAGTTTTTATGAGAAACAGTATAATATAACCAAATAACTAGCAATTTGGTGAGTAAGCCATTCGAATAAGCTTCAATCTTGGGACTCCATTTTGTTGTTTTGTTGTCTAGGGCCAACATCGACAAAATTAGTGTGGGTCGGCACTCGGACCTACTCCGAAATGGACATGGAGCGATGTCAAAAAGACCAAGTCAGTTGGTTCAGTGCTCCAAATGATCCACTGTCAGACACAGTAACCTACAACTGGTAGTTTCTACAAAAGAGATCAGCTCATATATTACGGAAATGGCTATTATCTGGTGCCAGAAGCGTTACAGACCAGGGCGCTGATCTGTATTCACTTTTTAGCACACCCTGTTCCCGAAAGAAATATGCAATGACTAGCATCCCACAAGTTTAAAGATCAACCTATCTAGCTAGCGGTCGAGAAGAAAAGGCAGTTTAAACCACGAGTCAGCATCGACGAAATACACCACCAACCGTGCGCACGAAACAGAACAACCACTGCCGAGACACTAAAACAGTAACCCGTGCGTGCGAGATCTACCAAAAGTTTCCCAGCATAGGACCCCAGACACGCACGGCGAGCAACAAGTCCGCATCCTCGCGCAGCAAGCTTTCTGCGACCCGGCCGCGCGGATTTCGGGAAGCAGCAGCCGATCTGAATGAGCAGACTAGGCAGGCAGGCCTGTGGTGACATAACACGGGTTAGTTAGTTCCTCACCGACGCGACGGCGTTCTTCTGCTCCTCCAGGACGGCGCGGAGGAGCTCCTCCTGCTTCGCGGTCTCGGCCGTCATGGTTGGTGGTGGGCGGGAGGAGGCAGAAACCCTAGAACCCTAAAGCTGGGAATGGGGAAGTGTGGAGGCGCAAAGGTAGGGAGTCACTGCGACGGAGACGGCGCGTTGACAGGTGACCTTTTATACGAGCGGCGACGGGCCTCAATGGGCTGGTGGGCCTCGACCTTTCGGTCCAGTGGCAACATGCTGCGGCTGAAACTGCTTTGGGGACGACATTGCTCTGGACCTAGATAGTTTTTTTTTACTTTTGTCCAATGTGCACTTTTGGGTTTTACTAGTACATAGTTATTTCCTATGCGTATCTTGTTTGCGGGATGATCATGCATCAGGGTCAAAAAATTATTTAATCCTAACTACCATCTAAGAGGGCCGAGTGTGCATAGGGTAGCATGACAAGCGTGCATCAGGCACAAAGTTACTCTTACTCCAGCTCTGTCCCTACTGATCTAAGTGTATGCTCATGACCGCCTTGTGTTGGCCAGTCTATGTAGCTAGTGGTGGGATAGAAAATCCGTCATTTTGGCTTCCAAGTTTTAGTGATCTCGTCAGTTTTAAAAAACAAAACAAAATATTTATAAGTTATAAAAAATCTACAAACAATATGTATTTTCTCAACGATATATAGTGCAAAGCTGAAAAATCTCAATGCAAAATATAATAGATTTTGAGATAGATAAAGGACAATAGCTGGAAATTTGAAAATACATATTGTTCACTAAATTTGTAAATTTGTCTTTTTGTGGAGCTCAAACCCTTAACTATTTTTATTAAGATTTTGCATGCTTGTACACTATTTTATTTAAAACATGCATGATTTTTCAATTCTTTTATAACTTTAAATATTTTTTTCACTTCTTTTTGTAAAAAAGCAAGATCACTAAAGTTCGGGAGTACCAAATCTCCACTGTTGATAGGAGAATTATGAAAAGAAAGATCTACTACCAAGATCTATTTAGATAGTAGTATATGTATTTGAAATAGCTAGACACCAAAGTATATGCACTACTATCGTCGGCATGACATGAGCCCCACGTTGGCCAGTCCATATAGTTAGTGGTTGGAGAATTATGAAGAGAAAGATCCACAAAAGATATAATACTCTGTATCAATATATACTGTAGATAATTTTGTATCTATACGAGATTTAGTACGCAGATTTATATGCATATGCATCTTAATCTACGGAGTATGTATGTGCTCAGCAAAGTTGAGAATAAATGCAGCGGGCATCACCCCGTTGTCCTAGCACGCACGCTGTGCGCAGCACCATTTCCACTCCACCTCACTCCTCACCCGTGCGCGCCGCACTGCTGCTCACGCGCCGACGTCACAAGCCCAAACCCTAGCTCAGTTGCCCAGCCATTCCCTCCATCGGAAATGGTGGCGGGCGGTGATGCGTGAGGGCCATGGGGAAGGAGGCCGGGGAGCAGCCGCCAGGAGTACCAGCGGCGGCGGCGGCGGCGGGGGGAGGAGGGAGAAGGTGCGGCAGCGGGTGCCGCAGGTCCGTGCGGCCGCAATGCGTGGCCGCGCTCCTGCTCGGCGCCGCCGTCATGCTCTCGGCCATGTTCTGGCTCCCGCCCTTCGCCGGGCGCAGCCGCCGCGCCGGGCCACTGGATCCCCCGGAAGACGCGCTCGCAGGTTAGCTCGCATTGCGAGATCTCGGCCTCCCTGCTTCCGGGTTCAAATTGTTTAGATTTTTTATTTATTAAAAAACCTGGTTTCGGGGTGTGGTCGACGCTACGGATAGTGACTTATGAAGCGACTACGCTTGAGATTCCAGCAAAGTGTGCGCCTCTGGGAGTGCACATGAACCAAATTAGTACTTGCATTTCTGAGTTTTTTTTTTGTTGTTGTTATGCTTCCTTTTAGAGCAATCTGAGCCCTTCCTTTCACTCATCAAGCTCTGCCGTATGTCTGTTTTTTCATAAAGACATGTTTTTATTAGCTTCTGCTTGCCTCAATTCGGACACACACGGTGCAGCGCAGTTGTTTAGGAGACGTTATCACTGGTGTACACGATAGGAAATGTCGACCAGACAGGCAAAACCGTTGTTTGTGTCGATTCAGCAAAAAAATTCTCCCTGGATGGCTGCTGATGCGCTGCATCGAGTTCAGCCAGCTGTTTGCCTATTTGGACATCGCATAATTTGTGTAGGTGCTCGCAGTGGTGCTCTAGTTCAGTTTTTAGTGCTGGGTTCTACTTGTTTTTCCTTCTTTACAGTGGAGCTCAATGTATCACTAATATGTGCATTTACAGCAAGGGGTTAAAACATGTAGTGGTGGCATGTTCTCTTATTAGATTGTCTTTAGAACTCTGGTGGAGAAAATTAAGATCACTTTCTTAGTCAGCCATAGGAGCATTTGTATAGATATATGTTCCATCTGGTCATAGGAGAACTAAAAATGGAGTTTATTGGCTTTCTGTAGTCTTTGTTGTTCATAAAAACATTGTTTCCCAGATGTCAGTTCCTGGGTTAAATTTATTGGAAGGCTGCGTTAGGAGATTATGAGCAAAAGTTTTGCATGGAAAAGGCAAGGTTTTTAGTGCAGTTATATAGTGACATCCTGACACAAAATTTCAGTGGACGAAACATCAATGGTTCATATGTTGGTGAGATAACATCCCGACAAAATTTTCCATAAAAGAACGGCAACGCTTCATGGATAGATAACGTTAGACTTAATAGATCTTGACAAAAATTGCCGTGGAAGCCTCAATGCTTTATCGAAACGCCTTGTTAGAAGGTCACGAGTTCCGACAAAAAGTGGCGTGATAGATAAGGAAACACCTATTTGAATGATGATATTATAAGGTTCAACAAAAATTGTGTTAGAAAAGACAACACTTTAAATGGTTATGTCATGAGGTCCCAACAAAAGTTGCCGCAGTAGAAGAGTCGGTGCTTATATAATGGTTATATACGTATATTAGACGGTCCAACAAAAAATTCTTCCATAGAATAAACATGAATCGTAAATAGTGACTTTGGTTGTTCCCATCCCTCGATAAAAGAAGGCTGCGATAGGAAATGCAGAACTTTATAAAATGGTGACATTAGAAGTTGGTGAGGGGAACTACTTTTCTACATATTTTAAATGGTGGTAGGTGTTTTGAATTGAGGGAAGTGATTATCTCAACTCCTGGAGTTATAGTTCTCAGCAGTTGCAGGTTTAAACCAAGAGAACCTTGAGGTGAGTGTGATTGATGCATGGTGCGAGTTCACTAGTTCATCACATGCACTATTTTATCTACAATGAGTTATAATATTCCAGGGAATCAAGAGAAATAGATTGAATCATTAAAAGATTTGGGATGTTATATGCAAGAAAGGGTATTATATGACCTTTAATAATAATAACACTCATGGACGCTCAGTTTTAGTAGTGCAGTAAATGTTATCCTCATTTTGGGAAGTCATAGGGTACACTTTTATCTATTGAGAACTTGAATGAAGATTCCATTAGGACATTACTGAGAATATTGACTATTGAAGTGCTACTCTTTTTTGCAGCTGATATAGTGGCTAGCTTTATGCTACAAAAGACAGTCTCTGAGTTGAATGAAAGTATACCTAAGCTTGAATTTGACATCTATGAGGAAATCGGCATCCCTAACTCTACTGTAAGGCACAAATCCTGCACCTTAATTTTAGGCTTCTTGTCGTGTACAGTTAGCCCTACGATCTATCCTCCTGATTCCTAAATCCTGATGACTGTACAGGTTGCTGTAAATTTTCTACGACCATTAGGTGCATCGAATTGGACAAATGTCTTCTTCAGCGTTGTGCCCTTTCCAATATACTCAACTATATCAGCAACATCTTTGAGCATTCTTAGGTCTTATTTCATGTCCTTAGTTATAGAACAGTCAACACTCCATTTGACAGAGTCTCTGTTCGGGAACTCATCGTTCTTTGAGTTGCTTAAGTTCCCTGGAGGAATAACCATTATCCCTCCACAAGCTGCTTTTCTTGCGCAGAAGCCTTATGCATCTTTCAACTTCACTCTGAATTTCCCAATCTACAAGGTACAAGATAAAACAAACGATTTAAAAGACCAGATGAAGACAGGGCTACTTCTCAATCCATATGAGGTTGGTGCTTGCCTCTATTCAGTTTCATTTTAATAGTTTTTATTCTGATCAGGACTCTCACCATGTTAGTTTGGTTTTACACACTTCTTGTCACCAAATTGTTGTTGGATCAAATCTGAAAGGTTAGATGCTTGCTTCTTGTTACTTGTTTGGGTTAGATGCCTGAGCTTGGATGTGCATGCCCAAGCAGAACAACCATGTACAGGCCCACAGAAAATTCATTGTGTACTCATGTGCCTAAACTTCATGCGTTCTGAGTATCTTTGAGAGATAAGCTACACCAGAAATATTGCATTTTTGTAAATGAGTATGAGAGAACATGCAATAAACACATATGAGATCCTATTTTGTATTTGTGCTGAATCAAGCAATAAGAATGAAAAAACATATTTCTATGCAATATATATATAGCACACCAGTAACTAGTAGTAGTTTGGCGGTATAAGTAGAGACCTTTGGTTTTTGTAACCCAGAAGTCCATACTTGCCCTAAGACTCTTATTTTGTTGAACATTACAGAATCTTGGATGGGAAGGGTCATAATCTGTGAAGCGGATTGTTCTATCTTGTTTTTGTTTTTCGATTGATTTTCTGTTCCTGTGCTTTGCAGAACCTGTATTTCAAATTGACAAATTTGCAAGGTTCTACGGTTGCTACTCCAACAATTGTTCGGACCTCCATTATTCTTGAAGTTGGAAATCACCAGCCCTCCATTCCAAGAATGAAGCAGTTGGCACAAACAATTGCTAATTCGTCTTCAGGAAACTTGGGACTAAATCATACTGTATTTGGAAAAGTAAAGCAGATAAGCCTTTCTTCGATTCTAAGGCATTCTTTGAACAGCAGTGGTGATGCACCTAGTCCAGCACCCATGACTCATCAAGATCATCGCCGTCATCGCCAGCACCATCACCATCATCACCACCATAGCCATCACCGTAGTCATGAAGTAAAGAAGCATTTGTCTCCATGTCCTGCACCTGTACATTCTCCTGTGCAATGGTCCAAATATAGATATCCACCCCCATCTGGTTATTCGTATAGATACACCAATAAGCCAAAAAATAAAGCTCATATAGCCCCGGTGGCTGAGCCAGTAGCTAGCAATCATCATTATGCTTTACCTCCCTCCATGCCTCATGCAGTGTCACCATCATCTATTATTCCATCACCTTCTGGTCGCCATTCTACAAATATTCTCGGTAGGCACCATAGCTCCCCTGCTCCATCTCCAGCATCTGCGAAGACCCCGCTGCGTGCAATATCCCTCGCTCATACACATCATCCTGCTCAAGTGCAAGCGGTGGCCCCTGCTCCTAGCACATGTGAGTCTTGTCTCTCTTTCACATTTCCACAACTGCCAATTGTTGCTTGGAGTTGGTAGATTATTTGATAGAACAGCAGATTATTTTATGCAGACTTCAGCAATCAGTTTACATGCCTGCAGTTGTGATTTCGTTAAATGATGTGGTGAAGTGTGATGCTACTCTTTGTCAGTAATACTAATGAAACTAGTTAGTGACTTAATGCACATCTTTAAAAATTCTTACGCAGATACTTGATTAGTATTCATTTTTCTCTTTATAAAAGTTTCTGTGCTAGGAAATTATTCACCCTGTTATCTGTGTTGTCATATGTAAATTATTGAATTATCTATCATGTTTCCTATTTATCATGTAAATTAGCTTATCATCCCCACTGTTTTGTTATTACAGCATATGCCACACGAAGGCATTCTTGTCAATGGGCCCTTGCTTTCCTGTTGTGTTTGCTGGTGGGTCTACCATGAGTCCATGACAGAGTGACTCTCTTGGGGCACCAGTTTGTCTCCAAGAGCTACCATGCTGCTTTGAGGCGGCCGCATTAGGCGCGAAAAAACAGCTGCACCTATGAGCAGGTGTTGTTAGAGCATGTAAATATTGGTGTTCGAGTATAAAGGCAAATGGGCATATCCCTGTGTAAAGTGGTCAAAGCCATAAGTGGCGGGCCCTTCGTGCTGTTGGGCATGCAGTTTTGCTGCACAGTGGTGCTGGAAAGGTTATGCATTCCAGTATAACCGTTTATACTGTTTGATATCACTGCATAGGAGTTGCGTCCAGTTCCAGTTCTCCGCGATTCAAATTCTGCATTGACCGATAATGCGTGATATCTCTGCAATGTATCCAAGATCTTTCCGGGTGTTGTTAGGGCGGCCCTCCGCATATGGACAACCAAAGCGGACCGATGTGGAGGTGTCTGCCCAGCGTAAACAAAAAATGATAACCCAAATAAAACATAACATTACATATAATGTTCAATAGGGCCCACAGAAAAAAGCTAGCTGGATACAGCGGGCGGTGCCGGTGTCGTCGAAGGGCAGGACGGCGGCGTGCGTCGTTGGGCCGTTGCTCTGGCGGCCTACTTGTCCTACTTGTCCTCCTCGGAGTCGTCAAGGATGACGTACGGCGGCGACGCGTACAGGTGGCCGAGTGGTGACGCTGGTGCTGGTGGTGGTGTGGCGGGCGCCTCGGGGTCCTGGGGCCATGCCGGTGACGTCACGTACTCCCTGGCCTCGCCGTGATGTGCCCACAGCGACCGGGGCACCTGCCAGCGTGCACGCTCGTCCTCTCGGCACGCTTGCTCGGCCGCGACCTCCATGGCGGAGGCACGGAGCGTCGCCGCCAGATCGGGCCAGCGTCCGAGCTCGTCTAGCTCGGACTGCTCGATGGTCGCCGCCATGTCGGCGTCCATCTCGTCGACCTCCGGCTCGGCCTTCACGTGGTCGTCGCCCTCCTCGGACCACTGCGGGTCAGAGTCCTCGTCCTCCTCCAGCCCGACGAGGGTGACCTCCTCCTTGTAGGCGTCTTCCGACTTCGACTCGGTGTATGAAGTGGGGCTACCTTTCGGGTAGCCCACGATAAGGCTACTTGGGCCGCGCCAAGGATTTGGAGGCCCACAGAAGGCCCACGCGGGGTACCATGTAACCTAGTCCAAGTCGGTTAGGTCGCATAACCTGCCATATCTGTAATTGCCATCGGCATCGACCACCCGAGACCTGGCTACCTATAAAGCCAGGAGGGTGGCTCGTCCCCAAACAACGAACGAAGAGACACACTCATAGCCACCACGGCGAACCCTAGCGAGATCGCAATCTCGCCATTGTAATCGCTACTCGCATCAATAATCAGACAAGCAGGAGTAGGGTGTTATCCTCCGGGAGCCTGAACCTGGGTAAAACCTTGCTTGTCAGCCGTCGTGATCACCAACACCTCTCTCTCTCCCCATCAATCAACCCGGGGTGCACAACCCTGGGACTTTCCGAGTTACCACCCCGTCAATTGGCGCCGTCTGTGGGAAGTCAAACAAGTGTTGGAATCATGGTCGCTCTGGCTCCATCCGCAATGAAGATCGGTGTGTCCGCCGCCAGGGAGTCGATCCGCTTCGGCTCCTTCGAGTACGTCCTCCACCCGCCGGCCCACCGCTCGGTGTACGCCGATCTGGACAAAGGTATACACATCACCTTCGGCTCCATATACTGCTGCATCGATAGTCGTGGAATACTCAGGTCTACGGCTACTGCGCCACGCGCGGCGACGTCACCCGAATCGGCAACCCTCGCGCCTTCGTCACCACCCGCGAAGATCACATCTATCGCACCCGCGGAGGCCGCGCCCGCCGAACCCGCGAAGATCGCATCTGTCGAACCCGCGGAGAACGCGCCCGCCGCACCCGCGAAGATCGCATCTGCGTCAACTACATCGACAATTTCAGCAACGGCCGCGCGGATCGAGTCTACCACCCCAACCTCGGTCGCGCGGTCGACTAAGTCAAGATCTACCTCAACTGTCGCACCCGCACGGGCAACCAGGAGCTCGCGCCCGACAGCCGCGTCACGCGCGCCTCCATCCTCGTGGAAATCCCAAGTCTACACCAAGCCCATCGCACTCGCCCCGGCGAGTGCGAACACAGGGACAATCGCGAGAAGACGCGACAACGACTGCGTCGCGCGCCACGTTGCAGCAATTTTCGATCCCGAGCAAGACTCGGGCGACAGAAGCAGCAGCGGCAGCACCAACTCCCCGACTCAAGTCTACCCCAAGCAAGTCTTCATGGCCGGCACAGCACCACAGGGCGACGACGAAGAACCCGCATATCCGCTAGAAGTGGACATGCCGGACCAGACTAAACTTGTCATCACACGGGACATGGCAATCCAAGCCATGAAGCATGTGGACGAGGGCACGTTCCCCCCACCCAACGCACCTCGAGACGACCACCTGGCGGTCCAGTACTTGCTACGCAAGGAAGGCAAGCGACTCCGCGCCGAAAAAGCCGACTTACTCCGGCGCAAGAGGGACGCAGACGCATCGAGTGCCAGGCGAGCCACCCTCTCCTTTACCTCCTCTACGGAAGTTAACCAAGGAGCACGGCGAAACAGAGCCCGCGTTCCCCTCATGGCAGAAGCCGATCGAACCAGGCTCACCCGCAACCTCGACTCGTCCTTCGTCACCGAAGATGAGAACGGGATACCCGTCCCAAAGACGGCGAACGCCGCCCTGATCTCAGTCGAGACATACCTCCGGCTCACGCAGCCACCGGAGGGGGACGCGCGCTCCCTTCTCCACAAGCAGCAAATTGCCTCCATAAGGGCAATCGAAGAAGCGCTGGCGGCCAAGGGGCCAAGCAACCGGGCGCACGAACCAACAACCTCGGGCATCCCAGCGGCACAGCGACAACCAGTCAAGGACCTTCGCGACGTCCTCACGCAGAAGACGGTGGATCGCAACCGCAAGGAACGTTCGGCTGGAGCGGCAAACCCAGACGACCACGGTGACCGCGACTTCGAGCCGTGCGGCGCGGCATGCTTCAGCTTCAATATCCGCGACACTCGCATGCCAAAGGGATTCAAGCTGACAGCAGGCACCCCAAAGTATGACGGGAAGCAAGATCCACGACTGTGGCTCGAGGACTACCTCATCGCCTGCACCTGCCCAGGCGGGACGTCGACTACGCAATGCAGTACATCCAGCTCATGCTGACGGACTCAGCGCGCGGGTGGCTCACAAGCCAACCCAAGGACTCTTTCCGAACATGGGAAGAATTTCAGGATAATTTCATAAAAAGTTTCTCGGGAACGTTGAAAGGACAATGATGTCGCCTAGAGGGGGGGGGTGAATAGGCGGTTTAAAACTTTTCCGGTTTAGGCTTGATAATTGCGGAATAAAACTAGGTGTTTAAATTAACAAGCCGACAACCTAAATAAACTTGGCTCACCTATGTGCACCAACAACTTATGCTAAGCAAGATAAACAACAAGGTGATAGTAATAGAATACTTCAAGCATGAAGGCTATCACAATGTAAAGTGCATAAGTAAAAGCTCGGGTATAGAAATAACCGAGGCACGCGGAGACGAGGATGTATTCCCGAGTTCCTCCTTGTTAAGGGAGTACGTCTCGTTGGAGAGGTGTGAACCGACACAACGGTTCAACAACCACAAAGGTTTCACCTTCTTCTCCGGTGAACCGCACCACAAAGGCTTGGTTCACCTTCCACTATCGGAATTCCTTCGAGGCGGAATCCGGAGCCTTTCAACAACAATCCGGGGCACAACCCACAATGGGATTGGGGGCTCCCGAACGGCCTCCAACAACAATCCGGGGCACAACCCACAATGGGATTGGGGGCTCCCGAACGGCTTCAAGTGACCACACAAGGGTCCAACCACCACAAAGGCGTCTAGGGTCCAATGACCCAAGAGTAACAAGCTCACAAACTTTCAACTTCCACGAATCCTCGTGGAGAGCACACCGATGCACCAAATGCAAAAGGCAAGAGCACAAGTGCTCAAAATCCTTCACTCTCAAATTCCAACAAAGCAACAAATGCTTATGGGGTAATAAGAGAGGAAGAACAAAGAAGAGATGCACCAAGAACTCCAAGATCAAGATCTACAAGGTTCCCTCACTTAGAGGAGAAATCGACCGGTGAAAACGTAGATCAAGATCACCTCTCACTTTCCCTCAAATATTAGCAAGAACCATGGGAGGGATGGAGAGGAAGAGCAAGCTTTCCAAAGGTCAACAGTGGAGGAGAGAGAGGAGAAAGACTTGCTTGAAGCTTAGAAAACCATTGGGGAAGAAGGCCCCTTAAATAGCTCAACCCAAAATCCAGCCGTTGGGTGCAGATTCGCGGCGTAGCGGTACTACCGCTGGCCCTAGCGGTACTACCGCCCCCCTAGGGAGTTAGGGCATCAAAACGGGCTGAAAACAGGCTTCCGTAGCGGTACTACCGCCACGGGCAGCGGTACTACCGCCCCGGCGGAACTACCGCTCCCGGTACCGCCGAAAACAGCTCTCTGTTAGCTCCGGCGGTACCTCGGGCGGTACCGCGGCGGTACTACCGCTACAGCAAAAAACAGCAGAAACTGATAAACGAAAACGTCAATATCTTTTCCATCCGGACTCCGTTTTCGATGATTTTTGGCTCGTTGGAATCGTTACAACGAGCTCTACTTGAATGTGCATAGAAACATCACAGTCCATCATGTGAGGATAAAACCAAATGGGGAAAGGTTGAACTTTCCTAAACAATGCAAAACAGTAAAAACTCCTTCATAAAAAACGCAACAAGATATTCATACGAAATCTGTTTTTGATGAACTAGAGCTTAGTATGGAGATAAACCAAGCTCTAAATCCTCACATGGATAAAAGGCAACAAGTTTTCCAAAGTAAAACCATTTTCGAAAGACTTGGTCTTGTCATGAAGATCACGACAAGCACCAAAACTCAACACGGAGAAAAACCAAATAAGAACCAAGAAAGATGATATGCCAAGCATGCAAAGGTTTGAGCTCTCCACAAAGATGCGATCAAGTTACTCACTCGAGAGCCCCTCTTGATAGTACACCTATCTAACCTATAGACCTATCAAGATCATACCTTTGCCATGAGCATTCCACTTGAGCTAGATGATGACGATCTTGACTCTCTCAGGTTGAAACACCTTTCTTGTTTGTGCTTGCTAGCACATGCTTGATGAAGACTTCTCCAAATGCTCCCCCATACTCCATTATGGGAGGGCCTCGCTAAGCTTCGTCTTCATGTCTCCTTTGCAAGCTTCAATCAAAAGATATCTTCCGAGATACATCTTATTGAGCTTGCACTTCATCTTCTTCTCTTGATATGTATGATGGCTTGGGGTTAAACATGATTGTTCACTCAATCTTCTATTCCAAGCCATACTTGCAATGAGCTCAACTCTACACATGACCATTCTTCATATAAACCCTTTGAATAGAGCATTGGTCATTAAGTCATCTTGAAGAGTCCAACACATGAACTCCTATAATTTCCCATGGACAAGATCTATAAGAATATCTCAATGTAAACATTAGTCCATAAGGATTGTCATTAATTACCAAAACCACGCATGGGGGCAACCATGCACTTTCAATCTCCCCCATTTTGGTAATTGATGACAATCCCTTTTACGAGGGTTTATATAATGAATTTAAGCAACCATGCAACACAAAGAGCAAGGATGCAAGAGAACAAACCCATATTCCCTTAACCCTCTAAATTTCTCCCCCATTGGCATCGATTGCCGAAATGGGAAGAAAAACTTAGAAGGCAAATATAGTGAGAGCTCCCCCATAATGTGTGCATTTCTCATAATATGAGTGAAATCAAATGCACATGTCCAATGACGAATAGATGGAGGGAGATCAAACTATATAGAGGATCCAAAGATTGCAAAAAAATATCAAATGGAAAGATAGTTCAACGAAATAAGCAAGCAATCAGAAGGATCTGAAAAGTGTTCTAAATATCATGAGGGATCTCCCCAAGGTACGTGCACAAATAGGATTTGTATTTCAATATAGTGTGCACAACATGGAATCCTCACTCCCTCCTAGATAAATTCGACCACAAGCTCATGCAAGAGAATGTAAATGATAAAGGAGGCAAAAAAACTTTCACCTAATAAAATGTTTTGCAACAAGAGCAAGGAGCGGTAAATGAAGTAATGGGTGTAAGATAAAAAGGCATTATAGGAGACTAATACAAGGATGATAACATCAACATAGTCTTTCAAGAAGAGTTGCACATAGTGCATATCATGTCTTTGCCATACCCACACACCAAAAGAGGTATAGCAAATAGCTCCACAAGCTTAGTAAAATGCACCAAGCATAACACATGGAAAATAAAGCTTGAGCCTTTTAGAAACCACCAAGGAGTCAAAAGCAATAAGAGGTGGTAACTAAAGATTTGGAATATCAATTAAAGATGTACTATTCTCACGTGTATAAGTTTCTAAGTAGACACTAATCACTAAGATATGGGTCTACAAATAAACATGTACACACAAGATAGATACACGGGTAAAGATTATGATATCCAGGAGGAAGTCATAAATACACCAATAAGATCTTTGCTTACAAGCATAGCACAAATCTCAATTTTAACTTAACGGGATATAGAGGAACTTCAAACACATACTCATCATAGCATCAAACGTATCCACAAGGGATAAGGTGATAAAAGGATGATCCGAGAAAGATAACAAGTATCACGAAAGGCAAATGATTTAAAGAAACATCAATATTGCACATGAGAGACTTTAAGTAGAAAATGCTAGATTGACATACTTGGGATCGATGAATCATAGAAATGAATATATAGTCCCCTTATATGTAATCATCCCGGCTTACTCATATTTGCAATAAAGACGTTTTGCAAGAACCAAATTGATTGCAACAAAAAGATTCATGCCAAGATACAACCTACACAAGGTTGAAAGCTAGAAATATATGCACGAGGTAGATACTTGTTACCGAGATAGTATTGGTGATGTAGAAGATAAGAGTGAACCATCATCCAATGGACACATGGTGACACCATCTTGTAGATGAGACAAGCTTCCAATGCATCTCAAGTGTACCTAAAACAAATTTAAGTACAACATGGTACCCAAACTAATTGGGTCCAAAGTAGTTAGAGAAACTACAACACATAGGACAAACTCCACATAAATATGTGCATATTGATATGAAATTGAATTTCATGCACATCTTAGCCATTTAGGATTTGATGGAGTTTATCCTTTATATTTGATCAACGAAAGTAAGCATGCCATAAGATATACATATAATAAATATGCATGCACAAGACTTTCAAGAACCAAGCGAGATATAATTTAGACAGAACACCAAGTAAACCAACAAAGCACACACAAGTGTTACAAGAAAACAAATTGTCCAAATTATATCAAATACCCAAATCAACACATGATTGAAGATACCACTTTGAAAAGATACCAATGAAAACAAGAGACCAATTGATGAAAAATATCATCAAGGAATAAACCAAACCCTCTACACTTTTCTTGATGGCACAAGGTACCAAGACGAAGAATGTTTGTCTTCCAAGGAGACACGTCATCGGGATCAAATATCAAACGGAGACAACTAATGTTCAAAAAGCCTATAGGATTGCTCCCCCACGATGTGTGCATTATTTATGATTTTGCATTTGAATACACAATGCACACAAATGAGCTCATCGCTCTCCATGTTTATTATTCAAACACTAGTCATGTTCAAGAAAGGCAAGAAATTGCAATACCAAATTAAAGAACGGTGTTTTACTCAAAGTAGGATAGCTTCCCAAAGAATAGTGCATTATCAAGAAGTATGACTTTTGAATGTCAATGCACAAGAATTGGTTCATTGCTTTTCCCAACTCAAGAAAGCACTAAATAACTTTTAAGTAGAGCAATAAAGGATCCAAAAGATACAATGAAGACAAATGAGAGTTAGATCAAAACAAATCCTTGGTAATCAAATAAAGCAATTCAAAGCAAGAGCCAAAGCGAATATGATCAATATATTTACCACAAAAAGATTATCACTTGTCAAGACAAGTAATGTATGGAGATATTTCTCGGAGGTGGATTGCAAAGATATATTCAAGATCATATTCACAAAGCATATGGCAAATGATAGGAATTAAAAGCCATGCTTAGATAGATAGATATTCTTGATAGCTTCACAAATCATGCGAAGGTGCAAAGCAACTCCAAGGAGTAGCTTGAAACAATTGGCTTCCCCAAAGATACATGTGAACATATTTGGGAAAGCCATACCAAGAACATCCTCCACAAACAAGATCCAAAAGAGTGAGAGACAAAAAGCATTTAAGTAAATGGAAACTTGTTAGAGCACATGCCACATAGGAACAAGATAACTAGCAATATCAATTCTAGGTGGCAAAACCTCATATGTTCACATTTTCTAGGCTTGTAATATGCACATAGCTTATTACTTCCCCATAATGTGATAATTCATTTATTTAAAGCAAGAGGCAAACAAAACCAACTCGAAAAATTAATGGACATTATAGAAATTGAATTTCTCATGAGAATGACATACCACATAGATAGTAGATAATATAAATATATCAACACTAAGTTGTATTTCTCATGAATACACAATTTTAGGATTGTGAAGTGCACAAATCATATCACTCCCCCAAAATATGATAGTCCATTAATCTCTCAAAGAGAGCCAACAAGATAAGATATCAAATAAAAACAATAAGGCTCAAAACTAGTAAATGGTGTGCAAACCAACATACACATACTTGATTTCTCAAGATAAGTAAGTAGAGAGCACAACACATACAAACACTAGCAAGGTACAAAACCAAACACATGCAAGGGTGCAAGCAACTTTCAATGTATATATGATTTAAATAAAAGTTACCGCAAGGAGGAACATTGGATATGAGATAGAACAATATGATCCATATGACTTGACTTGAGAGAATATAATTGATGAAGATCCCTTAATTCTTCATAATGTAGCCAAGTCTCCAATGCCTCCAACAACACCTATTGATCAAGTTTTAACTTGTTGGTCCCCAACCAAGTTGGGTCCTAAGAGGTTAGTCACAATAGGTTTGGCAACCCAAATGGTTCTTTTCTTGACACCACTTTGAGTACCAACATATTTGGCAAACACATTGCCAACATTATCCTTCCAAAGAGAATAAACATCATTAATTATAATGGGGTTGGATAAGGTACCATTTGTGCATGAAGAAGCAAGGTGACCCTTCTCACGACATAGGTAGCAACATCTACTTCCTCCTCTCTTCTTAGTTGGAGTCTTGACTTGAGGAGGGGTAGCTTGATTCTTCTTGGGAAGAGACCGTTCTTCAACTTGAGGAGCTTGAGTTTGAACTTGAGGTTTCTTCCCTTGTTGCTTCTCACTAAGAGCCTTCTTGTTCAAAGGGCAAGATCTAACATGGTGCCCTTCAACTTTGCACTTGAAGCAAACAATTTTGGCCGAATCTTTGACTTGTTCTTGGCCCTTTTTCTTCTTGATGATCTTGGACTTGTTCTTGTTATTGGAGTTGAATCCAAGTCCACTCTTGTCATTGGGGCGTCTTTGAACACTCAACATATTGTCAAGTGTGGACTTCCCAACATGACGCTTTTCCAAGTCTTTATTCAAAGAAGTGACTTGGGCCTTGAGCTCTTTTAATTCCTCTACATGGTTAGTATCAACACAAATGCTAGAGGAAGTAGAAACTTCATTGTTAGAGCAACAAGGTATGGAAAGTGATTCATCACAAGATGTAGCAACATTATGAGTGGATGAATCACAAGGACTAGCACAAGATGATATAGCATTAAGAGAAGACGTTGTGCCATTGTCCACATGAGGCTTACAAGATGTTACCTTTGACATAATCGCCTCATTAGCTAACTTTAGCTTAGCATGGGATGCTCGAAGATCGTCATTAGAGCTAGAGAGCCTTTCATGAGTTTCTTCCAATTTCCCATACTTGCTAGATAGCAACTCAAGTTGAGCCCTTAGCTCAACATTTTCCTTCAAAATAGATGCTTCACGAGAAGTGGAGTTAGTAGCACAAGCATCATTAACATTAGAGATGGAAGGAGACAATTTGGAAAGCTTATCATTGTTAGATAGTTGAGTTTGGAGTTGATCATGAGACATGATAAGGAGAGAGTGTTCACTTTCTAAAGTTTTGTGAGCTTTGTCAAGTCTCTCTATGTCCTCACTTAGTATAGCATTGCCAACATCAAATTCAACTTTTTCCTTTTTAAGCACTTTATATTTAGCAATAGCATGATCTCTTTCCTTAATGATTTTAGCAATAATAAGATCATTAGACTCATCAAGTGATTCAAGTTTCTCTTCAAGAGAAACCCTAAGCTCTTCTTCCTCTTCAAGATAAGCTTTCAAAGAAGCTATGGTGATAGAGTCATCTCTCTCAATTTGACATTTCTCATCAAATTGACTTTCCAAATCCTCAATGAATTCCCTACTCTTAGTAACATAATCAATTATTTCACAAAGAGGAGGGATAGCTTTACTACCTTTGGGGAGAGCACCAAGTACCATCTCACCCATCTTGGTTAAGGATTCAAAGTCAAAACCTTCTTCATGAGAATCCACATCCACATCATCACAATTTGGATTCGAGGTGGGAGATACCTCGGAATCCTTAGCCATAAGGCAAACATGATTACTGGGTGAGGAGGATGAAGAAATACTTGAAGCTTCATTTAGGTCCATTTCTTGTTCCAACAAGTGTTGGGATTCCTCTACATTGTTAGTCATGCAAATACTAGAGGATATGGAAGAGTAATTTTCATCACAACAAGACATAGAGAGCATATCATCATTATATTTAGTTAAGCAACTATTACTTGATATGCAAGGACAATCAACTCTAGCATGTATGACATTTTGAGTGCTAGAAGATTTTAAGTCCAAAGATAGAAGATTGCAATGTGATAGAGAAGAGGTATAATCAATAGTAAGTTCACCATCACCAATGCAATTTCTATCGCCACTCACCATATCGTTACCGTGTGACAAATCACATGATGGTAAAGTGGAAGAAGTTGTGAACTCATCACGGCCGGAGGTGGAGGAAGAATAATCATTCTCAATAATTTTGGACACTTCATATATATCTTGAAGCTTGGTCCAAAGCTCATGTGCATTTCGAAAAGGCATGATTGAATCAAGAACTACATCGGTCAAAGCACACATAAGACCATTAGTAACTTGAGTCTCGAGATGAGAGTTTATCTCATCCTCTAAAGATAATTCATGAGAATCCTTTGGAGGAGATAAACACACATCTACAATCCTCTTAACATAATTTGGACCCATGGCCCTAAATAGATTAAGCATGCAAATTTTCCAAACATCATAATTTGTGCCATCGAATATGAAAGTGGGATCATGCACTAATTCTCTAAACGACATCTTTTACTCTCTAGGCGGTAAAGCCCAACAAGAGAGCCCAGGCTCTGATACCAATTGAAAGGACAATGATGTCGCCTAGAGGGGGGGGTGAATAGGCGGTTTAAAACTTTTCCGGTTTAGGCTTGATAATTGCGGAATAAAACTAGGTGTTTAAATTAACAAGCCGACAACCTAAATAAACTTGGCTCACCTATGTGCACCAACAACTTATGCTAAGCAAGATAAACAACAAGGTGATAGTAATAGAATACTTCAAGCATGAAGGCTATCACAATGTAAAGTGCATAAGTAAAAGCTCGGGTATAGAAATAACCGAGGCACGCGGAGACGAGGATGTATTCCCGAGTTCCTCCTTGTTAAGGGAGTACGTCTCGTTGGAGAGGTGTGAACCGACACAACGGTTCAACAACCACAAAGGTTTCACCTTCTTCTCCGGTGAACCGCACCACAAAGGCTTGGTTCACCTTCCACTATCGGAATTCCTTCGAGGCGGAATCCGGAGCCTTTCAACAACAATCCGGGGCACAACCCACAATGGGATTGGGGGCTCCCGAACGGCCTCCAACAACAATCCGGGGCACAACCCACAATGGGATTGGGGGCTCCCGAACGGCTTCAAGTGACCACACAAGGGTCCAACCACCACAAAGGCGTCTAGGGTCCAATGACCCAAGAGTAACAAGCTCACAAACTTTCAACTTCCACGAATCCTCGTGGAGAGCACACCGATGCACCAAATGCAAAAGGCAAGAGCACAAGTGCTCAAAATCCTTCACTCTCAAATTCCAACAAAGCAACAAATGCTTATGGGGTAATAAGAGAGGAAGAACAAAGAAGAGATGCACCAAGAACTCCAAGATCAAGATCTACAAGGTTCCCTCACTTAGAGGAGAAATCGACCGGTGAAAACGTAGATCAAGATCACCTCTCACTTTCCCTCAAATATTAGCAAGAACCATGGGAGGGATGGAGAGGAAGAGCAAGCTTTCCAAAGGTCAACAGTGGAGGAGAGAGAGGAGAAAGACTTGCTTGAAGCTTAGAAAACCATTGGGGAAGAAGGCCCCTTAAATAGCTCAACCCAAAATCCAGCCGTTGGGTGCAGATTCGCGGCGTAGCGGTACTACCGCTGGCCCTAGCGGTACTACCGCCCCCCTAGGGAGTTAGGGCATCAAAACGGGCTGAAAACAGGCTTCCGTAGCGGTACTACCGCCACGGGCAGCGGTACTACCGCCCCGGCGGAACTACCGCTCCCGGTACCGCCGAAAACAGCTCTCTGTTAGCTCCGGCGGTACCTCGGGCGGTACCGCGGCGGTACTACCGCTACAGCAAAAAACAGCAGAAACTGATAAACGAAAACGTCAATATCTTTTCCATCCGGACTCCGTTTTCGATGATTTTTGGCTCGTTGGAATCGTTACAACGAGCTCTACTTGAATGTGCATAGAAACATCACAGTCCATCATGTGAGGATAAAACCAAATGGGGAAAGGTTGAACTTTCCTAAACAATGCAAAACAGTAAAAACTCCTTCATAAAAAACGCAACAAGATATTCATACGAAATCTGTTTTTGATGAACTAGAGCTTAGTATGGAGATAAACCAAGCTCTAAATCCTCACATGGATAAAAGGCAACAAGTTTTCCAAAGTAAAACCATTTTCGAAAGACTTGGTCTTGTCATGAAGATCACGACAAGCACCAAAACTCAACACGGAGAAAAACCAAATAAGAACCAAGAAAGATGATATGCCAAGCATGCAAAGGTTTGAGCTCTCCACAAAGATGCGATCAAGTTACTCACTCGAGAGCCCCTCTTGATAGTACACCTATCTAACCTATAGACCTATCAAGATCATACCTTTGCCATGAGCATTCCACTTGAGCTAGATGATGACGATCTTGACTCTCTCAGGTTGAAACACCTTTCTTGTTTGTGCTTGCTAGCACATGCTTGATGAAGACTTCTCCAAATGCTCCCCCATACTCCATTATGGGAGGGCCTCGCTAAGCTTCGTCTTCATGTCTCCTTTGCAAGCTTCAATCAAAAGATATCTTCCGAGATACATCTTATTGAGCTTGCACTTCATCTTCTTCTCTTGATATGTATGATGGCTTGGGGTTAAACATGATTGTTCACTCAATCTTCTATTCCAAGCCATACTTGCAATGAGCTCAACTCTACACATGACCATTCTTCATATAAACCCTTTGAATAGAGCATTGGTCATTAAGTCATCTTGAAGAGTCCAACACATGAACTCCTATAATTTCCCATGGACAAGATCTATAAGAATATCTCAATGTAAACATTAGTCCATAAGGATTGTCATTAATTACCAAAACCACGCATGGGGGCAACCATGCACTTTCAAACGTTCGCAAGGCCAACGACCTACATCGAGTTGCAAGCTTGCAAGCAAGGAAAGGATGAGTCGCTCCGCTCCTACATCCAGCGGTGGACACTCCTCCGCAATACCATGGAACCCGTCTCAGAAGACCGGGTGATGGACGCCTTCATGCACGGCGTTGCTCGCCGCGACCTCCGCGAGGAATTCGGTAGGCTCCAGCCGAAGAATACAATAGAGCTCATGAAGACAGCCAACCAGTGGGCCGAAGGAGAGGACTACGTCCGCGATACTTCCCCCAAGAAAGAGGTCGAAACAAGCAACTGGCGTGAGGCACGCCAAAAGAAGAAGCCACGTTACACCCACGATTCAATCGAGCTAGTAGCGGCGGGATATGAAACCCCCCGTGAGGACAAATGAGACAACAATCGACAGTACGATCAAGGTCGACAGTCCAGCTCGAGTCAGTATAACCGTGGCAGAAGCAGCATTGGCCACAATGATGGAGGCCAGAAGAGTGAGTGGAAGCGCCCGTTGACCCCAACAGAGGAGCTGATGCAACCCTGTAAGCATCACTCGTTCCGCAACCCGGAGACAGGCAAATGGGGTTCCAGCCACCTGCTGAAGGATTGTCGCAAAGCAAGAAAGATATACCAAGCCATGCAGCAAATCATCGCTCCAGTACAGGCAATACAGGCAGCCCCGCAGCTAGCCATCCAGGCGGCACCCACAAACAACAACCAGGTGCAGGCGGCAGGAGCATTCCCCCAGCCGCAGCAGCAGCAACAGCAACAAGGTCAGTCGGCAGCAACCGACACATATCCACCCGCACGGGGACAGCTGAACATGATCCAGAAGGGACCCCCGTCAAACAGGCGCCAAAAGCTCATCACCCGCCAAGTACTTCAGGCCATCAACAGCTCGCGCGCGGTACCAGACTACATGCGCGGGTCTGAGACACCCATCACGTTTTCCAGGGCAGATCATCCATCCGAGGTAACCCGACCCGGACACGCCGCACTCGTGATTGAGGCCCTGATCGGCGACTACAGCTTGAAGAAGGTGTTCATGGACGGAGGCAGCGACATCAACATCATATTCGCAGACACCCTGAGAAGAATGAACAGGTCGACAGAGAAATTGCCGGAATCGGAAACCACTTTCCACGGCATAGTACCAGGGCAAGCAATCACGCCCATGGGAACAATCACACTCGACGTCATCCTCGGTACACCCGAGCACTTCAGAAAGGAGTCGATAGACTTTGAGGTCGTCGACTGGAAGTCACAATACCACGCCATCCTCGGCGCCCAACCTTTGCCAGGTTCATGGCAGTACCCCACTACGCCAACCTGATGGTCAAGCTGCCCGGGCCGAAAGGAGTAATCACCGTACGCGGCGACTTCGGGCTCTCCAACAGCTGCGACCGCGAGTTTGCCAAGATTTCTGAGTTCTTCGGGGTCGAAGAGCACTTCAAGGCCATATCAGCCGACAATGACAAGACCCTCTTTCCATCTCGCAAGAAGCCAGCGAAGGACGCAGCATTCAACACGAACGACGACACCGTCACCCACCAAGTCCATCCGACTGATAGCAGAAAGACAGTCAAGGTCTCGTCAAGTTTGACCCCCGCATAGGAAAGCGCGCTCGTCGAGTTCCTACGTGAGAAATTGAAAATCTTTGCATGGCAACCTTCTGACATGCCAGGGATACCCAGGGAACTCGCCGAGCACTCTCTAAAGGTCCACAAGGACGCTAGGCCGGTCAAACAATCCATGCGACGCTTCTCAGGACCCAAGCGAGACGCGATCACCATGGAAGTCGACAGATTACTGCACGCCAAATTCATCCGAGAAATCAAGGACTCGGACTGGGTCGCCAACCCGGTCCTAGTGGAGAAAAAGAAGACGAAAAAACTACGCATGTGCGTTGACTTCACTGCAGTCAACAAGTGCTGCCCCAAGGATCATTTCCCGCTCCCGCGGATAGACCAGATCATCGACTCGACAGCAGGCTGCGAGCACCTGTCCTTCCTGGACGCCTACTCAGGCTACCAGCAGATCAGGCTGAAAGTCGAAGACGAAGAGAAGACGGCCTTCATCACACCCGACGGCGTCTTTTGCTACCAGACGATGCCGTTCGGGTTAAAGAACGCAGGTGCCACGTACCAGCGGACAATGCAAGCGTGCCTCAAAGGGCTCATCGGGCAGATCGTCCAAGTCTACGTCGATGACATCGTCGTCACGACCCGAAAGGAGGATACCCTAGTCGACGACCTCCGCAAGGTCTTCGCCGCACTCGATGTATACCAGATCAAGCTCAACCCAGAGAAGTGCGTGTTCGGCGTGCCAGCCGGAGAGCTACTAGGGTACCTCGTATCTGCAAGAGGAATCAAAGCGAACCCCGAGAAGGTGCAGAACATTCTCACAATGCCAGCACCAACCAAACTCCGTGAGGTGCAGCGATTAGCCGGTCGAGTCGCAGCTCTCAGCCGGTTCATTAGTAAGTTGGGAGAGAAAGTCTTACCTTTCTACCAACTGATGAAGAAGACGGACAAGTTCGAGTGGACACAGGAGGCGCAGGATGCGTTCGACCATCTCAAGAAAACCCTGACAACCTCTCCAGTCCTCGTGGCACCACTGGAAAACGAGTCGTTATACTTATACGTCTCAGCAACAAACAGGGTGGTGAGCACGGTACTCGTAGTCGAACGGGAAGAAGAAGGGCACAGGCACCCGGTGCAAAGGCCCGTCTACTACCTCAACGAAGTCCTCACCCTGTCCAAGCAGAACTACCCGCATTACCAGAAGCTGGCGTATGGAGTCTTTATGACCTCTAGGAAGGTCGTCCACTACTTCTCCGAGCACCCGATCACGGTGGTAAGCTCCTCTGGACTAGCAGACATTCTCACAAATCAACGCGCAACAGGACGAGTCGCCAAGTGGGTTGTCGAACTAGGACCATGGGGGCTGAAGTATGCTCACCCGAAGTCCATCAAGGCCCAAGTCCTCCCAGAATTCACCACCGAGTGGATAGAAGCCCAGCTACCAAATGTCCCCGACTTGTCCAACGCATGGACAATGTACTTCGATGGCTCCAAGAAATTCATGTCAGCCGGGGCAGGAGTTGAGCTCATCTCCCCCAAGGGTGACAAGCTCAAGTACGTCCTACAGATGGACTTTCCGACACCGTCTAACAACGAAGCCGAGTACGAGGCCCTGATCCACGGCATGCGGATGGCCAAAAACTGCGGTGCCACGCACCTCATGATATACGGCGACTCCTACCTAGTGGTACAGCAAACCATGAAGTCCTGCGACGCCATCGCCGACAACATGATCGCCTACAAAGACCTTTACAACCAGATGGAAGGCAACTTCGACGGCTGCGAGTTGCGGCACATCGGCCGCGAAAGCAATGAAGAAGCCGACGTCCTCGCTAACATGGGATCAGACAGGGTTCCAGTTCCACCCGGCGTCTTCCTCGAGCGCATCACGCAGAGATTCATCAAGAATCAAAATACAGCAGGCAATGCAACAACAACAAAAGGCGATGCTAACCCGCCAAGCCAAGATAAGGTCCCCATGGAGGTCATGTTGGTCGAAGCTACATGGACATGACCGTACCTGGCGTACATACTACACCAGAAGCTGCCAGCGGACGCAGTCGAAGCAAAGCGCATCATCAGGCGCTCCAAAAGTTTCACCGTCATCAACGGAGAACTCTACAAAAGAAGCATCTCAGGAATCCTGCAAAGGTGCGTAGATCCAGTCGACGGCCAAGCCATCTTACTCGACATCCATGGGGTATCTGCGGGCATCATGCCAGCAGTCGAGCATTGGTGGCCAAAGCACTACGAGCCGGGTTCTACTGGTTGACAGCCATGCAGGACGTCGAGGAACTAGTAAGGAAATGCACAGGGTGCCAGGAGTTTGCCAACAAGCCACACGCGCCAGCGTCAGAACTTAAGACAATACCACTAGCTTGGCCCTTCGCCCAATGGGGTCTGGACATGGTAGGCCCGCTGAAGAAATCCTCACCAGGAGGTCATACTCACCTCCTGGTTGCAGTCGATAAGTTCACAAAGTGGATCGAAGCCGTGCCCATCACAAGTTCGACTGCATCCACAGCAGTCAACTTCATCAGGTCAATCATCTTCAGATTCGGAGTTCCGAACGGGACCATCACCGACAACGGCTCGAACTTCACAGCCGAAGAATTCAAGGACTTCTGCTCAGAGCAAGGTATCAAACTCAGCTATGCATCCGTCTCGCACCCGCAATCCAATGGGCAAGTGGAGAAAGCCAATGGCCTCGTCTGCAACGGCATCAAGAAGCGACTGCGCGTGCCACTAAAACGCGCAGCGGGCGCATGGGTGGAAGAACTACCGTCAGTCCTTTGGAGTCTACGAACAACGCCAAACAGATCCACCCAATACACTCCATTCTTCATGGTATATGGTGCAGAGGCGGTTCTCCCCTGCGACATCAAATTCGACGCACCGAGAGTGTTCGCCTACGACGAGTCAGATGCAGAAGAGGCACTCGAAGACAGCATGCATACCCTGGATGAAGCACGCGACATCGCCCTGGCGCGATCAGCTGTGTATCAACAAGATCTGCAACTATCACACTCGGAGGCTGCGACCAAGAGCGTTCGCTGCAGGCGACCTGGTTCTTCGACTCAAGCAGAAGAAGGTGCACAAGCTCGCTTCCCCATGGGAGGGCCCATACATCGTGACAGAAGCAATCGGCAACGGAGCTTACCACCTGAAGGAATCAAAGACGGGAGCAGACTGCAGCAACCCGTGGAACGTGGCACAACTTTACCGGTTCTAGGCCTAGTTCGACCCAATCATTTTACAAGAAAAATCAGCGCGGCAGGTTTCAGACGCACTCTTTCCCTCACCAGGGTACCTAAGGGGACTGGAAGGGTTTTAATGAGGCGGCATGTTCGCAAGAATCAATAAAGTGATTTGAAGAAAATCTGTCTCCTTCAACGCAAACCCAGAATTGACGAGCTTCATAAGAGTCGCCGGACGCCTCTCGGGCGACTCGCTCCTCAACGCGATCCCGCTCAGCCTGCCAATCCGGGTTCACATCTGCACGCGCAAACTACAAATCAGAACAAGCAAGTTTCAACAAAGAAAGCAGCCGCCAAAAGGATACCAACCTTGCAGCTGTCGACTGATCAGATCGATCTCCCCAAGCAAAAAATCCTCACGCCGTGAGAATTCTGCAGTAGGATGCGACCTGGAGCGGTGCAGCAGCAGTTCAGTATTCTTCAGGGTCGCCTCAAGCTCAACCACCTTGTTCTTCAGGTACGTGATTATCCGTTGATCATTTGTACTACGTGGAGGAGGCGGCGCCGCCCGACGACGGCGAGCACCCGAAGAAGAAACCTCGCCACTCGGCTCAGTCGCAGGAGAAGAAGAAGCACCACCGCGCACGACAGTCTGTCATGAATACGCAGAGTCAATACAATCATACGACTGATCAGCAAAGATACACTTGACAGAAGGAAACTCAATTCTAGCAAAAGCATTGTTGAAGGCCAAAAATACCTGGCAGGATAATAGTCATTACAGAGCCAAAAGTTTAAGGTACATATCACGGCGACTGCCGAATTCCTATACTACATCTACTCTAAGGCCACAGACTGCGACCGGGAGCGACTCTTCCGAGTAGCAGCCGCCTCAGTCGCCTTAGAAAGTGCCCTCTCAAAGAGTGCCACAAGCTGCACGGCTAGCTGTGAAGCACGCTCCTTCACACCACCCAGCGACGCGATACGGCCATCGGGTCTTCGAGGAAAGCCGCTGACGACCTTCTCAAAGTCACCCGGAACCTGATGTCCTACGAGGAGCTGGAAGGTGAGCTCGGAGCCGCGTACCGTCTGCGACCGCGTGAAGTCGGCGATGGTGGTCGCGTCCTCAAACGGCGCAGCAAGGGCGTCCACGGCTGCCGGCGGCTGGTCGTTCGGGAAGATGCTCCGGTGCACCACAGTAAGGGCTCCCGTCGACTTCTTCAGCGCGGCTGTGGACTTCTTCAGAGCGTCGGACGCATAGGCGCAGACCCGGTCGAGGAAGCCGACTGCAGTCGCCAAATCAATCGCGTCACTCGACGCGTCTTTCGGGGGAGCTCCACCGCAAGTCTCTGTACAAGGGATTCAAGGTCAAAACAAAGGAAAGATCAAGACACAGTAGGCATTAAGCCGAAACTTACCCCAAAGAACACCGGCGAGTGAGAGAAGACGGTCGACTTGAGTCTTCTCCTGGGCGACCCGCGCTAGCTCCCGCTCTTGAGACTCATGCAGAGCCTTCTCAAGCTCAGCAACCCGCACAGTAGCCTGGTCCAGAGAAGCACGCAGCTGGTCCCTCTCCTTCTCCAGGCGAACATAGGCCGCGGCTGCGTCAAGCTGCTGGCGGTAGTACGGCTGAAACAAAAGCAAGATATTAATAAAGTTACGGGCGACTATACTAGTCACCCACACCTTCGGGGGCTACTCCCATCGGGAGCGCTGATCGCGCACCCGATGAAAACTCAAGAATACAAGTACAAGCGTAAAGGGCTTACGTGGTCCAGGAGGTCAGGGTCCTCTGAAGCCGAAGGAGGAGCGCGACCCGACGACGCAATGCCAGCAGGCTGTGCGCGCACCTCCTCCACCACCACTTGAGTCACCAATTCAGTCGAAGGGGCGGATGTATACTCCACGTTACGAAGAGGAGAGCTAACATCGCCAGAACGATGGCTGCAGCAAAGACAAGCACACTGGTCAACTCAAAGATTGCAGCTACAAAACACAACTCGGAGAAAGTAAAGCACCAAGAAGTTCACCTGGTGGTTTCAAGGTCGTCGTAACTCCCCAGGGAGGGCAATGCCATCCGTGCAAAAGAACGAGGAGCCACGGAGCTGACCGGAGGAACAACCAAGGGCTCGTTCCAGTCGCCCGAAGACCGCGCACCCGACGACGTCGCGACGGCTTCCTCCAGAACAGCGTCGGCATCCCTAGCGGGTGACGACGCGGTCGCAGAATCGCCACCACTCGGGAGCTTCCGCTTCTTCCGTACGGGTTCCTCCTCTCCATCTTCATCCTCCACCTCTTCGTGGGGAGAATGAGCGGAAGGAATCTCATCGTCGTCATCCTCCTCCTCCACCACCTTCGCCTCGTCGGCGGGTCCGTCTTCAGGGAGAGGAGGAAGGCTAACCAGAAGAGAACGACCTTGAAGCGAGTAGGCGCAAGTCGAACAAATGAGCAAGTAGACGCAAGTCGAATACAGAATCAAGAAGAACAAGGAAGAATCAAAAACTCACCTCTGGAATAGGGTTCGCGACTCCATACGCCGCGACGGGACACTTGACTTTGCAATGGTCCGCGGCTCGGAGATTGGTGATGCTCCTCACCTTGGTTTCCACCCCTTCATCGTCGAGTGGCTCGAGGCTAGCACCTTCAGCGGCCCACATCGGGTGGGGCCGAGCAGCGAGTGGTTGAACCCGGAGACGGGAGAAAGTGTGCATCAAGAAGACGCCACCCGCATCTCGCTCGAGGGTCTTGAGGACGTCGTGCAGCAGGCCCAGAAGAGGCATCGTCGCCTCCCTCTCCTCCGCGGTGAGCGGGTTCGCCCAGGCGCGGGTCTTCCGCAACCCGTGCGCGCTGTCGAACTGCTCCACGCCCTCCTGGCTCCAATGGATGTAGAACCATTTCTTCCGCCACCCCTGGACGGAGTCAGACTTCTTCATCTCGAAGTACGTGGTGTCGCCACGCACCTGGATGCCGAAGCCGCCCACTGGGTAGGCAACCCGCCCTTCCCGTTGTTCTTGCGAACAAGGAAGAGCGACTTCCACAGCGCCCAGTGGGGTGTGATCCCCAGGAAACACTCGCATAGCACGATAAAGCTAGCGATGCTCAAGACGCCATTGGGGGTCAGATCGTGGATCTGCACCCCATAGGCATACAAGAGTCCGCGAACAAAATCGTGGAGAGGGAACCCGAAGCCTCGTGGAAGAAAATCCACGAAACAAACGCGCTCCCCCTCACGAGGTGCCGGGGAGGTCTCCTTGCCAGGAGCGCGTACCTGAGCCGTGCCGGAGGGAGGCAGGAGGCCCTGCGCGCGAAGCCCGTTGAGGTCGCTCTCTTCACGGTGGATTTCTGCCAATCACCCTCGACTTTCTTCAAAACATCTCTGGCCGCGGCGGCGGAGGACCCAGCGGTGGCCTTCGGTTTGCCCATGATCGCAAGGAGCAGTGGAAAAATGGGAGGACAAGAGGATTGGAGCTCGGATGGCGGCGAAAATGGTAGAGCAGAGGAATAGGAGGCGCAGACGATTGGAGAAGATGATGCCCTCGCGTCCAAACGCGGTACTTATGCCTCGAAACATCTCATCTCAGCCGTCCAAAGAGAAACGGTTCCGAGCTGCCACATCCACCGTCCACGTGTCGCGCGGAGAGACCAAACGACGCCGCCCACTTCGTCCACTACGCACGAAAATCGAGGCGTCATCATCATGGCGTGCAAATTTCGCGCCCAGTTCGGAAACGTGACAACTGCTGACCGCGGTCAGCTCTGACAGTGGGCCCCGCAGCGTCACGTCCCATCAGGCGCAGAGGCGTGCAGCAGAGCGTCATCAGTGACGTCATCAGGCCAACGACTCCAAAATCAACTGAATCAGCTCGACAACTCGACAGGATGATTCGAGTAGTAAGCTCCTCAGCTGAAACAAACAAAGTATTATCGACAGTTACTCCGAGCACCCGAAGGAATCATTCGGGTGACAAAGAAAATCGAGTAAGCTCAATCAGCTGAATCTATCTACAAGTAAGCCAGCAGGCTGAACTGACAAGAAGACCAAAGCAAAGTAATTCGACTGCAGGTGTTACTCCCATCGGGAGACCCCGGTTCGACTGAATAAATCGAGTTCAAGCTCAAGATCAAGCAATCCAATGGCGCGTCCAGGAGGAAGAAGTCCTTTGCCCTACTTTACGCTTCGACCAAGCACTTGGGGGCTACTGACGTGGGGCTACCTTTCGGGTAGCCCATGATAAGGCTACCTGGGCCGCGACAAGGATTTGGAGGCCCACAGAAGGCCCACGCGGGGTACCATGTAACCTAGTCCAAGTCAGTTAGGTCGCATAATCTGCCATATCTGTAATTGCCATCGGCATCGACCACCCGAGACCTGGCTACCTATAAAGCCAGGAGGGTGGCTCGTCCGCAAACAACGAACGAAGAGACACGCTCATAGCCACCACGGCAAACCCTAGCGAGATCGCAATCTCGCCATTGTAATCGCTACTCGCATCAATAATCAGACAAGCAGGAGTAGGGTGTTATCCTCCGGGAGCCTGAACCTGGGTAAAATCTTGCTTGTCTGCCGTCGTGATCACCAACACCTCTCTCTCTCCCCATCAATCAACCCGGGGTGCACAACCCTGGGACTTGCCGAGTTACCACCTCGTCAGTGTAGTCCGCCGCGAAGGCGAGGCGCCGCCGGTGGTTGTGCTCTAGTTGGAACCACCTGTCCCATAGGGACGAGTCGGGAGCGTAGGCGGGGTCGTGGAGGAGATCGGGGGCAGGAGGGCCCGCTGGTGACGGATCTCCTCCGTGCGCTCGCGGCCAGAGTGGGGCACTGACGGCATGGGGACACGCATGCGATTAAGATGCCACCCCTCGGGGAGGTGGACATCGCTCCATGGTAGGGGCTGGCGCCGCTCCCATTACATTTGGGCGACCTCCAGCCGTGCGGCGTGTGTTCCGAGCCGCGCGGGCGACCGCGGTGTCGGCGGCGACGGGGGTCCATTCGGTGGAGCCACGGGGGCGGGCACCAAGCGGCGGCGCGGCGGACCACGAGAGATCGATGCCTCGTGGTTGTTCCGGCCTCCCTTGGACCAGAACGGCCTCATCGAGGGTGGCGGGGACGGTGGCTAGGGTTGCGGCCGCCGGAGTGGGAGGCGAGGAGTGTGGTGGGTGGGAATGGATAGCGACCGGCCGGTCTGACTGGCGCGTGGGTCAGGACGAACAAGGGGAGGACACGCGCTCCGTCCACGGCTCCCCAAACCTGGATCAATCTTGAGCCAGCTTTGGTCCAGTTTGGCTGTCCACGCGGACAACTGTCCCTTTGCGCCGGCCCGTTGGAGGGGTTGTTTTGTCCATTCGGAAATGGACAGACAATGCGAGAGGTCTTCTTGTGAAAATGCTTTCAGAATTTGCTGAGCACCTAGGAAATTGGTGTCCAAAATGTCCTATTTTTTACGTGACTGCTAAATTAGGCAGTAAATGTGAACTTGATTTCCGCAAAACAGGAGACAGTAAATCATCAGCTTTGTGGAGCTGTCGATGGACTGTTCAGGCTAGGTTGTCATAATAAATGTCGGTACAGTAACAAGAACTTATATACGTAAATGGATTGCTCTCAAGCTACTTCAGCCTAGTAAACTAGTTTGATTGTTTTTCGAAGTGATTATAGGCAAATTGAGAAACGTGAGACCCAAACTCATACACAAGCTCCGAAGCGGTGTACACCCATGTTTTGAGCATATAGATTAGAACCACATATTCATCCTGAAAAAAACGTCAACATTCCTTGATCAGAAGAACTACAAACATAAAAGAGGATCTGGGAAGAAACCTTTCAAGTGCCATAGAAGAGATATGCAAAAATTCTCGAGTACAGTTGCTGCGCATATCTTCTCTCCGTTCATTGCATTTTGCACCTCAAGTTGCAGTCATTGCACTTTGCTCTCTACACACTGCAATCTGATGTCTATCCTTTCTTAGATCCAGGTTATTCTTACGGTACAAATCATTCAAGCATACAAGAAAAAACCTTAGTGAATGTATGCAGGCCAGTCACACAAAAAAGGGATGCATATAGAAGCCGAAAATCCGTGTTGAAAAAGAATAGAAAAATGAACGCTATTCCCACAAGGAGAGATCCATGAGTAGAAAAAGAGAGCAATTGAATGAATCAATGTCTGATGTACAGTTGGTCTGATGGTACAGATGCTACAACTATGCTGCAACGAAATACACAATTTAGCAATTTTCAAGAATGTGAATTGAACGAAGATACACAAGCCCCCACTGGTGGAGGCCAGAAGAAACAATGGAACGATCAATTGTGTGACACATATGTACCAATTTTCCTGATCGCGTGGGCATACGAGGTATCAATTGTGCTGTCAATAAAGTTTATTGTGCTTGTTGTTGTCTCTCTTGAGTTGTACTTTCAGCTTTTTACCTCCTAATTGGAATCCATTCATCATACCTATGGCCGTCTGTGCAGAAGCAGGAGAATCATAGCTTACAAAACCTACATCCAGCCAGGAACAGATTAACAAACCATGCAGGTATGATGACAATTCTAAGAATCCCAGCTAAGAAGAGCTAGTTACCGAAGCATTTGCTAGCACCAGTTGCTTTGTCTACAAAAACTTTGGCACTCAATACTCTACCAAAATTCTGAAATGCGCTCACTAGATCTTGGTCACCAAATTCTTGTGGGATGTGATAAATAAATAAGTTGGCTCCAGGAGGACCTGCAAAGATGATACATATCATCTGTAAAACATAATTAAGAGGAAATGACAAATGATATTGACTATTTCTGAAGTACTAAGGGAGACAAACCCTCTATCTGAGGACCAGGGTTGCTGCTGGTACTTGAAGATGTGGGAGATGTAGCATTTGCAGTTGGAACTTTAATTCCGTTATGAGAATTCATGTAAGGACGACTATTGATGGCACCAGCAGGATATGATCCAGGATACTGCATACCAGGCGAAGGTGGATAAGGGCTGCCCAACTGCATTGAATTGAATGGCCTAGGAACTGAGTTTGGGGAAAGTTCAGAACTGACACCACGCATTGAGCTTCCTTGATTGACAGGCTGACCCATATTGTGGAAGGGTGCTTGATTTTGCATAGGAGATAAAGGGTATTGCATAAGTCCATAGGTTCCTTGTGGCTGCACAGATCAACAAACAGGAAATTATATACCACAACACAAAAAGTATCACATTCAGAGGCACTAATCAAATATCACAAGGCATCTATTTTAACTAGAGAAATAGTATTGCCATATCATTAACATGCTATTAAATTTCAACTTATTTTGGTCTTTACTTAACACTGCTAGCACATTGAAACTGCAGCAGTTCAGAAGAATGCTATTAGCTGTTACGCACAACAATGAACTTTTCTGTTTGGTTGCTTGCGATAGTAAATGTTAAACAACTATAAAAAGATATACCCACAATGAAACTGCAGCAGTTCAGAAGAATGGTCGGTTGTTTTTATTCGATGGGCACAAGAAGCTCAAGATTTTAATACTCCTCTGATCCGAAATAACTGACGGGGAATATGACTTGCGTTTGTATAATTTTGTGAAGGGCGCGCGACGGTTAAAACGGATCAGAGGGAGTATTAGAATTCACCTGGTAGCCAAATCCATTATACTGAGGCGCATATCCCATTTGTAATGCACCAAATAATGAACTCTGTTGCATGGCATTTGCCGACAGATTAGATGGCTGAAATTGAGCCTTCTGCACTTTTCGAGCTTGCCTTTCTTTTTCTGTGTCAGCCCATTTTACAACCAAAGGTACACTTGAACCCTAACAAAAAGATCAAGAAAGACGTCAGAGTTTATACGAATCATGAAGCTGCAGAAGAAAGGGAAATAACTGATAGAGATGTACATTATATTGCCCAAGGTTTCAATATCTAACAATTACATTATGATTTTTCCTTTTATTTAAAGTGCAGCAAATAAACTGGATTAGTTCCTATATCGTAACCCCGTTCACATTGCTCATAAGAAATCAAGAATGTTCAGCTCGAACAGGACAGCAAAATCCAACACGCATGCGGGCGAAGCAACTTCTGCCCTCATCTATGGTTGATTTGATCTGGATGTACAGCTGTGTCTTTTTCTTCATGTACTGAAATTTCTCTCCCTCCTTTCACCCCTATTTGTGATGGTTTGCAGCACTACAAATGGTCTTGCATTTGACTAAAGAGAGATGGAATTCTTCAGAATACAATTTTTTTCACAAACCTCTATTTTGTGCTTCCCGTTTAGAGCTTCGATAGCTGCCACAGCCTGCTCTTTTGTTTCATACTTCAGAAAGGCACAGCCGGCTGCAACATCCACAGTTGGTAAGCAACTAAATGCAAACAAATCTAGAAAAGAAGTAATATCTGTTTCAGATCATAATAAAATATAACTGTTTCCACAAGAAGATTTACCTTTGCTCGTCTGTTGCGAACCTCTCAAAATCTGCAAATCCTTGATATTTCCATACTGTGTAAATAAATCAGTCATTTCAGCATCTGTTACATTTTTGGGTAGCATTCCAACGAAAAGTTTGTGTTCTGCAAATAACAATGTGGATAAATCAGTCGACTGAGTAACAAAATAAAATTTGACCAATAACTGATACACAAGTCTCCTTGTGAATGAAATCATTTTAGAGAGCCTCATACCCAGCCTTTCCAACTCTCCATCGGCATATTTTACTTGCAATGGACTTGGGGCCTGGTTTCAGAAAGAGAAAACGTGGAAAAAGTTAAGAACAGTCAGAGAGAGGTAATGCCTCCAAATTCGTATTGGTGTTTAGGAAACATACAAAGAAGACATTGAAAAAACAAATCCCTCGATCACCAAGACATCTACTACTAGCCATTGGACTGCTATTGTTACCAGCTAACATGAATAGAAAACCAGAATTTGGCCCACTCCACACTAGTGCACCATTCTTATCTAAGCTAAGGCATGTGCTCTTCGAATTTACCAAAAAATTGTACATATCACTTCTACAAGAAAGGTCTCATAGACAAACCGGTGCTATTAGCCAAGTACAGCAAGGTCAGACTCTAATCTTTCTAACCTATCAATGACTTCCAATAGAAGGGACGTAAAATTTGATGGAAGGGCCTGGGTACTCATTCTGAGTGGTAGGTAGTAGCGACTACAGTTTCAAACAGTGGGGTCCAACTGTGCCACAGCTTAGAGGGGCCGACAGTGCAATTTGGAGCAAAGAATTTATAGTACTAGCTGAAGTGATCAATAGAAAATTTGAACACAATTTTGTCTGCACCACTGTACTGTGTCTACATCTAGCATAATGGATGATGGCATGCATTACACATAGACATTAACGCTGTTCTCCTCAACCAGATACGGATTAAGGACACACCTAAACCAACTATTTTCCAGGTATTTAACAATCCAATAACTGAATTCACAAAAATACACATCAATTGACCCAGCGTAGGCCTAGACAGTCTTTCTAATGGATTCACCAGCTAACCAAAAACAGTAAATCAGATAAATCATTCTTCGACATCATAGTCTGTCATTTTGGGTAAATAGCAACCTAGAAATGGCTATCCTGCTTACACAAGATAGAGAAGTCCTAACAGTCACACAATAACTTAACAGATCACCAAACACAAGCCGATTTCTCGGAATCTCCCACTAAGTATTCACTTAACCCTAACTAGACTGACATACATGTGTTAACTCCTGATTCATCTACCATGAACAATACCCAACATTCAAGAGCTCCCAACAACTACAAATCAGTTGGTTAAATTATACCCGAGTTACCCAAGAAGATACATGTGCATCAAGCATGGTTGTGTCCACATACCCCAGGAAGCGTGCGTTTGTTGTGATATGCATTCACTGCCTTGTCAGCCTCCTCCCTTGATGGGCAGATCAGGAAGCAGCAGCCTGCAATGTCCAGTATACTGTATATCAAGATCAAACTAGCTATTTGGAGACTACAGTCGAGCAACAAGAGAGCAGAAAGTACAAAAATTCAATATCCGCTGGAGCATCAAAACTAACGAAGATTCTCATATAAAAACAGAGGTGTAATATCATAGCTTGTAGCATCAGCTTTCATTATCCTGAATCACGATTTCATAGCAGGGGGAGTGTCCGAGCACAATGAAATGTACTGCTAAATAGGCAACAAATGCAGAGCAGAACCACGAAATGCCACCGCAAAAGTAAATTCCTTGATGGGACCAATGAAATTCTGAGAACTACCGAAACAGCAACAAACGCATTAGAGTTCCACTGGTCCTGAATTCCAGCCTATCGAACGCACATACAGAGAGGATACATCTTCGTCCAGCTACTGGTTGAAATGAATGTGCACTAGCAAGGACAGCTTAATGAACCAGCTTAAATTCGAGCACTAGCCCATCTAAGAAGTAAGCCGATGACCATACGTTAAATTCCTCATCCCAGGATCGAAACAGATTTAGTGACAACGAAAGCTAAACTTCTCCAAAGATTTTTGTTTTTACCAATCCAACCGCAGAAACACCCCAAAGCGTATGAGCAGCATGAAATTCCAGCAATTTTTCAGCGCATCGGTAAAAAAACCCACTAACTCGGCACAAAATCCGAGTTCTTCTCGAGCGGCCGAAAAAACAGAGAAACCTCAAGCAAGAAGCAACTCGAAGCTCCTGCCTGCTGTTTGGACTTTTTCTTCGAGTGCCTCAAAATGAAACGCTTGTGTTAAAAGCAGACCTCGTCGAACGTTTTGACTTTTCTCCGCAACTCAGAAGCTAACAATTCAACGCAACAAAGCTCCCCGTGAAGAGCCTTGATTTGATTCCCCACCACCACATTGCGCCAAAATCGCCACGAAAGAGCCCCAATTCCCAGGCAGCAGAGCAGGACGAAACACCTTCTTCTTCTGGTCAGAAATCAGGCAGCTAAATTTCCTGGGCGGTCGGCATTGACACCAGCAAGCAGAGAGCAACACGAAAAACGAAAACACGAAGAAAAAAAAACGCAGAGCAACGGAACCATCCATATGTTCCGTCGTCGCCCGCCCCGTGGAACCAGATCCCGAACCCACGGGAAGAGAAGAAGAAGAAGAAGATGAAGGAAAAAAAACAGCGAGAGAGAGAGGCAGGGACGGAATGGCATTGAGAGGAGGGGGTACGGATCCGGACGAACCTCTCGAGACCTTGGTGGCCTTGTCGCGGATGACGGTGACCTCGTCGACGAGGGCGACGTCGCGGAACATGGCGACCAGCTCGGCCTCCGTCATGAGCTTGGGCACCTGGCCGACGAAGAGCTTGACGGAGCTCTCCTCCCTGCCGCCGCTCCCCGCGTCCTGCCCTCCGCCGCAGGCGGCTGCTCCCGCTGCCGCGGCGGGCTGCTGCTCCCTCTCGCCGGCGTCCTCCGCCATTGGGTGTGTATGCCGCGGCGCGTGGGCGGCGGGCGAGCTCGCTGGGTGGCTGGCTTAGGGTTTGCGTGGGAATTTGGGGTGGTGGCGACGGTGGAGGAGGAGGCGCCGAGGCGGGGACGGAGTCGGGGGCAATTAATAGCGCAAGTAAATAAATGGCAGGAGTGAATGAATTAGGAGGGAGGAGCAGGCCCGTGGATATGGTATGCTAATTGCTACTCCTCCTCCTTCCCTGTCAACACAAGCTGGTTTTTCGAGCACACATATTATATTTTCTGTCTTTGAAAATTGTTTTGATGCCGTTCTTCTTAAATATTCATCCGATCAGATCCGACGGCTCACGAACGCAGTAGCTGGTTTGAAACAAACGTGTGTGTGGTGTCCAGTTGGTGCAAAATTCAGGAGCCATGCATGGTTTGCTTTGGTTGAAGGTGGCATGCAGTGAAAGAAACTGGTTGGCGACCATGGAAATGGACACCATGGACAGGGACAGACCATGCCACGAACGAAGGTATATATCGGAACCATCCCTCTCAGTCCTCGCACGTGGGAGCTGGCATGTCACTCTCCCTCTCGATCGTTATAATCACGTCTTCTGATAGAAATGGTAACGGCGCATGAAGTGCATGCGACATGCACGTATTCATGCAGAAATTGCAAAACTAGGTACTCCCGTCGAATCCATATTAATTCTCGCCGAATCAGATAGTATATTTAGAGTAGAGAGCACCAGATTTTATCCGATACATGCATGCATGTACTATTTGGCTACCCATTTATTATGGTGCAAATATTTATGTTTTTAAAAACACGCATACGCTTATATACACACGTGCATACACTCAGCCCTATGAATGTATACACGTACAAACGCAAGCCCTACCCTTTGAACATTTATGAGAGATGAGCCGACAGATCAAGTCTTAAAATTAATTGATGAAGCCACAACGAACGTCTCGTTCTTGACGGGAACATCGTCAATAGAGAATATCCCGTTTAAATGAGAAACATCAGCGTCAAATCTAGAATTTAAATCCTAGACAAAAAAAAAGAGATCACCTATACCAAACTGAAAAGGGAAGAGCAAATCGATTGTGGTGTAATAAGCAATCAGAATGATCGTTCGGCTGCTTTGCTTTGGCATGTGATGACCGATGAGAAAAGGGGAAGAGAAGACGTTGATGTCTCTGATAAGAGCTTTGTCTAAAACGATCCATCCTGGCCATAGAGGCTGTTTCTGTAATTAATCCCTTCGAGGCGAACGAGAGACAAAGTACTGATCACACGAGTATGTAGCAGGAAAACGCTGGCAAGACAGAAGGAAACCGCTCCAGCGCATTCCAGTTGTTGAGAAAGGGCCAACGCGAGCGAGGAAGATTACACTCGGGACAGACAGGGCGGCGGGGCGGCGGGGCATGCTCACCGGTAATTGTTCCGGGCGAACATGCTCAGGCTAGCCTGGCGTCCAGTGCGGCCACATGCGGCGTGCCATGCCATGCCGGCTGGCCATCAACAACCTGCGCATGGGGCATGGTCAACTCATAACCACCACCCAGATTAACACATTCCCTTTTGCATCACCCGCTGATTAATAAACGTCCCTGGAATCCAACGATATGTTTTCTTACAAAGCGACCACCTTGTATGTTTTATTTCTGCCTGACCCTTGCCGAGGCACCCGCCATTTTCTTCTCTATGCATCCACCGCGCAATCAATTCTCTAGTCTCTATGTCTTCACCTTGTTCGGCCGCAGGCGATAACCATGCCATAAAAAGGCTCCTTTGATTGTAGATACAAAGCCTTGGCAATTTGGCATTGTAGTATAAGTAAACGTACCCAGTTATTTCCTTCTATCTCAACTTGTGGGTTCAGAATCAGAACCACCTTGTCAGCGACAAAATGAGGGACATTGCCACAGCCCACAGCCAAGGGGTATTAAACAACTACAGTAGCACAGCTGCACACGGAATTACTCTCTTTTCACAAAGGTTGAGCATAGCATGGCAGTGTGAAGTTGCTCTTCCATTTCAAAAGCAAAGAAAAAAAAAACACATGATGTTTGCAGCGACGTACTACTAAAAACCTGGGGTGCAATAGTACCCACGGATTTTGCCACTACCTAAAAGTCGGATCTAGAACACAGATGCGACGACGCTGAACACCAACGTGGCCCAGACAGGCCTAAGCACAAGAGTCGGTCAGATAGAGGGCAGAATCTACATTTTGCTAGCTGGCGTGCAGGCCAGCAGCTCGCGCGGAGCTCCTTCACAGCTGGGGAGGAGGAGCGGGGTAAGCGATCGGCGTCGAGGCGTGCTGGGGTGGAGGCCGCGGCTTGATGTCCCGGGTGCGCATGTACTCCAGGAACTGCCCAGGCAGCTCCTCCAGCAGAGACTGGACGACGGTGACCGTCCCACCTGCTGATAAAAGGTGCTTGTCAGCTATGAAACCCGGGGGATGTTTGCAGGTAAGAGTGAGTACTATTTGCGTGCCAGTAATAAGCGTGAGACTGATGATGCTGACCTTGGACTTCTCTCACGGGGACAAACTGTACGATGTCGCGAGTCGCCACCCTGCCGGTTGAGCTCTCCAGCCGCTTACCAACGTCTGCATCTAGGATCTGCCAAAGCCATGGAGGATTGTCAGATAAACATTGGTGGTAATTTGTGTCGGAGCATAAAATAAAGATCGCCAAGCAGCGTGTTACAATCCGCAGCCTCTGTTTTGGTGTCCTGGCGCGACAAACAGCCGTACTAAAACTACTGAGAAATAGGCACACGTGTAACAGTGCAGCCTCAAAAAGGAAATAAGGCAAGGTGTTCCTTCTTGTCATGCTACCATTTACAGTGTACAAAGTGCATGCGTGCAGCGTGTTCAAGACTGAGCTGACAAGCAAATATTGCGAAAATGAATTATTGACCGCACATGAAGTAAATACTTTACCCTCATCTGCGTGAAATCAGCATTTCCTACTCCCACAATGAGAATTGACAATGGCAAATCTGACGCCCTTACAATAGCATCTCTTGTTTCTTGCTCGTCAGTGATAACACCATCCTGCAAACAATGCCCAGGTCAAATTTATGAGCTAGCAGAGGCGACAAGGGGATGTACGATTACATACCGTGATAATGAGCAGGACAAAGTATTTGTTGTTTGAATACTGCACAGAATGGTTCGCAATTTCTGCAGCTTTGTTAATCACGGGCCCAAACAGGGTTGGCCCAGCAAGAGAAACACTGTAAAGAGTAGAGGTGTAGGCAGACATGATGCCTTCAACTCCAACTACCTGTGACAGGAACGGTAAAAATCAGTAAACTTCATGGCGGTCTAATTGCACTCATTTTTTTTGGCGTCATTCAGCAACATTTAAGGAACAATACCAAACATAATTTGTAGTACCGTATTTGCCATGATAACAGGTGACATTTGTGGCTATTACAAGAGTGATGGCACTGAACTACAAGATCCCAAATCTTTACACATTTAAACACAAATGCTAAGAAGTACTAACAATTAAGGAGGACGAGACAACAAAATATGACAAGACCATCACAATTTTAATAATGACATTCACAAGTCCAACGGAAATTTGCTTTCTGAATCCTTAATATCTGCACATTAACATTTGAAAGTAAAGGCAAAAACACAAGTCTAATAGCTGAACACAATTGGGCTTAGAGCACTACATTCTCGCACATGAGGCATTGGTTGTTGTTCTGCTAATACTACTGAAAAAGGAGTAAACAAAGGAAGCTTGTAGCTTCGGAGTTCCATCTTGGTGTACATATCCATAAGTTGGTTTTATAGGGGAATGATTCATATTGGTAGCGTTATTTCTCAGAAATTAATAAAATAAAATATTGACAGTATCTCATCAGAGGCATGAATCTCACTCACCTCACAGTCATTGGTAGTTGCATTCAAGTTGAAACAGTGAGATATAAGTCCTTGTGGTATCTTTGCACCAAAACCCCATGCAGGGAACCGCCTATCACTGTCATAAAACTGTAGAACTTCGCTAACCCCTAGTATTGCCTGGTACAGAACATGGTTCAGTAAGAAGGTTCAGTTTCAGGAATATATTAGCATGTCACACAACTCCTAACCTGCTGGTACGAGTTTGGTCTGCCAGAGGGGTCAATGTAGTGCAACGACTGTGGTGCACGAGGGTCACCATTTGAAGCTATAAACACATATAATGAAATAATAAGCAGACATAAAACACAAATGATTGGCAGAGCTGCAGAAAAGTCATTTAAGGTCATAATTAACACTAACCAGTAAAATCAACAGCCACCATAAAATTGAGCTCAAAACCACTGGAAATGTAGTCCAAGAAAGTATGTTGCACTTTTTCCTGAAACTTATCCAAGAACAGCTGTCCTCTCAACTGAAGACAGATTGGGTACATCAGAGTGGTTAGATGGAGTTTTTGTTCTGTAACTTAAAAATAAATAAATAACTAACCTTCTTCTGTCCCTTATTGCTGTATAAAAAGGCTCCAGACTTTGAATTATATAGATTTTCAAGCTGAGTGATAGTTGTCTGAAGGGCCCTATTTGTCAGACAGGCAACAAAAATAATTAAACTCAGATCAATGGCAAAAGATGCCAAAATACTTCCTTAGCCAGCCTACCCAATAAGCTCATGGTTGCCACTGTCATCGAAATCAAAGCACTCAACTAGCAGTGGGTTATCCTGAAATAAAGTTACATATCAAGAAAGAAAGACATCTGATTAACCTTGAATTACACATGTGCTAAGCAATGCCAATAGAAATATTCCTATACCAGAAAAATGTACTTGCCTTGCTACTGTATTGTTGCGACGTTAGTGTTATGGGCCTCCAAACAGGGTTTAAGTTGTTCATGATCACTTCTGTTTTACATATAGGAATAGCCGTAGCACTTTCTGATAGTCTTGATACTCTCAAGAAGGGATCCTACACAAAATATTTAATAACTGTAACTAATGTTCCACCTTATAACTGCAAAGAAGGTTATACATACGCTTTTGGAGAATGTATCCTTGTTATCCAGGTTCAGGCAGTGGAATGTCATCTCAACTGCCATCCTTGACGAAGAAGTTTCTTCAGCATGTACTGTCATTGTGCTCAGAAGGGCATGTCCAGAACCACTTCGGAGATTTAACGTCAGACTATGGTTGAATTTCGTGACAATCTGTGAAAGAGAAAATCGGTGCAAAGTAAATATCAAAAGGATCGCTCACATCCCTCTCTTCTTTATTTGCACTTATTTAAAGAATTGTATAGTGCAACTAGATTATGAATTGGATCATGTAACTAATATTGCACAACCTCGGATACATTGCAGCATGCTTCCCCCAGAAAATCTTGCTGAGCCAAGTTCAACATCTGCATAAGATAAAAAAATTCAGGCTTCTAAAGTTGCACATAAAGTAACAGACTAGAAATTATAAGCAAGATATACTGTTGCTGTCTTGAGTGAGTCACTGAGGTAAAAGAGAGCCTACAAAAGATATGGTACCATATTTTTCGCAACAGGAAACGACTTGAGACATATACCATGTCAGCTCATCGCCCATATTACTTTGAGCAAATTTACTTACTGACTAAAATGTGCACAATATGTACGAAAATTTGCATATCTTTTAACTTTGGACCTGATGCTACATTATGATGGGAAACAATAGTGAGAAAACAAACACCAGCTAGCATTCTCACATGTGTGCGGAGGAAAGAATGAGTCTCCAAATGTGTATAAATATAATGAGCAACCTGGCAACTATATGCTTAACACCATTAATTCAATCCACTAATCAAGAAGGGTGAACTATTTTTAGGGAAACTATGCATCTCCATGTTGGGTTTTTGGTACGAAAACAACCTACTGTATCTCTTTACCGCATATCCTAGGCACGTACACTCTGTTTAATAACATATTGGCCATTTTCTCCTCCATGACGATCTTCTCTTACTGACCATAGAACCTACTTAAATAATTATTTTCTATTAGCAGGAAATGATTAAAGAATTGACACCAATCAATGTGGCCATAAAGTAATGAATAAGAGTGAGAAAAAAAGAAATTATGTCTTGATTTGAAAGCATGGCACCACAGACATTAAATATTTGAACTGAAGGTGCAACAAAAACATGAATAAAGGGAAAATAATATACCTTCACTGGTGTATTGTGGTACTTCGTGTCAATGTCATATATCCTGAATCTATCATGAGCACAAAGTAAAGTAGCAGTAAGCATGAGCTTTCTAAAAGTGATATATATGTTATTATCCTTGTAAACTTACATGAGGGGTTGCACCATCTCAAATTGGTAGTTTATCATAGCTTTTGTGATCCATGAGGGATCCAGTGAATTCAGTATCACTTCAGTGCGGCCAATCTCTTCCAGCTTTTTGTCCTTTTGGGCGTATATCACCAACATAGGGTCACTCTGCACGAAGCAGATAGTACTTATAGCTGGGAGAATACATACACATGCGCAAGAAATGCAACCAAACATAATTAAGCACCATATTTTTATGTTACACCTACATGCTGTAAAAGTTTCGTACACCTACTAGTACAAAAAAAAAACAGCAGGATTACTTTGCATTTTTTTACTGTAGCTAGTGCAAAGCCAACATATTAAACACAATATATTGTCAATGCATTGATCTTTGGTGTGCAGAAACAGATATTGGAATAAAAATAAAAGTGACCACTTTCTGGTTTGGTGGGTTCAACCATTCGTAATGTAGGCCATATTTTTTCTCAAATAGAACTTAATATTCACATGCAACAGGCAGTTGTTCCACTAAAAGTGCTGTTCTTCTTTATGTAGAACTTTAGGGCTAAACTAGAAAATTCATATTTGGCTTGCTTTGTCAATCTGAAACATCAAATATTGCCTGCACACATTTTTCTGGTTCTCGCAAAAGTAAAAACTGTACAATCAGAGTTTATACAGATACAAATGACATGTGGATACAGAAGACCAAACCTGCATTAGTTCACACATAACATATAATTTTCTGTTTGTTAAACTTTTCTATCTCAGAAAAAGAAGCCAAAAGAATATCCTAAATTGAGCAACACCTGCTTTACTTCCAACAAGTTCAATTTCATTTTGTAAATTATGGTAGAGTAAGATGCACTACTTGAAAAGGGAATAGGAATATACATATCGAAATGCTGGAACAACTGAATGGTAGTCTGTACCTTAGAAAGAGCATCCATATTTCTCAACTTGGAGGCTGAGAAGGATAACTGCAATGCACGAAGATAGCAAATGTTAGTGAAGGAGAACACATTGACAGCAACAATAGGCTAGTTGGGAACATGTTAGCAACTTAGCATGCAATGGCCACATACATCAAACTGGTTCTAAAGTATCACCAGCTGGAACAGACAGGGCTTCAAAATAGAAGCAGAAAAGGAAGAACCCCAACTCGCCAAGCATATACTATATTTGTAGAAGCATTAAAACTACTATAAACATTTTAACGGATCAACTCTAAAATATGAAACAAGAAACTGCATATTCTACACATTGTCACAAACCATGATATATAGGGTGGCACATAAATCACATAGTATTATGTTTTCTCAGCAGTTTTTTAATTGAAAAGGATAGACTAAATCATTAGCAAACTACAAAATAAGTTAGTTGTTGGCAAGGATAGGACATAAAGTTTGTCTCTAAAGTGTATGGACATTGCTGCTGATCACCCTCTACCCAACATTGTTCCCATTTTAAATCAAAATGTTGATGTCCACCACCAACTCCAACCTAATACATAATTACATATTTGACCATTTTAAATAAAGAATGCTCCAGCGTCAAGGTTTTAATTAAACCCTAAATAAATTATAGTTTCCGAAGACCTGTCCATCAAAATATTACTTGCCAGTTGCCACACAGCTGAGTTAACAACGACAGAGATGCATTTCCCAAGTAATTTGATGAAAATTCATAAAAGTAAGGAAAGTCGCATAAAACCGCACAATCATCATGAACGTGTACTAGCGAAAAAGAAAGCACCAAAACCTAAATTTATGCAATAGTACTGGTACCCCCAAATCAACCTACCTGAACATTAAGCCGACTCCAATGAGAAATCGAAGGGGATCAGAGATAGGTTGGGGGATTTCTGAGTACAGCCGTTGGGTTCCCGATTAGCAGTTGAAAATACTAAGACAGTAGTAACTGCAACAGTTTTGCCTGTAATAAAACGGTAACTGTAACGTGCGGGGTCGATCCCCACTCCACCGCAGGATTTTTGCGCGTCCTCTCGTTCAGTCTTCCACCATCCGATAACTGAACTGCTACTTTCAGGCTTTACAGGACACGGTCTTGAACACAAAACCCCAAATTCAGAGACGACGCACCACCGATTCAGAACAAACACAACTATAGAGTATAAGCCCCCGAAAAATTTGCGCATAATTATTTTCGTGATAAGTGATGCACAAATTGCAGAACAAACAGGCGTATCCGAACCAAAACCAAATTTACACGGGCGGGGCATTGCAATGTCCGAACAGTTTGGTGGCGAAAATGACAATCAATTTTTTTTTTCGAAATAGCGACATCTGACAAGGAAGCGATGGCGACGACCCCCACTCCAAAAAAAAAACCGCTCCGATCGCGACCGGCGAGCGAAAAGCGTCAACGAGCGGTGGCGACCGCTGGGCAGGCGGCGCGCGCTAGGGTTTTCCCGTGTACTGGACTGGACTGTACTGGATGAGTCTGGAGTGAGCTGCTCACCTCGAGAGGGGTGTAGAGGCCGCGTAGCGCGTGGCCCTGGAAGAAGTGGTCGACGGCCTCATTCGCCCCGCCCTGGCCCTGCGCCGCCGCCGCCGCCTGCCCTCGGCTCCCGCCGCCGCCGACGGCCTCCATGCCGCCGCGCACGTCCCCGGAGAAGCAGCCCCCCATATCTCTGATCTCTCTCTTTCTCTGGAGTTTGAATAGCAGTGGACTTGAGTCGAGAAGAGACGACAAGCGCGTGCGTTGCGTTCGTTCGCAAATCCCCCTTGGCCACAGTTGTTGTGCCTCGGCCTCTCCGGGGAGACAGGCAACGTATATAGAGCCGAGAGAGCGGACGACACGTCGTCGCTGGGTCCCACGCGTCGGTGTCTTTCCTTCGTTCCCTTTTTTGGAAAGCCTTATAATTAGCTGGCGTGAGTTTTCCTGATTTCTCGAAAAAGGAAAAGGGAAAGTTTCCTATTCTTCAGCTACCGCTGTTTGGTTTTATTACTCACGCGGTTCCACGGTTTTAGCCGATGATATTTCCAGGAACCAAACGGCCTCACACGCGGTTGGCTATTAGCCATTTTTTTCTAAGCGCGTTAAAAGTTATATTTTCGCCCCTGAAATGCACTTTGGGTAGTAATTGTATTTGTCATTGTATCATAACTAAACCGTGTGATAATCCCCTTTACGCCACATAGTATTCATCATAATATCCTTGGAAAAGTATGGCTTCAGATATTGAGGTTCCGTGTAGTGGAAAGTATACATTTAGCCATTTAGGCTGTTGTGTTTTGTGTACTTTTGAGAAGATGACATCTTTAGTTTGATTTTAAGGGAGTGAAGAAAGAACTCGGAATAAACTGGGTGGTCGTATATAGACAACAATGATCCCTTTTTCAGTCATTTAGAGGGTACTAACCACACTTTATAGATCACCTATAGGTGATGCGCAAGGTAGACAAACCCGAGCATCTACTATTATACATGGTGCAATGATTTGATTCTTATCTATATTGTGCCGTGTGAAAATTTTCACTAGCATAAAAGTGGAAACAAGTAAGCTTGGGAAACAAAATGTGGTTGGATGGTTATGATGGTGGTTGTACACTGACCCAACTATCAATCAAACACAAATATTCCAATCCACGAAAAAGAATATATTCTTTCAATGACATGGGACACTTTCATCAATAATGAGATGTACATATTGAACTAGCAAAGTTAAATCTCTATACAATAAGTTATGCGACCGCGTGCATGTGATGGTGATGGTATGTGCACGTCCAAAAAAAGATGGGTTTGCATTACAAGAACATGGTGGTGTGGATGTTGTCCTATGACAACAACTATTCAACCATTGTATGCTCTAGTTTGATGAGATTTACAAAAAAAAAGATGAACAAATGTCTCTTGGTTCTTGGTTTATAAAATTGGGCAAGTAATTTAAACTTTTAGGGCTTGTTTGACTCAAACGAATTTCATAAAAAAATTATAGGATTTTTTCCCATAGGAATTTTTCCTTGGTTAGTCATTTGATTCATAGGATTAGTTCCTATAGGATTTTTTCCTATATGAATCTTTGTACTACTTCCTATAGGATTTTCAGCATCCACTCGAAGCTCATTTTACAATTCGTTTGGTGGAATCAAACAAACTTGGGTACAAATCAAATCCTATAGGGAGTGGACATGACATAGCAATCGTATATATTTCTTATTCCTTTGTCTTTCCTATCCTACAAATCAAACAAGCCCTTAGGTTTTGTATACAGTAGAACGACCCATCACAATATAATGAAAGGGCGAGAATGAAATAGTTAAGTGGCTAATGCTTTATCAAACCCGCCTTGTGACCCCTGCTCACTTGTGTCCACCTGGACCTAGCAGATATGCATGCTGATATGTATGCAATCATACCTAATATATAATAGGTGCCAACATTCACCCCCAGTCCACCCCTCCACGATGCCCCCTTTCCTCTGTCCGTCTGATCGCCACGATCAACGGCTGTCATCGAGCCACACCACCCCAGGTCCCGCGGTTACTGTTCATCGGCGATTTATAGCCAATCAGGACACGCCACGTCGCCCGGTCACCCGTGGGTCAACCCCCCCCCCCCCCCCCGTTCCACCGGTCACCGGTCACCGTGGCTATTTTGCAGAAAAACTCCTACCATATCGAACCCCTACCCCGCAATCCACATTTTAACGCAGCGGAGTACCTATTCGCTAATAAGTAAAACCTCACAGGATTTCTTGGAAAATAGCCCCGCAGAGGCCCACTCCATTTCTTCTCCCGTGATCCCAACACTCCCACTGCCGCCGGCGCGCAGCGCCGCCGCTTCACGCCTCCCCGCTCAGATCGACGACCACGGGGAGGTGCGCCGACGCGAACTCCCCAAACTTGCCAGCGAACGCGTGCCGGGACGGACGGAATCGCCGCGGTTCGGACTGTCCGTGCTCATCGGACGCGGCCGCAGGTTCGGTCGCCGCCGGACAGCTCGCCGAACAGCGGTGCTAGCTGCTAGCACATGGGTGTGAGGTCGTCCCTGGAATCTCGCCGTCGCCGCCCGGAGTGTCCTTTCCGTCGCCTGGATTCGCCCTTCTCCTCCTCTCCCAGCAAGGTAACCGCTCCTAATCTTGCTTGCCTTCTTCCTTGCTCTGCTGCCCCATCCTTATGCGTACATATTGATTGTTGGAGCTGCACACGCCGCCGCCTGGATTTGCTCCTCTCTTTCCGCCTGGATTCGCCTCTCTCCGCTACTCCTCACCAGCATCAACGTAACTTCTGGCATACCCCTTGCTACCGATCTTTCTTGCTCCATCTTACCTGCTTGCAGTCTTGCTTTGCTTGCTCTGCTGCTGCTATGCTTGCAGTTACTAATGTTTTTTAGGGCTAAAAGAATTTCAATATATAGGTGAATGATCACCATTACAGTTCAAAGCAAAAGCCTTGCTAACGTGAACTGAAACACATCTTTCCAAATAGAATTAACACCTGATTGCCGCACGAACGCGGCGCAAACATGAGCAACGTTGTTATGAACTCTTCTAGCTAGGACACAATACCAGTTTGGATTACGACTCATGCAGCTCCTGAATTGGTGGAAAGTACCTCTAAGGTGAGGCAAATTCTCACCATCACTATGCACAAGATTAACTACTGAAGCACGGTCCGATTCAAAGATAATCGGTAGAGGGTCCAGTTTATTTGCAAGCTGAGCACCATGGAGAAGGGCCATAGCTTGGTCACTGCAGGTTCGCATGTGTTATGCCGAATTAGTTCACCTTGGTCATTCTTTTGCCCATGCTTCTTTGCCTCAATGTTTATTCGTGTAATTGTGTCAACTGATGTGTTTTATTGGTTTTGTAGTCGGAGATTTTTATCGTGGATTCTTATTGAGGAGGATTTAGATGTGTTTATCCGGGTTGACCGTAACATCCTCTTTATTGTCCTGGGATCTAATTTATTCGTTGAGCCTCCGACGGACCTATAAATCCATCTGAATCGTGTATTCGCTTCTGAACATTTTTTATGGCTTGGGACGGTGGACACATCGGGTGTGAAGGTTTGTTGTGGAGAGGAGTACCATCTGAATGGCAGTTGACCACCTAGGGGGGGTGAATAGGTGGTGACCAAATTTTATGTGTTTTTCAGTCTTTAGGCTAGCGGAAAGTAAGTTGTCTAAATTTGCAAATAGGTGATACAAGTGAAAGACAACAAGGAAACTAAACAAGAATGGAATGCAGTAAAGGAGAGTGGAGCAAGACAACCATAGAACTCGAAGACATCGATTTTATCCCGAGTTCCACCACAAAGGTGTACGTCTCGTTGGAGGGGTGTGAGCTACCACAAAGGTTTGCTCAACGCCACAACGGCCTCACCCTATTCTCCTGTGAATTCGACCACAAAGGTGCGAATCCACTCTTCCACTAAGGACTCCTTTAAGGGCGGAGAAGATCCCGTACAAACACGTGAGGCACACACCCACAACTGAATTGGGGGCTCCCACAACGACCACAACAGGTCAAATCCACAAAGGAATCCACAAAGGATCAAGAACACACAAAGATGAACCTAGCTATCCACAAAGGAACCCTAGATTCGTTGCCCGTCAAGAAATAGAGGGGGGAAATCAAATCGCTTCGGTGGAGTTGTAGATCGGTGGCTTCTTCCTCAGATCCCCAAGTATCAAAGGATTTGAGTGGCTAGATTGGGAGATCCGGAAGAAACGAGCTTCAGCACCAATGGAGGAGAGAGAAAATATGGAAGCTCTATCTGCTGGAGGTAGGTGGAGGGGTATTTATACCCCTCCCAAAATCTGCCCGTTGAACAGCCGCCAGCCCGGAAATCTCCGGGTTGAGAACCGGAGATCTCCGGACTCCGGAAAATTCCGGTAGAAATTCCGATAGAACTTGACTCTGGATCAGTACTGATTTAGCTTCTTGACTTGGTCGAAAAATCTCTGGCGCTCGGAGATCTCCGGACTGGGGCTCGGAAATCTCCGAGCGCCGGAAATCTCCGGGAGTATTTCCGGCTCAGCTTGAGCTGGAGTCAGTACGCAATTGAGTTCTGGACTTGCTTGAATTTCCACTGCCACTCGGAGATCTCCGGACTGGGGCTCGGAAATCTCCGAGCATCGGAAATCTCCGAGAGCATTTCCGGCTCAGCTTGAGTTGGAGTCAGTACGCATTCTGATTTGAGACTTAGCGAAAAACTTGATTGGCTCGGAGATCTCCGGTCTGGGGACCGGAAATCTCCGAACCCCGGAAATTTCCTGACTGAAATCCTGAAGAAAGACCAAGTGAAGTAGAAATGAAACTTAGGCCAAGTAAGTGTTCCTTTTTATCAAACTACCTGTAAAAGAACCTGCAAGCTTCATCACAAACATTAGAATACCTTTTATGTTGTCATTAGTCACCAAAATCTGGGAGTGCATAGAATGCACTTTCAGTCTCCCCCTTTTTGGCGAATGATGACAACACGAAAGGAGAACGGATTTGCAAAATATACACGGAGCTCCCCCTAAGTGAGTGCACTATTTTTAGGATGTTTTTGGAATACAAAGTGCACGTTTCTTAGGATCAACACTCCCCCTAGATTTTACAAAACACACAAATACACAATACATACAAGAAGCAACAAACTTATACAATAGAGTTATTACAACAGAGAATTTAACGGTACTCATGTCTCACACACATGAAGAAAATAAATAGTCATGAAAATAGGGAGCACTTAAAAAACGAAAAGAAGGAAGTGCTCCCAACCCATGCAAATCCCGAGAGTCCTAGAGATACTTCTCCCCCTTTGGCATTAAGATACCAAAAAGGGAGGAGGTTCCACTAACGTCCCATGACTCAAGAGTCGGAATCCTGCTCGGCATCATCATCCTCGTCCTCCTCAGCATCATCATCATACTCGAGATCGCTGTCCTCTGGCACTGCATCATCCCAATCAAAAGTGAGTCCATCGGCATTCCAATCTCAGAAAGCTTGTAGAGCCTCTTGATGAGTAACATCACATAGGGAGCATATGGAGGAACTTTTCTCTCAAAAACTGCTAGAGATATCTCCTGGAAAATGAAATCCATGACATCCACTTTGTAGACCTCCTGCTCAACCTCATACTCACCAAGATAGGCCGCATGAGCCTTGGCCATGAAGTTGACTAGAGCCCCAGCAATATTGTCCGCATTACCTGCAATGGGAGCAATAGCCCAACGGAACATGCGAAGCAGAATATCATAAGTAGGGAGAAGACCATTCTGAGAGCCAATCCTTCCTCCAGGCTGATAAAGATCAGACATGACATGCTTGTTGTAAGCAATGCCCTGGACATGCATGCGGGCGCCAGCTGGAACAGACAAACCACTGAAAGGACAGCCAAGAATCCGAGCAAACTCTCGGAAAGAGGAAGTTAAGCGCTGCCTGCCAGACATCCAGGTCATCCCAATATCCTCTGAGGAGTCAAACACCACAGTAGCATAGAACTGATGGATAAGAGATACGCTGTAGTTGCACTCAGTCCTCATCAAGTGCTCCAGACCCAGAAGTCCACATACCTTGATAGCACCACCAAAATAATCAGCCTTCTTCATTAGTTTGTCAAAGTCAATCCACTTCATGGGGCAGATGGGCTTGTCAATTGAGAACTTCTGATAAACTTCCCTGTAGAGCCATGCCATCTCAGTACAAAAATACTTAGGATCATCAGACTCCACATTGTAGGATAGCTCACTTCGCCACTTGCGAAAACTGCCTTTGTTGAAGTCGTCAAGACGGAGTTCGGGCCTCTTCTTCTTGCTAGGCCCAGTGGGTTTCCTGAGCAGAGCAGCAGTCTCAGCAGGTGTGCTATCTTCACTTGAGGACCCACTGGGAGGGCGTGAATGAGCTGGTTTGCCTTTTCCACGAGAAGAGATTTGCTTGACACGTCCTCGAGGGTTGGAACCTGCAAACACACAGCAAAGATAGGATGGAAAGCATATGGGGTAAGCACTCATGTCCGAGAAGGAAAATGGAACGTACTAGAGAAGTTTTTGCAAACACAGTTTCTGTCCTTAGATGATTTGATTCTGAGTAGGCCGGAGATTTCCGGGCCTGACTCGGAGATCTCCGGGGTCCGTAGATTTCGAGTCAGACTCAGAGATTTCCGGTCTGCACGAAATTTTGACAGATCTGAACAAAAACTATGAACGAAAAACAGATATGTGGAGTGTAGAGCATGCCAAGGGGAGCAATTCTACCAAAGGAAACAAGCAACAACCTCCTAAATCGGCTAGGTTAAACGAAAACTAGTTTCGTCCTAGATTTGAAAAACGAGGAGTTACCGGAAGACATCGCGGAAAGCGTGCGGATGAAAACGAAGCCCTCGAGGAGGAGAAGAAGATCCCCGAAGCACGCGAGAAACCCTCGAACGATCCACCCGCAGCAAGGAACGGAAAATTGGAGATTTTCGGAGGAGAGAGAGGAATAGGGCACGGGGTGGATGAACTGGCCGAAACGGCCGGTCCACCTGTGCCCTTATATAGACAGAAAATTTTGAACCGGAAATCTCCGGACCGAGGCTCGGAGATCTCCGGGTGCCGGAGATTTCTGGGGCTATTTCCGGATTCGGACTTAGCCCTGGAAAACTTTAGCACGCTCGGAGATTTCCGGACAGCGGACCGGAGATTTCCGGACCCCGGAGATTTCCGGCTCTAATTCCGATTCAGCTTCGCCTGATGTCAGTGCCGAAATTGAAAAGGACTTAGGTGCCGAAAAATCGTAGGGGCCGGAGATTTCCGAGTCTCAACTCGGAAATTTCCGGACAGCGGAAATTTCCGGGACTATTTCCGGTCAATAATCATCACAGGTCAGTGCTGATTTTTGAATGGACTTAGTCTCAAAATTCTCTGGTGGACCGGAGATTTCCGAGTGAGGCTCGGAGATTTCCGTTCAAACCCAAAAACTACAGGAACAAGAAACAAAAGGGGACATGAGTGGGGAAAAGCATGTTTAAAGATAGTGAAAGGCTTAGGATAGACACTCAAACTGAAAAAGAAGACACACTCAAGTTGCAAGAATCATAAAGCACAAAAGAAGACCAACCAAGAGTGTGTTTTCCCAAAAAGAGTCAAAGACAATGCAAGTGAGAACCAAAAATAAAACCAAATAGAGTCCAAAGAAAAAAGAGTGTTGGTGGCCAAGGCCACCGTGTATGAGTTGTAGCATGGTACCGCGAAGATATATCTTGGGTCCATAACTACATCTCAACATTGAAGCTCACAAATTGTATTTAATTTGAAGTTTTAGCAATGATATGTCACTATATGCATATTAGGGGGGGGGAGAGTCCAATGTATTAGGAAAACACTCCCCCCTAAGTCCATGCGTAACTCTAGGTATAATAAAGCCTTAAGCGTTGGAGTGAGTGTACGGAGTTCAAGCCAAGGCCCGAGAATCAATGATATTGAGCTCATTCCTCAAGTAGCAAAAACGGGCTTCATCAAGGGGCTTCGTGAAGATATCCGCCAATTGATCCCTTGTACCAACATATGATAGATCAATATCTCCTCGTGCCACGTGATCGCGGATGAAGTGATGACGAATCTCAATGTGCTTGGTCCTTGAATGTTGCACCGGATTGTATGCAATTTGGATGGCACTCTCATTATCACATACAAGCGGCACTTTGTCCAAGAGGACACCGTAATCCTTTAAAGTTTGCCGCATCCAAAGAAGTTGAGTACATCCGCTTGCCGCAGCGACGTACTCGGCCTCCGCCGTGGATAAAGAGATGCAATTTTGTTTCTTCGAGGACCAACTCACGAAAGATCTTCCAAGAAATTGACACGTCCCGGATGTGGACTTCCTATCATCAATGTCGCCCGCCCAATCGGAATCGGTGTATCCACAAAGAGACAAGGTGCCATCTTTGGGATACCACAACCCAAAACAAGGGGTATGAACCAAATATCTGAAGATTCTCTTCACGGCCATCAAATGACTTTCCTTAGGCGCGACTTGATAACGAGCACACACTCCAACGCTTAAAACGATATCGGGACTAGACGCACACAAATAAAGAAGAGACCCAATCATAGAACGATACTCCTTTTGGTCTACCTCTTTACCGTCGGGGTTGAGTTGGAGGTGGCACTTGATTTGCATAGGAGTAGTCACACCATTAAGTCCAAGCAATTTGAATTTCTTGATCATATCTTGAATGTACTTGGCTTGACATATGAAAGTCCCTTCCCTCAATTGCCTTATCTCAAAGCCAAGAAAGAACTTGAGTTCACCCATCATGGACATCTCGAACTTGTCGGTCTTTAACTTGGAAAACTCATTATTGAACACACGGTTAGTAGAACCAAAGATAATGTCATCGACATATAGTTGACAAATGAAGAGTTCACCATTAACCTTTTTAGTGAAAAGAGTGGGATCGATTACCCCAACCTCAAATCCACGGTCTACCAAGAACTCTCTCAAGTACTCGTACCAAGCACGGGGGGCTTGTTTAAGGCCATAGAGAGCTTTGTCCAAGACATAGACGTGGTGAGGATGGTTGGGGTTTTCAAAACACGGGGGTTGTTTAACATACACAAGTTCTTGCAAGGGACCATTAAGAAAGGCCCTTTTTACGCCCATTTGCTGCAATTTGAAACCATGGTGAGAAGCATAAGCGACAAGAATGCGTATCGATTCGAGTCTTGCAACCGGTGCAAAAGTTTCTCCAAAATCGATGCCTTCGACTTGAGAAAATCCTTGGGCCACCAACCGTGCCTTGTTCCTTACAACGATACCATGTTCATCTTGCTTGTTCTTGAAGATACACTTAGTGCCAATAACGTTGCGGCAATCTTTAGGCTTCTCAACTAGGCTCCACACTTTGTTGCGTTCGAAGTTGTTAAGTTCTTCATGCATAGCCCCTAGCCAATCGGGATCTTCAAGAGCATCGAAAACTTTCTTGGGCTCGACCATGGAAATATGTGCTTGATGCTCACTAAAATGAGCTAATTGACTTCGTGTGGAGACCTTTGCTCGTATATCACCAATGACCTTGTCGAGAGATAATGCCCTAAGTTCCAAAGACTTAGCAAAGCGAGCTTGACGACGAGTTTCAATTGCCGCCCTTGTTGTGGGGACAATTTCTTGACCATCTTGATCCTTTGGATCCTCGTCTTGACCTTCTAGAGGGCCTTGATCATCATGAGAAGTCTCTTCGAGTGGTGGAGAAGGATGATCTTGCCCTAGAGTAGAACTTGGAGAAGTGGAGTTGTCTTCAATAATATTGGTGGAGGAGACATGATCTTTTTGTTGATGAAGTTCTTGTTGATGATCCTCTTGAGTTTCAACTTGAGAAGAAATAGTATTCTCTTGTTGAGGAAGATCTTGAGATTGTTCTTGAGAGGATTCATCATTTGCTATGGGTGAGCCACCTTGTGGTTCTTGTGATGGTGAGGTCTCCTTGATGGGAGAACTTGCGTCTTCTTGAACAACTTCTTGATGGACTTCAATGGGGCGAAGAAAGCCCACCCCCATCTTCTTAATGGCATCAAAAGGTTGTTCATCACCTACATCACAAACACCAACTTGCTCCACTTGGGAGCCATTATTTTCATCGAATTCCACACTACAAGACTCAAAGATAATCCGGGAGGATTTATCAAAGACTCTATAAGTGTGGGACTCGCTACCATATCCGACAAAAATTCCCTCAATAGATTTAGAGTGGAACTTACCCAACCGGACACCCTTGACGAGATAATATCACTTACATCCAAACACTCGGAAGTAGCCAATGTTGGGTTTATTTCCGGTAAGGATCTCATATGGAGTCTTCTTCAAGCCCTTGCGGAAGTAGAGGCGATTTGATGAGTGACAAGCGGTGGAAATAGCCTCCGCCCAAAAGTTGATGGGAGACTTGAACTCCACCAACATAGATCTCGCCATATCAATGAGAGTCCGGTTCTTTCTTTCGGCAACGCCATTTTGTTGAGTAGTGTAAGCAGCGGAATATTGATGACGAATGTCTTCTTCACTAAGAAAGTCGTTAAGAGTGTAGTTCTTGAATTCCGACCCATTGTCACTTCGAACAACCAATATGGGAAGGTCATGTTGGCGTTGAACTTCCTTTGAGAAGTCGATGAAGACTTGTTGAGTTTCATCCTTGGTCTTGAAGAAATAGACCCATGTATACCTTGAGTAGTCATCAACAATCACGAGACAATATTTCTTGCCACCAAGACTTATCTCCAGAATTGGTCCAAATAGATCAACATGAAGTAGCTCTAAAATCCGGGAAGAAGATATGATGGTCTTGCTAGGATAAGGAATATCATGCATCTTGCCTTCCACACAAGCTCTACAAATTCGATCCCTTGAAAAGAAAACATGATCTTTTAGTCCAAGGATGTGGCCACCCTTGTGGAGACTTTGCAAAGTACGCATGTTTACGTGGGCTAGTCGGCGATGCCAAAGCCAACCTACGTCGGCTTTTCCAAAGAGACACATGGCTTGAGAAGTGGTGGCTCCGGAGAAGTCCACCACATAGAGCTCATGCTCCACGTATCCCACGAAAGCCACTCTTAGCGACTTACTCCACAAGAGGACCACAATGTCCTTGTCAAAGAAAGGAGAGATCCCCATCTTTGTTAAGGCACGAACCGATAACAAATTATAGCCAAGAGATTCAACAAGCATAACATTGACTAGAGTAATGTCGGGGGCAACTGCCACTTTGCCAAGCCCGGTTACGTTAGACCTTGATAAGTTACCAAACGTCACGGTTACTTGATCTTCATTAGATTTCAACTCCGTGACTAGTTCTTTGCTCCCGGTCATATGACTTGTACATCCACTATCAATTATCCATTTTGAACCACCGGGAGCAAGATCCTACAAGAGATCACTTCTTGCATTTAGCAACCCATTGCTTCACAATGGGCGCTTTATGGTTAGCGAGAAGAGACTTAGGAACCCAAATAGCATATGAAATAAAACCATAGTAGGGTCCAATGTAACGAGCACAAATATTCTCATAATAATCGACATATAAAGCATAGTTAGGGTTGTTGTCCCCGGCGTGATCTTTACGAGTAGGTTTGTCCCTTGTGACATTCCTACTCGCAAGACCTTCCTTGGATTGAATGGAGTCGGCCTTCTTGGCTTGGATGGGGTTGACGCTCTTGGGAATACCCTTCTTGGCATTCATCTTCATGGGAGGCACATATCCAAGACCTTCCTTTCCTTGTCGAGTGTGAGGCTCCACGATGGGAGTCTCAACAACTTGCTTACCCTTGAGAAGGATGATCTTGGATGTGGAGGCCTTAGTCATCTCACTCTTCAACCTAGCATTCTCCTTCACAAGATTAGCATTATCACACGAACACTTAGAGGTAGAGATGCTAAGAGAATCAAGGTTAGTTAGCCGAGTTTGGAGTTGAGCATACGACTCCTTTAGAAGAGCATGTTCACTCTCCAAAGCCTTGTGAGCTATGACGAGCTTCTCCATGTCCTCAATGAGTCTAACATGCCCAACGGCAAATTCGGCTTTATCTTGTTGAGCCACCTTGAATTTAGCAAAGTACATTGACGTGGGGCTACCTTGCGGGTAGCCCACGATGATGCTACCTGGGCCGCGCCAAGGATGGAAAGGCCCGCAGAAGGCCCACTCGGGGTACCTAGTATCCTAGTCCAACTCGGTTAGGTCTTGTAACCTACCGTATCTGTACCAACCACCTGAGACCTGGCTACCTATAAAGCCAGGAGGGTTGCCCGTCCTAGCGGACACGCTCAGAACCACTACGACAAACCCTAGCGAGATCGCAATCTCGCCATTGTAATCGCTACTCGCATCAATAACCAGACAAGCAGAAGTAGGGTGTTATCCTCCGGGAGCCTGAACCTGGGTAAAACCTCGCTTGTCAGCCGTCGTGATCACCTTGCACTCATCTCTCTCCCCATCAATCAACCCGGGGTGCGCAACCCTGGGACTTGTCGAGTTAACACCTCGTCAATTGGCGCCGTCTGTGGGAAGGTCAACAAGTGCTAGGATCATGGTCGAACCGGCCCCATCCGCAATGAAGATCGGCGCATCCGCCATCAGGGAGTCGATCCGATTCGGCTCCTTCGAGTACGTCATCCACTCGCCAACGCATCAGTCGGCGTACGCCGATCTGGACAAAGGTATACACATCACCTTCGGCTCCATATTCTGCTGCAAAGATAGTCGTGGCATACTCAGGTCTACGACTACTATGCTACGCGCGACGGCGTCACCAAAATCGCCAACCATCGCGCTCGCTGGACCCGCCAAGATCGCATCTGCCGCACCCGCGGAGATCGCGACCGCTGGACCCGCCAAGATCGCATCTGCCGCACCCGCGGAGATCGCGACCGTTGGACCCGCCAAGATCGCATCTGCCGCACCCGCGGAGATCGCGACCGCCGAACCCGCGAAGATCGCATCTGCCGCACCCGCAGGGGTAGCGCCAGCCGCACTCGCGAAGAGAACATCTACGTCGACAATCTCGGCAACGGCCGCGCGAATCGAATCTGCTACCTTAACTTCGGTCGTGCGGTCGATCAAGTCAAGATCCACCTCCACCGTCGCACCCGCACGGGAGACCAGTAGCCCGCGTCCGACAGCTATGTCACGCGCGCCCTCGTCTTCGTGGAGATCTCAAGTCTACCCCAAGCCAATCGCACTCGCCCCAGCGAGCGTGAATACATGGACAATCGCGAAGAGATGCGACAGCGGGTGCGCCGCGCGCCACGTTGCGGCAATTTTTGACCCCGAGCAAGAAGCGGGCGACAGAAGCAGCAGCGGCAGCACCAACTCTCCAATTCATGCCTACCCCAAGCAAGTCTTCATGGCCGGCACAGCACCGCATGACGACGAAGACGAACCCGCATACCCACTGGAGGTGGACATGCCGGACCAGACGAAACTTGTCATCACGCGGGACATGGCAATCCAAGCCATGAAACACGTGGACGAAGGCACGTTCCCGCCACCAAACGCACCTCGAGAAGACCACCTGGCGGTCCAGTACTTTCTACGCAAGGAAGGCGAACGAATTCGCGCCGAAAAAGCCGAACTTCTCAGGCGCAAAAGGGACGCGGATGCATCGAGCGCCAGGCGAGCCGCCCTCTCCTTCACATCCTCCACAGAAGTGAACCAGGGAGCACGGCGAACCAGAGCCCGTGTCCCCCACATGGCAGAAGCTGATCGAACAAGGCTCACCCGTAACCTCGACTCGTCCTTCGTCACCGAAGATGAGAATGAGATACCCGTCCCGAAGACGGCGAATGCCGCCCTGATATCAGTCTAGACATACCTCCGGCTCACGCAGCCACCGGAGGGGGACGCGCGCTCCCTTCTCCACAAGCAACAAATTGCCTCCATAAGGGCAATCGAAGAGGCTCTGGCGGCCAAGGGGCCAAGCAACAGAGCGACTGAACCAACAACGTCGGGCATCCCAGCGGCGCAGCGACAAGCAGTCAAGGACCTCCGTGACGTCCTGACACAGAAGACGGTGGACCGCAACAGCAAGGAGCGTTCGGCTAGCGTGGCACACGCAAACGACCACGCCGACCGCGACTTCGAGCCGTGTGGCGCAGCATGCTTTAGCTTCAACATCCGCGACACCCGCATGCCTAAAGGCTTCAAGTTGACGGCTGGCACACCAAAGTATGACGGGAAACAAGACCCAAAGCTATGGCTCGAGGACTACCTCATCGCTTGCACCTGTCAAGGTGGAACGTCGACTACAGCAATGCAGTACATCCAGCTCATGCTGACAGATTCGGCACGCGGGTGGCTCACAAGCCAACCCAAAGATTCTTTCCGGACATGGGAGGAATTCCAGGACAACTTCATCAAGAGTCTCTCAGGAACATTCGCCAGGCCGACGACCTACATCGAGTTGCAGGCCTGCAAGCAAGGGAAGGACGAGTCGCTCCGCTCTTACATCCAGAGGTGGACACTCCTCCGCAATACCATGGAACCCGTATCAGAGGATCGAGTGATGGACGCCTTCATGCATGGCGTCGCTCGCCGCGACCTCCGGGAGGAATTCGGTAGGCTCCAGCCGAAGACCACAATAGAACTCATGAAGACAGCCAACCAATGGGCCGAAGGAGAGGACTATGTCCGCGAAACTTCTCCCAAAAAGGAAGGCGAAACAAGCAACTGGCGCGAGGCACGTCAAAAGAAGAAGGCACGTTACACCCACGACTCAATCGAATTAGTAGAGGCTGCGACCAAGAGCGTTCGTTGCAGGCGACCTGGTTCTTCGACTCCAGCAAAAGAAGGTGCACAAGCTCGCCTCCCCATGGGAGGGCCCGTACATTGTAACAGAAGCAATATGCAATGGAGCTTACCGCCTAAAGGACTCGAAGACAGGAGCAGACTGCAGCAACCCATGGAACGTAGCATAACTCCGCCGATTCTACGCCTAGCTCAAAACAACCATTGTACAAGAAAATCAGCGCGGCAGGTTTCAGACGCACTCTTTCCCTTACCAGGGTACCTGAGGGGACTGGAAGGGTTTTAATGAGGCGGCCTGCTCGCAAGAATCAATAAAATGATTTGAAGAAATTCTGTCCCCTTTACCTACCACTCAGGAGGAACTCAAAAATCCTAGGCCGCCACTCGAACTACTCGGGGGCTGCGCCACACAGGTTGAAATATAAGCTTAGATCGCCACCCGAGCAACTCGGGGGCTGCGCCACACAAGCATATCCAAAATCCTAGGTCACCACCCGAGCTACTCGGGGGTTGCGCCACACAGGTTGAAATAAAAGCTTAGGCCGCCGCCCAACTCACTCGGGGGCTGCGCCATACAAGCGTAAAGTCAAAAAATCCTAGGCCGCCACTCGACCGACTCGGGGGCTGCGCCATACAGGTCAAGTTCAAAATCCTAGGGCGCCGTCCGCCACACACGGGGGCTGCGCCACACAGGTCACACTTGTAGCCCTAGGCTACCACTCGACTTACTCGGGGGCTACGCCAAACAGGACCTCCCAGAAAAATCCTCAGCCGCCACTCGAACTTACTCGGGGGCTGCGCTGCACAGGTCAAGTTCCAAATCCTAGGTCAACACCCGACATACTCGGGGGCTGCGCCAAACAGGTAACACTTGTAAACCTAGGCCGCCACTCGACCCACCCGGGGGCTGCGCCATACAGGCCTAATCCTAGGCCACCACTCGAGCGACTCGGGGGCTGCGCCATACAGGTCAAGTTACAAAAATCCTAAGTCGCCACCTGATGTAATCAGAGATTGCGGCATGCAGGTGACACTTGAGAAAACCTAGGTCGCCGCCAAGCATTCTAGGTGACTGCGCCATTCAGGTCGCAAACTCAAATCAGGCACCCACTTTCGAGTAAAAAGATCAACTCTTATAAGTCCAAAGCATTTCAATCAATTGTCATACTTACACAGGCACATTTGCCACCCCTATAGCTAACCCTGCACACCAGACGACAGCTACTCTACACTGCAGGTTCAGCCTTCGGTGCATCAAGAGGCCCTACAAGACGCTCGCTCAGGTCCTGAACCTGCCGGATAATCCGACGCGCAGCAGCCAGGGTCTCGTCGAAGTCATCATCACTCGGCAGGCCTTCAAGCACCCGCTCAAGCGGAAGATGTGGCCGGTGCATCCGGACGTATGCCAACGCAGCGTTCGCACCAGCCACAAGTTGGGCGTCGACGACTTCCTTCAAGCCTTCACCATCGCGGAACCTCTCCAGCAAAGCAGACAACCCGTTCGGCTGCGCATTATGCGGGAAGTACACACGATTGATGTGCCAAAGTGTCTTCCGGCAGCTCTCCAGAAGAAAAGAAGCGCGCCACATGCGATCAAGCATGGTGGCAAGGACGCGCCCCCTCGACTGGCTCACCCAGAACTGCCGAGCTTCGTATGAGTTGCCGGACGACTCTCGGGTGACTCGCTCTTCAACGCGAACCCGCTCAGCCTCCCAGTCGGGGTTGACGTCTGCGCACATAAAATGCAAATAAGAACGAGAAGGAAAGACACAAAAGGACGGCAGCCGCCAAAAAGAGGATACATACCTTGCAGCTGTCGACTGATCAGGTCGATCTCCCCAAGCAAAAAGTCCTCATGTCGCGAGAACTCCGCCGTGGGATGCGACTGAGAACGTTGTAGCAGCCGCTCCGTATTCTTCAGGGTCGCCTCAAGCTCCGCCACCTTGTTCTTCAAAAAATGTGATTATCCGCTGATCGTTGGCACTGCGTGGAGGAGCCGGCGCCGCCCGACGACGGCGAGCACCCGAAGAAGAAGCCGCGCCACTCGGCACGGCCACCGGAGAAGGCGGAGCATCATCGCGCGCAGCACTCTGCCAGGGATACGCAGAGTCAATACAATCAGGCGACTGCGAAGCACAAATCAACTCAGGAGAAATAAAGACCAGCAAAATCAATATCGAAGACCAAAAGACCCGACAGGGCAATGTTCATTACAAGCATAAAGTTCAACATACATATAGCGGCGACTGCCGCATTCCTACAACTATGCCTACTCTAAGGCCGCGGACTGCGACCGGGAACGGCCCTTCCGAGCTGCCGCCTCAGTCGCCTTAGCAAGGGCCCTCTCGAAGAGTGCCACAAGCTGCGCAGCCAGCTGCGAGGCGCGCTCCTTCACGCCACTCAGCGACGCGGTCCGGCCGTCGGGTTTGCGAGGAAAACCGCTGACGACCTTCTCGAAGTCACCAGGGACTTGGTGACCTAATAGGAGCTGGAAGGTGAGCTCGGAGCCGCGTACCGTCTGCGACCGCGTGAAGTCGGCGATGGTAGTCGCGTCCTCAAACGGTGCAGCCAGGGCGTCCACGGTCGCCGGCGGCTGGTCACCCGGGAAGATGCTCTGGTGCACCACAGCCAGAGCTCCAGTCGACTTCTGCAGCGCGGCTGAAGACTTCTTCAGCGCGTCCGAAGCGTAGGCGCATACCCGGTCGAGGAAGCCAACAGCGGTTGCCAGGTCAACCGTGTCACTCGACGCATCTTCGGGAGGAGCTCCACCGCAAGTCTCTGAGCAAAAAAACTCAAAGTCAGGTTAAGACAAAGAACAAAGACTCAGTGGGCGTCAAGCCGAAACTCACCCCCAAGTACGCCGGCTAGCGAAAGGAGACGACCAACTTGAGTCTTCTCCTTGGCAACCCGCGCCAGCTCCCGCTCTTGGGACTCGCGAAGAGCTTTCTCAAGCTCATCAACCCGCCCAGTAGCCTGGTCCAGCGAGGCACGCAGTTGGTCCCTCTCTTTCTCCAGGCGAACATAAGTTGCGGCTGCGTCGAGCTGCTGGCGATAGTAAGGCTGAAACAAAAGCAAGAAGTCAATAAAGTTGCGGGCGACTATACTAGTCACCCACACCTTCGGGGGCTACTCCCATCGGGAGCGCTGACCGCGCACCCGATGAAAAATCAAGAACGCAAGATAAAGCATGCAAGACTTACGTGGTCCAGGAGTTCAAGTTCTTCCGCAGTCGAAGGAGGCACGCGGCTAGAGGATGCAATACCGGCGGGCTCAGCATGCACCTTCTCCACTACCACTGGCGTCCCCAACCCAGTCGAAGGGGCGGATGTGAGCTCCACGTCCCGAAGGGGGGAGCTAACATCGTCAGAACGATGGCTACAGCAAAACAAAGAACGCCAGTCGAATCAAAACGTCCAAACTGCAAATTACAGCTCGAAGGACACATGGCAAAGAAACTCACCTGGGGGTGCCGGCGTCGTCGTAGCTCTCCAAGGAAGGCGAAGGCATCCGCGCGAACGAGCGTGGTGCTGCGGAGCTGACTGGGGGAACATTCAGAGGTTCCTCCCAGCCACCCGAAGACCGAGCACCCGGAGACGTCACGACGACCTCCTCCTCAGCAACGTCCGCGTCCCGGGCAGGTGACGACGCAGTGGCAGACTCACCGCGACTCGGAAGCTTCCGCTTCTTCCTCGCGGGTTCCTCCACCTCCTCTTCCTCCTCCACCTCGTCGCGGGGAGAATGCGCGGAGGGAATCTCTTCGTCCTCGTCATCCTCTTCGACAAACCTCGACTCGTCGTCGGGTCCGTTCTCAGGGAGAGGAGGAAAGCTGATGAAAAGATCTCGGCCCTGAAGCAAGTAGACACAAGTCGAATTAAAGAGAAAGGTAGACTCAAGTCGAACAAGGGCAGAGACAAGACAAGACAAGACTTACCTCAGGAACGGGGTTCGAGGCCCCGTAAGGAGAAATTGGGCACTTGACGTTGCACGTGTCTGCGGCTCGGAGGTTGGTGATGGACCTGACGCTGGCTTCCACCTCCTCGTCCTCCAGCGGCTTAGCGCTGACGCCTTCGGCGGCCCACATCGGGTGAGGCCGGGCGCTGAGCGGCTGCACCCGAAGACGGAAGAAGGTGGCCATCAGAAAGATGCCACCCGCATCGCGCCCAAGGGTCTGAGTCAGCTCGTGCAGCAGGCCCAGCAGGGGCCGCACAGCCTCCTTCTCCACGGCGGACAGCGGGTGCGCCCAGGCGCCAGTCTTCCGCAGACCGCGCTTGCTGTCGAATGCGTCCAGGCCGTCGCCGTTCGACTGGACGTAGAACCATCTCCGGTGCCACCCTTGGACGGAGTCGGACTTCTTCATCTGAAAGTACGCGGTGTCACCGCGCACCTGGATTCCGAAGCCGCCCACTGGGAAGGTCAGCCCACTCTTCCCCACGTTCTTGCGAACGAGGAAGAGCGACTTCCACAATGCCCAGTGGGGCGCGACACCCAAGAAACACTCGCAGAGCACGATAAAGCCCACGATGCTCAAGACGCCATTGGGGGTCAGATCGTGGATCTGAACCCCATAGGCGTACAGGAGACCGCGCACGAAATCGTGCATGGGGAACCCGAAGCCTCGCGGAATGAAGTCCGCGAAGCAAACGCGTTCCCCGTCGCGGGGAGTGGGGAAGACTTCCTTGCCAGGGACTCGTACCTGGACTTGGTCGGCAGGTGGCAGAAAGCCCTGCGCGCGGAGCAGCTCCACATCGGTCTTCTTCGTCGATGACCTCTGCCAATCACCCTCGGGTTTCTTCATCACCCCGGCATCGTCGGCGGCGGCGGAGGAGCCAGCAGCGCTCTTCGGCTTGCCCATCGCCTAGGTCGCAGGGTGCGTGGACGGATTGCTTAGAGCTCGGGATGGCGGCGGAAATGGCAGAGCGCAAGAGGAGAAGAAAGGCAAGAATGGATTGGAGAAGATGAAATCCCAAAAGCCAAAGCGCAGTACTTATTCCTCGAGGATCGGCATCTCAACCGTCCATCAAGCAATGGCTCCGAGCGAGAGCATCCAGCCGTCCACGTGTCGCACGGAGAAACCAACCGTCGCCGCCAACTTCCTCCACTACGCACGGGAACCGAGGCGTCGTCATCGTGCCGCGCAAATTTCGCGCCCACTTCGAAGACGTGACAACTGCGGACTGTGGTCAGCTCTGACAGCGGGGCCCGCCACGTCACGTCCCATCGGGCGCAGAGGCGTGCAACGAATCGTCATCGATGACGTCACCAAGCCAACGGCTCCAAAATCAACTGAAGAAACTCGAAGAAGTCATTCGAGTAGTAGGCTTCGCAGCTGAAATCAGCAATGTAAGATCAGCCAATGATCCGAGCACCCGAAGAAACCGTTCGAGTGGCAACGAAGTAAGCTCGAGCAGCCGAATCCATCCAACAAGTAAGCCAAGACAGGCTGAGCAGAAGCAAGCTTCACAAGAAGATGAAGACAAAGTAATTCGACTGCACAGATTACTCCCATCGGGAGTGGCTGGTTCGACTGAAGAAATTCGAGTTCAAGCTCAAGATCAAGCAATCCAACGGCGCGTCCAGGAGGAAGGAGTCCTTTGTCCGACTCTGCGCTTCGACCAAGCACTCGGGGGCTACTGACGTGGGGCTACCTTGCGGGTAGCCCACGATGATGCTACCTGGGCCGCGCCAAGGATGGAAAGGCCCGCAGAAGGCCCACTCGGGGTACCTAGTATCCTAGTCCAACTCGGTTAGGTCTTGTAACCTACCGTATCTGTACCAACCACCCGAGACCTGGCTACCTATAAAGCCAGGAGGGTTGCCCGTCCTAGCGGACACGCTCAGAACCACTACGACAAACCCTAGCGAGATCGCAATCTCGCCATTGTAATCGCTACTCGCATCAATAACCAGACAAGCAGGAGTAGGGTGTTATCCTCCGGGAGCCTGAACCTGGGTAAAACCTCGCTTGTCAGCCGTCGTGATCACCTTGCACTCATCTCTCTCCCCATCAATCAACCCGGGGTGCGCAACCCTGGGACTTGTCGAGTTAACACCTCGTCATACATATCACGATCCTTAATGAGCTTAGCATGTGAGGAATTATGAGTTTCCTCAATATTTTCAAGTTGCTCCTCAAGACGAGCATGGGACTCTTCAACCTCCTCAAGAGAGGATTTCAAGTAGGATAGAGAAATAGCGTCTTCTCTTTCTATCTTACCCTTCTCTTCATTGAGATGCTCTAGCTCACCAATCCGAGCCATGAGGGCACCAACATGTTTTTTGCTATCACCTTGCAAGTTAGTGATAAAAGAGTCAAATGCCACAAGCTCTTGCTTGATTTGAAGGCTAGAGGAATCATCAAGTTCATTCATTTCATTCATGATAGAGGAAGAGGATGAAGGTACCTCCGATGCCTTTGCCATAAGACACCTTGAGCTCTTGGTGATGGAGTTCTCATTTGGCGATGTGAATAGTGATGATGAAGAGCTTGTCGTAGTTGAAGGAGTTCTTGTTGTTGATGGAGAAACGGTAGTTGTTGATGTGGTGGTAAGAGCCGCCACTTCATTTGGCGTTTCGTCCTCCGATTCTTCATCATCGGTAGGATACTCCTCTTGAGTCAACAACACGATGCGAGGCTTCTTGTTAAAAGGCCTCTTCTTTCCATAGGCCTTCTTGGGAGGCATCTTGGTTTTGTCCTTGAGCACTAGACGTCCACCATGCTCTTCTCTTTTCTCATAAGGGCACTCGGCAACGAAATGGAACTTGTCTTGACAATTGTAACATGTCCTTGACTTGGAGGGTGAGACCCTATCGGCTTGAGGTGCACTCTTGTCAAAACACATCTTGCCTCTTGAGGGGTTGTTCCAAAATGTGCGAGCCGCAAGAGCGAGATGATCATTGTAAGCAATCTTGAGTGCTTCCTCGTACATGGCGGCAAAGCTTCCAAGATCATCATCATCGTTGTCTTCCTCAACGGTAGCCTTCAAAGCAAGGTTGGTTGTGCCTCTTTGCATTCCAAGAGCCCTTGCCCTTGCATCTTGAGCATTCTTAGTGGCTACCTTATAAGCGGCCATCTCTTGCATAACCTCATTAGATGTCATGAGATGGTAGTTGTGTCTTCCTTGAAGACTCTTGACATCGGTTGGCTCACATGCCATCATAGAACTAACATACTTCCTCTTGATCCAAGCATCATCAATATGAGAGGCACCAACTTCACGAAAGCTTGTGGCTATTGTCACCAATCTTCTATACATCATCTCATGATCTTCACCATCAAGCTTGAAGAAGCCTTCGGCTTCATTGCTCAAGGAGTCATAGCGGTTCCTCCTCATGCTATCATTTCCAACGAACAACTCGGATAGAGCATCCCATGTATCCTTGGCGGTGGTAAGGTGTTGGATGAGAGACATGTCCTTGTTCCCAACCGCCTTTTGGATCATGTAGAGAGCGGTGGCATCAAGTTGAGCCTCCACCACTTCTCTTCTTGTTAAGTTGGTTGGATCATGCGGCTTGTATCCAACTTGAATGATGCGCCACAACTCGATTGAAGAGCTGCACACATGAGACTTCATCGCATATTGCCATTGAGAGAATGTATAATCTTTAAGCAATGGGGGATAACCCCTATGAGAAACTTGCGGATGAGGAATAATGGGATCGGGGGTATGGTATTGGGATGGGGGAGGAGTGGCGTTGTAGCCTTTAGGCACTTCATCTTGGGAAGATGAAGTGTTTTGATGGTTTGAGGAACTAGTAGCATCACCCTTCCCATCCAAAGGCAATTGCTTTCCCTTCAACAATTCGGGGTCCACATCTTGAGTAATGCCCGGAAGCACCGGAGACTTTGGGGGCAAAGCAAGAGAGATTTCCTTAGATGTCTTGAGAGACTCAAGCATATCATGAAACTTCTTGAACTCGGTTTGTATGGACGATGTCAACTTTGTTTCCAAAGAGTTGATATCGGCCATAGTGGCACCTTTCTCTTGCATTGCCGCCGAAGTCGCGGCGTCCGCTTCGGAACCCTCTTTCGGGTCAACTTGCATTGTCCCAAGGTTGGTCTCAAGCGGTGAAGCTTTTAAGAGACAACCTGGCTCTGATACCAATTGAATGGCAGTTGATCACCTAGAGGGGGGGGGGGGGGGGGTGAATAGGTGGTGAACAAATTTTATGTGTTTTTCAGTTTTTAGTCTAGCGGAAAGTAAGTTGTCTAAATGTGCAAATAGGTGATACAAGTGAAAGACAACAAGGAAACTAAACAAGAACGGAATGCAGTAAAGGAGAGTGGAGCAAGACAACCATAGGAACTCGAAGACACCGATTTTATCCCGAGTTCCACCACAAAGGTGTACATCTCGTTGGAGGGGTGTGAGCTACCACAAAGGTTTGCTCAATGCCACAAAGGCCTCACCCTATTCTCCTGTGAATTCGACCACAAAGGTGCGAATCCACTCTTCCACTAAGGACTCCTTTAAGGGCGGAGAAGATCCCGTACAAACACGTGAGGCACACACCCACAACTGAATTGGGGGCTCCCACAACGACCACAACAGGCCAAATCCACAAAGGAATCCACAAAGGATCAAGAACACACAAAGATGAACCTAGCTATCCACAAAGGAACCCTAGATTCGTTGCCCCTCAAGAAATAGAGGGGGGAAATCAAATCGCTTCGGTGGAGTTGTAGATCGGTGGCTTCTTCCTCAGATCCCCAAGTATCAAAGGATTTGAGTGGCTAGATTGGGAGATCCGGAAGAAACGAGCTTCAGCACCAATGGAGGAGAGAGAAAATCTGGAAGCTCTATCTGCTGGAGGTAGGTGGAGGGGTATTTATACCCCTCACAAAATCTGCCCGTGAACAGCCGCCAGCCCGGAAATCTCCGGGTTGAGGACCGGAGATCTCCGGACTCCGGAAATTTCCGGTAGAAATTCCAATAGAACTTGACTCTGGATCAGTACTGATTTAGCTTCTTGACTTGGTCGAAAAATCTCTAGCGCTCGGAGATCTCCGGACTGGGGCTCGGAAATCTCCGAGCGCCGGAAATCTCCGGGAGTATTTCCGGCTCAGCTTGAGCTGGAGTCAGTACGCAATTAAGTTCTGGACTTGGTTGAATTTCCACTACCACTCGAAGATCTCCGGACTGGGGCTCGGAAATCTCCGAGCGCCGGAAATCTCCGAGAGCATTTCCGGCTCAGCTTGAGTTGGAGTCAGTACGCATTCTGATTTGAGACTTAGCGAAAAACTTGATTGGCTCGGAGATCTCCGGTCTGGGGACCGGAAATCTCAGAACCCCGGAAATCTCCTGACTGAAATTCTGAAGAAAGACCAAGTGAAGTAGAAATGAAACTTAGGCCAAGTAAGTGTTCCTTTTTATCAAACTACCTGTAAAAGAACCTGCAAGCTTGATCACAAACATTAGAATACCTTTTGTGTTGTCATTAGTAACCAAAATCTCGGAGTGCATAGAATGCACTTTCACCATCTGCGTGTGTGATTTGGTAGAGAGGAGCCGCACCTAATATATAATAGGTGCCAACATTCACCCCCAGTCCACCGCTCCACGTTGCCCCCTTTCCACTGTTCGTCCGATCGCCACGATCAACGGTTGTCATCGAGCCACACCACCCCAGTTCCCGTGGTTACTGTTCATTGGCGATTTATAGCCAGCCAGGAGACGCCACATCGCCCGGTCACCCGCCGGTACCCCGTTCCACCGGTCACCGCGGCTATTTTGCAGAAAAGCTCCTACCATATCGAACCCCTACCCCGCAATCCACATGTTAACGCAGCGGAGTAGCTATTCGCTAATAAGTAAAACCTCACAGGATTTCTTGCAAAATAGCCCCACAGAAGCCCACTCCCTTTCTTCTCCCTCCCGCGATCCTGACACCCCCGCTGTCGCCGGCGCGCAGCGCCGCCGCTACGCGCCTCCCCGCTCAGATCGACGACCACGGGGAGGTGCGCCGCCGTGAACTCCCTAACCTTGCCAGCGAATGCGTGCCGGGACGGACGGAATCGCCGCGATTCGGCCTGCCCGAGCTTCACGGACGTGGCCGCAGCTTCGGTCGCCGCCGAACAGCGGTGCTAGCTGCGGCCTCACACGAGGCGGGGTGAGGACGCAAGGGCGACTGGCCGTCTGGCAGAGCTTCAGAAGACGGAGGTCACGCGACCTAAGAGGCGCGGTCGTCCGGGGCTGACGGGAGCAGCCGCACATGGGTGTGAGGTCGTCCCTGGAATCTCGCCGTCGCCGCCCGGAGTGTCCTTTCCGCCGCCTGGATGCGCCCTTCTCCTCCTCTCCCAGCAAGGTAACCGCTCCCAATATTGCTTGCTCCCAATCTTGCTTGCCTTCTTCCTTGCTCTGCTGCCCCATCCTGATGCGTATGTATCGATTGTTGGAGCTGCACACGCCGCCGCCTGGATTTGCTCCTCTCCTGCGCCTGGATTCGCCTCTCTCCGCTACTCCTCACGAGCATCAAGGTAACTTCTGGCATCCCCCTTGCTACCGATCTTTCTTGCTCCATCTTACCTGCTTGCAGTCTTGCTTTGCTTGCTTGCTCTGCTGCTGCTATGCTTGCTCTGTTGCTGCTATGCTTGTTGTTACTAATGTTTTTTTAGGGCTAAAAGAATTTCAATATATAGGTGAATGGTCACGATTACAGTTCAAAGACAAAGCCTTGCTAACGTGAACTGGAAACACATCTTTCCAAATAGAATTAACACCTAATTGCCGCACGAACGCGGCGCAAACATGAGCAACATTGTTCTGAACTCTTCTAGCTAGGACACAATACCAGTTTGGATTACGACTCATGCAGCTCCTGAATTGGTGGAAAGTACCTCTAAGGTGAGGCAAATTCTCACCATCACTCTGCACAAGATTAACTACTGAAGCACAATCTGATTCAAAGATAATCGGTAGAGGGTCCAGTTTATTTGCAAGCTGAGCACCATGTAGAAGGGCCATAGCTTGGTCACTGCAGGTTCCCATGTGTTCTGCCGAATTAGTTCACCTTGGTCATTCTTTTGCCCCTGCTTCTTTGCCTCAATGGCTATTCGTGTAATTGTGTCAACTGATGTGTTTTATTGGTTTTGTAGTCGGAGATTTCTATCGTGGATTCTTATTGAGGAGGATTTATATTTGTTTATCCGGGTTGACCGTAACATCCTCTTTATTGTCCTGAGATCTACTTTATTCGTTGAGCCTCCGCCGGACCTATAAATCCATCTTAATCGTGTATTCGCTTCTGAACATTTTTTATGACTTGGGACGGTGGACACATCAGGTGTGAAAGTTCGTTGTGGAGAGTAGTACCATCTGCGTGTGTGATTTGGTAGAGAGGAGCCGCAGCCGAGCAGGGACACATGCTGCTGGGTGATTTGCTGCCTTTATGCCCCTCTTCATGTTCTTGGCAATGCCCACTTTTTTTCAATCTGTAATTTGGTGCATGTTCGGTTCTTTTGTACATGTTACTAGACATCTTGGCGCGGCGATACGCCGCACCCGTGCTTTTTGTGTAAGTATAACAAATAATACAATTTGTTGCACATAAAAACAAACGCATGACTTTGTTGTTCTTATGTAGTAAATTATATATTTTGGTCGACAGTATGAAAAATAATAGAAGTTTGGGTCATAATTTGTGATTCTGAATTTGTGAAGGAACCATTCAATAATGTTAACAGAATCTGGTATAATTTTTTTCTTATTTTTTATACCAGATGGGCTCTATTACTACAACTATACAGAATGAAATGAAATGATTGAAAAGTAGTACCTATTGAAGCAAATAAACGTGAATCAAGGTAACCTAAATTTTGTTGACTCATTTTTCCTCTTTCTGATTTACAATTATGTTTTAGTTGGTGTATCCTTAATGCATAGATGAAAACAACCTATATAAAAAGAACAATTGGCGGAACTGAATACAACAGAGACCTATTGTTTCCCACATAAGAAAATCATAGATGGATCTACAAAAAGTGCTGGATCAGCTATTACCTAAAAGAAACATTGTCAGTTTACTTCTACTGAAGTATCTAGGTGACTATACAATTTAAGCAATAAAATCCAATAGAAAAAATAGTGTACATTGTGCATAGGACAGGTCATGATATTGACGCTGACAGATAGAACTGACTATGTTTGTTTATGTTTCAGTACCTAGTTAATACTAATCCACAATCTAGATGGCGTTCTTATAATCTGAAAAATAATAATACTTCGCATTTAGATGTAACAATTGAGACAATGGATCTGTATTTCTTACCGTCTGGAAAGCTGACGCACGCATGAACTCTGTCTTTTAGACATATACAAATATACAAACAAAGTGTCATTTATAAAACAACAATGTTCATCCTTCCTACCTCTCAATGGGAAGAGTAAACAAAAAGCTGGTTGTCATCTGTCAAAAGTTTAGAGAATAAAATATGAGAGATATAATATTCAACTATTGAAGTAGGGAAGTAAAATATACATATACTGCAATTGTTCAGCAGAACTGCATTTAGCACAATGAGGAAAGAGTACCAATGATGACATGTGAGGGCTCACAACCACAACTTGGAACACATAAATGACCGCACACTGAAGAGGCATTTGCAAAGAGTCGTTATCACAAATCCGAACTACACATTCAGGTCGAACTAAAGCACTGTTGGAAAGACTCCCCCGAGCGATTTAAGTATAAAGTGCCATTTAAGTTTAGAAGCTCTAAATACATTCATAGTTGAATACAACTGCATGACAATTACATGTTGTAAGATTATTTGGTAATACTAAATATATTTTCCGAACGCCGGCGTAAATTTTTTGTGGTGCTATAATACTGCATTCCAGACGTAAATTTGTTGTGGTCCATGGTAGACTGCAGGTGCGGCTCTATCAAGCCGCAAACTTCTTGATCGATGTACGCTTGTGCATCGAGTAGTTTACATTTTATATGAGTTTGATTGATGCATGCTTGCTGTATGCATGCTCTGTCAGGATATAAAGAACAGGACTAATTGTGTTGTTGTTGTGTACTAGAATTAATTATAGCGGCATTTGTGAACAGATTACAACAGAAGATACACTACCAACACATCTACTCCATACAGACATATGATAGACATACGTTAAGGAGCAGATCATGACCGAATGTAATTTGTTAGCAGTTTTAGAACTTGGGTGTTCATTTTTCAGTCACCAAGGCTCATGTTATTATCAAATTATTTTCAGAAGAAACATGGGGGCATGTTTCTTGTTATGAAGTCAGTGTTTGTGCAGATATATATGTGCAGTAGTGCACAAGTTTTTAGGCTTTAAAATAAGCCTTGTTTGCTGCTATCAAGTTAAACAGAGTAGTATTGCTTGACTTACTGCATGATAAAAGTAATACACCGGGTCAGATCTGTATGTTCATTATGAAATAAAATGCACCAGCAAGCTGTAGGCTGTGTGTCCCTAATGGCTTAGCTAGATTATGGAGCAAAATACATGCCGAGTGTCCCTAACGGCTTAAACACTCAATGTTTGGGGAGGTCAAAGTAGAAATGATATCAGTACCACACCCAGCCCAGGCCTGCAGTTACACCTACCAGATAGACAAAGCTGACATACCACAAAAACGCATGCTCAATGATAGGACGGCAAATGTTATTTATTTTCCAAATTATAGATAAGGATTTCTTAGTAACTGTAATTTTTGATAATGAATATTGTTTCATACTGAAATGAAAAGTACAACCTAAGATACATAACCTGATATACCGCTTTTGAGCATTATGTCAAGTGCTTGCATAGTTTCCAAGTTGACAAATTAAGCATTTCTATACTTGTGTTTACATAGCTACTTCATGCATTTATCTAGCTTCTTGCTAATGTTACTGTAATACAAAATGTGTACCGAATAGGGAAATGACAACACGTTGTTTTTAATGTTAGGATCATCGTAATGTTTAAAGTTAATCACACAGATCGGATAATTGTACCAACCTGTACACACATAAGCAGGAGCTCGACTCGCCGACAGCTAAAGCCCCGAGCAGGAGCTATATGCGCTGGCCAGATCCTTAGAGGCCTTGATCTGAAGGGGCAAGGATGCGGCGCTGAAACATGAAAGCACAAATATGAGAGAACTATAGAACATATGTGTTCCTAGTAGGTAGCGATGTACCTATGTGAGAGCCTTGATTTCTTTTCTCTACCAAATTTACAGCCACGCGATCTTCCTTAGATACTGCATCTGCTTCCACTATTGTTGTATGCTAGACACATTATCTGAAATCTCTGTTCAGTTCGGCAAATGGTAGCCAGAAAGCAAACAAGGTCCTTTAACATCTGAAATCAGTTGTAAAACTGTGAACTCATAAATTAATAGAGCTCCAAAATTAACACAATACCTTTTGTTTCATAAATCTGGAATATCAATCACGTGTGTTTGAAAGACACCTACGCCATTGAAAAGTGAGATTAATACACTTATCCATAGAACAGCTTCTCATTTACAATCGCGTACCCAAACACAAAAATCAAATTAGAAACTGCAGAGTGCAGATATACTCAATAAGATTGTGAGTAACCTCTTCCCCGGGTCTTGCCGTATGATATGACGTTGAAACGTTTCCCCATCAAAAGCATGAATGACTGATATATTCTCAGTCTGCAAGCATCACAAGGCTACAATATGGTCAGGATGCGGGATTAAGTATGTCTCTTGCAAAACAATATCTGGTGAAGTTCATAGATATAGCTTGTTGTTCTAATAAATAGAAAAAAGGTGCCGAGCTGAATCTTCTGGGGGTTTGCTTAACCAATTTTGCATCTGAACAAACTCACTATTTCCCCCTAAATCATTGAGTGGGATAGATGAGAAAAGGAATATCAGCTCAACTAAGAACAACGAGTAAAGCGCAGCCTGAATCACCGAGAACTGCTGCTGTATCTCGAGCGGGAGATGGAGCTGGACCTGCTGATGCTGATGGACTGCTGGGGCTGCGCCATGGAGGAAGTACGGTCACGGAGAAAGCAGGGAGCGAAGGAGCAGGGCCCTGCTGGTGGGACTTGGGCGCCTGGGGCGTTGGCTGGAGGTCAAGGAAGGGGGCGGTCGGCCGACGTGTGCAGAGGCGAGGAGGTCCGCTTGGGTGGGGCTGCGCCATGGAGGAAGCAGGGTGGTCTGCTGGGGTTGTGCCTTGGAGGAAGCGGGTTGTAGGGAAAACAACGGCGACGGAAGACGACCTGCACGGGAGCTCCAGTTAGAGCGAGAGGGAGAGAAGGAAGTGGTGTAGGAGGTCGGCCTGCTCACCAGGAGCGCGAGTAGGAGGTCGGAGAAGGTTGGGGTGGCCGTACGGCGGCGTATCGGCGCGACGACGTTCGGCCGGACGCGGAGAAGATGGCGGCCATGGATGACGCCCGCATAGCCGCCTTCGGCCATCCCAAGACCCGTTACTCGCGGAGAAGACAGAGGAGGGGGAGCTGCTTCTGATGGTGGTCTTCGATCTGTCCGGGGTGGCGCGGAGCGGCAGCGCCACGCGGCGGCGGTGCCGGCGACCTCGGGGTCGCGGGAGAGAAAAAGGGGAGGGTGATTCTGCGGCGCTTGTTTATAGAAAAGTCTGTGTACTTGTTCATCTTTGGAAATCGGTCCCTAGATGCGTTATAGTTTGGACTGCGGGGCATCTGTTCAATTTTCTAGGCGGTTTTCTGTAAAATAGGCGCGATGACCGGTGGAACCGGCTCCGACCGGCCGGTGACCGGGCGACGTGGCGCGATGCTATTGGTGGAGAGGCCGTAGGTACGGTAACTCGCATTTGTGGGGTGGGTTTGGACGCATCTCGACCGTTCACTGTGCGAATCGGACGGCCCAAACAATATGGACAACGTGGATGCCAGATTTAGACCCAAATTTGATGCACTTTCATATATAGGGTATATATGATTGAGGTGCCTGAGCAACATCTACATAAGCTGCTGGAGATGTTGCTATGTGCGCCAGCTCCTGCAGATGTTGCGGACTTGCGGTGTGGATTTGGTGTGAGAGCTAGAAGTAAGGTGACGTGATTTCATCCACTGATTTCTTCCTCTCTTTGTGTCATGCTTTTTTATACTAACGCCATCATGGTTTTCTCTACTTTATATAATTCGTTTCAAGAATAATGTCATATAATTGTTGTTTTTGTTGAACATTGTTTGTTCAATGTCTTTGATGCTGGATATAAATTCTCATTAAAGGTGCGGCGTGTCGCCACGCCAAATTCAAGTACTGACAAGACATGAACCATGCCATAACTCGGATGCTCCTCTTTGTCAACATTCTTCCTTGAAGTGAATATTGTGTGCTAATTTAAATACCTCTTCCTTTTACTATTCTATAGAGGTACAATTTCAAGAATTTTATAATATATGAAATTTAACTTATACCAACTTTAGAGACTTGAATTCCACAGTTTTTTTTAGTTACACGGTTCCTATTACGTACGGCCAAAAGCTTCCAGATAGCTGAATATTGCATTAAGTTTTCCTATAATTTTAACCCATAAGGGACTATGTTATATTTAACCCGTGGGAAGTTCAATACTCGCATGAGTTTTATTTCTACATCACACGTAAGGTTACATGAGTTTTATTGCTCTGATAATATTCTAATGTGCAAGTTCTACACTCCAGTTAATGAAAATCTTGGTGCTAAATGTGGTCGGTTCATTCCGCCCAGTGCACTATTATTTAGTTTCATATAGACAAATATGGCAAGCTATTTTATCATTCTTAGACTTAGTGGTTTCCCTACCTTCGCTCACAAAATCATTTGGGCCCTGTATTTATTTCTCTATCCTGAGTGACCCCTCAATGTTGAGAAGTTATTTGTCCTGAAATGATGAAATCAACCCTGACCACTAACACTCTCCTTTTCTTTTATTGCAAAACATGATTACGCTCTCAGGGTCTTTCATTAACTGGAACAATAGAAGTTCATGTGTTTTACTGTATATTTTTTGATCTATGTGTCTCCTTATCCATGTCCAGTGCAATATATAGGAAAATCCCCAAACCAAACAGTAAATAAAATTATTCTTGCTAAAAACATGAAATCATTCTTCCTATGTTAACAATAATTTGTACTATTTGGTATACTTGCAGAAAAGCACGGGTGCAACGTATCGCCGCGCCAAGATGTCTAGTATATATAAGACAATAAATTGGTTGTATCTAAATGTATTAATTATGTATTTTATTGTACAAATTTACTCATTTAACTCTGTACATTGACGTATTGACTTGAATTATTTTAGGACGGATGGGGTAGAAGAATAGTAAACAAACTTAGATCCAAGTTGATTTCTCACTCGACCAATTTTACAAAAGACTACCGGCTACCGCGTCACAGAATTCCTATTGTTTTTTCTTTTGCGATACCCAGGGTAGGTAGCAATAGAAGAGCAAGACTGCTTTGGGTACGCGGGATTAGGGCTTTCCTCCTTCTTCGCAAGGGCATGACAGCAATCGAGACTCTTTACCGCAACACTCAAACGCACTAATCTTCAAACTCAGTCTAGAATCTGGGTGCAAGTGCAAGCCGAGCGAAAATCCCCACGTCGCCTGTGCTGTGCGCGTCATGGTCTGGCTTGGCTTGACTTGACTTGACTATCCGGTCTGAAAAGCTCACGCTCCCGTCAACGGGTGAAACTACGCTGCGTTTTTTGCTCCTGTCAACGATGGATGGATCGATCGACATTCCGGGAACCAGAGACAGACTCGCGGTCTGAGTGCGCTCATCGTTTTCGTTTACTTGTGCTTCTCTTTTCCAAATGATCATTCAATGGCCAAACATCGCGCACTACTGCTCTGCTGGTGATAGATAGCAGCACCAGACACCAGTAGCAGTGAGATCATCGTGACTGAGATGGCGAGCAGGAAGACCAAGTGACGATGCATAGAATAAGAGATTATTAAGGCTTAGTTTGGCAGTGAAAACCACAATGCTCCTATGCCTAACGAACCAATACTTCAGTGTTGGAAAAGGAGGTCCAACCCTTTTTTTCTCAAATACTTCAGAAATAGTGCATTTTCCTTAATATTGAAAGTATATAAAACTACCGTTTTGGCTAAAACCGAACACATTAAAACTATTTAATACTTCAGTATTTTTGAAAACCAAATTATTGTCAGAATAATTAAAAAATACAGAGCTCCCAAACGCCTAAGACGGCGGGTGGTTTTGTAGCTCTTTTTTTTGAATGGGTGGTTGCCTAGTTAGAAAGATCTGCATCTCATTTGATTGTCTGATGTACTACTCAATTAAGTCCAGCATCAATCGCAGTGTTGAGAATGTTAAGGTTGGACGAGGGTGTTAATTTGTTGTCCTACGCACTATGGTCGATCCATCGACCAATATGTAGAGTAGATCAGTCGAAACCTATTGTATACTCCCTCCGTTCCTAAATATAAGATGTTTAAGCATTTGTCCACATTCACATGTATATAAATGTATCTAGACATATTCTAGTTAACATGTTCACTCATTTTAGTGTGTATGTAGACAATATGTTGACAACCTAAAACGTCATACATTTGGAAACGGAGGGAGTACTAGACGGTGAGTGCGCTTCGCCGCGCCGTCTACATCTTGTTTGGCCATTGTGTGATCCGTGTGTTGAGCTCGTGGGTGTTTTCGTTCACATAGCGATCAGTTGTAATACATTTAGTTTTATATGTTTGTCTCCGATTTTTTTTGTAGGGAAATCAAGAATTTGCGGTACACAAGTGACGATAGTGTCAGCTAGATCAAATCATCGAATGACAAATAAGATATGAATGGAAATCTAACAAATTCGCCAAAAACGAGAGAACAAATTTGTTACTCTCATGCCACCACAAGTATGTGCAAATGAAAAAAATGAAGGATGTGTTCATACTTCATTAAATCACCAAAAGGATAGTTTTTTTTTTGACGGAAAACAGCGAGCACCGCTTCCTTTTCATTAAGAGGGAAACCGGACAAATACCGGCGAAATTACAGGTATAGGATACAAGAGAACAAAAGAACAACTACAAGAGGGGAAAAAAGACACAAAACATCATCCCTGCAAGGATTGACCATCAACACTCATCGTCTATCGACTACCGTTGGACGCTAGTGCACAATAAGCTTCACCGCCATAGACGAAAAACTGCAATCATCAGAGATCAGCCACGATGGGGTTGGAGCAGCCGAAGGGCAACACATCGCCGAGTCCACACCCGGACGAAGGGCTATGCGGCGCCGAGGCTTTACACAACCTCCAACAGCATAATCGAAGGGCCTCAAGCAGCCGAGTCGACACCCGGGAAACATCACCAGCACTAGCCCGAGCCGTTAGCCGTCTTCAGAGGAGAGAATCCAGCCCTTCCATAGAAGAAAAGTTGCACGAACAACACCACCGCCTTCTCCCAACTTCCCTCCAGCTGGTTCCATCTCCATGAACGACACCCTCAGGAGGGACATGACGTCGAGACGCCAACATCGTCTGATCGGGAGTACCCGGATCGAGGGTTTCCCCCGGAGCTTGGAACGGTGGACACAAGCAAAGTACCGCAACAACGCCTTCAGGAAGGAAGCGACACCCGCGGGCGCCGTCGTTGTCAGCTCCGGCCAACGCAGGAGCAAGCCAAGGCTCGATACAAATGCTCGCACACCAATCAACTGAACCACCAACGCCTCCTCTACCAACAGCTGCGCCGCCGGCCAGTGCATCTCTGCACCTTGGGGCACCGCCGCCCGGCACCGCAACACCACCTCCACCGCCATCAGCCCGAGCAGCTCGACGCCCCCCACCCGCACCGCCAACAGCCATCACTGACCAGGCGGCGGATCTGGGCGGGATCCCAGATCCACGACCTCAGCACCTCCACCCACCCAAGAGTTGTTGGGCAGGCACCCTTCAACGCGCTCGAAGGAGAGGAGGAGGCAGGCGCCGTCGCTCGACCAGGGATGCCGCCCCGGCCGCTGTGCGCAGACGAGCTTCCAGCTGCCGTCCCAGCCGCCGCAGGAGGTCACCGCCACTAGCCACCACGCCCTGGCGCCTTTGGCGCGTCGGGCCCGCCACCACCGAGGTCCTCGCCAGCGGTAGCGGCGGCTGGGGAGCCGCCGGAGTTGGAGCTTTTGTGGCTGAGGTAGGGTTCGCCCCGGTGCCATCCTGGGGGACGACACGGGAGCAGGAGGCTGGGGGGAGATGGGAGGGGAGGGATGGTCGGCGGCGGCGGTTGCGGCCTGGCGGCGGCGGTGCGTGGGTGGGAACCCTAGGTGGAGAGGCGCGGGGGAAATTCTGCCTTGATGTCAATTCACCAAAAGGATAGTCATTGGTATATATTCAGATTTTGAAGAGTGTGGTCATACTTCATTAACTCACCAAAGGATGGTCATTCGGATATAACTGTAGATCTTAGTGGATAACGGGTTTAATTAAAAATGATGGAATGTAGACAAATGATTCAAAGAAAACCTGGTTCCATAACAAATGATACTTTGATGTTTATAGGACAAACTTGTGACATCTTCTATGGACGGAGGGAGTTTTGATATTGACAACACGAATAGTTGCATCGAATCTTTTGTACAGTCCTGAAAATTCTAGTGGAAGTTTTGGAGTTCTTTTTTCCGGAGGGAGGCGCAGAAATGAATCAAGTGAACCCTAAAGGAGTAACCTCCAATTGAAGAGGGATGGAGAGCGGTGGCAGCCGCACGCGCACAACCGATGGCGAGGTCATCCGGACGGGCGACGGGACGGGGGAGACGACGGAGAGCGCCAGCTCCTCCACGCGCACATCCAATCGCACGGTGATCCGGATTGGCGCCGCGCCGCCCCTTCCCGTCGCTCCTTCGCGGAAGAGAACCTTGGACGGCGGCGACAGCCGACAGCCCCGGCGAGGACGTGACGTTCAAGACGATCCTAGAGAACAGCAAGCATCGTGATGGATCCATCCTGACTGAAGCTTCTTTCTGGCATAAACTGTTTCGTATGAACATCAACGACGAGAGTAAGCCCGGGCCCTCATCTTCATTCCTTTTATTCTTATCGAAATCCAAAAAAACAAACCCTTTTATGTTAAATTAGTGGACGTCAGTCGAATTAATTCCTTGAATTGTCGTGTTTTAATTGAAGATATTACTTTGGTTTGCTTTACCTGCGATTTAAACGATGCACCAGTTCCCAATTTCCATGAAAACTGTGATAGTTTGTGCCTCTTGCACCTAGTCCATACTGCCATGCCAAGAGCAAACTATTTGATTCAATAATAACATGCTGATACCACATCATTCAGTCACAGTATCACAGACTATATGCAGTTGCCTTTTTTGACATGAACTTGATATTAACATCATTGTGCACCACCGATCAGACTACATGCAATTGGATCTTCTGAACTCTAATTCACTGGTGTTCTCAATTGTGTCTGCTCCCATGCATTAGTTATCAACCAAATTTATTTGTAAGAACAAAATCATTTCTTTTCTTGCATAGCATAGGTGCAGCTTATCTAAAGAATAAATGTTTGTTTGTCTTAATTTCATCACAGATAACATGTTACAAAGCCACAAAGGTCATGCCAACAACTTATCAAGCGACAACACCATATGACCTTGTACATACTGGGTATAGATTATGCATTTTAGGTGGCTTTATTGACCCAGATTGCAAGACTACAATAGATAGCTGAACATTGTTGTGCTGATGTTTTATTTTTGTTTTCTAGATTTAAGAAACACCTTGTCTACTTTTTTAAATTAAAATTGCTATGTGGGATAGCTCTTGCAATACCTTTTACATATCCTGCCAAAATTGCTGTGTGTGATTGCCATGTGAAACCTTGTGTCACGGAGACAAAATTGCTATTGCAATACCTTTTAATAATATAATTTTTCGTCATAAAATTAATGCATGTGCAATGTTTATATGCCCGCCCTCAGCTCACCTGGAGCCAATGATTATGTCAAAGAGATCAAAGTGCAAGCCGTACTCCAGGGACTGCGAAAGGCATTCGTATTGCGATATGATGCAGGTATACTGGCTGAAGCTAGCATATATTTCTGCTGATTCCTTGGATGGCCCAGTTCAACTGTATGGATACTTGGCTGCCCGGGACCTCCTGAACCCAAGGCGTAATTACCTGTTCAACCGCAGCAGAGACGATCCTTACGTCGTGGTTCAGGGTGATGACTGGCTGATACGAATGTCTGGCCCCAAGAGAGGCATCGAAATGACATCCCCGGTGCTGATCGAGTTCGACATGAGGATCAAGATTGGAGAAAAAGAAGAAGAAGACGTGCAGCTTATCGATGGGGCTGTCCACTTCAGTGACATGGACCCGCCGATCAACATGGCCTTTACTGAACGGCTCGGTGGCGAGGGTGGTGCAGTGGACATAAATCTGGCACATCTGTATGGGGCAGCGGAGGCCACAATACAGGTCCGGATATCAGAAGCTTGCAGCAGTGGTCTGTCCCTGTGCTTGACCGCTTCTGGCAGCGGGTTACGTGAGAAAGCCCGGCTCTTCGATGGTATTGTCCCCAAGGCGCCATGTGACCTGGAGAGGCTTGTGTTTGCCGTGATGAGCCGCACCAAGTTGGTTGTAGTGCTGAAGATTAGTCGGAGCGATGGCTCTGACTGTGTTCACCGGTTTCATATCTTCGATGTTCAGAAGCATGGAGATTCGACCGTGTTTTTCGAGCTCCTTTTTGCCACTGTACATGTCAAGGTGACTTGGTCAACTTTGGATGTCCCCGACAGTGCACTGGGAGAAGATAACCACTACATTTTTCCGCCAGAGGACAGTGAGGATGATTATGATTTTGACTGGAATGAGTTGTAGTTAACACTTATGTGTCTTATCTGTATAACTTCCTCTATGACTATGTTTTCTGTTGTGCACTTTTGATATGTTCTGGTGTTGCGAATGATTTTGTTGCTGTTCATGTAAAAATATCTCATTGGCGCCACCTCATTGTTTGTGTTAGATATTATGATCGCATATTTGAATGTTGAGAAATGTGTTCATGTGCGCTTCTTTTGGGGGAGTACTCGGCTACTAGCTATCTCCTCAAAGATAAGTCACCTAGGATGCTAGACATCTCCTTCCTCCAGTTGGCACAAGAGAAAAACATTGCCGAAGATTCCCAGGTAGGAGCAAATAAATCAGATAGGGGACACCATGAACATTTGGTGGTACCAAAATATATGCTAGATCTCACCATTGTTTAATTTCATGTACTATACATTTTATTTTAAAGACTGTCAAAGAGACTTGTGTAAGCTAGCTGATAAAATACAGCACTGCAGACAAGAAAATAATTAAATTGTATTTCTACCTAGTAGAATCCACATAATTTTATGCCCGTCGATTATAACTACAAGAGATCTATTGAATATAGGTGGTATCATGTATGCACAAAAGTTCAACTTATTAGTGACCCAATCTAACATACAAGACATGTTACCAAAGAAATGTGTAGTAAAGAATCATGAAAATAATTTAATTTATTTTTTAGAATTTTCAGTAAATATGCTTACGACATCATATACTAGAAAACACTGTTGAGATATATGTTTGGTCGTAATATTCAGATATCCTTGTCATGAATACGTTTAACTATATAGTTTATCCAATTGTGGAAACATAATTTGAGAAGAAAAGATGTTATAAACTAGTAACATTTAACTTTAGCACAAGCAAGTTTGTTTGACGATATTTAAGAAGGAACATTACAACAAAAACTACGCAACATTTCTAAATGATAAATATTTTAAATAAATAATAGAAATTTATAGTTGTTAATACTATAATATGTAACAAAAAATCAAAAGGATTAAATTTTAGTACAAAATATAATATTTAGAGGGTATGGAAAGAAACTTGCGGTGGGAATAGGAAATGCCCCCTTCATGCTTACCCATGGAGGGTGAATTTCAAAAGCGTACACTCCAACGGTTGCATGAAGTGCTTGTCCAAACACAACTGCGGGTCGTGCGAAGAAATGAAGGATGGTATTTCCATACAGTGAGGCGCCTACGAAGATCTTTGGCGGTAGGGCAAGCATATTTTCATTGTCGTCCCTGTCAGTATAATCGAAGGGTTGATTGAGCTGGACATGGTCTTGAGACACGTTTGGAGCCGTGAAATGATGAACATCATTGCACAAGCAGCGGTGATCTTGTCACACCAGGCTACTGCAAGTTTCACAGTAGTACACGTCATCTTGGGTGCAATGGGGTTTGACATATGGTAAGCGCTGGGGAAAGGGTGGAAGCTGCGCAGGACCTTGTTCACCGCCGGGAGGACCCCCGCCGCGGCCTGGCGCGTGAGCTGGAGCTCCACCGCCACGACCCCCCCTGGCGCGTGACCTGGAGCGCCGAAGCCTGCAGCTTCACCAGCACGGCCTTGATAACCAATGGAAGGATAGTCGTCACCGGGACCTTTTGACATCCATGAAAGGACCTTGTGCTCGCGAACATCATCTTCTGGGGCACCCGTGTTCCTGGGATCGAGCGGCGTCGTCTTCTGCTCAGGGACACCCTTGCTCCTTGGATTGAGCGGCGCCGTCTTGTGCTCAGGGACACCGCCTTGTTATGGGAAACTCTTGCTCCTTCGATCGAGCGGCGCCGGCTCACGGACACCGCCGTGTTCTGGGGTGCTCCTTGGATTTGCACGGACCACGTCCTTGATCTTCTCTCTTGGCGGGGCTTTTGGCTCGACAACATCGTCGTCGCACCTGTTGTATCGGAAATGAATCACAAATGAGTAGAGGAACTGTATGATTGATTTCAAGAGTAAGAAAGTTTTCTCACAGGTCGGATAGAACTTGGAACCGATTCCTTGCAGCGCCCGTGCCGACCTCACCCCCTCTACCTCTTCAGATAAAAACGGGAGGATTGCTGAATTTACGGTCGTGCGTCCATAGAAAAATCACCTGCACCTCGAGGACGTAGGTGCACCGCCGTTGAGGTCGGACGAGGTTAGGTCGGACTTTGGGGAGGGAAAACGAACTTGCCTTATCACTGTACTCCTCTTCGGTAGGAGAGCGCGCCGGCCTAGCCAACGCTACCTGGAGGGCGACCCGACACACCACCGGAGGAGCGACCGGGGCGATGACGGCAGCGATAGGGTCAGAAGAAGCGAGCGGATGGATTTATTATTGGACCATGCAAGGAAACACACCCATTTTTACTTTCTTTCTGAGTAACACCGAAACCAAATACCATATCACCCCAGTCTCTCCGGGTTCGTTCCAGTATTCGTTCTCAGGCATGTTTCTTATTAAGTACCCATCTAAGCACACAACAACCCTTATTTTCGATTTTCACAACAACCTTCTCGTCTCCTTCCCTAGTCTGTCCTCTTTACATAACACAAATGCCATTATGTAACCTTATACTCTCCTTCCCGTGTTTGTCCTCCTTACAATGCTTTTCCCGTTCATCTCGTCTCACCGCTTTTCGTGTTCATCTGATTTGGTTTATCTATCGTGTAATATCTTGGATGCACAAATCAAGGGCAATGCTAGACGAAAGGCACATTCGGTAAGACGATGGGGGTAATTAGTTGATCCACTCGTTCTATTTAGTTTGCATATTTCTTGTTGGATCTGACTTGGTTTTTGTTTTGGAGCGTCTTTAACGGCTACAAGGATGTCAAGCTGCGCGATGGCCAGAAAGTCACGTTATAACAAGTTAAGAAGGAGTCCAAATACACTCCAAAAAATGCTGAAGGTGTCTTTGAACGCCGTGACTTACTTCGTGATGTCATTTCTCGGAGCGTGACGCCTCTTTTTGATGTCACGCTAACATAGAGTGTTGAAGAAGCCACTTTTCCAAACTTAACAACTTAACATGTGATTTGTTTTAGTACTCCTACAATATTTGACACGCTACACCGCATTTTGAACTTACTGAAACTTGGAGAGCGCGTGATGCATTTCGATTTTCGAGTACGCGATGGCACGGCCGTATTTCAAAACAGAGTGAACTTATCAGCACGTGGGCCCAGATAATTAGACCTGCTCGCCAAACACTGCGCTCCGGAACTAGCCGCTGGGTGCATGAACGAAGCGGGCCCCACCAAACCCTGCCGGCCCGGTCCGCGTCCCCGAAAACGTCACCACGGAAAACAGCTTGTCGCACTAGTAGCGCCGCTCCACCACTTTTTGCGGCCACCGCCCAAACCCAAAAAGGAGTGTGCCGTCCCCGTCCGTCGCCCGGCGGCGGGATATATACACTCGCACCGATCGACCTCGAGCGGCCCGCCACCTCCCGGGGGGCGTGTCCACCAGCGAGCCGAGCGGTAGGAGGAGCGGTGGTGACTGGTGCTGCTGCGTCCCCTCCCTCTCCCGCGCGGCGGTCGGACAGGCGGCGATGGGGAGCGCGGCGGAGGGCCTCGTCGAGATCCGGCCCCGCGAGCTCCGGTTCCTCTGTAAGCGCCCGATGCAAACCCTTTCCTCCTCCTCCTCCTCCTCCTCCTCCTGAGTCCTGACCCATCCGCGGCTGGGTGTGGGTGGACCGAGCGTGTAGCGTCTAGTAATCTGGTGGTGGTTTCGGCGTGACGCGCGCGCCTGCGGTTGCGGCAACGTCGGTCGACGCTTCGACTCGCTTAACTGGTCGACGCTCGTGTGTGATTCTGAATTTCTGATTCGTGCAGTTCGTTCCCTGCTCGTCTGTTCCCCTCTCGCTCGCCTGTGTTCGGTTGGGATTTTAAGGAGACAGTCAGGTGGTGCCAGGGTTTAATCGATAAGCCTGGCTGAAACTGAAATCAGAGGAATATTTGGAATTTCAGTTTTGCTGTCTCGAGAAACATTTTTCAGTAGCATGACATCCTCCCCAGATGAAACTGTAATCACTAGAGAGAGACTACGCTTGTTTGTTGGAACAAATTATAGTGACTTTTTGGTGGAGTTACTGTACCAGAAGTGGTCGGTTGTGCTTCATGAAGAGGTAGTTTTCTGTAGCATGAGCGGTTCTCAAGCTTGCAGCAGATTTTGTGCTCTTTGTGAATTGAGATTGTACATTCCTAGTCACTACTTCATCAGCGGTGTTCAGTTACATTGGATTTAGTTTTCAATGGGAACCTGTGGCAACAAGGGACCAGGCGAGCGTATTTCTGTATTTATACCAAACAGGTCATATTGGTGATGCTGTTAGATCATGCAAGATAATCCGTTTAAATGCTTTCTGCGTTTTTGACAACATATTAAATGGGCATACATTGCATTTTATTCATACCTGTTTATAAGAATGGGGAGTTGGGATTGTGTTTTCACTGTTCTGTTACCCAAAATGATATGTTGCTTGTACATTGTTGAACGAGTTTTGAACCTAACCTTGTATTTTCCATTTTAGCTTCCAATATCCATATTGATATGTTGCATGTGTGATACAGTGTTATTGTGTTGATGTGTTACTCTAGATTTAGCAAATTTGTAGTTTTATTATATGATCTTAGATCACATTTGTTAATTAGTAGAAATCTAAATGCATTCTCTTCATAATTTTTTGATAGTATATCTTGCTTTTCTTGTTGACAGTTGAGGTGAAGAAGCAGAGTTCATGTTCTATTCATCTTGTGAACAAAACAGATGAATATGTTGCATTCAAGGTTGGTATGCAATTTGAACTTACTTTCAAGTTTATGTGTTGTATACTTGAGCATTTTCTCATAATGTAATGGTAACATTCCGTGCAGCGTGAACAAATATTCTGGACATATTTTGTCTAGATTTTACACTTGCTAATTGCATATGTATACAACCAGCAACGCATTTGTATATTAATTGACACAATGAAGATACCTACAACTTATCGAGCATTTTTACTAGGTTACAACAACTTCTCCATAAAGATACTCTCTTCGACATAACATTGGAGTCATTCTTAATTTCTTATTCTGGGCATATGCCATCTAGCCTTTGCATTTAATTATTGCATGGATATAAACTCATCAATGAATTTGTTTGTTACTGAACATGATGGACATAGGGTAATACTTCATTTTTATTACTGATCAACATTTTCATCAGGTTAAAACAACCTCTCCAAAAAGATACTGTGTCCGACCAAACATTGGAGTTATTCTTCCAAGGGCAACTTGTGTTTTTACAGGTGAGTGTAACCTTCCACTGGCTGATGGTGATAATCTGTATACTGATAATTGGGATTTTCCAAATTATAATGAAGTGTTTGTGCTGCCAGTGTGTCCTTTTTCTGTAGTTGACATGAGTGTACCTTACTAAAATAATTGTCTGCTCCCCTTGAAGTGAAATAGTTGACAAATGGACACTAAAAATGCCATCTACTTCTTTTCTTCACAAATTTTCTTGTCCACTCATGTGATTTATTTATTACAAGGCGAGTCCTGCTGTATTGCTTCCTGTATTAAATTTCACTTCCTTATAAGTATATATTCTGTTAACTTCACTGCTCACTGAATTGTAGTTACAATGCAAGCACAAAAGACTGCTCCACCAGATCTGCAAATAAAAGACAAGTTTCTTGTGCAAACAACGGCCATTCCTGCTGGTACAACCGATGATGTCACTATTTCTTCTTTCGTAAGTTTGCAGTAAACAGTAATTCATATTTTGTTTGTGATACCGTTTGGATCTTTCATCCCTAGTTTTGATCTCCTTGAATCTTCTTTTAGTTCTCCAAAGAAACCAGAAGGTATGTTGAGGAGAGTAAGCTGAGAGTTGTCCTCGTGAGTGCAAGTCAACCTGAAGCAGAGCAGCTCATCACTGGAATTCCTAATGTTAAGACCGCCATTGAGGTTCCTGTGGCAAAAGAGACACTGAATATTGTGAATGAAGTACCTAATGTGGTGAACCAAGTCCCTCATTCCCTGAAAGCAAGCTTTCCCTCCCTAAGAGAATCTCCAGCTGTTTTGAGTGAAATTCCCTTCCCTGTAAATGAAACTCCTATGGTTCTGAGAGATTTCCCAGTCCCGTTAAACAAAGCTCCAGCTACTTCAGCAGAATCTCCTATCCATTCGAAAGGAAGTCCAACTGTCTCTACAGAAAGTCAGTTCTCTTCAACAGAACTGAATAGGACCTTAAAAGAAACTCCTGCCCGAAGAGATTTCCATGTCACGTTAAAAGAAGGCCCAGCTACTTCAGCAGAATCTGCTATCCCTTTGAAAGGAACTCCTAGTGTTTCTGTACTAGCTCAATGTTCTTCAACAGAAATGACAAGTGATATATCTGTCAACACAAAGAATCTTCATTCATTTTGTGTAGGTTTCTAATTCTGAATTATGTTGCATGTTCTTCTGCCCTTTCTTAGCTTATTTTAAAACCTATTCTTGCAGGCTACTTCTTCTGTCCAATAGTGTTTATTATTTTTATCTTGGCATTTACTTTGTACTCTGCTGGTTAACTTATTCATTACTTGTACCAGGTTGAAGATGTTGAGAATATGAAGTCAGAACTTACTAATCTTGAAGTCAAACTAGAACAGGTAGCAATTCTGTAACGGTTTAATTCAAACCATTTATATAGACCATTTTGGAATCATTGTGTTTGTTGCGTTCTCCTTTTACAGGCTGGAATTTTGATCATAAAACTGAGGGAAGAGGCTAGAACTTCCATCCAGGAACGTGATAAGTTGCGGCATGAAATGGTAAGATTGTAACTTCATTATTGGTGTACACATTTTTCAGTCAACCCGTTCTCCTTTGTTATACTGTATTATAACACAAAGCTTCAAGGATACATTGAAACACTCATATCATGTGGCAAAGGACTGCCATTTTAAACTTTTCAATGATTCTTAACTGTAACCTTCACCAGTAGATCTATTTTTGACACCGATAATTTGACACCATACAGAATTTGTAAGTGCAATAAACATCTACTATTAACAATTGGCATCATAGTTTATTATTGAATGAATATTGCTAGTATCTGAACTGTAGAAGGGTAGTGTTTAATTTCTATTCTGCCGCATGGCTGCCATCATGACATCATTTAAGGTCAAATAGAAATCTAAAAATGTACTCAGCTCATATTTATCTCAAATTATAGGACTTTCCTCATAGTAGACTTACCTTGAATTGTTAGGCTTCTCATTTCTACCATGATAATCCTTTACTGGAGTTGCTGTTCAGAGATACAAGTCTTGAGGACAGTGCTTTGTGAAATCCTTAACAAGTCATCTATGATACTACATCCGTACACATTCCCGCGGACACATGTTTAGAGGAACATACCACGGCCTGCTTGTTTCTATAACCATGCCAAATTGTGTCTTAGCCTGCGCTTTTTGTTTATCTGCGCACCCTAGAATAAACTTCCGTTGGTACATTTGACAGTAGCTTCACAGTTTTGGTGTCTTGTTTTTCTCGACCAGATCGGGAGGATAAACTTTCGTTGGTCCCCTACCGAAATATTTACGGTGCAAGGATAACCGGATGCAGTGTCACCAGCTGTTAAAAACTGAAGGAATTTTCTCTGTTTCATGAGCCTAGCAGCTCGGCAATTTCCCTAACGGTTCTGCACGTCTTATTGTGCAGTTCTTCAGAATGAAGAGCGGTCAAAGGAGTCAACTGGGCTTCCCGCTGCTGTTTGTGGTCTACATAGCGATTCTGGGCGTGTCACTGGGTTACCTGTTGCACCTGTGAGTCTCATTTGGTTGTGTGTTGGAGAGATGGATGAAGGGCATACTCTTACGGTAGAATCCTTTCTGAAAGAACCTTTGAAGTGGCTATTCGGAGAAGAGTCCTACCTTCGATGATCACCATTCAGCACTTCAGGTGCCCTTAATGACCCGCTAACTTGGATGGTGTATATATTAACTTGAGATGAATATATTCGCCGTGGATTCTTCCATCACTTGGGTGGATTGGTTTTGTCAGGAGAGAACCAAATACGGAGTAGAAAAGTTTAATGCGTGGAGCTAGTAACTTGGGACAAAGAATCATCGGGATCGATGATGAATATGTACACCAAAACAAACTTGTTCAGACACTTCCAATTGCAGGCCAATGTAGTTCAATCCCGCTCGAATGTTTATTGTTCCCCTGTGAGGACAAAGCTGGTGGCAACTAATAAACGACTACTACAAAGCTGGTGGCAATATAATCCGGTGAGCCGGCCGGCGGAGTTTCTCAAAGGGTGGCAAATGATGAACCGGCGTTAATACTACATCCTGCTATTAGCGAGGCAATGTGTGCTCGGCATGCTATTAGTAGTGCTAGAACGTGTGATTTGTTCAATTTATCTCACTTGTCAAACGTCACAAAGCAGTAAATTTCTCTCACTCTCAAATGTAATGTTATAGAAGACAAAAGTATTTACAAGAAGGGCAGCAATCACAACCGTGAAGCTGCAAACCGAAAAGAACCACTCCAAAAAAGAAGAAGCTAGAGTTACTCTCTCACGGCATTAGTGGTAACTCCTTGGCTCTCTCTACCTAGAATACAAACTAACCGAAATTTCTCCAACGCGGTTTTTCCGCAACTATGTGCGACCGCGCCTTCCATCAATACCGTCCGTGTGTTAGAGATTCGTGCTAACTTTTTGCATCGACCCCCTTACTTTTAAGCGTTTCTTGCACTGAAGTACTCGGTATTATGAAGATACCTACCTAACTTTTCATCATTAGCATTAATAAGTGCACAATACGTTTTTCGGATTACGCAATGCCATATTTTTTGGTTTCTATTTATTCGGATTAATGTAATAACAAAATAGTTTGCATTGTACTTAAATATATACTAAAGCATTTTCAGAATGATGTTTATAAATATATAAAAATACATATTTGTTTATATATATACAAATACAAATTACATACTTGTTTATATATATATATATAACTGCATGTAGGGTTCGAGTTCTACAACAAAACAAATACATTTTCCAAATGTAATAATATTTTCCGGATATTTTTTCCGGATGTAATAACATTTTCCGAATGTAATAACATTTTTCCGGACGTAATAACATTTTTTTGGATGTAATAATATTTATTTTAACTAGCCATTTTCCGAATAATCTTCGAATACATTTTTTTTAATCTATTATGATTTATATATAGGGAGATCGTTTTGTCCATTTAAATAAATAGAGGATCTTTTCGCAAAGTATTATACGGACCGTCGAATTTAGGATATACCTCGCAGATAAGCAGTGCGGTCCTTACCTAGTTGCATTTCCGTCCGCCGTGCCCGTTCGTGCTCCGGGTTCGACAGTCAAGCCTTGACTCCTCGGTGCATGCACATTGCACGCACGCGGTAGACGTGGAGGACGGCGCTATAAAACCGGCATTGCCACCGCGGCTTCTCCTCGCCTCCACTAATCTTTGCTTTCCTTGGAGCCCGATCGCCCGCCCGACGGTTCCTCTCCTCGACTCCTCCCTTCCCTCTCCTTCATCCTTTCACCTCCTCCGTCGTCTCATCGGCGTCGCCAGCGCCGGGCGCCATGGGTTGCGGTGGCTCCAAAGACGACGTGGCCACCGGTAATACCACCGCCAACGGCGCCAAGCTCTTCCGGCGCAAGTCCACCATGTCCGCCAGCCACCGCTCCTCCCAATCGTCGTCCTCCTCGTCCGACGGCACCTCCTCCGTCGCCATGAAGGACCGCGAGCCCAAAGCCGAAGACGACGTCGAGGTGTCCTCGGACGAGAAGCCTGTGGCCGTCGCCGTCGGGGAGAAGAAAGAGGAGGAGGAGGCGGCGGCGGTGGTGGTCAAGAAGGATGTCGCCGCCGCCGACGTTGCTGCTAGTGCTACGGTGGTAAATGAGGCGGCGGTGACGGAGAATGCGCAACCGCCTGTGAAGGAGGAGGATGAGCTGCCGAAATCCACCATGGCCGACGAGGCGCCCGTGGTGGACGTGGCCAAGGAAGCAGCAGTAGTAGCCGAGGAGGGGAAGGACCAAGTGACGTCTTCTGCTTCCACAAAGGAGGCTGGTAAGTCCCGCGCACTGGTTTGAATTATTAATTAGCATCCACAAATTTGTTATCAAAACGAGGGATATATATAGCCCATAAATATATTTCTTCGTTGTCCAGAATAGGAAGAAGATGTGAAATATATGCATATATGACTCTGCAGGGAAATCGGTTGGCCGGCAGAGCACCACAGAACCCATGGAGGCCAACCCCGTTGCTGCCCCCGTGCTGCCGGAGTCATCGTCGCAGGAGAAGACCGCTGGCGCAGCTGATGTAGCCCCAAGCAGATAGACGGCGAACTGATCAAGCCAAACATGAGACTTGCACGCATGCACGACCAAGCGAGTGAACATGAGAGCCTGCATGTAGCCATGGCGGTGTAAGACATTTGTTTACGCGGAGAAAATTTCAAAAAACCACCGCAATTCAACGGAAAGTCTAAAATCAGTCGGTTCTCCGTAATTTCATAAAAAACAATCAACATTGTGTTGATTCGTTGCAGTGTCCAATGATTTGAAATGTTCAGCGCGTTAACAAGTTTCTGACGTCGGGTCCCACTGTCACTGGTGACGTACGTGGTAAATGTGGTATCTGTTAAAAATAGAAATGTTAGATAAGTTTAAATTTTGGGTTTTTGGTAAATTACCGGTGGCCAGCTAGTCAGCCTATCATTTTTAGGCCAAAAGAAGAGCTCCTCAGTCCACGGGAACCGTGGCTGCCGCCGTTGAGCTCCGCCCACATTGCTCCTCGTGCTCTACCTCTGTGTCTCCATAGCCTTCCGCCGCTTTCGCACCCCGTGACCCGGCGATCAGGTTGAGGGTGGTGGTGACGGCCCGTTGCTGGACCAATCCTGCTACGCTGTTGTTTTCCTCCGCTGCCACCTCCCGTACCACATCCGTCGGTCGTTCACCTACGAGCAGCTCCCCGCCGCGACCGCCTAGTTCGACTCCGCGCGTAAGCTCGACGATGGCGAGTTACTCACGAGTAGCTTGGTCAATAAAAGAGTTCATATTTAAAACTAGGCTCGGCTCATTAGACATCGAGTTTGAGTCGAGTCATGAGTTACTTGTTTAGCTCACGAGTTCAAGTTTTAATTTCAGCCTTCCCTCCCGACCCGCTCTCAATTCCTCCCCACTCAGTCCAACATTGTCTGGCCATCCACTCGATCTGGACCGGGATTCAGTGACTGGGTCATAACTAGATCTCTATCCACCCTACATTTTCCATCCAACAGCTCCAATCCAACTGCCATAACTGTAGGCCAGTCATGCCGTAACTGGATCTCTATCCACCCTACATTTTTCATCCAACGGCTCCAATCAAGCGATTCTAAAATTTTGCCAAATTTGTCTTTTTTGCTGCGCCCAAAATAAAAATTAGTTTTGATTGAAATTTTCGTAACTTACAACATGATTCGCGTTGGCAACATGTACAATTTTTTGTTTTGAATTTTTTGATGATTTGATTTTCTTTTTGAAATCATCAAAAAAATAAGTATATCTTTGTTTAGAGTATGAGTAATTAGACTAACATGGAATTTAGAGTAACATCTTTAATTTATTAACACATCAATTAAGTATGAGTAATAGCATCCGTTAGATGCAAGGTCAATGGATAGATAAGCGGGGGAGATACTTATAATTTCTCTTGCATTACTAATTTACCCTTCTCTACCGTGGGGAGGAGCGTTGACGGGAATGGGATAGCGATGTATGCATCCGGCCCATGCCTTGTCCGGCTTGTCGGCGGGACGGATGCACTCCCAAACGGCGCTGTTGCACTTGAAGCCTGAGCCAAAGCCGATCATCCAAACCCTGTCGTCCTCGCGCACCCGGCCCTTGGCCTCGAGGTATGCCAGCTCGTACCACACCGAGCTGCTGGAGGTGTTCCCGAACCGGTGCAGCGCCATGCGCGACGGCTCCACGTGCACGTCCGACAGCCCCAGGCTGCGCTGCACCTTGTCGATCACCGCGCGGCCGCCGGAGTGGATGCACAGGTGGTCCACCGCCGTGAGGAAGTCCGGCACGCGCGGCGGCCCGTACACCCACCTCCACCTGCCCTTCACCACCTGCACGCCGCTCGGGACCAACACCGACCACAGGAAGCGCAGCTGCTCCGAGAGCGGGAGCACCAGCGGGCCCAGCGCGGTGATGTTCGCCTTCAGCGCGTTGCCGGCGACGGAGAGGAGGTCCTTGGACAGGTTCACCCCGACGTTGCCCTCGCCGTCCTCCTCCTGGAAGATGCACCCGTAGGAGCCCTCCTCGTGCGCGCCGGCGGTGGTCGTCCGCACCAGGTGCTTCAGACGGAACCGCGCCTTGTTGTCCGTGTCCCCGGACGACGTGGACAGCAGCGCCGCGGCGCCGCCCACCCGGAACAGGACGTTGGACAGCTGCATGGCGCGCTCTTTACCCACGTAGAAGTTGGGGGTGATGGTCTCCGTGGACACCACCAGCGCGCGCGAGCCGTGGGGCATCGCCTGCAGCAGCCCGGCGGCGAGCCCCGCCGAGATCACCCCGGCGCTGCAACCCATCCCGGACAGGTTCACGCTGCGGACGTCGCTGCGGAGCCCGTACCTGTGCACGATCATGTCGGCGAGGGACGGCACGGGGGCGAAGACGCTGCAGTTGACCAGCACGACGTCCACGGCGTTGGGCTCGATGCCCGTCTTGGCGAACAGGTCGTCGATCGCCGAGAAGACCACCTGCTCCGCCTCGGCGCGGCACTCGGCCAGGTCGATGCACGGCGGGACGCGGTGCTCTGCGGGGGGCAGGCTGGTCTCGTTGCCGAGGCCGCTGCGGTCGAGCGTGCGCTCCATGAAGCGGACGCTGGGGCCGTCGAAGAAGGGCACCTGGTGGACGTGCTCCACGAAGGTGGACACAGGGAACCGCCAGCTGGGAGGTGGCAGGAAGCAGGCGTAGTCGATGAGGTATACGGCGCGACGGCGGTTCGCGAGGTACGCCGCGGCCATGACGGCCGGAAGAATACCGGCGAGGAGGCTTAGGTGGATGGGCGGGAAGCAGGTGAGTAGCTGTGTGCCGCCGAGGACGACGGTCCATGTGAGGATCAACACAAGAATGGGGACGGCAGGAGGTGACAAGCCCATGGTGCTCACTGCTCAGCTTAACAGCGGAAGCTAGATTCGCCCCCCCTGCTTCTGTACCATTCGAATTGTGGACCTTCAACTTCAGTCCACAGGGTTGGGTATCTTGGAACTTTGGGGATATATAATCGACCGTCTTTAATTTGGTTACTCAAATCTGCCGTGTTTTGGGAGGCTAAGGGCATGTTTGTTTGATGACTGACTTTGTTGTAACCAACCTTAGACAAATTAGTGTGGCAAGCCACAAGCTAGCGTGACAATGAACTCAGGAAACACAAAGCTGCTGAGGTATTGTGGCAAGACTAAGTTTTTTTTTCCGAAAAGACCAACCAATCTGTTGATCATCAACAATGCTACAAAAAAATTCGAAAGAAATAAAATTACGAATAGGTCTTCGGACCACCTAGCAACGATTACAAACACTGAAACGAGCACAAGGCGCGCCACCGTCCTCATCCCTCTCTCCCTCCCTGGAACCACGTAAAGTTTGTCGTAGCAGAGCTTGTTGTAGTAGGCAATGCGAAGTTGTCGCTAAGACCCTGATGGTCCAGCGTAACAGAGCAATAACCGTGCCAATGATGACAACGTAGATCGGAAGAGCTAAACCTGTAACCACATAAACAAATACGAAAACAAACGGGATTCCATGAGATATGTCGGACACACACCTCCACGTGCCCTTTGCTGACGCTAGATGCACCGCTAGAGCAAGGACATGATGGGAGGACCTTATTCTGACTTCAAGATGTAGTTGTCGCCTTACCATCTCAAAACAAAATACGTTGAACAGACCTAACCAAAGGACGAGGAACCTTTCCGTCGGTGAGAGGCCGTGATCTGCCACGCCTCCTAGGTCCTAAGGCCAGCAAAGGTGCAACAAACCAACGGCGTCGTCGGCAAGAGGAACAAAACCCTAGATGGGATCGCCTGATCGCCTTGGCCTCTTACGTCTCACGTACCGTTTGGGCATGCAGCCGGCGTGACTAAGTTCAGGCATAGCAAACACAAAGTTGAAATTTCTAGTTGCAACTGAGAATTTTCTAGTGGTGCAACTAGTGGGGTTGCAAGTGATTTTTTTCTGTTTGCAAATGAGATTTTTCAATTGCAGGTGAGTTGCAACTGAGCTTTTTCGATTACAGATGGGGTTAAAACTAAGATTTTCCATATTTAGAATTACAAATAAAATATTAACAATTGAGCTGCACAATTAATATGATAAAAAAGACATAAAACTTTCTACCAAAATATACAACTTAAGTGAAGGAAAAACTAAAAAAGAAAGACATAAAACATACAATGGAAAAAAGACTTGTTGCCTCTTGTGCAATACCAGCCCGACATAGACAAAAGGCATCATAAAAATAGATCCAGACCATTAGTGGCCCATATAGGCCACCCTTTCCGCTGAAAACATACAACAGAAAAGAAAAGAAAAGAAAAGGCCTCATGCATCAATCTCTGCATACCACATCTAACGGCTACAAAGTGTTTTTCTGAAAAGTTTTAGAAAATAATAATATCCTTTATAAAGTTTACTGAGAATTATACTAATTCCCAGTCAACTGATAATTAGTAAATCCGTAAGTTAAATGCAGTTAATAGTGGAAAGCACATATTTAGCCTTTACGCAAAAAAAATGACATCTACACAGTGTTAATCTCTTGACGGTAAACACCTAAACGGAACTCTGATTAGCTGGGCCAGGAAGCAATCCTTTTTAGGAAGAAATGTCAGGCTTGCTTGTAATCCAGTTATCTAGTCCAGACGAAGTAGCAAGCCAAAACATGGCACATGCCAAAACATTCAGTTCTTCGCCAATTCCCCAGCAAGTCCAAGTCACCGACACGCAACAATACACCACCTAATCTGTACGCCCTCAAGTAGATGAAGACAGAGATGGCGATCTGTTTCCCATTCCCGCCGAGAGATGTAGGTATCAGCAAATGTTCACCGACGAAGCTCTCAGTGTCGCCATCATAGAAGGACAACAAAGTAGACATCAAAAGTCTATAAAACTTTCAGCAGGGGGATATCAGAATACTAGTGCTTATCATCAGTAGTTTTCATCCATGTATATATACATCACAATCAGAATCAGGTATTGTTGTCCCTGTAATTTTCAACCGAATAGCTATTGCATAACCATGACGAGATCGGCAGAGAGAGACAGTGATGGTAGAAAGCTCAAGAGCTATCTGAACATTCCATACTGAAAGACCGGAAGAAAGAAAGGTCGGATCTATTTGCCAGATATTATGTAGATATATAGTTTATCAGCCTAACAATTCCATCCCAGGCCAGTGATAGTGGCCTTGGTGGGTGTGAGCATAGGCTCTGAGCTGTTTCCTCTCCATCCCTGAAGAGGTGCAAGAAGCAGGCAGAGGAAGATGGCATCATTGAAGACCTGATAGTGATGCCCCAACAACTGGCCACACCACTCCGCCATAAAGCGCAGATCATGACCAACAAGAAGGAAACATACCAGTGCCACTGCCAGTCCCAGGAAGCCTCTCTTCTTCCTGTAACCACCATTGATCTCCAGCGTAGCCTAGTACCACCAAGAAGTTGGAAACTAGGAACTCGCCTCTCTGCTTCAGGATAGCATGGGCAAGGTATGCTGCGGCAGCGAGTCGGAGGAGGAGGCAGGCTTCAGCTTCATGGGGCTGCTCGTCGCCGCCGTCATCGCCTTGGTGATGATGGTCCTCTGCACGCCGCCACGCCGGCGCTCCGTCACCGTCTACCCGTGCTGCTGAGTTGAAGACGTCCCTGCATGCAGATCTGCTGGTACGAGAAAGCTTCGGTTGTTCATGGGGGCAAGGCCACATGCATTCATTCGTTCCTGGTTTTCGGTTCAGAAATAATTTCTACTGAATTGTAGGATTCGTCAAAGACTGTAAGCCATGCTGTTGTCGATATATTAGGCCGTCCACCTCCATCTGTAGCCTGGATTGATACCTTTGGGAAAGATAGAATATCTTCGAATTTGTTACTACTGCGTTGCTGCCTATGACTTGGTGTGATCTCTTCTGTCTCTTTCTCTCCTCTCTTTGTTTTCCTTTCAGTTTTTTGATGTGATAAAGCAACGAACCATGAAAGACCAAAGATTCCGCACTCCTGCGCGGATCTGAAAATAGACAGTCTGGAAAGAACCATCAATCAACTATCTGATTTTCTGTTAATCACATCACATGAGATAGTTATCAGCGTATCTTAAGCAGGCAGCAGGAGCACCAAGCTGGTAATCCTTTGCGGTTCATGGTTCTATATCTCTGTATATGCTCTTTCTCCCGGAAAATCACGGACATTACTCGTGCACCTCTGTAAACTCTCCAGAAGAGGATCCAGACTTGCTGCATGTCACCTTCTGTATAATTTTCCGCAACTTCTACAGACTGAGGAATTTAAGTTAGAAAACTAATCTAATGGAGATTCATGAAGATGGTGTACTGACTCATCTAGTTCATTGGTTGTAACAATATCGTCATCAGCTCATATCACGCTTGATTTTAGCACTCATTGTCTGAATTCTCGCACGAGTACCAGGTATTACTTTCGAAAGGTCATTCCGTTCAGATAGGAATGGATTGCATTGCAGTATATTTGTACGGATTTTTTTTTAGATAAGGGGGCGCAGATCCCCGGCCTCTGCATCATTTGTACGCAAATTAGGGATGAAATAAAACATCAGGGTTGTCAAACTCGCCAGATAAACTAAGTGTAAACTTCTTGATGTGCTGTGTCTGAAGCATTAAGCAACGTGAGACTGCAAGATTGGAGTCCGGCGTTCATATCCTCGTGAGTTTGTCGGAACAGTGCCATCGGTGTGGTAGTGCTCTTCTAGTGTCCGTTCTTAGGTTCCAGAAACCCAAAACTGGCCTTAGGTAACAAGTTAACCAGTACTCCCAGTGATATAACCTTAACTCTGAACTCCAAGTCTTTCATCTTAAACATTTCTATAGTGGCCCAGGAGTTTCAGTACAATTCATCCAGTTCATTATGTACATCACGGGGTTCCGATTGATGATAATTTTACCATACACTTTCCCTTGGTTACTTTTGCTTTTGGGCATTTCGTTCTAGTCTGTATTTTCTTTTTTGAAGAAGATAAGAGGAAGTCCACGATGTTTCTTTACTTGCTCAAAATAGTCATTGCAGCACCATACCCAATTTCCATGTTACGAATCTGCAAGTTCTCGTTCGGCATTAGCTTTTGACGCCTTAGTTCCCTTTTCTATCTTTTTGTTTCATCACTTGTTTTCTTCTTCTTGCATTACTGTTTTTGTATACAAAGTCAACATTTGATAATTTACGTTCATCTTGTTTTGAGTTCACAGAGTTTATGCACCCTAGCCTACCGCGACGCGCTGGCGACTCCGCCGCCGCCGCCGCCGCGTGCCTCCGCCCAGCCAGCCCCTCCTCCCTCGCAGCCATGCCCTCCCCGGCCGCCGACCACCTCCCACCACCTCCCCTCAGCCCCTCCCCGGCGGCGGCCGCTCCGGCCCCGTCGTCCACCGTTTCCTTGCGCCCTCACCAATCCCCTCCGCCCCCGTCGGCCGAGGCCCCGGCCGGTTTCGGCCCCGATCCGCCGCGCCATCGGCTCCCGTCTTTGGTCGTTGGCAACCTCGACTCACTGCTCGGCATGGAGGATACGACGGGCGCCCTGCTCGTGGAGGTGCCGGTGGCTGCTGCCGTTGAAGGTGCTGCTGGAGGTCTCGCATCCGCTCCCTCGCCGTCTACCGGGCTCCCTGACCTCCCCCTACTGAGCTCCCTCCAAATTTCACTCCGGTGCACATCTCTGAGGTGCCAGAGGTGTCTACGGAGAGGGATTGGGTTGAGGTCGGGGGACGGCGCTGCCCGAGGCCGGAGAAGATGCCTGCCCCATCGTCCACAGGAAGGAGGCTGGGCTCCCATCTGCCTTCAAGCAGCGGACCTATGGCCTTTGTTTCCGCTGTTGGAGCCAGACCACTTCTTCGTTGATTGCCGCGGCCCTGTCCGCTGCCTGAGATGCCGCCAGGCTGGGCACCGTGAGAGGGATTGCGACGCGCGTCATTCTGCCTGACAAGAGCATCATCATCACTCCAGCTCGCCTCCAGTGCCCCCGCGTCGTGCCAGCAATTTGCCCCAAGGGCCTTGTACCGGTAAGCGTCCGCCCCCAACCCCTTCGGTTCAACTTCAGCGCTCGTTGGCATCTATTGCTGCCAATCAGGTTGGCATCGCTGGGGAGGCTACTTCTGGGCTTGGTGAGGCTGCAATTTTTGCGGGCATCTGTGCGGATGCTTCGAAGTCTTTGCAGCCAGTCCTTGAAGCTCAGGTTGTGGCACTAAATACTGAGTTGCAAGCCTTGTTCGCCGCTCGCTTGGAGGAGGTGTTCTTGCCTCTTCGCAACTTGGTTGCCTCCGTGCAGGGTTGGTCTGATCAAGTCTCTGGGCTTTGGGAGCTAATGGAGGATCTGGGCGGTAGGCTTGGCCTTGCGCTTTCCTTGATTACTGACAAGATGGAGGAAGCTGCACCGCCCGCCGAGTCGGAAGACATGGATGCCAGCGCGGCAGCTGGAGCTAGCTGCTCGCCTGAATTGGATGGTTTGATGGAGCAGCACATTGTGGTTCCTCTTGAAGTGGTTTCAGCCCCTTTCGAGTCCTTGGTTCAAGGCTTCGAAGAGCAACACAGTGTTGATGATGTTGTGGCAGCTTGCAAGGATGTGGAGCGAGCTGAAGAGATTTTGGCCGACAACTCTGTTGGGCAGGTGCCCCTGGAGCTCGCATCGCCGAGAGACTATCTCAGCTTGAAGATCCTTGAGTCAGATGCTCTAGTTGGTGACATTGGGATGCTGGTTTCCCTTACGTCGCACGCAGTACTGGATAAGATTTTGAGCAACTTCAGCTGTACTGCACCGCTATCCTTGCTCGATGCACCGATTAGCTTGCAGGTTGAAGGCGGCTCCCCTTGGGTCGAGAGGCGAAGTTGCAGATTGGAAGAGAAGAATAAAGACTGCACTATTCCCACTACCAAGCGGGCTGAGTATAGATTAGCCGAGTCTTTCGGTGATCTGCCTAAGGACACAAGCTCAAAGAAAGGCTCCGAGTAAGATGTGCAAGAGAGAATGAAGCCCTTTCTACAGATGTGCAAGCAACCTCCTTCGGCGACGGCACTCCAAGCCATCCGTGAGTTGGTTCAAGTTAATGGTTAGTTGCTGTCCTCTTAAAGCTAGGTGCATTCTCTCCCTTTGCCAGGGAAGTGATCTTCGGGTGGTGTTGCTTGTTGTTGCCGAATACAAGGTGTTTCGATGAATTTGGGTCTAGGTACTCTTGTTTCCAGTTTTGATGATGTGCCTTAACTCTTTTGAGTGTTTTATGAGTGGTTTTGCCGGTCCCGTAATTAACTGCGCAATGTATGGGTTTGGGTCTGGTTTCCCTTTCTAAACTGGATCAATTCTTCTCCTTCTATTAATGCAATGGTAGAGCTCCTGCCGGTTAAGATTCAATAAATGATATCGACGAGTAGATAGATGGCCAGAGGGATGAGAACATCAGACATTGAACGAGGGGGTAAAAATTCTAGTCATTCTTAACTGTTGTGCAGACAATCAGACACTAGTAAACCAACCAAAGGTACAACAAATGTTTGACAGCAACCTGAATCTATTATATACTAAAAATATAATTAGGGGGTTTTAAATAGAGACACCATGCTAAGCCACATCATCTTAATTAATCTTAGTAGTAAGATTTAAAATATACGACTGAGATTTAATCTCACAGTTACGTAACAACTTGATAACGTGTAACAACTTACCAACGTGACGAGATATTTAAAACCATAAAAAACTACGAGTCGCCGGTTGTTTTGGAACGTCCGATCGGCTTGATTTCAAAAGCTAAAAGATAATGAGGGTTTAGCTGTTGACACCCGAGCGTTAAAAGACAATGGGTTGGGTGTGTTTGTTTCGGATGGAAATTCGGCCAATACGATTGATATGGTTGTTCACTCTGTCGCTCTCGACATTGAAGGTGGAGCTAACTCCTCTTCCCCAGGATCGGCGGTCTCCAAGGAGGGGGCCGACCGGGAGCAATGATCATCCTAGGATTAAACTGTCAGGGGATGCAAAAGCCCTCGGCAGTACGGTCGCTTCCGGGACTCCAGGAGCGGCATAAACCGGATGTGATCTTTCTGTCTGACGTGGGGCTAACTTTCGACTAGCCCACGATGAGGCTACCTGGGCCGCGCCAAGCACATGGAGGCCCACAGAAGGCCCACTAGGGGTATCTTGTAACCTAGTCCAAATCGGTTAGGTCTCATAACCTGCCATATCTGTAATTGCCATCGGCACCGACCACCCGAGACCTGACTACCTATAAAGCCAGGAGGGTTGCTCGTCCTAGAGGACACGCCAACAGCCACCACCACAAACCCTAGCGAGATCGCAATCTCGCCGCCGTTGTAATCGCAACTCGCCATCAATAACAGACAAGTAGGAGTAGGGCATTTTCCTCCGGGAGCCTGAACCTGCGTAAAACCTTGCTTGTCAGCCGTCGTGATCACCAACGCTCTCCTCTCTCCCCCTCAATCAACCCGGGGTGCACAACCCAAGGATTTGTCGAGTTACACCCTCATCAATTGACGCCGTCTGTGGGAAAGATATCAAGCGTTGGAATCATGGTCGCACCGGCTCCATCCGCAATGAAGATCGAGATCGAGATCACCCGGGAGCCCATCCGCTTCGGCTCCTTCGAGTATGCCCTCCACCCGCCGGCCCATCGCTCGGTGTACGCCGGCGGCAACGGCACCCACATCCGTCACCCGCGTGCCACCGTCGACGTCATCCGCCGCGGGAGCCGCATCTGCCACACCCACGAAGATCGTACCTGCATCGACTACATCGTCAACCTCGGCAACGGCCGCGCAGATCGAGTCTACTCCAACCATCTCGATCGCACGGTCGACAAGGTCAAATCTACCTCAACTACGACTGTACCAGTGCGTGCGACCAAGGGCGGTCCGTCGACTGCCGCTTCGCACGCATCCTCGTGGGATCATCAAGTCTACCCCAAGCCAATCACACTTGCCCCTGCGACTGCGAAACCTCCGTCCGCGCCCACGGTGACGATCCTCCGAAGACGCAACGGCGACTACGCTGCCCACCACGTAGCAGCAATTTTCGATCCCGAGCAAGATTCGGATCAAGGAAGCAGCATCGGCATCGTAAACACTCCTACCCAGGTTTACCCCCAGCAAGTCTTCATGGCCAACACAGAGCCCCCAGAAGGCAACGAGGAACCCGCATATCCACTGGAGGTGGTCATGCCTGACCAGACACGACTCACCATCACGCGAGACATGGGAATCAGGGCCCTGAAGCATGTCGACGATGGCACTTTCCCTGCACCCGACGCGCCTAGAGAAGACCACCTGGCGGTCCAGTACTTGCTACGCAAGGAAGGAGAGCGACTTCGTGCCGAAAAGGCCGAACTGCTCAGGCGCAAGAGGGATGCGGATGCATCAAGTGCCAGACGGGCTGCCATCTCGTTCACTTCCTCCACGGAAGTTAACCAAGGGGGACGGCGACACAGAGCTCGTGTTCCCCACATGACAGACGCTGATCGAACAAGGGTCACCCGCAACCTCGACTCATCCTTCATCACCGAGGACGAGAACGGGATACATGTCCCCAAGACGGCGAACGCCGCCATCATGTCAGTCGAGACATATCTCCGACTCACACAACCGCCGGAGGGAGATCCACACGCCCTTCTCCACAAACAGCATATCATGTCCATGAAGGCAATCGAGGAAGCTTTGGCGACTGGAGCACCAAACAACCGGGCACGTGAAGAACGAGAGCGCCAAACCCGCGAACCAGCAACATCAGGGGCCCCGGCAGTTCAGCCGCTGAGACAAGCCCAACCCGGCGAAGATCTCCGCAACGTCATCACACAAAGGACAGTGGACCGTAACCGCATCCAGCGCTCGGCTGACGCGATGAACCTGGATGATCCGGCCGACCGCAACTTTGAGCCGTGCGGGGCCGCATGCTTCAGCTTCAACATCCGCGACACCCGCATGCCTAAGGGTTTCAAGCTGACAGCAGGAACCCCCAAGTACGACGGAAAGCAAGATCCGCGCCTGTGGCTCGAAGACTACCTCATCGCCTGCACCTGCCAAGGCGGGACGTCAACTACGACAATGCAATACATCCAGCTCATGCTCACGGACTCAGCGCGCGGGTGGCTCACCAGCCAACCCAAAGACTCCTTCAAAACCTGGGAAGAATTCCAAGATACTTCCATAAAAAGTTTCTCTGCAACATTCGCAAGGCCGATTACCTACATCGAGTTGCAAGCCTGCAAACAAGGAAAAGACGAGTCGCTCTGCGCATACATCCAGCGATGGACACTCCTCCGGAATACTATGGAACCCGTCTCGGAAGACAGGGTGATGGATGCTTTCATGCACGGTGTCGCTCGTCGCGACCTTCGCGACGAATTTGGTAGGCTCCAGCCGAAGACTACGATCGAGCTCATGAAAGTAGCCAACCAGTGGGCCGAAGGAGAGGACTACGTCCGCGACACCTCCCCAAAGAAGGAAGCCGAAACAAGCAACTGGCGAGACGGACGCCAGAAGAAGAAGCAACGTTTCACCAATTCAGACACCATCGAGCTAGTAGCGGCGGGATATCAAACCCCTCGTGATGACACACGAGATAAGAGTCGACAATATGATCAGAGTCGGCAGTCCAGCTCGGGGCAGTACAATCGCAGCAGCGGCAGCATTAGCCACAACGACGGAAGCCAGAAACGCGAGTGGAAGCGTCCATTGACCCCGGCCGAAGAGCTGATGCAACCTTGCAAGCATCACTCGTTCCGCAACCCGGAGACAGGCAAATGGGGCGCGAACCACCTGTTGAAGGACTGCCGTAAAGCACGCAAGATTTACCAGGCTATGCAGCAGATCATCACTCCTGTGCAAGCACTGACGGCGACCCCGCAGCTCGCTATTCAGGCGGCACCCGCAAACAACAACACAACGCAAGCGGCTGGAACTTTCCCCCAGCAGCAGCCGCAGCATGACGTCCAGATAACGACGCACGACGCATACCCGACTGCGCGAGGACATATCAACATGATCCAAAAAGGACGTCCTTCGAACAGGGCCCAGAAGCTCATCACCCGCCAGGTACTCCAGGCTATCACCAGCACGCGCGCAGTACCATAATACCTAAGAGGGTCAGAGACACCAATCACATTCTCCAGGGCAGACCACCCGTCGGAGGTGGCGCGACCCGGTCACGCCGCTCTGGTTATCGTAGCCCTAATTGGCGACTACGACCTGAAGAAAGTATTCATGGACGGAGGCAGCGACATCAACATCATATTCGCCGACACCCTGAGAAGAATGAACAAGTCGACAGAAAAGTTGCCGGAGTCGGAGACCACCTTCCACGGCATAGTACCAGGGCAAGCAATCACGCCCATGGGAACAATCACACTCGACGTCATCCTCGGCACACCCGAACACTTCAGAAAAGAGTCGATTGACTTCGAAGTTATCGGTTGGAAATCACAGTACCACGCCATACTTGGGCGCCCAACTTTTGCCAGGTTCATGGCCATACCTCATTATGCCTACCTGATGATCAAGTTGCCCGGGCCCAAAGGGGTAATCACTGTGCGTGGCGACTTCGACCGCTCGAACAGCTGTGACCGAGAGTTTAGCAGGATCTCCGAGTTCTTCGGCGTCGAAGAGCACTTCAAGGCCATATCAGCCGACAACGACAAGACCATCTTTCCACCCCGCAAGAAGCCAGCCAAGGACGCCGCCTTCAACACAAACGACGACACCATCACCCACCAAGTCCATCCGACTGACAGTAGCAAGACGGTCAAAGTATCTTCAAGCTTGACCCCTGCATAGGAAAGCGCGCTCGTCGAGTTCCTGCGTGAGAACTGGAAAATCTTTGCATGGCCACCTTCTGACATGCCAGGAATACCCAGGGAACTCGCCGAGCACTCTTTAAAAGTCCACAAGGACGCAAGACCAGTCAAACAAACCATGCGACGCTTCTCAGGTCCCAAACGGGACGCAATAACCGCATAAATCGACCGGCTGCTGCACGCCAAGTTCATCCGAGAAATCAAGGACTCAGACTGGGTCGCCAACCCCGTCCTGGTAGAAAAGAAGAAGACGAAGAAACTGCGCATGTGTGTAGACTTTACAGCAGTCAACAAATGTTGTCCAAAGGATCACTTCCCGCTCTCGCGGATAGACCAGATCGTCGACTCGACAGCAGGCTGCGAGCGCCTATCTTTCCTGGACGCCTACTCAGGTTACAAGCAGATCAGGCTGAAAGTCGAAGACGAAGAGAAAACGTCTTTCATCACACCCGACAGTGTCTTCTGCTACCAGACGATGCCCTTCGGATTGAAGAACGCTGGCGCCACATATCAGCGCACCATGCAGGCATGTCTCAAAGGACTCATCGGGCAAATCGTCCAAGTCTACGTCGATGACATCGTTGTTACGACCCGGAAAGAGGAAGTCGACGACCTCCGCAAGGTCTTCACAACACTCGACGCATATCAGATCAAGCTCAACCCAGAAAAGTGTGTATTCGGCGTGCCAGCCAGAGAGCTACTGGGTTACCTTGTCTCTGCAAGAGGAATCGAAGCAAATCCTGAGAAGGTGCAGAACATACTCACGATGCCAGCACCCACCAAACTTAGGGAAGTGCAACGATTAGCCGGCCGAGTCGCAGCTCTCAGCCGATTCATAAGTAAGTTGGGTGAGAAGGCCTTACCTTTCTACCAACTTATGAAGAAGACGGACAAATTCGAATGGACACAGGAGGCGCAAGAGACGTTCGACCAGCTCAAAAAGACCCTGACGACTTCCCCAGTCTTGGTAGCACCACTGGAGAACGAGCCGCTATACCTATACGTCTCAGCGACAAACAGGGTGGTGAGCACGGTACTCGTGGTTGAGCGAGAAGAAGAAGGGCATACTCATCCTGTCTAGAGGCCAGTCTACTACCTCAGCGAAGTTCTAACACTGTCCAAGCAAAACTACCCGCACTACCAGAAGCTGGCGTACGGGGTCTTCATGACTTCAAGGAAAGTTGTCCATTACTTCTCCGAGCACCCGATCACGGTGGTAAGCTCCTTCGGCCTAGCAGACATCCTCACCAATCAGTGCGCGACAGGACGAGTCGCCAAGTGGGTTGTCGAGCTAGGACCCTGGGGGCTGAAATATGCTCACCCGAAGTCTATCAAGGCCCAAGTCCTTCCGGAATTCACTACCGAGTGGATAGAAGCCCAGCTACCAAACATCCCCGACTTATCCAATGCATGGACCTTGTACTTCGACGGCTCCAAGAAATTCATGGCGGCTGGGGCAGGAGTTGTGCTCATCTCCCCCAAAGGTGACAAGTTGAAGTACGTCCTGCAGATGGATTTCCCAACACCCTCCAACAACGAAGCCGAATACGAAGCCCTGATCCACGACATGCGGATGGCCAAGAACTGCGGCGCCACACACCTCATGATCTACGGCGACTCCTACCTGGTTGTGAAGCAAACCATGAAGTCCTGCGACGCCATCGCCGACAACATGATCGCCTACAGAGACCTGTACAACCAGCTAGAGGGCGCCTTCGACGGCTGCGAGCTACGACACATCGGCCGCGACAACAACGAGGAAGCCGACATCCTCGCCAACATGGGATCTGATAGGGTACCAGTACCACCTGGCGTCTTCCTCGAGCGCATCACGCAAAGGTCCATCAAGACTCGACCCGCAGCAAAAACCTCCACACCGACAACAAGCACCGCGAACCCGCCCAACCAAGAAAAGGAGCACATGGAAGTCATGCTAGTCGAAGCTACCTGGACAGGGCCATACCTGACATACATACTGCACCAGAGGCTGCCAACAGACCCAGTCGAAGCAAAGCGCATCGTCAGGCGCTTCAAAAGTTTTACCGTTATCAACGGAGAACTCTACAAGAGAAGCATCTCAGGAATCCTACAAAGGTGCATAGACTCAGTCGACGGCCAAGCTCTCCTACTCGACATCCACGCGGGTATCTGCGGGCATCACGCCAGCAGTCGAGCACTGGTGGCCAAAGCGCTGAGAGTCGGGTTCTATTGGCCAACAACTATGCAAAACGCAGAAGATCTAGTAAAGAAATGCACCGGGTGCCAGGAGTTTGCCAACAAGCCGCACACGCCGGCGTCCGAGTTGAAGACGATACCACTAGCCTAGCCCTTCGCCCAATGGGGACTGGACATGGTGGGCCCGCTGAAGAAATCCTCACCCGGAGGACACACTCACCTCCTGGTTGCAGTTGATAAGTTCACCAAGTGGATTGAGGCCGCACCCATCACAGGTTCGACTGCATCATCAGCGGTCAACTTCATCAGGTCCATCATCTTCAGATTCGGAGTGCCGAACGAGATCATCACGGACAACGGCTCGAACTTCACAGCCGAGGAATTCAAAGACTTCTGCTCAGAACAAGGAATCAAGCTAAACTATGCGTCTATTTCGCACCCGCAATCCAACGGGCAAGTCGAGAAGGCCAACGGTCTAGTCTGCAACGGCATCAAGAAGCGCCTGCGGGTACCTCTGAGACGCGCAGCAGGCGCATGGGTGGAAGAACTACCATCAGTCCTATGGAGCTTGCGGACCACGCCTAACAGATCCACCTAGTACACTCCATTCTTCATGGTGTACGGTGCAGAAGCAGTGCTGCCCTGCGACATCAAGTTTGACGCGCCACAGGTGGTCGCCTACTGAAGGAGATATTCCCTAGAGGCAATTAATAAAGTGTATTCTTTATCATATCTCGTTTGTTCATAATAGGTTTTTGTGTCATGCTAGAACCGTATTAAGCGGAAACATTAATACGGGTGTGATACGTAAACAACCAGGTCCCTAGTAGCCTCTACTAAGACTAGTTTCGTTGCACGATTGATGATCGAGGTTTCCCGGTCATGGGGCATGGTGCCGGTCGGCAATGAGAGTCATATCGATAGAGAACGATGTGATGGACATACCCAGATTTGGAGAACGTAGTCGTTACGCCTTTGACCGTGAGATCAACTCTTATTGTTATTCCTGGAAGATACTTTGATTGCACCAAACGTCGTATCTTATTTAGTATGACAATAACGGTGATACTTTTGGGTATCGGAAAGGAGTAGTTGAGACGAGGGGTCAAGAGCGGGATTTGCCAGTCCGCATAGCAGGATAGATACTCTCGGGCCCACTCGGTGAGATCATGTCTAATGAGTTTGCAAGCATGTGACTAGGTCACGGAGACATGAGATCATGAACGAGTAGAAGATAGCGTCGTCGGTAACGAGGTCGGGATTAGGTATGGAGATATCTATGGAACGACGCTCGGACGTGCTAAGTATCGCTATGACAAAAGGTTTAAGACTTTACGTTCAGGTTTGATAGATGAAAGTCATTCGTTATATCATAGGGATTAATTCATGGGGTCCAGGCCTACGAGTTAGTCGTTGATCATAGAGGAGTCTTGGTCATACCTGTTATTATATCGAACCGCTAGGGTAACACACTTAAGGGGTTTCGACAAGACAACCGGAAAGGAAGGAGATCACCGGGAGTGTCCCGGGAGGGGTCCGATGGAGATCGGGCAGCGCCGAAAGAGTTTTCGGAGCTAGAAAAAATTATATATATTATATTTGATATTAATTAGTGTTATTAATATGCAAATATGATTTTATATATTTATTTTCGAATTTATTTAGGCTGATTTCCCTAAATGGACTTCTGGTCGAAAGAAGGCCCAAGAGGGGGAAAAATCCCTAGGGGATTCGGTGGGGGCCAAGGTGGCCGGCCTGGATGGGCCAAGGGGCCCACCAGGGGGCCGGCGCACCAAGGCTAGCCGCACCAGGCATGTGGGGATAGTCCCACATTGCCTGGCTGGCAAGGTTGGCTCCCCCTGGGAGCCTTTATAAGAAAGGGCACCCCTGGCGTTTTAATTCACCAATTAATTCCCGATTTCTCTCTCGATCTCGTGGTTCCCAAGTCGGAGCCGCGCCGAGCTGAGTAAGGGGGGATCTCTTCCACCATAGCCCGCTGCCGCGCTGCTGGTGTTCCGGTCCAAGTCTTCCGCCGCCCGTCCTGGACTGGAGCTTCGGAGGTCGTCGTCTCCACCGTACGTGTGCGACTCCCTGCGAGGTGCTGCGCTAGCGGTACTCGGAGGCCTGCTTCCTCTACACGACCTTGAGGTAGGCTTCGTCGGTCTTCATCGACAATGTTTGTGCGGGAACGTAATCCCCGCTTTCGGTCTACAAGGGTACGTATTCTGATCTCCGTTCGTACTACTATATCTGCATAGAATAGATCTTGGCATGCTTTTAGGATATCGTTGGTAGGAATTTTTTTTGTTTTCTGCACACGATCCCCTTCAGTGGTAGACCTCGATGAAATCGTTGATCCTGAACTCGAGATTCCGAGTGGCGCAACGGAAGCAATTCCGGAAACGTCCTCCGTTGAAGGAGTGGGAGAAACTGTCGAGGAAGATGTTCTACCTCGTAGGTCTGGTAGATCTCGGATCGCACCAGAATGGTATGGCAACATGGTTTCCACCGTCATGCTAGTCGAGCAAGACGAACCTACGAACTACAAGGAGGCGATGGCGAGTCCAGAGTCCGAGAAATGGCTTGAAGCCATGAAATCCGAAATAGGATCCATGTATGATAACAAAGTGTGGACTTTGATGGATATTCCCGAAGGGCGCAAGGCCGTCGAGAATAAATGGATCTTTAAGAAGAAGACTGATGCTGATGGTAATGTGACCGTCTATAAAGCTCGGCTTGTCGCAAAGGGTTTCCGACAAGTTCATGGAATTGACTACGATGAAATTTTTTCACCGGTAGCGATGCTTAAGTCTATTCGGATTTTGTTAGCAGTAGCTGCCTATTATGATTATGAAATCTGGCAGATGGACGTCAAAACGGCCTTCCTAAATGGAAACATTGAGGAAGAGTTGTACATGGTACAGCCGGAAGGTTTTGTCGATCCAGGAAATGCTAACAAGGTGTGCAAGCTTTAGCGATCCATCTATGGATTGACGCAGGCATCTCGGAGCTGGAATCTTCGCTTTGATGAGGTAATCAAAGGTTTTGGATTTATCCAGAATGTGGAAGAGACCTGTATTTACAAGAAAATGAGTGGGAGCTCGGTTGTGTTCTTAGCACTGTATGTTGACGACATATTGCTGATTGGGAATGATGTGAAACTTCTGAATAGCGTGCAGGAATATTTAAACGGTAAATTTTCCATGAAGGACTTAGGAGAAGCTGTTAGGCATAAAAATCTATCGCGATAGATCAAGGCGCCTATTAGCACTAAGTCAGAGTACTTATCTTGATAAAATACTGAAGCCTTTCCGTATGGAGAAGGCAAAGAAGGGTTCTCTGCCGGTTATCAAGAATAAGATATTGCGTAAGGCGCAGTGTCCGGTGACGGAGCTGGGTAAGGCCGAAATGACGAAACTTCCTTATGCTTCAGCCATAGGATCGATCATGTATGCAATGTTGAGTACTAGACCGGATGTGGCATTAGCTCTAAGTTTGACAAGCCGGTTCCATAGTAATCCTGGAATGCCGCATTGGATAGCTGTTAAGAGCATTCTTAAGTATCTCAATAAGACAAAGGAAATGGTCCTTGTGTATGGTGGCTGCGATGAAGAACTTGGCGTAACGGGTTACGTAGATGCAAGTTTCTGCTCAGACCCCGATGACTGTAAGTCACAGACAGGTTACGTGTTCAAGGTGAATGGAGGCGCCGTGTGCTGGAGAAGTGGGAAGCAACCCATAGTCGCACAATCTACAATGGAGTCGGAGTATATCGCTGCTTGCGAAGCTGCGAATGAAGTTGTGTGGCTGAGGAAGTTCGTCATCGAACTTGCAGTGTTCCCGAGCGTGCAAGACCCCATGATCCTCTTCTGCGACAATACGGGTGCCATTGCGAACGCCAAGGAGCCAAGGTCTCACTCCACCGCCAAACACATTCTCCGACGCTTCCATGTGATACGTCAGTACGTACAAGGAGGCGATGTGAAGATTTGCAAAGTGCATACGGATCTGAATGTGGCAGATCCGCTGACGAAGCCTCTCCCGCTTGATAAGCATGAAAAGCACCAGTTAGCTATGCGTGTTAGGCTTTTACCAAGTTGTAATCTAGATTAAGTTGTACTCTAGTGCAAGTGGGAGACTGAAGTAGATATGCCCTAGAGGCAATTAATAAAGTGTATTCTTTATCATATCTCGTTTGTTCATAATAGGTTTTTGTGTCATGCTAGAACCGTATTAAGCGGAAACATTAATACGGGTGTGATACGTAAACAACCAGGTCCCTAGTAGCCTCTACTAAGACTAGATTCGTTGCGCGATTGATGATCGAGGTTTCCCGGTCATGGGGCATGGCGCCGGTCGGCAATGAGAGTCATATCGCTAGAGAACGATGTGATGGACATACCCAGATTTGGAGAATGTAGTCTTTACGCCTTTGACCGTGAGATCAACTCTTATTGTTATTCCTGGAAGATACTTTGATTGCACCAAACGTCGTATCTTATTTAGTATGACAATAACGGTGATACTTTTGGGTATCGGAAAGGAGTAGTTGAGACGAGGGGTCAAGAGCGGGATTTGCCAGTCCGCATAGCAGGATAGATACTCTCGGGCCCACTCGGTGAGATCATGTCTAATGAGCTTGCAAGCATGTGACTAGGTCACGGAGACATGAGATCATGAACGAGTAGAAGATAGCATCGCCAGTAACGAGGTCGGGATTAGGTATGGAGATATCTATGGAACGACGCTCGGACGTGCTAAGTATCGCTATGGCAAAAGGTTTAAGACTTTACGTTCAGGTTTGATAGATGAAAGTCATTCGTTATATCACAGGGATTAATTCATGGGGTCCAGGCCTACGAGTTAGTCGTTGATCATAGAGGAGTCTTGGTCATACTTGTTATTATATCGAACCGCTAGGGTAACACACTTAAGGGGTTTCGACAAGACAACCGGAAAGGAAGGAGATCACCGGGAGCGTCCCGGGAGGGGTCCGATGGAGATCGGGCAGCGCCGAAAGAGTTTTCGGAGCTAGGAAAAATTATATATATTATGTTTGATATTAATTAGTGTTATTAATATGCAAATATAATTTTATATATTTATTTTCGAATTTATTTAGGCTGATTTCCCTAAATGGGCCTTCTGGTCGAAAGAAGGCCCAAGAGGGGGAAAAATCCCTAGGGGATTCGGTGGGGGCCAAGGTGGCCGGCTTGGATGGGCCAAGGGGCCCACCAGGGGGCCAACGCACCAAGGCTAGCCGCACCAGGCATGTGGGGATAGTCCCACATTGCCTGGCTGGCAAGGTTGGCTCCCCCTGGGAGCCTATATAAGAAAGGGCACCCCTGGCCTTTTAATTCACCAATTAATTCCCGATTTCAATCTCGATCTCGTGGTTCCCAAGTCGGAGCCGCGCCGAGCTGAGGAAGGGGGGATCTCTTCCACCATAGCCCGCTGCCACGCTGCTGGTGTTCCGGTCCATGTCTTCCGCTGCTCGTCCTGGACTGGAGCTTCGGAGGCCGTCGTCTCCACCGTACGTGTGCGACTCCCTGCGAGGTGCAGCGCTAGCGGTACTCGGAGGCCTGCTTCCTCTACACGACCTTGAGGTCGGCTTCGTCGGTCTTCATCGACAACGTTTGTGCGGGAACGTAATCCCCGCTTTCGGTCTACAAGGGTACGTATTTCGATCTCCGTTCGTACTACTATATCTGCATAGAATAGATCTTGGCATGCTTTTAGGATATCGTTGGTAGGAAAATTTTTGTTTTCTGCACACGATCCCCTTCACCTACGACGAGTCAGATGCAGAAGAGGCAATCGAAGACAACATGGACATATTGGACGAAGCACGCGAAATCGCCCTGGCGCGATCAGCCGTATACCAGCAAGACCTGCACAACTACCATGGACGGAGGTTACGACCAAGAGCTTTCGTCGCAGGCGACCTGGTCCTCCGCCTCAAGCAGAAGAAGGTGCACAAGATCGCCTCCCCATGGGAGGGCCCATACATTGTGATAGAGGCAATCGGCAACGGAGCCTATCGCCTAAAGGACTCGAAGACAGGAGCAGTCTGCAGCAACCCATGGAACGTCGCACAACTCTGGCGGTTCTATGCTTAGTCGACTCAATCATTGTACCAAGGATAGCATGTCAACGCGACAGGTTTCAGACGCACTCTTTCCCTTACCAGGGTACCTAAGGGGACTGGAAGGGTTTTAATGAGGCGGCTTGTTCGCTACAATCAATAAAGTGATTTGAAGAAAATGTTGTCCACTATACCTTCTCAATCAAGGCAAACAAAAATCCTAGGCCGTCACTCGAATCACTCGGGGGCTGCGCCACACAGGTTGAAAGAAAAAGCCTAGGCCGCTTCTCGAATCACTCGGGGGCTGCGCCATACAGGTACAGCTCGCAAAATCCTAGGCCTCTACCCGATCTACTCGGGAGTTGCGCCGCACAGGTCAAGTCAGAAATCCTAGGTCGCCACCCGACGCACTCGGGGGCTGCACCTCACAGGTCACACTTGCAAAAGCCTAGGCCGCCACTCGAACCACTCGGGGGTTGCGCCGCACAGGCACAACTCAAAAAATCCTAGGCCTCTACCTGACCTACTCGGGAGTTGCGCCGCATAGGTCAAGTCACAAATCCTAGGTCGCCACCCGAAGCACTCGGGGGCTGCACCTCACAGATTACACTTGAAAATCCCTATGCCGCCACTCGAACTGCTCGAGGGTTCCGCCATACAGGCTCCACTGAAAAAATCCTAGGCCACCACCCGAGCGGCTCGGGGGCTGCGCCATACGGGTCAAGTCCTAAATCCTAAATCGCCACCCGATACAATCGGAGGCCGCGGTATACATGTCTCGCTTGAAAAATCCTAGGACTCCACTCGATTCACTCGGGGGCTGCGCCACACAGGTTCACAACGCAGACTTAGGCTGTCACCCAAGGTACTCGGGGGTTGCGCCACACAAGTCAAAGCCGAAGCAAATACTCGCACAGTAACGCAAATAATTTCACTCATTACTCAAGAACTCTTTTAACTTCATACACTGTCATTTATATTGGCATATTCGCCACCTATAGCTAACCCTGTACATCAGACGACAACTACCCCTAATCCGCAGGTTCGTCCTTCGGCGCGTCGAGTGGGCTTACAAGGCGCTCACTCAGCTTCTGCACCTGCTCGATCATCTGGCGCGCAGCCGCCAAGGTATCGGCGTAGTCGTCATCACCAGGGAGGCCACCCAGCAACCTATCTAGGGGAAGGTGCGGCCTATGCAGCCAGACATACGCCAGCGCCGCATTTGCCCCGGCAACGAGCTGGGCATGGACGATCTCCTTCAACGCATCACCCTCGCGGAACCTCTCCAGCAAGGGGGCCAGCCCGTGCGGCTGCCCATTGTGCGGGAAGTACACACGATGGATGTGCCAGAGGGTCTTCCGGCAATTCTCCAGAAGAAAGGCCGCGCACCAAGTCCTATCAAGCATAAGAGCAAGAGTGCGCCCTCTCGACTTATTCACCCAAAATTGGCGAGCTTCATAGGAGTCGCTAGATGCCTCCCCGGTAACACGCTCCTCAACACGATCCCGCTCAGCCTGCCAATCCGTGTTCACATCTGCATACACAAGCTAGAAGTCAGAACAAGCAAGTGTTAGCAAAGAAAGCAGCCGCAAAGGATACCAAGCTTGAAGCTGTCGACTGATCAGATCGATCTCCCCGAGCAAAAAATCCTCACGCTGGGAGAACCCTGCAGTAGGATGCGACCTAGATCGATGCAGCAACAGCTCTGTATTCTTCAGAGTCGCCTCGAGCTCAGCCACCTTATTCTTCAAGTACGTGATTATCCGCTGATCGTTAGCGCTTCGTGGAAGCAGAAGACGTGCCGCCGCTCATGTTAGTCTGTCAGGAATGTGCAGAGTCAATATAGATATGCGATTGCTCAGCACAAACACAGATAATGGGAAGAAATACTCAATTTCAGCACACAAAAAGTACTGTTCAAAGCCAGAAGACCCGACAAAATATCAGTCATTACAAGCAAAAGTTATAAGTACAAGACACTGCGACTGCCAAACCCCTACGCTACAACTACTCCGGGGCAGCAGACTCCGACCGAGAGCGGCTCTTCCGAGCAGCAGCCGCCTCAGTCGCCTTGGCAAGCGCCCTCTCAAAGGTGGCCACAAGCTTCACAGCTAGCTGTGTAGCCTGCGCCTTCACTCCGCCCAGAGACGCGGTCCGGCCATCAGGCCTCCGAGGGAAGCCGCTGACGACCTTCTCGAAATCGCCCTGAATCTGGTGGCCTAGAAGAAGCTGGAAGGTGAGCTCGGAGCCGCGTACCGTCTGCGCCCAAGTGAAGTCCGCGAGGGTGGTCGCGTCGTGCTCAAACGGAGCGGCAAGAGCGTCAACGGCAGCCGGTGGCGCATCACTCGGGAAGATGCTCCGGTGCACCGTCGTAAGCGCCCACGTCGACTTCTGCAATGCAGCCGTCGACTTCCTCAGCGCATCAGACGCATACGCGCAGACACGGTCAAGGAAGCCGACAGCAGTCGCCAAGTCAACGGTGTCACTCGACGAGCCCTCCGGAGGAGCTCCACCGCAAGTCTCTGCACAAAGAATCCAAGGTCAGACAAAGGCAAAGCAAAGACACAGTAGGCGTCAAGCCAAAAATCACCTCCAAGAGCACCGGCGAGTGAGAGGAGGCGGTCGACCTGAGTCTTCTCCTGGGTGGCCCGCGCTCGCTCGCGCTCCTGAGACTCGTGTAGGGCCTTCTCAAACTCAGCCTGAGCCTGGAGCTTCAGCTCCAACTCAGCAACCCGCCTAGTAGCCTGGTCCAGAGAAGCACGCAGGTGGTCCCTCTCCTTCTCCAGGCGAACATAAGCCGCAGCTGCGTCAAGCTGCTGGCGGTAGTACGGCTGAAACACAAGCAAGAAATTAATAAAGTTGCGGGCAACTATACTAGTCACCCACACCTTCGGGGACTACTCCCATCGGGAGCGCCGATCGCGCACCCGATGAAACTGCAGTATTACAAGTGCAAGCAAAAAGGCCTTACGTGGTCCAGAAGGTCGACATCTTCGGAAAACGACGGAGGAGCGCGACTCGACGACGCGATGCCAGCAGGCTGCGCGCGCTCCTCGGTCACCACTCGAGTCACCAGCTCCGTCGAAGGGGCGGATGTGTGCTCCATTTCACGATGAGGGGAGCTGACATCGCCAGAATGACGGCTGGAGCAAAACAGTACAATGATCAACTAAAAGACTAGAGCTACAAAATGCAACTCGAAGCCAACAAAGCACCAAGATACTCACCTGGTGTTCTCAAAGTCGTCGTCACTCCCCAAGGAGACAGACGCCAGCCGCGCAAAAGTGTGTGGTGGCGCCGAGCTGACCGGAGGAGCGGCCAGCGGTTCACTCCAACCACCCGGAGAACGTGCACCCGAAGACGTGGCGACGGCTTCCTCCAGATCGGCATCGGCACCCCTCGCAGGCGACGAAGCAGACGCAGAGTCACCGCCACTTTTGAGCTTTTGCTTTTTCCGTGTGGGTTCCTCCTCGTCGTCTTCATCTTCCACCTCTTCGTTGGGGGAGGTAGCAGACGGAAGGTCGTCGTCGTCATCCTCCTCCTCCACAAACCTTCGACTCGTCAGCGGGTCCGTTTTCAGGGAGAGGAGGAAGGCTGACCAGCAGAGATCGACCCTGAAACAAGTAGACGCAAGTCGAATCAAGAAGCAGGAAGTCAAGAAACGAAGCAATGAAGAGAACAAGACAAGAACTTACCTCGGGAACAGGGTTCGCTGCTCTGTACGCAGCGATTGGACATTTGACGTTGCAGGGGTCCGCGGCTCAGAGGCTGGTGATGCCCCTCACCTTGGTTTCCACCTCCTCCTCGTCGAGTGGCTCGTTGCTGACGCCCTCAGTGGCCCACATCGGGTGGGGCCGAGCACTAAGTGGTTGCACGCAAAGACGGAAAAAGGTGGCCATCAGGAAGACGCCACCCGACTCCCGCCCCAGGGTCTTGAGGAGGTCGCGCAGCAGGCTCATCAGCGGCCTCGTCGATTCCTTCTCCTCCTTGACGAGCGGGTGCGCCCAGGCGTGGGTCTTCCGCAACCCGCGCTCGCCCTCAAATTGCGGCAGGCCCTCCTGGTTCCACTGGATGTAGAACCATCTCTTCCGCCACCCCTGGACGGAGTCCGACTTCTTCATCTGAAAGTACGCGGTGTCACCACGCACCTGGATGCCGAAGCCGCCCACCGGGTATGTCAACCCGCTCTTCCCGACGTTCTTGCGAACCAGGAAGAGCGACTTCCATAGCGCCCAGTGGGGTGTGATCCCCAAGAAGCACTCGCAAAGCACGATGAAGCTCGCGATGCTCAAGATGCCATTGGGGGTCAGATCGTGGATCTGAACCCCATAGGCATACAGGAGACCACGAACGAAATCGTGGAGAGGGAACCCGAAGCCCCGTGGAAGGAAATCCACGAAGCATACGCGCTCCCCCTCGCGGGGTGCGGGGGACGTATCCTTGCCAGGGGGCGCGTACCTGAGCCTGTTCTGATAGTGGCAGGAGGCCCTGCATGCGCAGCACATCAAGATCCGTCCTCTTCACCCTCGACTTCTGCCAGTCGCCCTCCGATTTCTTCATCAACCCGGCGGCGGCAACGGAGGTGCCAGCAGCGGTCTTCGACTTGCCCATGGTTGCAACAGATCGTAGGAGGTGGGAGGACAAAAAGCGCAAAGCTCTTGTGGAAGCAAAAATGGCAGAGAGCAAAAGGAAAGGAGGCGCGGACGAATGGAGAAGATTATGCCCTCGCGCTGCGGCGCAGTACTTATGTCGTGCAAGATCAATCTCAGCCGTCCGCAAAAGAACTGCTACAATCAATGGCATCCAGCCATCCACGTGTCGCGCGGACTAACCGTCGCCGCCCACTTCGCCCACTACGCACGGGAATCGAGGCGTCATCATCGTGCCGCGAAAATTTCGCGCCCAGCTCGGAGACGTGACAACTGCTGACCGTGGTCAGCTCTACCAGTGGGCCCCGCTACGTCACGTCCCATCGGGGGCAGAGGCGTGCAACGAAACGTCAGCAGTGACGTCATCAAGACAACGGCTCCAAACAAGTGAAACATCACGATAACTCGAACGCAAGAATCGAGTAATAAGCTTCGTAGCTGAAACAACAAAGTAGGACAGGGTGCTGATCTGAGAACCCGAAACATTCATTCGGGTGGCAAAGAAAGTTGAGTAAGCTCAAGCAGCTGAATCAAATCTACAAGTAAGCCAACATGCCGAATAGAAGCAAGCTTCACAGGAAGACCAAGAAAAAGTAATTCGACTGAAGATATTACTCCCATCGGGAGTGTCCTCTTCGACTGAAGAAAACGAGTGCGAACTCAAGATCAAGCAATCCAGTGGCGCGTCCAGGAGGAAGAAGTCCTTTGCCCGACTCTACGCTTCGACCAAGCACTCGGGGGCTACTGACGTGGGGCTAACTTTCGACTAGCCCACGATGAGGCTACCTGGGCCGCGCCAAGCACATGGAGGCCCACAGAAGGCCCACTAGGGGTATCGTGTAACCTAGTCCAAGTCGGTTAGGTCTCATAACCTGCCATATCTGTAATTGCCATCGGCACCGACCACCCGAGACCTGGCTACCTATAAAGCCAGGAGAGTTGCTCATCCTAGAGGACACGCCAACAGCCACCACCACAAACCCTAGCGAGATCGCAATCTCGCCGACGTTGTAATCGCAACTCGCCATCAATAACTGACAAGCAGGAGTAGGGTATTATCCTCCGGAAGCCTGAACCTGGGTAAAACCTTGCTTGTCAGCCGTCGTGATCACCAACGCTCTCCTCTCTCCCCCTCAATCAACCCGGGGTGCACAACCCAGGAATTTGTCGAGTTACACCCTCGTCGCTGTCTGAAGCACATCTGAATAAAGTTAAGGCAGAGCGATTAAAATTGAGGCTTAAGTTCGACGAGATGGCTGTTACAGAAAGCGATGGTAGGAGTGGAGGTCTTGTATTGTTCTGGAATAAGGATATTACGGTGACCTCAAAAGATATTATCCCTAACTTCATTGATATTCGCATCAATGAACACAACGACTCGGGATGGCGTTTTACTGGGTTCTATGGCGAACCAAGTGGCTCTAGGAAACATTTGTCTTGGCAATACATCAGGAATCTGCATGCAAATATTAATCTTCCGTGGGTTATGTTGGGTGATTTCAATGAAATTTTATATAGGTCTGAAAAGGAGGGTGGGAATGCTCGGCCCTTTCGATGTATGCAAGCATTCAGGGGGGCTCTTAATGACTGCAACCTTGAGGACATGGGTTACTCGGGGGATATTTTCACATGGAGACGTGGTAAAATTCGTGAAAGATTAGATAGAGCAGTTTGTGACCTGAGATGGTCTGGGATGTTTCCGCTAGCTGGGGTGGAAAATGAGGATTTTGGTAAGTCTGATCATAGACCTATTCTTATTGATACTGAACTGAATTCTGGTCTTCTGAACAACAGACCAAGAGGGCCTCCAAAATTCGAGGCTAGGTGGTTATGTGAAGAGTCGGTGGAAACAATTATCCAGACTGCTTGGGATCGGGCAAAACTTTTGCATGCCGATGAAACTCTCAGCAATCATACAAAAGAAGTACATGAAGCTTTGCACCGCTGGGATAGAGAGATCCTTAAAGGGCCTAGGAAAAGGTTACGTGAGCTACAGCAAGATCTAAATACGGTGATGACTAGGTCGTTAACAGATGAAGCCGTGTCACAGCAAAAAGAGATTCAGATGAAGATTGAAAATCTTCTTGAGCAAGAAGAACTCTATTGGATTCAAAGGGGGAGAGTAAACTGGCTGAAGCAAGGAGACCAGAACACAACGTTTTTTTCATCGGTGCGCCACTGAAAGAAGGAGAAGGAATTTTATCAAGTCCCTGAAAAATAATGCAGGTGACTCCGTTGATGATCAGGATCAGCTCTTGTCCATGGCATCTTCTTATTTTGAGCATCTTTTCACTACAGAGGTGATTGATACGGACCAAGCTGTTGTGGAAAAAATTAAACCGTGTGTTTCTGGGGAGATGAATGATTTATTATTGGCTACCTATTCAAGGGAAGAGGTGAGGAAAGCAATGTTCAATATAGGAGATTTAAAAGCTCCAGGGCCGGATGGTTTACACGCTATATTTTACAAGCGTTTCTGGGACATCATTGGTGAGGATCTAACATATGAGGTGTTGTTGGCGGTAAATAATAGAGTAATTTCTGAAGGTTGGAACGATACCACAGTTGTTCTTATTCCTAAAGTGGAAAATCTTGAATCTTTGACTCAGTTCCGCCCAATTAGCCTCTGTAACGTGGTTTATAAAGTCATATCTAAGCTGATTGCTTCAAGACTAAAGACTATCTTGCCCAATATTATCTCCCCCACGCAGAGTGCCTTCGTTCCGGGAATACTTATCACTGATAATATTTTGGTAGCGTATGAGTATTACCATGCTATAAAAAACAAGAAGGCTGGGAAATATGGAACTTGTGCGGTGAAGTTGGATATGCACAAGGCCTACGACAGGGTTGAGTGGGTCTTTTTAAAGAAGGTGTTAATTCGGATGGGCTTTGATACTGGATGGGTTGATCTCATCATGTCTTGTGTGTCTTCTGTGAGGTATCAAATTCGGTTAAATAATGCACTTTCTAACCATATTTACCCTTCCAGAGGACTCCGACAAGGAGACCCTCTTTCACCTTATTTGTTCTTGCTTTGTGCGGAAGGATTGACGAGTTTGCTGAATTTTGAGGAGGATTCCGGGCATCTTTTAGGTATAAAAGTTTGTAGAGGAGCTCCGGCTGTTTCACATCTTCTTTTTGCTGATGACTCTTTAATTCTCATGAGAGCGGATGCAGCCAATGCCTCTAGTCTTCGGCGTGCGCTGGATGACTACTGTAGGGCTTCGGGTCAGTTGGTTAGCGAGGCGAAGTCTAGCATCTTCTTCAGTCCGTGCACTGATGTTCAAAGGAGGGAGGAGGTTTGCTTAATTCTTAACATTATGACTGAAGCTATCACTGATAAATATCTAGGTTTGCCTCCTCTCGTTGGCGTGGATAGGTCGGACTGTTTTCAACACATTGTTGATAGAATTTGCAAATTGTTGAGTGGATGGAAGGTGAAGAACTTGTCTTTTGGAGCGAAAGAAGTGTTACTTAAGGCTGTCATTCAAGCCATACCTGCTTATGCGATGTCTGTATTCAAGCTGCCCAAACAGATCATTAATGGGATAATAACAGCAATATCTCAATTCTGGTGGGGAGATGATGATCAGAAGAAACATATGCATTGGTTTACATGGTGCAAAATGTGTGTGTTCAAGAGGCAAGGCGGTATGGGATTTAGAGACTTACACTGTTTCAACTTAGCCATGCTGGCCAAACAGTCCTGGAGGTTAATCAATTCCCCAAATTCTTTGTGTGCTACAATTTTACGAGCGAAATACTATCCTTCCGGCGATCTTCTTAACTGCCAATTAAAAAAGGGGAGTTCTTATACATGGCAAAGTATTTGAGCAGACATTCAAAGTTTTAAAAGAGGGACATATCCAGAGGGTGCTGGAACAAGGTGGATACACTGATGGGGCATGCTCTCTTTCTCAGCCTAGGCTGCTCTGAATCACTCCCTGCCTGCAGAGGAGGCGGCACCGCGGCAGGCTGGCACCGCCGGAGCTCGAGAAGACTGCGTCTATTTCTTAACTGAACGTATCACGGCCCTTCACACGGAGAGGAAGCCTGAGGACGACTTTCTCGATTGCATCGTGTATAACATGAGAGACCGGACAGTGCTGCCGTTGCCATTGGAGACAGCTGCGTCGCTGCCAGGCACTGGTCCATGGCATCCCACTTGGGTTTTCCCACCACATAGTATTTAAGTTGCATTTGTTTCTGCTGGCTGGCACTTCCCCTGTAAAACCGCATGTTGTTTTATAGAAAAGGAGGGCGAGGCATCCGGTAGTTGCATACGGCTCTTTATTATAAAATATCTCTACTATATAATATCTCCTAAGGTGTCCGGTACGTCGTACTAATTTTGCAAAAAAGACCTTAACAAATTCCAAAATCAACCCGCAGTCCACCCGTCATCCCCTCCGGCCCCTACTCTCTCCTCCCGATGCCTCCCCAATCCCGGCCGCTGCCGCTTCGACCGCTCCTGCTGCCGCGCCGCCGTGCCTCCTCGTGCACCACTCCTCCGCCTCCCCGTCCCTCAACCTCTTCACCCTCCTCGATCCCAGCTGCGCCGCCTTCTCGCTGGCCCTCTTCCACCTCCCCGACCGTCGCCTCAGTGCCCGCCACCCCTTCGCCCGCACCACCGGCGCCCTCACCTCCGACGTTGCCGCCGTCGACGACGCCACCGGCGGTGAGGTCCTCGTCTCCCACCAGCTCTCCGGCGCGCAGGCCCGTCTCCCCAATCCCCCGCTGCCGCACCACCGCCTCATCTTCACCGAAGGCTAGATCCCAACTTGACCTGGGATATTGATCGGCACCAACATGATCTGGTAATATTTGTCCCAAATTAGTCTTTTGTACACACACTGCATCATTATGTGGTCGTCAGTATCTTCTTCCTGTAAGCATAAGTAGTATTGATCCGTTTGTTCCTGATGCACTCCCCTATCCGATGTCCAAAGACTGTATTTCACGGCCAACAACATGAATATTTTGCATTTTACTGGGGCTCTGCATTTGCAAACACAGTATGCAGTAGCAGACATGTCCAGTCCCTGACAGAGTAATCCATAAGTCCAGCGAGTAGTGTAATTCCTTGTTGAAGACTATGGTCGACATGGATTTCCGCAATCTCGGTCGCCGTTCTCGCCATGGTTGTTCGCTGGTATCGGTCCAAAGATGCTGTTGAACTCCAGGTGAAGCTGCGTGAGTGTCGAGGAGAGTCGGATGACAACCGGTGGGATCGTGCCGGCGAGGTCGTCCTGACGATGGCGAGCTCCTTCATGCCGGTGCAGTTTGTCAGGGATGAAAAGATCGACTCGAGGTCGGTGTTGTTGCGTGGGCTCTTGAAGTACTTCAATGACAGGTACAGAAGATCGAGGTTTCTCATGTGGCCAAACATGCCGGACGACTGCAGCTCACCTCCAGGATGGACATGATGCTGATTCCATGATCTCCACGGATGGAACAATTAGTGGCAACACTATTGGTTCTATGAAGCTGGAAGATAACCGAGGTATGTGCTGGATAGTGAGATATAGCCACAAATGGAAGGTATTGTCTGATGAGACCATGAAGGCTCTGCTGTATACTTTCAATGAGCGGTGTTATGTTTGCTGCTTTAGTTGCACTTGCTTGTCATTGTCACATGGTGTAAGTGATTCTGAACCTGCATATGAGGTTGTCCAGCAAGTGTCCTTGGATTAGGAGTAGACAAGAGAGCTCTTCCTGAGACGTGATTACTTGTTGTTTTTGTTGTACATAACATATAAGAAAAATCAAGAACTCGACCTCATGTTTCAGACATAGATAATTATATGTTTATTTATGCAACAATTTGGAGCAAAATTTGTTCTTGTCATTGCTTCAAATTCTTAGGATTTTTTTATCTCACAAGGTGCAGATAATAACACTTTTCTGCATTAGAATCTCTCATCTAAAATCACAAACCAGTTAGTTTATGCCTTTATGGAATTGATTGTGAACTGAACTTGCAAGTAGCTGATTACTATAGTATACGATTCAGCTCAAACCATAGCAAGTGTTAGCAATCCATATCATGTTAAGTATAACCTATAGATAAATGGTTTTGATTACTGACTATAACAACTTCAGTTACAGATGTCTTTTTTAGCTGACAAGGTGTGCAAATATTAACACTTTTCTGCCTTAAAATCTCTCATCTAAAATGACAAACCAGTTAGTTTATGGGAATTATAATGTATGTAGTTCTTCATGTCCGTTGCAACGCACGGGCATTTTACTAGTATATATATATATATATATATATATATTACTATATAATATCTCTTAATGTGAAGATGGTACGTCACTTTTTATTCCCGATTCTACCCCTATAATTTCTTTGATATTACCCACCATTACCACCGGTAAATGGAAAAAACGGTTCGGCTTTTTTCCTCATGTCGCTCCGTGACGGCGAGGCGTGAGTTGTTTTCCGCGTGACGGGAGCAGGAGAGAAGAGATTGGAGGATGGGAGCCGAGCAGGAGTCGTCCAAGGGGTAGCTCGGAGAAGAACACGCTACCTGCCTGGAGGTAGCGACCGGCGGGAGAGAGGCCGGCGCATTCTCAGGATGCGCCTGCGTGGCGGCGGCGGCGATAGAATCTAGGTCAACGCCGAAGATCTTGAGGTCGGGGACGCGCAGATCTTGCGTGGTTGAAGTAGAGATGTAGTCCACGGCGAGTGGCGGCGTGAAGGAGGCAGTGAGAGAGCTGAGGCTTGTCGACCTGCACGGACGGAGAGATGGCTGGCGACGGCGATTTCTGATGAAGGTTTGGAGGTCTGCCGCTGGTGCTAGCGGGCGTTGATGAACTTGCCACATACGCCACTTAATTACATGGTAAGCCATATAAGCCGTTTACGTTAATTTTGATTGGCGGCATATAAGGGTCCAGGCTCAAGCGGATGCCGCTGCCATTTACATCCTTAGATGCAGGGTCCATGGAAGAGAAGGGGTTGCAGGGAGGAGCAGGGGCAGCAGAGTCCGGGAGTGCGCCTGCGTGGGTAGGGAAGCATGAGCGGCGGAGGTCCAGGCTACGCCTGCAGTGTAGGGGAGCAGAGGCGCCGGACCTGGTCGGGGCGCTAGATCCTTTGCGGCGACATGGGACCTCCGGCCTAAAGGAGCTGGCCAGTTGCAGGTGGTGGAGATGGAGGTGGGCTCGATTGGCTAGGAAGCGTCGGATTTCAGGTCTCCCCCGACCTCCCGTAGACAGAACTCCTCCGGTGTACTCCCCAGTTTGCTTACCGCCGTCATCTTCTGGTATCGTTAGCTGCTCGCTGCCTCGCTGCATCTCAATCATGAGTATTTGACTACGCAGGGTCGCAGGCTGCAGATGCTTGGTTTCCTGGGCATTTTCCAAGATGACTAAATCACGATTTGAACTCATGAGTCGGGGACTGTAGTCTGTAGATGCAGTCAATTTTTCTTCTGAAATTTGTTTTCCCGCAGTTGGTGTTTGGTGTGAGACCTGGTTTGCCACGTGCAGCTTACAAGAGTCGGTCTTATAAGATTTTTATCCATATCTTACAATGGTTAGATTTGTTATTTTGTTTGCCCGTATTCAGTCAAATTTGTTTGTCCGTGGCTCAGTCTGGACGTGAGCCAACTCGGTCCAGCTCGAGTCGAGCCTGCAAAAAGCTTCAACCAGAATTGGCGAGCCTCAGGCCGGCTCGAAATGTCGACGAGCTGCAAAATGGAGCTCGGCCCGAGCTTTGCAATAGCTTGGTGCAGCTTGCGAGCCACGCGTGGTGTCTCACTGACAGGTCGCCGGTCTTCTCCGGCAAAGAGCGACCATGGACGGCGGCACAACGGTGCTTCCTGGCGGAAGTAGCCGGTGAGGTTGGGGTCGGTGAAGCCATGTCGGGGAGGAGCGGCCGAGACGGAGAAGAACACCCGATGTAGGACGGAGGGGAGCTAGAGGAGAGGAGCGGCCGGGATGGAGAAGAACGGTCGGGCAGGAGCGAGGCGGCGTCAGCAGCATGGGGCCGCGCGGGTGGCGGCTGCTCTCTCGTCTCTGCTCTATGGATCAATTTGTGTGGGAAACAGAGAAAACTAACCTAACGGGTTGTCTTTTTCTACATGGCCGTCGAAATTTTAATATGATAAAAAAAACAAGGCACTCAGGCCGTACCGAGCCGAGCCAGACTCGGCCCGAGCTTGCCGTCGGCCAGCTTTGCCAGCTCGGCTCGGATATTTTCTCCGGCGGGTGAAACCTCGAGCCGAGCCCAAAAGCTTACAGTGGAACGTCCAGCCTGACCCGTAGCAACGCACGGGCATTTTGCTAGTAAAATATATAAAGTGATAGTCTTGAAACAAAATGAAATAACAGGTTCCAAATCCACAACCGGCTGCAAACAGAGAACAAAATAAAGAACCAAAGCAGTATTGACAATCTAGGAGGCGCAGATTCGATGATCATGTTGCCACCCATCGTGGGACAAAATAGCTCGGATCACCACCATAAGACGGTTGCATCCATCTTAGATTGTCAAGACTGCTTGTGGCGGCGAGGCGACTGGAGCGGCAGCATGGAGGTTCGTCAGCGCACGGCGGCCATGGCGGTGGCCCCGGTCGAGCGGCGGCGACCGCCGCCTCCTCTTCGTCGAGTGCGCATAGGAGTGCCCGCCTGAGAGCTCTCGGGTGGGTGGAGGCTGTGCAGTCGTGGATCTGGGATGCCGCCCAGATTCGTCGCCTGGTCGTGGTGGTTGTTGGCGGCGCGTTGGGGGGCGCTGAGCTGCTCAGGCTGGCGTGCGGTGGAGGTGGTGTTGTTGTGTCGTGGTGTGGTGTGGTGGGCGTCCAGATGCCCGGGGGTGGCGGCGCCCCAACATGCAGAGATGCACTGTCGGTGGCGCCGTTGGCAGGGGATGTTTCTGGTGGGCTAGTTGTTTGGTGTTGCGAGCGTCTGTACCGAGCCTTGGCCTGCTCCTGCGATGGCCGGAGCCGACACCGACGGCGTCCGCGGGTGTCGCTTCCTTCCTGTAGACGTTGTTGCGGCATTCTGCTTGTGTCCACCGTTCCAAGCTTCGGGGGAAACCCTCGATCCGGGTACTCCCGGTGGGACGATGTTGGGGTCTCGACGTTATGTCCCTCTTGAGGGTGTCGTTCATGGAGAATTAACCAACTGGAGGGATAAGTGGGGAGAAGGGGGTGGTGTTGGTGCTCTCTTTCCGTGCTCGCAAAGCTCACTCTTCTATGGAAGGACTGGAATCTCTCCTCTGAAGACGGTTAACGGCTCGGGCTAGTGCCGGTGTTGTTTCCCAGGTGTCGACTCGGCTGCATGAGGCCCTTCGATTATGCTCTTGGATTTCGATTATGCTGTTGGATGTTGTGTAAAGCCTCGGCGACGCATTGCCCTTCGTCCGAGTGTGGACTCGGTGGTGCTCCCCTTCGGCGGCTCCAACTCCATCGTGGCTGATCTCGGATGATTGAAGCTCTTCATCTACAGCGGTGAGGCTTATTATGCACTAGCGGCCAAACGGTAGTCGATAGATGATTCAATAGTCGATAGATGATTCGATAGATGATGAGTGTCGAAGGCCCTCCTTGCAGGGTTGCTGGTTTGTATCTTGTCGCCACCTTGTAGTTGTTCTTCTTTGGTGTCTTGTATTCTTCACCTGTAATTTCGCCGTCATTTGTCCGGTTTCCTCTTAATGTAAAAGGAAGCACTGCTCGTTGTTTTTCGTCAAAAAAGTATATACAGGAAATTGCAAATGCTTAGATTGAGTCTTTCTACGGTACATCATAACATCATATAATTTTAAACCATTTATTTTCGTTGATCCATCTGTCCAGAACTCCAGATGAGTGATATTTTGGGACATTTACAATAGAAGTCCGGCAGCCAGATTTGTCTTAGGAACCACCTTGGCCCCATGCTGCCTGCTAATTAACACATCACGAGGTCAACTGTGCGGTCAAGCGTTTAGCACAGCACGAGGGACAAACGTGGACGGTTGACTTCATCTACCGTCAACCGGTTAGAATGTTCCAAATTCAGCATTTGCATCAGCACGCCCTCGTTGTCAGAGTTCCTTGGAATGCATAGGCAAAGGCGATCCAACTTCAACCTTCACCTACTGACCCCAGCTTGATGATTTTTACAAGCCAATATCATACTCTGCTTCTGATGAACTATATATCTTTGAACCTCCAAAACAAAGTCAGCCAATTGACGGCAAAGCAGTCGGCACCACCGGAAACAAAAACAATTTGCTTCTAAAACAGATCAGGAACTTCACTTCCCAAGTCCTGACAGACCAGGTCAAGCAGGTAAACATTTATAACACCGATTTGATGATTCCTACAAGCTGATAAAATTATTTTGCTTCTGATGGAATATATACTTGAGCTTTCAAACAAAAAAAGGCTCAGGACCTCAGGTGGTCGGCAACCAATGTTAAGGATGATCTGAGCAGTGAAACATAAGGACCGTTTGTCCTGGAAACAAAAAACAGTTCCTTGCTTCCACCATGAAGCCACCTATTGGTGTTCCGGCTCAAGTGATAGGTCCACACTTCAAATAGTTCATGTAAACTGGAGACAGGAGACAGCATTCTAAATGGGCTGCTAAGCTCCACACAAATTTCTTGCCAAAAAAAGAAAAGATAGGTAAGACATGTTTACACCAAGGTAGTTCCTTCATTCCTTGATCTGGGAGAACACAATCAGTTCGCATGGCTTCGCCAAACAGCTCAGCAGACATACATCACATTTGATGTTCAGATGCTACACAGCTCTGTAATTTCTAATCGTGCACATCAGCACATATTGGTTTCGACAGAACTAACAACATGAATACCAAGGTTCCAAGATAAGCCTTCTGCTTCAGTACACCCTTGGTATCGAACGGCTGATGGTCTTCACCTAATCATTTTTTAATTAACTTGTATTAAGCCCTGGCAGGAAAGCCCAGTGTGGCCCAATTGGGTTTTACGCATCTGTACGTACACGTCCATAACATGTGCATAATGTTAACCGCCGCCGGTATGATCGACGACGAACTGGCAGGAGCAACGCCGACCATGGCTGGCAGGAGCGGTGAGGAGTGGGAGACCGGTGTTGGTTGGCGTGGGCGGTCAAAAGCAAGCCCAAGTAGGAGGTCACCGTCAAAGGAGCAGCACAGGTGAGCGTCGAGTAGCAGCGCCTTCAGGAACCGGCCGAAGTCGCCGTTGTGGCCTAGGACATGCTTCATGATCGTGATCAGCTTTGCCCGCGGGATCTTAAGCAACCGCATCATGCTGACATCGGAGAGCAGGTCACGTTTTAGAGAGACAGTGATGCATCCAGTATTCCAGCACATGACGGTGGTTCCTGGTGATGGTTGGTGCTGCATGCGCTGAGGAAGGCGGCAGTGTCGGCGACCATGTGGACGAAGTCCTCGCCGCCGAGAGCCTGCAGGATGGCCTCGTTGGCCATGACAATGCATCTAGCGTACCTGCACTTTAAATAAGGCAGATACCTGTGTATAGTGTAAATCACTGAATCGATTCATTTACACACACAGTTTACGATGTAATATCACAACAAAGCGTCAATTTTATTACATCGATGATCCGGAATTAAAAAATATTCGATACAAGTTGCATAGCATAAAGCTAGCATTGAAAAAGTACACAACGGAAATACAATAGCAGTGGGTCTCTATCACTTTCATGCTGCCACAGGCGAAAAGATGTTGGTTGTAGACTCGAAATCCCTTAACGAAACCTCACTCGTCATTTGAATAACCTGTAACAAATAAAATTTTGCAACAGAGTGGGTCAGATTCCATTAAAAATGGAGCCTGGCAAGTGACACTATGGTGGACACTTAAGTGAATAACTCTAAAGCCTATATGCATATTTGGTTGGTGGAGTTCAAAGCTATTTTGCATAAAGCCAATTTTTCCTACTCTTTTTAAAACACTTTTCTTGAAATCAAGACGAGTATGGCATGAAAACCATAAATCTCATCCTCCCTTGTTCACCCATCCAGTTTTATTTCTGAAGTCGAAATGATGAAATCCTCCGTTGACGTCCGTGATCAGCTGCTCAAATTGTCCGTACCGGGGACACGGCTAAGTACTTAGTTTTACACTCTGCAGAGGTTGTGCACGTTCACCATTGTACCCACTCAACCCAAATTATCCTTTACACACCATTTGTGATAAGGAAAGGAGAAGAATGAGACGAGATCTTTCAGAAGCATTTTCCCTCCCACTCTGACTTAACCCGTTCCACCTAACATCCCCCTACATCTGCTTGTCAAGCCGGAGAGTGTCCACGCAACATAATTGATCAAGCCAGATCCCATATGGAAATGGCTGCACTGGAAGCAATCGTCACTCGGAGTTATTCAGATTCCTCTGTTCCTGGAATGTACATACTTCAGGAACCATAGACATGGACCTGAGTAGCCACTCAACATAAACCATACAACCACTTACCACCCAGGTGTTTCATTCTTAACTTAGTAGAATTTAGATTTTCCCGAAACAACATTTGCATAGCATCAATAATTCTACTAAGTATTGCATAGGAACCTAGACACGAGAATAAGGAATTCTACACAGGTTTAGCATAGCAATACTATCCTACACATGCATATAAAAATACACTAAGTAATGCATATAGAAATAATAAGAAGTTTATGAGGTGTGCAACTTGCCTTTGAATGTTGTCGTTGTTCACAACTCTTTTCAACGATACTCGGGACTCTCCGTTCAATCTAACAGTATAGACAAGCAACAATACAACAATCAACAGCAAGCACAACTCCACAATGCACACAAACACATACTAGATGAATAAATAAGTTTTATAAAACTTTCTAAGGAAATATGTTTATGCATGATGTGCAAAATATTCCTAAGGGCTAGAAATGCTTTTTCATGCCATGAAAATCTTTTAAGTTAATGCAAGGCAAATAGGTTGGTCCAAAAGGACTAAGGGCTAAGGTCATAAGTTGAATAAAATAGTTTGTTTTATATCATCTTGAATAAGCACTCTAATGGCTTAGTCTTGATGTGCAAAATACTTAGAGAAAATTACTAGCTCTATTCTTCGAGGTGATCAACAATTATTATCAACTCTTTTTAAATTGGATATTCACTAAAGTGAGAGAGACAGACACTCGGCCAACCACTTAAATTGTGGAACAGGTCTCATGTACGTGGACATGTAAGGTTTGTTTCCAGGCCGCTTCATCTCACTATGCCGCTAGGATCCAACAACTTCAAGATGATAATATAATGATCAAAATTTGTTTAAGTCTAAAAGACAAGATTAGGAAAGAGGGAAAAGATAGAAAGAAAGATGTAGTTGTCCTCCAGGCTTCATTTCCAAACTTGTAACTTTCTTCTGGATGATGTCTTGATTGGGCTCTTGGTAGTCTTGATGAATCTTCAGACTTGATGATTCTTGTATCCTCGAGGCTGGTCTTGGATTTACTTAGTCTTCATGAAGTCTCAGAAGAAGGAGGGAGAAAGAAGAAAGAGGGAGAAAGACTTAGAAAATATTTCTGGTTGGTCTTCATGAACTTCTTCTTGATCTTTCTTCTAAGTGCTTCCACTCCTTGGAGATTCTTCTGGAGTCTTGTTTGGTTAAGTCCTTCATTGGTCTTCCAGCTCCATGTTGAAAATTACTAAGTGTCTAAGTGTAGCACTTCACAAAAATGCTAAGTTGAAATTATTTCTAACTTAGAGAAAACTAATGAAGAGGGGTTTTCCTATGAGAATTATATCTAGAAAATAAAATATGCTATGAATGAAATGAAATTTCTAATCACAAGAAACATAAAAATAACTTTTGTTATTTCTTTATAAATATGCGTGAATTTATAAATGCAATTTAATTAATTTATATTTTTGGAAAATATAACAAAAGGGATAATTATAATATTAAAGTTTTCTACGATTAAAATTTTAATATCATTTTATAAATAGTGTTAATAGACATGGGTATTTTAATTAAATTTATAGCAATTTACTTTAATAAAAAATAATAGTTTTATTAATAGTTATGTTGAAAATACTCAAACTATTCAAAATAAATATATAATTATGAATTCATTCAAAATTACTCAAAAATATTTTATAGCAGTGGCATTAATTTACAAATATTCCAAAGTTTCTAAAACAATTTTATTTGCAATTTTTGGTTTTATAGATTTAAAGTTATTACAAATATACTCAAATTCACCATTTGAAATTTGAATATTTTATACTAAGTCAAATTTGAATTTTGGCCGATCCAAAATAATCTACATGTCAAGAGCTTTCCAAATATATAAAAATTATTAAATTTGGAGTGTGGTTAAAAAGTTAAGAATGTTTGAACTATAGGGGATTTTCTGTAAAATTGCTATTTAATTTTATTCGGGAAAATAAAACAGAAATCCAGAGACACGTGGCGCGATCGGATTGGATCTGACGTGGCGCTGACTGGGACTGCTGACTGGGCGCTGACGTGTTTAAGTGAATTGATTTGGGCCATTGGATCTAGATCTAAGGGCTCAGATCTAACCGTACCTCTTCGTTTTAAAAGATCTAATCGTGTGCGTTGGTTGCAGATCGAACGGCTAGGAGAGGGTTGACCTGAGAGCGGCGGCGCTGCGGTCACCGGCGGCGACGAAGACGGCGGCGCGGCCTCGGTTTCGGACGGACTCGACGTCCCGGTGGTTCCTTCGCGCGGGAAGGACCACCACGGGGTGCGGCTCGGCACGGCGAAGACTACAGAGGCGATGGCGTCTCGCGGAGTATCCTCTGGCGGCGCGGACCCGCCGACGGAGGAGTACAGGACGCCGGCGACCTTCCGTTCGTGCTCCCTCTCGATTAGCTGCAAGAAGAGAGCGGGGAAAGGGTCAGGAGGATGCGCAAGAAGATGGCGAGGGGAGGGAGAGGGTCTCGGGTGCGAGGGGGTGGCTCACCTCGCCGGAAGTTGAAGAAAAACGCGGCGGCGGCAATGGCGACTCCGGCGATGAAATTGGACGGCCTGGGGGCACGGTTCAAGGGGAAAGGAGAGGGGAAACACGGAGGAGGTCGTGGGGATTTTATAGGAACGTTCGAAGGAAACAAATCCCGCTGATTTCGCCCTCGATTTGATCCGGGATTGGGGGAAGGAGTTTCGGCCGGGATTTTCGCTGGAGGTTGAAGATGGAGTGATGTCAGCAGTGACGTCATCAATTTTCCTTTTTCTGATTTCTCCAATTTAATTCATAACTTTTGATTTAAATGTCCAAATGAGGTCAAACAAATTTCTAAAAATTTGTAAAATTATTATCTTTCTGTTAAACCAATTGTGGGCATGTTTTGAATATTTTTGAAAAATAATATTTTGAAATATTGATTAAATACGAATTTGACACTTAAAGTCAAATAAGAAATTATATCTTAAATAAATTTTCTTTTTGGCTATATAAAATTTATAAAATACCCATATTCAAAATATGTTTGAATTTAAGTTATTTAAACTTATTTTGCTGAAATCATTCATCTTTAATTTGGCATAATATTAAAGAACTAAATATAAATAATGTTTAGGAACTGTGAAATATAAGGTATTCATTTTTAATTGAAAATAATTTGTGCACCATTATATTTTATATTATGATAATTCATTTGAAAACTTCATAACAACTTTGGAAAAGATTTTTGTTTTAATTTTATTCTTATTTAGAATATATTAATCATTTCATGCTTTGAAAATAGATGGAATTCATTTAAGCAAATGAAATGTTTATTTGGCTAATTCATTAATTTAAAATCTATAAAGTTTATAGTTATAAATTACAGAATTGAAATTTTAACACCATGTTTTGAACTTAGTTGAGAGAATGAAAACCATTTGGCAACTAACACCAATTTTAAATAATTTGAGAATTTATGAATAGATAGGGCTAAGTGGTTGAAATCAATTTCTTATAAGTAAACTATTTACTAAAAATAAAATGGATTGTAGTTTGTAAAATATTTGTCAAATTACATTTTAAGGTTTTTGAAATACAGAGGATAATTAAATGTTTTAATTGGAAATAACTTTTGAAAATAATGACACATTGGGAATTTTGAAATAATGGACTTTATCAAATTGGTTGAAGTCTTTTATAGTTAGTTTTCTTATGTATTTTAATATTTTATTTTAATCAAAACAAAAGTTTTAAATTTTAGTGATTTTTGAACATTCCAAAATGTTGGGATGTTATAATCCATGAAGTAGCATGCGGACGCGCTCGGGCGACGAATCGAACAACGCAGCGATTTTCTACGCTGCAGCATGTATGTCCACCGCCTCCGGAGCAGCGGTCTAAGCAGCCGCGGGCCTCGCGTTTTTGCCGGCTCCGCCCTCACCACCCGCTCCATATCCTCTACTGCGGCCACAGGCAACGGCAAGCCCGACCACCTGTTCGGCGGCCGAGTTTTGCAGGCTTGCAGAGCCGAGCCGCTTCCCCTGCGGCCAAGATATTTAATCAACTTTTTTTGAAATTTAACACCATCTATATTAGGTCAGCAAGCCGCCTCATTAAAACCCTGTCAGTCCCTTTCGGTACCCTGGTTAGGAAAAGAGTGCGTCTGAAACTTGCCGTCTTTAACCATTAATTATAGTTACATCGTCCGCAAGAGTGCTTACAAGAAAGTCAGGGGGTTCCTCATGCCAAACAACCGACAAAGGACCCTCTGCATGACTAGCTAAACAATGAGCAGCCCTATTAGCTTCTCTAGGAGAGTGAGCAAAGATCACAACTACAAAATTACGATAAAATAAAGTACACTCATCATAGATCGCAGCCGCTGCACCAAGAGAATTTCCGCCATTGATCATACACCTCAATTACCTCCGCGCAGTCGGAATTCACTTCAAGCCTATTGCACCCAAGTTGTCCCGCCAGGACAACCCATCATGAAGCGCATGGGCTTCTGCCGTGGTCGGATCCAAGACAAAAGGAACACCTCTGCAACTTGCTGATAAAAAAGAGCCCCGATCATCTCGAATAATAGCTCCAACCGAACCTGTACCTAAATCAATGTCAAAACCCGCATCAACATTTAATTTAACGAAGTCCTCCTTGGGTTTTAACCATCCATGGCGTTCGACACCCGGTTTTTTCTTCTTCGCCCTTGTATAGTTTAGAACTAGAGCCGCTATCGCATGCGCCGTTCTCGCCGGTGACTGAACAGTTTCGCCATGGGTAACCTTCCTCCTCTCCCACCAAATATACCAAACAGCCACAGCAACAAGGTCATTGCGATCAATCTAGGGGAGTAGAGGTGCTGACGAGGTTGTCACTCGGCAAGTCCCAGGGTTGTGCACCCCGGGTTGATTGATGGGGAGAGAGGAGAGTGCAAGGTGATCACGACGGCTGACAAGCGAGGTTTACCCAGGTTCAGGCTCCCGGAGGATAACACCCTACTCCTGCTTGTCTGGCTATTGATGCGAGTAGCGATTACAATGGCGAGATTGCGATCTCGCTAGGGTTGGTCGTTTTTGAGCGTGTCCTCTAGGACGGGCAACCCTCCTGGCTTTATAGGCAGCCAGGTCTCGGGTGGTTGGTACAGATACGGTAGGATACAAGTCCTAACCGAGTTGGACTAGGATACGAGATACCCCGAGTGGGCCTTCTACGGGCCTTTCCATCCTTGGCGCGGCCCAGGTAGCCTCACCATGGGCTACCCGCAAGGTAGCCCCACGTCAGTAGCCCCCGAGTGCTTGATCGAGTCTCAGAGTCGGACAAAGGACTCCTTCTTCCCGGACGCGCCATAGGATTGCTTGATCTTGAGCTTGAACTCGAATTTCTTCACTCGAACCAGCTGCTCCCGATGGGAGTAATCTTGTGCAGTCGAATTACTTTGACTTCTTCTTGTGAAGCTTGCTTCTATTCAGCCTGCTTTGGCTTACTTGTTGGATGGATTCGGCTGCTTGAGCTTACTGTATTGCCACTCGAAAGGTTATTTCGGGTGCTCAGATCACTGGCTGATCTTACCTTGTTGATTTCAGCTGTGAAGCCTACCACTCGAATGAATCTGTCGAGTTATTTCGGTTAGTTTCGGAGCCGTTGGCTTGGTGACGTCACTGATGACGGTTTTGCTGCACGCCTCTGCGCCCGATGGGACGTGACGTGGTGGGCCCCGCTGTCAGAGCTGACCATCTCCACAGTTGTCACGTCCCCGAAGCGGGCGCGAAATTTGCGCGGCACGATGACGACGCCTCGGTTCTCGTGCGTAGTGGAGGAAGTTGGCGGCGACGATTGGCTTCTCCGTGCGACACGTGGACGGCTGGTTGCCCTCGCTCGGAGCCCTTGCGCGATGGACGGTTGAGATGCCGATCCTCGAGGAATAAGTACTGCGCCCTGGCGTTTGGGATGTCATCTTCTCCAATCCATTCTTGCCTTTTCCTCTCCTCTTGCGCTCTGCCATTGCCGCCGCCGTCCCGAGCTCAAAGCAATCTCTCCACGCACCCTGCGACCTAGGCGATGGGCAAGCCGAAGGGCACTGCTGGCTCCTCCGCCGCCGCCGTCGATGACGCCGGGTTGATGAAGAAGCCCGAGGGCGATTGGCCGAGGTCGACGACGAAGAAGACCGACGTCGAGCTGCTCCGCGCGCAAGGCCTGCTGCCACCTGCGGACGAAGTCCAGGTACGAGTCCCTGGCAAAGAAGTGTTTCCCACTCCCCGCAATGGGGAGCGCGTTTGCTTCGCGGACTTCATTCCGCGTGGCTTCGGGTTCCCCATGCACGATTTTGTGCGCGGGCTCCTGTACGCCTATGGGGTTCAGATCCATGATCTGACCCCCAATGGCGTCTTGAGCATCGCGGGCTTTATCGTGCTATGCGAGTGCTTCCTGGGCGTCGCGCCCCACTGGGGCCTGTGGAAGTCGCTCTTCCTCGTTCGCAAGAACGTAGGGAAGAGTGGGCTGACCTTCCCAGTGGGCGGTTTCGGAATCCAGGTGCGCGGTGATACCGCGTACTTCCAGATGAAGAAGTCTGACTCCGTCCAAGGGTGGCGCCGGAGATGGTTCTACGTCTAGTCGAACGACGATGGACTGGACGCATTCGACGACAAGCGCGGACTGCGGAAGACCGGCGCCTGGGCGCACCCGCTGTCTGCCGTGGAGAAGGAGGCTGTGCGGCCCCTGCTGACCCTGCTGCACGAGCTGACTCAGACCCTTGGGCGTGATGCGGGTGGCGTCTTTCTGATGGCCACCTTCTTCCGTCTTCGGGTGCAGCCACTCAGCACCCGGCCCCACCCGATGTGGGCCGCCGAGGGCGTTAGCGCCAAGCCGCTGGATGACGAGGAGGTGGAGGCCAACGTCAGGTCCATCACCAACCTTCGAGCCGCGGACGCCTGCAACGTCAGTTGCCCCGTTGCTCCTTACGGGGCCGCGAAACCCGTTCCTGAGGTGAGTCTGATCTTGCTCTCTTTTTGTACTTGTTCGACTTGAGTCTACTTTGCATTTTGATTCGACTTGCGTCTACTTTGCTTTAGGGTCGGGCTCTGTTCATCAGCTATCCTCCTCTCCCCGAGAACGGACCTGACGATGAGTCGAAGTTCGTCGAGGAGGAGGATGAGGATGAAGAAATCCCTTCCGCACACTCTCCCCGCGATGAGTTGGAGGAGGAAGACGAAGTGGCGGAACCCGCGAGGAAGAAGCGGAAGCTTCCGAGTCGCGGCGAGTCTGCCACCGCGTCGTCGCCTGCCAGGGGTGTGGATGTTGCTGAGGAGGAGACCGTGGCGACGTCCACGGGTGCGCAATCTTCGGGTGGCTAGGAGGAACCTCTCAACGTTCCTCCAGTCAGCTCTGCAGCGCCTCTGTCATTTGCGCGGATGCCCTCGCCTTCTCTGTCGAGTTTCGACGACGCCAGCACCCCCAGGTTAGTTTCTTTGCAACGTGTCCTTCGAGTAGCACTTTGCGGGTTCGTCATTTAGTTGTCTTGTGTTCTTGATTTCGGTGCAGCCACCGCTCTGACAACGTCAGCTCCCCCCTTCAGGACACGGAGCTTACTTCTGGCCCTTCGACTGGGCTGGAGACGCCTGTGGTGGTGGAGAGGGTGCACGTTGAGGCCGCCGGCCTGGCCTCGTCTAGCCGGGCTCCTCCTTCGGCTGCCGAGGACCTTGAGCTCCTGGACCACGTAAGTCTTCTCTTGTTTTTCTTGTATTCCTGATTTCTCATCGGGTGCGCGATCAGCGCTCCCGATGGGAGTAGCCCCCGAAGGTGTGGGTGACTAGTATAGTCGCCCGCAACTTTATTGATACCTTGCTCTTTTTTATTTTCAGCCGTACTATCGCCAACAGCCTGACGCAGCCGCGGCTTATGTTCGCCTGGAGAAGGAGAGGGACCAACTGCGTTCCTCGCTGGACCAGGCTACTGGCCGGGTGGATGAGCTTGAGAAGGCTCTTCGTGAGTCTCAAGAGCGGGAGTTGGCGCGGGTCGCTCAGGAGAAAACTCAAATCGGTCGCCTCCTTTCACTCGCCGCTGTTCTTGGGGGTGAGTATCGGCTTGACGCTTACTGAGTTTTCGTTCCTTTTCTTGTCCTGACTTTGAATTTTGGCGCAGAGACTTGCGGTGGAGCTCCTCCCGAAGACGCGTCGAGTGACACGGTCTACTTGGCGACCGCGGTTGGCTTCTTCGACCGGGTCTGCGCCTACGCCTCGGATGCCCTGAAGAAGTCTTCCGCCGCGTTGGAGAAGTCGACCGGAGCCCTGGCCGTGGTGCATCAGAGCATTTTTCCGGGCAGCCAGCCGCCAGCGACCGTGGACGCTCTAGCCGCACCGTTTGGGGACGCGACCACCATCGCCGACTTCACGCGGTCGCAGACGGTACGCGGCTCCGAGCTCACCTTCCAGCTCCTTTTAGGCCACCAAGTTCCAGGTGACTTCGAGAAGATCGTCAGCGGTTTTCCTCGCAAACCTGATGGTCGGACCGCGTCGCTGAGTGGCGTGAAGGAGCGCGCCTCGCAGCTGGCTGCGCAGCTTGTGGCACTCTTCGAGAGGGCCCTTGCTAAGGCGACTGAGGCGGCTGCTCGGAAGGGCCGTTCCCGGTCGCAGTCCGCGGCCTTAGAGTAGGCATAGTTGTAGGGATGCGGCAGTCGCTGTGGCTTGTATTTTGAACTCCATGTTTGTAATGAATATTGCCCTATCGGGTCTTTTGCTCTTCAGTATTGATTTTGCTGACTTTTTCTGTCTTCTGAGTTGAACTGTGTTTGGCAGTCGCATTTCTGTATTGACTCTGCGTATCCCTGACAGAGTGCCATGCGCGATGATGCTCCACCTTCTCCCTTGGCCGGGCCGAGTGGCACGGCTTCCTCTTTGGGTGCTCGCCGTCGTCGGGCGGCGCCGGCTCCTCCGCGCAGTGCAAATGATCAGCGGGTAATCACCTATTTGAAGAACAAGGTGGTGGAGCTTGAGGCGACCCTGAAGAATACGGAGCGGCTGTTGCAGCGCTCCCAGTCGCATCCCACGGCGGAGTTCTCACGTCGTGAAGATTTTTTGCTTGGAGAGATGGACTTGATCAGTCGGCAGTTGCAGGGTATGTATCATGTTGGCGGCTACCGTCGCTGTTGTTTGTCCTTCTCCTTCTGACTTGCAGTTCGTGTGCGCAGATGTTAATCCTGATTGCGAGGCCGAGCGGGCTCGCGTTGAAGAGCGAGTCACTCGAGAGGCGTCCGGCGACTCCTATGAGGCTCTCCAGTTCTGGGTGAACAAGTCGAGGGGGCGCGTCCTTGCCACGATGCTTGATCGAACGTGGCGCGCTGCCTTTCTTCTGGAGAGCTGCCGGAAGACACTTTGGCACGTCAACCGCGTGTACTTCCCGCATAATGCGCAGCCGAACGGGTTGCCTGCCTTGCTGGAGAGGTTCCGTGATGGCGAAGGGCTGAAGGAAGTTGTCGACGCTCAGCTTGTGGCTGGTGCAAACGCGGCGCTGGCGTACGTTCGGATGCACCGGCCACATCTTCCGCTTGGGCGGGTGCTTGAAGGCCTGCCAGGTGACGACGACTTCGACGAGACCTTGCCGGCTGCGCGCCGGATTATCCGGCAAGTTCAGGACTTGAGCGAGCGGCTTGTAGGTCCTCTCGATGCACCAAAGGCTGAACCTGCAGTTTAAAGTAGCTGTCGTCTGATGCACAGGGTTAGCTATAGAGGGCAAATTTGCTTGTATAGATACATTGTAGTAGATTATAGCACTGTTTCGAGTAATGAGAATTGATATGTTTACTCGAAAGTGAGGGTGCCTGATTCGACATGTGTGGCGCAGCTGCCGAGTGTGCTAAGCAGTGGCCTAGGTTTTTCAAGTGTTACCTGTATGCCGCGGTCTCTGATTTTATCAGGTGGCGACTTAGGATTTGTAACTTGACCTGTACGGCGCAGCCCCCGAGTCGTTCAGGTGGTGGCCTAGGATTTTGAATAATTCCTGTCTGGCGCAGTCCCCGGGTAGGTCGAGTGACGGCCTAGGATTACAAGTGTGACCTGTGTGGCGCAGCCCCCGAGCGTGTCGGGTGGTGACCTAGGATTTGGAACTTGACCTGTGCAGCGCAGCCCCCGAGTCGTTCAGGTGGTGGCCTAGGATTTTGAATAATTCCTGTCTGGCGCAGTCCCCGGGTAGGTCGAGTGACGGCCTAGGATTACAAGTGTGACCTGTGTGGCGCAGCCCCCGAGCGTGTCGGGTGGTGACCTAGGATTTGGAACTTGACCTGTGCAGCGCAGCCCCCAAGTAGGTTCGAGTGGCGGCCGAGGATTTTTCTGAGTCCTGTTTGGCGTAGCCCCCGAGTAAGTCGAGTGGTGGCCTAGGATTGCAAGTGTGACCTGTGTGGCGCAGCCCCCGTGGGTTGCGGGTGGCGCCTTAGGATTTTGGACTTGACCTGTATGGCGCAGCCCCCGAGTCGGTCGAGTGGCGGCCTAGGATTTTTGATTATGTGCTTGTGTGGCGCAGCCCCCGAGCAAGTTGGGTGGCGGCCTAAGCTTTTATTTCAACCTGTATGGCGCAGCCCCCGAGTAGTTCAGGTGGCGACCTAGGATTTCTGTCGTGCTTGTATGGCGTAGCCCCCGAGTGGTTCGGGTAGCAGCCTAAGCTATTATTTCAACCTGTGTGGCCAGCCCCCGAGTGGATCGAGTGGCGGCCTAGGATTTTTGTCGTGCTTGTATGGCGCAGCCCCCGAGTGGTTCGGGTAGCGGCCTAAGCTATTATTTCAACCTGTGTGGCCAGCCCCCGAGTGGATCGAGTGGCGGCCTAGGATTTTTTAGCTTCTTGAGTGACGGGAAGGAGGAGACAGATTTTCTTCAAATCACTTTATTGATTCATGCGAACAGGCCGCCTCGTTAAAAACCCTCCAGTCCCCTCAGGTACCCTGGTAAGGAAAAGAGTGCGTCTGAAACCTGCCGCGCTGACTTTCTTGTACAATGCTTGCTTTGAACTAGGCGTAGAACCGGCGGAGTTGTGCTACGTTCCACGGGTTGCTGCAGTCCGCTCCTGTCTTCGAGTCCTTTAGGCGGTATGCTCCATTGCCTATTGCTTCTGTTATGATGTACGGGCCCTCCCATGGGGAGGCGAGCTTGTGCACCTTCTTTTGCTTGAGTCGAAGAACCAGGTCGCCTGCCACGAACGCTCTTGGTCGCAGCCTCCGAGTATGATAGTTACGCAGGTCCTGCTGATACACGGCTGATCGTGCTAGGGCGATGTCGCGTGCTTCGTCCAGGGCGTCTCTGCTGTCTTCGAGTGCCTCCTCTGCTTCTGACTCGTCGTAGGCGACTACTCTTGGTGTGTCAAACTTGATGTCGCAGGGGAGGACCGCTTCTGCACCGTACACCATGAAGAATGGCGTGTACTGGGTAGATCTATTCGGCGTTGTTCGCAGACTCCAGAGGACTGATGGCAGTTCTTCCACCCATGCGCCCGCTGCGCGTTTTAGGGGTACGCGCAGTCGCTTCTTGATGCCGTTGCAGACTAAGCCATTGGCCTTCTCCACTTGTCCGTTGGACTGCGGGTGCGAGACCGACGCGTAGTTGAGCTTGATCCCCTGCTCTGAGCATAAGTCTTTGAATTCCTCGGCTGTGAAGTTCGAGCCGTTGTCGGTGATGATCCCGTTAGGTACTCCGAACCTGAAGATGATTGACCTGATGAAGTTGACCGCCGTTGACGCAGTCGAACTTGTGATGGGCACGGCTTCGATCCACTTTGTGAATTTATCGACCGCGACCAGGAGGTGGGTATGACCTCCGGGTGAGGATTTCTTCAACGGGCCCACCATGTCCAGGCCCCATTGGGCAAAGGGCCAGGCTAGTGGTATTGTTTTGAGCTCTGATGCTGGGGCGTGCGGCTTGTTGGCAAATTCCTGGCACCCTGTGCATTTCTTCACCAGCTCCTCGGCGTCCTGCATGGCCGTGAGCCAATAGAATCCGGCTCGTAGCGCCTTGGCCACCAGTGCCCGGCTGCTTGCGTGATGTCCGCATGTACCCGCGTGAATGTCGAGTAGGATGGCTTGGCCGTCGACTGGATGTATGCACCTTTGCAGGATTCCTGATATGCTTCTTTTGTAGAGTTCCCCGTTGATGACGGTGAAACTTTTGGAGCGTCTGATGATGCGCTTTGCTTCGACTGGGTCAGCTGGCAGCTTCTGATGCAGTATGTATGCCAGGTATGGTCCTGTCCATGTGGCTTCGACTAGCATGACTTCCATGGGGACCTTGTCTTGGCTTGGCGGGTTGACATCGCCTTTTGTGGTTGCAGTGCTTGCTGTACCCTGGGTCTTGATGGATCTTTGTGTGATGCACTCGAGGAAAACGCCGGGTGGGACTGGCACCCTGTCCGAGCCCATGTTAGCTAGGGCGTCGGCTTCCTCGTTGCTTTCACGGCCGATGTGGCGCAGCTCGCAGCCGTCGAAGTTTCCTTCCATCTGATTGTAGAGGTCTTTGTAGGCGATCATGTTGTCAGCGATGGCGTCGCAGGACTTCATGGTTTGCTGTACCACCAGGTAGGAGTCGCCGTAGATCATGAGGTGCGTGGCGCCGCAGTTCTTGGCCATCCGCATGCCGTGGATCAGGGCCTCGTATTCGGCTTCGTTGTTGGACGGCTTCGGGAAGTCCATCTGCAAGACATACTTGAGCTTGTCGCCTTTGGGGGAAACGAGCACGACTCCTGCCCCGGCTGACTTGAATTTCTTGGAGCCATCAAAGTACATTGTCCACGCGTTGGACAAGTCGGGGACGTTTGGTAGCTGGGCTTCTATCCACTCCGTGGTGAATTCTGGGAGGACTTGGGCCTTGATGGACTTCGGGTGAGCATACTTCAGCCCCCATGGTCCTAGCTCGACAACCCACTTGGCGACTCGTCCTGTCGCGCGCTGATTTGTGAGGATGTCTGCTAGTCCGGAGGAGCTTACCACCGTGATCGGGTGCTCGGAGAAGTAGTGGACGACCTTTCTGGAGGTCATGAAGACTCCGTATGCCAGCTTCTGGTAATGCGGGTAATTCTGCTTGGACAAGGTAAGCACTTCGCTAAGGTAGTAGACGGGCCTCTGCACCGGGTGGCTGTGCCCTTCCTCTTCGCGTTCGACTACGAGCACCGTGCTCACCACCCTGTTTGTTGCTGAGACGTACAGGTAGAGCGGCTCGTTTTCCAGTGGTGCCACGAGGACCGGAGAGGTTGTCAGTGTCTTCTTGAGATGGTCGAATGCGTCCTGCGCCTCTTGCGTCCACTCGAACTTGTCTGACTTCTTCATCAGTTGGTAGAAGGGTAAGGCCTTCTCTCCCAACTTACTAATGAACCGACTGAGAGCTGCGACTCGGCCGGCTAATCGTTGCACCTCCCTGAGCTTCGTTGGTGCTGGCATTGTGAGAATGTTCTGCACCTTTTCGGGATTTGCTTCGATTCCTCTTGCGGATACAAGGTACCCTAGTAGCTCTCCGGCTGGCACGCCGAACACGCACTTCTCTGGATTGAGTTTGATCTGGTACACGTCCAGTGCGGCGAAGACCTTGCGTAGGTCGTCGACTAGGGTATCCTCCTTCCGGGTAGTGACTACGATATCGTCGACGTAGACTTGGACGATCTGCCCGATTAACCCCTTGAGGCATGCTTGCATTGTCCGCTGGTACGTGGCACCTGCGTTCTTTAACCCGAACGGCATCGTCTGGTAGCAGAATACGCCGTCGGGTGTGATGAAAGCTGTCTTCTCTTCGTCCTCGACCTTCATCCTGATCTGCTGGTAACCTGAGTAGGCGTCCAGAAAAGATAGGCGTTCGCAACCTGCAGTCGAGTCGATGATCTGGTCTATCCGCGGGAGCGGGAAGTGGTCTTTGGGGCAGCATTTGTTGACTGCGGTGAAGTCCACGCACATGCGTAGTTTCTTCGTCTTCTTTTTCTCAACTAGAACCGGGTTAGCGACCCAGTCCGAGTCCTTGATCTGTCGGATGAACTTGGCGTGCAGTAATCTGTCGACTTCCATGGTGATAGCGTCTCGTTTGGGCCCTGAAAAGCGTCGCATGGATTGCTTGACAGGTCTTGCATCCTTGTGTACTTTCAGAGAGTGCTCGGCGAGTTCCCTGGGTATCCCCGGCATGTCAGAAGGTTGCCATGCGAAGATTTTCCAGTTCTCACGTAGGAACTCGACGAGCGCACTTTCCTATGCGGGTGTCAGGCTTGATGAGACCTTGACTGTCTTTCCGCTGTCAGTCGGATGGACTTGGTGGGTGACGGTGTCGTCATTCGTGTTGAATGCTGCGTCTTTGGCAGGCTTCTTGCGAGCCGGGAAGACGGTCTTGTCGTTGTCGGCTGATATGGCTTTGAACCGCTCTTCGACGCCGAAGGACTCGGAGATCTTGGCAAACTCGCGGTCACAACTGTTGGAGAGCCCAAAGTCGCCGCGGACGGTGATTACTCCTTTTGGCCCAGGTAGTTTTATCATCAGGTAGGCGTAGTGGGGTACCGCCATGAACCTGGCAAAGCTTGGGCGTCCGAGGATGACGTGGTATTGCGACTTCCAGTCGACGACCTCAAAGTCTATCGACTCTTTCCTGAAGTGTTCGGGTGTACCGAGGATGACGTCGAGTGTGATTGTTCCCATGGGCGTGATTGCTTGCCCTGGTACTATGTCGTGGAAGGTGGTCTCCGATTCCGGCAATTTCTCTGTCGACCTGTTCATTCGCCTGAGGGTGTCGGCGAATATGATGTTGATGCCGCTGCCCCCGTCCAGGAACACCTTCTTCAGGCTGTAGTCGCCGATCAAAGCCTCAATCACGAGTGCGGCGTGCCCTGGTCGGACTACCTCCGCTGGGTGATCTGCCCTGGAAAATGTGATTGGTGTCTCCGACCCACGCAGGTAGTCTGGTACCGCGCGCGGGCTGTTGATGGCTTGAAGTACTTGGCGCGTGATGATTTTCTGCCTCCTGTTCGACGGGGGTCCCTTCTGGATCATGTTCAACTGTCCCCGTGCGGCTGGGTACGCGTCGGCTGCTGCCGACGGACCTTGTTGCTGCTGCTGCGGCTGGGGGAACGCTCCTGCCGCCTGCACTTGATTGTTATTTGCGGGTGCGGCCTGGATGGCTAGCTGTGGTGCCGCTTGTATGGCCTGTACTGGGGCGATGATTTGCTGCATGGCGTGGTAGATTTTTCTTGCTTTGCGACAATCCTTTAACAGGTGGTTTGAACCCCATTTTCCTGTGGCCGGGTTGCGGAACGAGTGATGCTTACATGGTTGCATCAGCTCCTCTGCCGGGGTTAACGGGCGCTTCCACTCGCGCTTCTGACTTCCGTCGCTGTGGTCGATGCTGCTGCTGCCACGGTTGTACTGACTCGAGCTGGGCTGTCGACTTTGCTCGTGCTGTCTGCTGCCCTCACGCTTGACCTCGCGGGGGGTTTCATAACCCGCCGCTACTAACTCGATTGAGTCGTGCGTGTAACGTGCCTTCCTCTTCTGACGTGACTCGCGCCAGTTGCTTGTTTCGCCTTCCTTTTTGGGAGAAGTTTCGCGGACGTAGTCCTCTCCTTCAGCCCATTGGTTGGCTGTCTTCATTAACTCTATTGTGGTCTTCGGCTGGAGCCTACCAAATTCCTCCCGGAGGTCGCGGCGAGCAACGCCATGCATGAAGGCATCCATCACCCTGTCCTCTGATACGGGTTCCATGGTATTGCGGAGGAGTGTCCACCTCGGGATGTAAGATCGGAGCGACTCGTCCTTCCCTTGCTTGCAGGCCTGCAACTCGATATAGGTCGTTGGTCTGGCGAATGTTCCCGAGAAACTTTTGATGAAGTTGTCCTGGAACTCTTCCCACGTTCGAAAAGAATCTTTGGGTTGGCTTGTGAGCCACCCGCGTGCAGAGTCTGTCAGCATGAGCTGGATGTACTGCATTGCCGTGGTCGATGTTCCGCCTTGGCAGGTGCAAGCAATAAGGTAGTCCTCGAGCCATAGCTTTGGGTCTTGCTTCCCGTCGTATTTTGGTGTGCCCGCCGTCAACTTGAAGCCTTTAGGCATGCGGGTGTCGCGGATGTTGAAGGAGAAACATGCTGCGCCACAGGGCTCGAAGTCGCGGTCGGCGTGGTCCTTTGCGTGTGCCACGCTAGCCGAACGTTCCTTGCGGTTGCGGTCCACCGTCTTCTGTGTCAGGACGTCACGGAGGTCCTTGATTGCTTGTCGCTGCGCCGCTGGGGCGCCCGACATCGTTGGTTCGTGAGCTTGATTACCTGGCCCCTTGGCCGCTAGAGCTTCTTCGATTGCCCTTATGGAGGCAATTTGTTGCTTGTGGAGGAGGGAGCGCGCGTCACCCTCCGGTGGCTGCGTGAGCCGGAGGTATGTCTCGACTGATATCAGTGCGGCATTCGCCGTCTTCGGGACGGGTATCCCATTCTCGTCTTCGGTGACGAAGGACGAGTCGAGGTTGCGGGTGAGCCTTGTTCGATCAGCTTCTCCCATGTGGGGGACACGGGCTCTGGTTCGCCGTGCTCCCTGATTCACCTCTGTGGAGGATGTGAAGGATAGAGCAGCTCGCCTGGCACTCGACGCATCCGCGTCCCTTTTGCGCCTGAGAAGTTCGGCCTTTTCGGCGCGAATTCGTTCGCCTTCCTTGCGTAGCAAGTACTGGACCGCCAGGTGATCGTCTCGAGATGCGTTGGGTGGCGGGAACGTGCCCTCGTCCACATGCTTCATGGCTTGGATCGCCATATCACGCGTGATGACAAGTTTCGTCTGGTCCGGCATGTCCACCTCCAGTGGGTATGCGGGTTCGTCTTCGTCGTCATGCGGTGCTGTGCCGGCCATGAAGACCTGCCTGGGGTAGGCATGGATTGGAGAGTTGGTGCTGCCGCTGCTACTTCTGTCACCCGCTTCTTGCTCGGGGTCGAAAATTGCCGCAACGTGGCGCGCGGCGCACCCGCTGTCGCGTCTCTTCGCGATTGTCCATGTGCCCGCACTCGACGGGGCGAGTGCGAGCGGCTTGGGGTAAACCTGGGATCTCCATGAAGACGGGGGCGCGCGTGACATGATTGTCAGACGCGGGCCCCTGGTTGGCCGTGCGGGTGCGACGGTGGGGGTGGATCTTGACTTGATCGACCGCACGACCGAGGTTGGCGTAGCGGACTCGATTCGCGCGGTCTTTGCCGAGATTGTCGTTGTAGATGTCCTCTTCGCGGGTGCAACTGGCGCGACCTCTGCGGGTGCGACAGATGCGATCTTCGCGGGTTCGGCAGATGCGATCTCTGCGGGTGCTGCGGCTGGAATCTCCGCAGGTGCGGCAGATGCGATCTTCGCGGGTCCAGCGGGCGCGGTGGTCGGCGATTTTGATGACGCCGCCGCGCGTAACGCCGTAGTCGTAGACCTGAGCATGCCACGACTATCGATGCAACAGAATATGGAGCCAAAGGTGATGTGTATACCTTTGTCCAGATCGGCGTACACCGATTGATGAGCTTTCGAGTGGATGACGTACTCGAAGGAGCCGAATCGGATCGACTCCCTGATGGCGGGTGCGCCGATCTTCATTGTGGATGGAGCCGGCGTGACCATGATCCTAGCACTTGTTTGAACTTCCCACAGACGGCGCCAATTGACGAGGTTGTCACTCGGCAAGTCCCAGGGTTGTGCACCCCGGGTTGATTGATGGGGAGAGAGGAGAGTGCAAGGTGATCACGACGGCTGACAAGCGAGGTTTACCCAGGTTCAGGCTCCCGGAGGATAACACCCTACTCCTGCTTGTCTGGCTATTGATGCGAGTAGCGATTACAATGGCGAGATTGCGATCTCGCTAGGGTTGGTCGTTTTTGAGCGTGTCCTCTAGGACGGGCAACCCTCCTGGCTTTATAGGCAGCCAGGTCTCGGGTGGTTGGTACAGATACGGTAGGATACAAGTTCTAACCGAGTTGGACTAGGATACGAGATACCCCGAGTGGGCCTTCTACGGGCCTTTCCATCCTTGGCGCGGCCCAGGTAGCCTCACCGTGGGCTACCCGCAAGGTAGCCCCACGTCAGGTGCTTTTGCCTGGCCATCACGAAGTAAAACTTCCAATACCAAACTACGCTCCACTTCTACATTGCAAGCAGTATGGATTATGTCTTCCAATCCAAGAATTCTCCATATTTCCTGTACTCTAGGGCACCTAAAAAAAGCATGTCGAATACTCTCGCAATCCACATTACACAAGGTGCACTGTCCACTTGGTTGCATGTGTCTGTTTGCCAAAACTCCATTGCAAGGGATCGCACCAAGTAGAGCTCTCCAACAATGAATCTTCACCTTTGCTGGAACATTTAGAGACCATAGAGTTTTCCAGATTGGTAACGTATATGAGCTCACCATTGTTATTAGTTCTCCTAAGTTTTTGGCCGTGTTGGTGATCCCACTCCATATGATAACAAGAACGCACCGAAAACATACCATTTTTTGTAAAATGCCACCCAACAAAATCCTCCATCATACCTCGGGCTAAAGAAATATTTAATATCCGTTGAACATCAATCATCCAGAAATTATCCCTAATTAATTCTTCATCCCACGCCTCTGTCTCCTCATTGATCAATTCTGAAACTTTTGTGAGAACTCTATTACCCCTACGAGTTACAATTTTCCTGTTGGAGCTGCACGGGATCCAAGTATCATTCCATATATCAATTTGCGTACCGTCTCCAACTCTCCACACATGACCTCTTTTAAAAGTTTGAATTCCAGCCCAAATACTTTGCCATGTATAAGAACTCCCTTTCTTGAGTTGGCAATTGAGAATATCTCCTGTAGGGAAGTACTTAGCACGAAACACTCTAGCGCATAAGGAATCCGGCTCCGCAATCAATCTCCAGCATTGCTTAGCTAGCATAGCAAGATTAAAACAATGAAGATCTCTAAATCCCATACCACCTTGTCTTTCCGGCACACATATTTTCCACCATGCAAACCAATGCATATGTTTCTGTTGGTCATCATCTCCCCACCAGAATTGGGACATTGCAGTGATAATCCCTTTAATAATCTGTTTGGGTAGCTTGAAAACAGACATCGCATAAGCAGGAATAGCCTGAATGACAGCTTTCAACAAAACCTCGTTACCTCCGAAAGACATATTTTTCTCCTTCCAACCGCTCAAAAGTTTGCAGATCCTATCAATCAGGTGTTGGAAGCAATCTGATCTATCCACCCCCACAAGAGGCGGCAATCCAAGATATTTGTCCGTAATAGCTTCAGTCAAGATATTTAAAATTGTGCAGACCTCCTCTCGTATATGAACATCTGTACTTGGGCTAAAAAATATACTTGATTTTGCTACGCTCACCAATTGGCCCGAGGCTGCACAGTAATCATCCAACACTTTTTTCAGGCTAGTAGCATTCGTCACATCCGCTCGCATCAGGATTAATGAATCATCCGCAAATAATAGATGTGAGACGGCAGGTGCCTCATGACACACCTTGACACCAATCAGGTTGCCCACTCCTTTTTCAAACCTTAGTAAACTTGTTAAACCCTCCGCACATAGCAAAAAGAAATACGGTGAGAGGGGATCCCCTTAACGGAGACCCTTTGAAGGGAAAATATAATCAGTCAAATCATTATTAATCCGAACCTGATACCTCACCGAAGAAACACACGCCATGATGAGCTCCACCCACTTAGGATTGAATCCAATTGCAGTAAAATCTTCTTCAGAAATGCCCACTCCATCCTATCATAAGCCTTGTGCATGTCCAATTTAACTGCACAAGTGCCAATTCTTCCGTCCTTCCTATTTTTGATCGAGTGGTAAGATTCATAAGCCACTAATACATTGTCTGTGATTAGCCTCCCCGGAACAAAGGCGCTTTGAGTTGGTGATATTATATCCGGTAATATCAAATTCAGCCTATTCGCAAGAAGTTTAGATATAACCTTGTACAGCACATTGCACAAACTGATCGGTCTAAATTGATGAATAAACTATGGATTCTCCACCTTTGGTATCAGCACAATAGTCGTATTGTTCCATCCTTCACGGATAACCCGAGTATTTACTGCCTCTAAAACCTCATCAGTTAAATCTTCTCCAATTATATGCCAAAATATTTTGTAAAACACCGCATGAAGACCATCTGGACCGGGCGCTTTCAAATCAACTTTAATTAACTAAGTAATTAGGTAAAAACTGTTTGACTTCTGGGGGGTACCGAAGCAGGCCTCCCAAGATAATAGGAACTTAGAAAACAGCAGTTGTGAAAACTAGCATGGTTAGCCCAAATTCTGAGACTCGTAACGATCTTTCCTTTCAAGGGGATCAGCTAGATCCAAATCATGGACATGAAAATTCTTAACGCAGCGATGAGAGTCACCTAGTGTAAAATGGAACTGAGCACATATTGAGGCCTTTCTGTCCAGTTGAAGCTTCTTACGATGTTCTGCAAATTTCTCCGCGTTGTAATCTTGAGAATGAACCTGAAAAATCATTAACTCTAGCACCGTGGCGTTTCGCACAAAGAATGTGGCAAAGTCCACATGTGACTTGATGCCCCGATAATATCGCCAGGAAATCTTCTTCAGACGGATGTCACAAGACGTTAGAAACTCTCGGTGATTATGACGTCATCTATTGGGTTTCCCTGGTCCAACAACACACTGAAAAATAAAATAGAGAATTCAGAACCAACCATCTCAGGAACATTCAGTAGATCAAACAAGCACTGAATAGTATGAACCATCAGGAAATAAGCGTCACCTCAATATACATCCTTTCCAAGCATGGGAGGCACCTCATCAAGTCAGTAACATCCTTGAGACCAAGAGCATGCATATCAACAGATAAAATCTTGACGGTGCGCACCACTGGCATTAGGTTATCAACGAGTTGATAGCATAAAACTACCACATTTGAGAGGTCAATGTCAAAAACCTACCACTTTCATTTTGAATCTCACAAAACTACTAGACTTTTTTGAAGTTTTCGCAAAAAACCCAAATCGTTGGCTGAACGTGAATTGACAGCGTTTCTAACGAATCGGGCCCACTCGTCAGGTTGACCGCGGCATCGGCTGTTAACGCCCGTTAACGGAGGACTTTTGGGCCCACCTGTCAGGCATGTTTGAAGGGATAAGGTGCTCTCTCGCATCTGCATCTGCATCTCATCTCCTCTCGCTCCCCCGCGTCTCTCTCTCTCTCTCCAGCGTCCGTTGCCGCCACATCCGCCGTCGTCCCCGCCATTTACGCCGCCGGCGACGTGTCCGTGTGCCGCCATGCCTAGTTGGGACGAAGAATCCCAGTCGAGCGGCACCAAGATCGGGGTAAGTGAGCTGCTCCCTCTTCTCCCTTTGTACATCTAGAGTTCGTAGGGTTCGATTAGGTCGATTTGGGTGTTTTGTGCTTCAAAATTGATTCTTCCGTTGGATGTTAGGAGATCATGAACCTATCTCTTGTTCCTGATACTGTGGACGATCCAACCTGGTGTGGGATAGACAAAGATGTGTCGCGCTATTGCCGCATCCACAACTTGGAGCCTCGGAGGTACGTTGCGTTCGAAGTATTTGACACTAGGCATAAATTCTACAAGTGTCCACTTGTGGATAGTGTAAGTCCCACCTCTGTAATGCATTTTTGAAGATATTGATAAATTTTGCTTTGTACTACATTTGTCTGAAGTTCTAATTTTGCTCTGTATCTGTTAGAACAATGCAGTATGACCAATCAGTGTACTTGGTAGATGCTTTGTTAGATGATGTTATGTATGATGCTATGTTAGATGCAGTCAGAACAATGCAGTCAGACCAATCAGATGCTATGTTAGAGCAATGCAGTAGAAAGATCATAATATTCTGAAGCATATGCTTATTCTGATGATGCTATATAGCTGCAGATGTACATGGTAGATGCTATGTTAGATGATGTTATGTTAGATGCAGTCAGAACAATGCTATGTTAGATGATGCTATGCTATGTTAGATGATGCAGACAGAACTGATGCTATGTTAGGTGATATGTTATACAATGTTTAGTGGAATAAATGTTTATTACTGTCCTGCAGGTTGAGAACTGTGGTTTTGTGTGTTGGGTAGATGATGAGTGGCCTGATTCTGTTCAGTATGCATTATCCAAGTTGTGGGGAATGTATGATGACTGCTTTGCAGCAAGAATTGATGAGAGGGGTCAGCACACAAAGCTGATGTGTGAGCTGTCTGGGGAGAAGAACAAGTGGAAGAAGAAACATCAAGATATGATTGAAGAGGTCAACACATGGCTTAAGGACAGCTGCAAATCTAATATGCATGCAAATTACCAGAGGATTCAGAAGGCGGGGGAAGCTGAAGAATTGAAGGAAAAGATGCAGGAGACTATTGAGTTGCTAGAGTCACAGGTGACTGAGCTCAAGAATGACCAGAAGACTCAGGCAGACATGATGAGGGCTAGGAATGAGGAGTGGCACAATGTAAGAGTAGCTATTGTTGCTGAAAAGAAAAGGCTAGAGTACATTATCTATGATCTTCTCAAAGTGAAGGAGAAGGTGAAGAGGATAAAAGCCATTTGTGATGAGCCAATTGGTGTAGGCAAATAAAGTGTAAAATGGTTGTTAATGTACTTCGAACTGAGTGTAGTGTAGTCTGTGAAGGGGATCGTGTGCAGAAAAAAAAAAAATCCTAGCAACGATATCCTTAAACTAGCCAAGATCTACACTATGCAGATATACTAGTACGGCGGAGATCGGAATCCATACCCTCGTAGACCGAATAGCGGGGATTACGCTCCCGCACAAGCGTTGACGACGAAGACGGCGTAGCCGACCTCTAGGTCGCGGAGAACTCGGCGCGACGAAGACGGCGAAGATGACCCCGAGGTCGGGTGGAGGAAGTAGACCTCCGAGTACCGCTAGCGCAGCACCTCGCAGGGCGTCACACACATACGGTGGAGACGACGGCCTCTGAAGCTCCAGTCCAGGACGAGCAGCAGAAGACTTGGACCGGAACAGCAGCAGCGCGGCAGCGGGCTATGGTGGAAGAGATCCCCCCTTCCTCAGCTCGGCGCGGCTCCAACTTGGGAACCACGAGATCGAGAGAGAAATCAGGAATTAATTGGTGAATTAAAAGACCAGGGGTGCCCCTTCTTATATAGGCTCCCAGGGGGAGCCAACCTTGCCAGTCAGGCAATGTGGGACTATCCCACATGCCTGGTTCGGCCAAGGCTGGTGCACCGGCCCTAGGTGGGCCCCATTTGGCCCACCTAGGCCGGCCAAGCCTCCCCCACAAAATTCCCTTGAGGGTTTTCACCCCCATGGGCCTTCTTTCGACAAGAAGGCCCATTTAGGGAAATCAGCCTAAATAAATTCGAAAATAAATATATAAATTCATATTTGCATATTAATTACACTAATTAATATCAAACATCATATATATAATTTTTCCTAGCTCCGAAAACTCTTTCGGCGCTGCCCGATCTCCATCGGACCCCTCCCGGGACATTCCCGGTGATCTCTTTCCTTTCCGGTTGTCTTGTCGAAACCCCTTAAGTGTGTTACCCTAGCGGTTCGATATAATAACAGGTACGATCAAGACTTCTCTATGATCAACGACTAACTCGTAGGCCTGGACCCCATGAATTAATCCCTGTGATATAACGAATGACTTTCATCTATCAAACCTGTACGTCTAGTCTTAAACCCTTTGTCATGGCGATACTTAGCGTGTCCGAGCATCATTCTCAGATATCTCCATACCTATCATGATCTCGTTACCGACATCATTATCTTCTACTCGTCTATGATATTATGTCAGCTGGTGACCTAGTCACATGTTTGCAAACTCATTTGACATAATCTCACCGAGTGGGCCCTAAAGTATCTATCCGGCTATGCGGACTGACCAATCCCGCTGTTGACCACTCGTCTCAACTACCCCCTTCCGATAGCCAAAAGTATCACCGTTATTGTCATACTATATAAGATACGACGTTTGGTGCGATCAAAGTATCTTCCAGGGATAACAATAAGAGTTGATCTCACGGTCTTAAGGCATAATGACTATGTCCTATAAATACTGGGTATGTCCATCACATCGTTACACCTAACGATATGACTCCCATTGCCGACCGGCGCCATGCCCTATGATCGGAAAACCTCGATCATCAATCGCGCAACGAAACTAGTCTTAGTAGAGCCTACTAGGGACCTGGTTGTTTATCTACCACACCTGTATTAATGATTTCGCTTAATATAGTTATAGCATGGTGTAAAACATATAATGAACGATTGGGATATTGCCAATAAACTATGTTTATTAAGTGCCTCTAGGGCATAATCCCTTCAGTCTCCCACTTGCACTAGAGTAACACTTAATCTAGTTTACAACTTGGTAAAAGCTCAACACCCATAGCATCTTGGTGCCTGCTCGCCTCGTGGAAGAGGAATACAGTCAATAGATCTCACACATTGAGACCTATATGTGCTTTGCAACACTTCTATGTCATCTAGTTTGACATCATCCCGTATCTTACGATGACGGTGAAATATATCCCAGTGGATGGAGTGAGACTCGAGCATTCGCGTAGCATGCGCCTTAAAAGTCTGAAAGATCTATTAAGGGACCACCTACGCTCGGAAAACTGCTCAGTCCAATCACACTTGCTACTTCTAAAGTCGCGATATATTTCTATACCTATGTAGATTGTGCGACAGTGCATTCATATGCGACTTCGCAAACTAACCATGTCTATCTTCAAAATAAAGGACATCTCCTATATGAGATTTCTAGTCGTATGGGTCAGTGTAATAACTTGCATCATCGTAACCGCTTTACGGCAAGTTGCCATTACACTCTTACCCGTTACTAGAAAACCTATCTTCAGTTCTCATAGACACTGAAGAATAAACTTAACGTTTGTTCATTGACCCACACAAGGATCACTCTAGAACCTGTTCTTCAACCAAGAACTTGGGTCACACTAAGTCGAGCTTTCAGTCTGATAGCATCTATGACTGATACATAGATAATGTCGAACATCATTTGCTATAACTGAAAACGCCAAGATAAACTTAATATTTTACCTAGTCATACAAGTAAGAACCTCTTTCTTTGCTTGTCCTATTCTGAAACACTTCAGAATCTTGACTACGGAAATATTCCGACTTAATGTTATTAAGCTCCTTACGATCTATACAATTATAAATCGGATGCCTAATACTCCTAACTTCATTTCATAGAAAATTTAATCACTTAAATAATCCTTTACACTCTACTAGAGGATCTGTGTCATTCAATATGTTGTTACATACAAAATCACAAATGACACCTAGCTCCCACTCAAATATGCCTTCCGCATATAAGATCAAGGAAAAGCTACTTAGCTCCCACTCAAATACGCCTTCCGCATACAAGATCAAGGAAAGCTACTTTGCTCCCACTCACTTCTTTGCAAATGTAGGTTTCTTCAACTATTTTGGACAACTCCAAAATCCTTTGATCACATTATCAAAGTGAAGATTCCAGCTCCGATATGCTTGCTTCTGCCCATGAATGGACAACCGAAGGTTGCACACATGTTTAGCATCCTCAGGATTACAAACCATTCTTAATTACACTATTAAGAACCATGGTTTTCTCATCCATCTATCAATTTCTCATTCGAAATTAAAGTAATTGCTAAACGACCCAGAATAGATTTAGGCTTCGCCACTTGAGACAAACTCTCATGTGGTCTGTCGGAACTGTTTCACGACAAATCGAATCTGCTCAATATCTACTCTCTCATAAAACTCCATATACTATTAACATCCTAGATGTCATCAAGAAGATCTCCCAAGTCATTACCTGGTAATCGTATATGGATTTTATTTCGGATCACAAATGACTCATAGCCATTTCTCGGACTTAGGTCCACCATCTCTTCTTCGTAGTTCGTAGGTCTATCATATTCCATTAATATGACCTTCATAACAAGATTGTCGTAACACACAGTGTGGAACACAACCTCGTATGCCTACGCTCTTAGTATGAGCTCAGAACATCATGATCTTGAATCATCAGCTTTTTCAAGCTGTGGAGCCTGACACCGAAAACACTTTCGATTGCGCCACTCTAATGTCTGGAGAGGAAGTTCACCAACTTCGTCTCGCTCTACTTTCTTTCTCACTTATACCCTCGGACAAGAAACTATTTCTTTCGCAAGGTATATCCCGGCAAAGATCTTGCCTATGTCGTGAGACATGTACCCAACTAACTCTTTAGGTAGGGTATACTATAAAGATTAATCCATTTTAGGTTCGATTACATCAAAACACTAAATTGCTGAAACGACAATCCAGGCTCAAAAGCCATGCTATCACTCGTGTGGTATTGTCTCCATGGATTCAAATGGTTTCCCTATTTGCTAACGTGAGTGTTTACGTTTCTACCATATGACTCTAATGATCGCAATAATTCGGTAAGCGATTTATTTACCACACACTATCCGATAGGGTGCGATTACGACGCCCTAACACACCATAACACTATGGTGTTCCATGCGACGTAATTTGTGGAACTCTTCTCACAAGTCTTCCAATGATGTGCCAACATTATAACTCAAATCTTCATTCCTCGATATGCATCGTGGGAATTTGATTTTCTTGTTAAGTTTATTTCCTACTTCATTCTGAACTTCGTTTGATCGAATCAAAAATTCAGACTAACATTCCCCGGAATGGATATCCATGTATCTACTCGGAATATTCATGAAGTCTATGAAATAAAGACTTTCACTACACGTTAAAGTACTTCATTGATTCACATACACCCATATGCATGATTCTCAACAAGCTATACTCAAAACGTTCAGTGAAGTTCACGAAATAAAGGTCTCCACTACCCGTCAATTACTTCATTGAACCACATACATCTCCATGTATGACTATCAATAAGTTATATGCCCGTTTTCCGAAAACGGTGTCACAGTTATTTTTGCAAGTGTCAAAAGATCAAATCTTAGGACTTGTAGGTCCATCCAGTGTGGAGCTAATGCATATAACATTGACATGACTAAACGGTAGTGCCACACATATGTGGTGTCTTTATTAAGTTTGTATCTTTTGGCATTAATACTATGAATGTGGGAGCTTCTACCATCTAAATTTAAATCGGCATATGATCATTACTTCATAAATATAGGACACCAATTTGTCACTATCATGTATGAACAAGTGTCTCGCTAGAGGAGACACACTCGTAACGATCATACCAACACCCAATCATAAAGAATTTATTTAAACGGTAGATCTAGAGGGAGAGTGTCTATGGCCATCACAACAACTTGACCGCCGTTATCAACACGCAATGTCGCCTCATCCTTTCAAGGTACTCAAGCAGTAAACCTGGTTTTCACAAAACATGACTAGTTCAAAACTTAGTCACTACTGCGAATACTTGCTTAGCTAAAACATTCATAACATGTATATCATGAAGGGGATCGTGGGCAGAAAACAAAAAATTTCCTAGCAACGATATCCTTAAACTAGCCAAGATCTATTCTATGCAGATATAGTAGTACGAACGGAGATCGGAATACGTACCCTTGTAGACCGAAAGCGGGGATTACGTTCCCGCACAAACTTTGTCGATGAAGACCGACGTAGCCGACCTCAAGGTCGTGTAGAGGAAGCAGGCCTCCGAGTACCGCTAGCGCAGCACCTCGCAGGGAGTCGCACACGTACGGTGGAGACGACGCCTCCGAAGCTCCAGTCCAGGACGAGCAGCGGAAGACTTGGACCGGAACACCAGCAGCGCGGCAGCGGACTATGGTAGAGGAGATCCCCGACTCCTCTTGCTCGGCGCAGCTCCAACTTGGGAACCACGAGATCGAGAGAGAAATCAGGAATTAATTGGTGAATTAAAAGGCTGGGGGTGCCCCTTCTTATATAGGCTCCCAAGGGGAGCCAACCTTGCCAGCCAGGCAATGTGGGACTAACCCCCCACAGCCTGGTTCGGCATGGGAGGTGCGTCGGCCCCCTGGTGGGCCCCTTGTGGCCCACCTAGGCCGGCCCTCCTGGCCCCCACCGAATTCCCCTAGGGAATTTTCCCCTCTAGGGCCTTCTTTCGTCCGGAAGGCCCATTTAGGGAAATCTGCCTTAATAAATTCGAAAATAAATATATAAAATCATATTTGCATATTAATAACACTAATTAATATCAAACATAATATATATAATATTTCCTAGCTCCGAAAACTCTTTCGGCGCCGCCCGATCTCCCTCGGACCTCTCCCGGGACGTTCCCGGTGATCTCCTTCCTTTCCGGTTGTCTTGTCGAAACCCCTTAAGTGTGTTGCCCTAGCGGTTCGATATAATATCAGGTATGATCAAGACTCCTCAATGATCAACGACTAATCCGTAGGCCTGGACCCCATGAATTAATCCCTGAGATATAACGAATGACTTTCATCTATCAAACCTGAACGTGAAGTCTTAGACCTTTTGCCATAGCGATACTTAGCACGTCCGAGCGTCGCTCCATAGATATCTCCATACCTAATCCCGACCTCGTTACCGACGACGCTATCTTCTACTCGTTCATGATCTCATGTCTCCGTGACCTAGTCACATGTTTGCAAGCTCATTAGACATGATCTCACCGAGTGGGCCCGAGAGTATCTATCCTGCTATGCGGACTGGCAAATCCCGCTCTTGACCCCTCGTCTCAATACTTCTTTCCAATACCCAAAAGTATCACCTTTATTGTCATACTAAATAAGATACGACGTTTGGTGCAATCAAAGTATCTTCGGGGAATATCAATAAGAGTTGATCTCACGGTCAAAGGTGTAACGACTATGTTCTCCAAATCTGGGTATGTCCATCACATCACTCTCCAGCGATATGACTCTCATTGCCGACCGGCGCCATGCCCCATGACCGGGAAACCTCGATCATCAATCGCGCAATGAAACTAGTCTTAGTAGAGGCTACTAGGGACCTGGTTGTTTACGTATCACACCCGCATTAATGTTTCCGCTTAATACGGTTCCAGCATGACACAAAAACCTATTATGAACAAACGAGATATGATAAAGAATACACTTTATTAATTGCCTCTAGGGCATATCTCCTTCAGTCTCCCACTTGCACTAGAGTACAATTTAATCTAGATTACAACTTGATAAAAGCCTAACACCCATAGCTAACTGGTGCTGTTCATGCTTATCAAGCGGAAGAGGCTTCGTCAGCGGATCTGCCACATTCAGATCCGTATGCACTTTGCAAATCTTCACATCGCCTCCTTGTACGTACTGACGTATCACGTGGAAGCGTCGGAGAATGTGTTTGGCGGTGGAGTGAGACCTTGGCTCCTTGGCGTTCGCAATGGCACCCGTATTGTCGCAGAAGAGGATCACGGGGTCTTGCACGCTCGGGAACACTCCAAGTTCGATGACGAACTTCCTCAGCCACACAGCTTCATTCGCGGCCTCGCAGGCAGCAATGTACTCCGACTCCATTGTAGATTGTGCGACTATGGGTTGCTTCCCACTTCTCCAGCACACGGCGCCTCCATTCACCTTGAACACGTAACCTGTCTGTGACTTACAGTCATCGGGGTCTGAGCAGAAACTTGCATCTACGTAACCCGTTACGCCAAGTTCCTCATCGCAGCCACCATACACAAGGAACATTTCCTTTGTCTTATTGAGATACTTAAGAATGCTCTTAACAGCTACCCAATGCGGCATTCCAGGATTACTCTGGAACCGGCTTGTCAAACTTAGAGCTAATGCCACATCTGGTCTAGTACTCAACATTGCATACATGATCGATCCTATGGCTGAAGCATAAGGATGTTTCGTCATTTCGGCCTTACCCAGTTCCGTCACCGGACACTGCGCCTTACGCAATATCTTATTCTTGATAACTGGCAGAGAACCCTTCTTTGCCTTCTCCATATGAAAACGCTTCAATATTTTATCAAGATAAGTACTCTGACTTAGTGCTAATAGGCGCCTTGATCTATCACGGTAGATTTTTATGCCTAAAACATACGCAGCTTCTCCTAAGTCCTTCATGGAAAACTTACTGTTTAAATATTCCTTCACGCTATTCAGAAGTTCCACATCATTCCCTATTAGCAATATGTCGTCAACATACAGTGCTAAGAACACAACCGAGCTCCCACTCATTTTCTTGTAAATACAGGTCTCTTCCACATTCTGGATAAATCCAAAACCTTTGATTACCTCATCAAAGCGAAGATTCCAGCTCCGAGATGCCTGCTTCAATCCATAGATGGATCGCTGAAGCTTGCACACCTTGTTAGCACTTCCTGGATCGACAAAACCTTCCGGCTGTACCATGTACAACTCTTCCTCAATGTTTCCATTCAGGAAGGCCGTTTTGACGTCCATCTGCCAGATTTCATAATCATAGTAGGCAGCTACCGCTAACAAAATCCGAATAGACTTAAGCATCGCTACCGGTGAAAACGTTTCATCGTAGTCAATTCCATGAACTTGTCGGAAACCCTTTGCGACAAGCCGAGCTTTATAGACGGTCACATTACCATCAGCATCAGTCTTCTTCTTAAAGATCCACTTATTCTCGACGGCCTTGCGCCCTTCGGGAATATCCACCAAAGTCCACACTTGGTTATCATACATGGATCCTATTTCGGATTTCATGGCTTCAAGCCATTTCTCGGACTCTAGACTCTCCATCGCCTCCTTGTAGTTCGTAGGTTCGTCTTGCTCGACTAGCATGACGGTGCAAACCATATTGCCATACCACTCTGGTGCGATCCGAGATCTACCAGACCTACGAGGTAGAATATCTTCCTCGACAGTTTCTCCCACTCCTTCCACGGAGGACGTTTCTAGAATTGCTTCCGTTGCGCCACTCGGAATCTCGAGTTCAGGATCAACGATTTCATCGAGGTCTACCTTCCTCCCACTTACTCCTTTCGCGAGAAACTCCTTCTCTAGAAAGGTACCGGTCTTCGCGACAAAAGTTTTGCCCTCAGCTTGGTTGTAGAAGGTGTACCCAACGGTTTCCCGCGGATATCCTACAAAGACGACTTTCTCCGACTTCGGCTCCAGTTTGTCGGGATGTAGTTTCTTAACGTACGCCTCACAACCCCAAACCTTCAGAAACAATAACTTAGGCTTGTGGCCATACCATAATTCATACGGTGTCGTTTCAACGGACTTGGACGGAGCCCTATTTAAAATGAATGCGGCTGTTTCTAACGCATAACCCCAGAAGGACACTGGCAGATCGGTAAGAGACATCATAGATCGGACACTATCCAGTAGAGTACGATTACGTCGCTCGGACACACCGTTACGCTGCGGAGTTCCGGCGGGCGTAAGTTGGGGCACTATGCCACAACTCTTCAGATGTGTGCCAAACTCAAAACTCAAGTACTCTCCACCGCGATCGGACCGGAGATGCTTGATTTTTCTATTAAGCTGATTCTCAACTTCACTCTGGAATTCTTTGAACTTTTCAAACGTTTCAGACTTGTGTTTCATCAAGTAGATATAACCGTATCTACTCAAGTCATCAGTGAAGGTGACGAAGTAACGATAACCATTGCGTGTCGAAACGCTCATTGGTCCACATACGTCTGTATGTATGATCCCCAATAAATCCAACGCCCGTTCAACGAAACCTTTGAACGGTGTCCTGGTCATTTTGCCCATGAGGCATGGTTCACATGTATCGAGGGATCCGAAATCCAACGAGTCCAAGAGTCCATCGGAGTGGAGTCGCTTCATGCGCTTTATACCAATATGACCAAGACGGCAATGCCACAAAAACATGGCGGTATCGTCACTACACTTAATTCGTTTGGCCTCTATGTTATGGATGTGAGTACTACGATCGAGATTCAACAAGAATAAACCATTACTCTCGGGAGCATCAACATAAAAGATATCATTCATATAAATAGCACAATTGCTTGACACTGATTTAAATGAATAACCGTCTTGTAACAGGCAAGACCCACTTATAATGTTTACACTCAAGGATGGCACAAAATAACATTTATTTAAAACCAAAACTAATCCCGATGGTAGATGCAGAGGGAGCGTGCCGACAGCCACCACGTCGACTCTCGACCCGTTGCCGACGCGCATCGTCACCTCATCCTTCGCCAGCCGCCTTCTATTCCGTAACTCCTCCTGAGAGTTACATATATGAGCAACAGAACCAGTATCAAATACCCACGTATTGCTCCGGGCGGATGTAAGGTACACATCTATAACATGTATATCAAGTATACCTTGCTCTTTGTCGACCGTCTTGCCAGACTTCCTATCCTCCAGATACTTGGGGCAGTTGCGCTTCCAGTGACCCTTCCCCTTGCAGTAGAAACACTCCACGCTAGCTCTGGGACCAGACCTGTTAGTCCTGGACTTGGCAGCCAACTTTGCCTCCCTCCGGGACTTCCAGATCTGCTTTCCCTTGCCACCGGACTTCTTGAAATCAACGGTCTTGTTGACCATCAACAGCGTGTGCTCCTTCTTAATCTCTACCTCAGCAGTCTTGAGCATCACGAACACTTCACCCAGGGACTTAGCCATGCCCTGCATGTTGTAGTTCATGACGAAGCCTTTGTAGCTTGGTGGCAACGATTGCAACACCCTGTCAATCGCCAGCTCATCGGGAATCTTGCACTCCAGAGCATTCAGGCGTTGAACGTAGCCAGACATCTTGACTACATGCTCGCTCACACTGCTATGCTCTTCCATCTTGGCTGAGAAGAAAAGCTCAGAAGCCTCATATCTCTCAGCCTTAGCCTGCGGCGCAAAGACAGCCTTAAGATCCGAAATGATCTCAAAGGCGCTCATCTTCTCAAAGCGCTTCTGCAGGTCGGCTTCCATGGCGTAGAGCATGCCACTCTGGACAAAGGCAGAATCCTCCGATCGGGTCTGGAAGACCTTCTTCTCATCCTCAGAGGCTTCATCTGCAGGAGGGTCACCTATGGCGGCCTCAATGACGTAGGCCACCCTATGGGGAGTGAGGAGGATCCTCAGGTTGCGGAACCAGGCCATGAAGTTTGACCCATTGGTCTTAAGCTTTTCTTTCTCAAGGAACAGACCTAGGTTAAACGAGGGGCGAGACATCTACAATGGAATTTGCAACAACATAAGACTTTGTTCATAATAATTTTTGAGTTATAGTATTTTAGAAAATAACTGACATAACTCCCACTCAAACGAACATCCCTCCTGGTCGTTTAAGCGATTACACGACCCCCATCCATTGCACCACCCCTCATCATCAAAGCCGGCGGCATAACTTCAAGAGTAGACAAAATCGTCCGTCACACCAATTTTGTGACTCGTGCTCGACCTTTCGGTCTTCCTGTTCCGAGGCCATACTTCTGAGTATGCTAGGCTCGCCACCAAAAACCTCCACGCTGACGCTTGTGCAACATGGCTTACACCCACCGTATGCGAACGAAGATATGTCTGACACCCGATCATCACGGCCTGCCTCATAACGTAGAACTTTATTGGTGGTGCGCGTTGGAGGGAGAACACTAGTGGTATTTTGAAGGGATCATCTTATTCAGCCACCGCCGTGTAACACACAATCACACAAAATAAGATGCACACAAAACATCAAATGTAATGCAATGTGATATAGTCCATCGCGCCATGGTCTTCTTGGCGCCCGCAGTTTATAAACAATTTAATAAACCTACCTTGACCATATCACATAGCCCCTGCAAAATAAAGTTAGACGCTTCTACTTTATCTTTTAAATATTTTACGTGGCTTCGGGCTTTCGCAAATAGAACCGCTTCATACCTACGAATCTTATGACCACAACAACGATCCAATAATTGCATGTTTAAGCATCCCTTTCGGGCCCTCCATTGAAAATGCGAAGACCAACTAAAGAGAGAGAAACTGTCACCCGCCAGCCACATATACGGTACAAGCCGTATGTCAGTAGTGGAACCAGTCTCGCGTAAGCGTACGCGTAAAGTCGGTCCGGGCCGCTTCATCAACTCAATGCCGCTGGAATACACAAGTGCACGCTAGAGGGTAGCAAATAACAGGAACGGTGCCCCCGTGCAGAGCACGGGTTCTAACAGCGTACAGCTATATCTTACGATAGATCGGCTCTGATACCACTGAAGGGGATCGTGGGCAGAAAACAAAAATTTTCCTAGCAACGATATCCTTAAACTAGCCAAGATCTATTCTATGCAGATATAGTAGTATGAACGGAGATCGGAATACGTACCCTTGTAACCGAAAGCGGGGATTACGTTCCCGCACAAACGTTGTCGATGAAGACCGACATAGCCGACCTCAAGGTCGTGTAGAGGAAGCAGTCCTCCGAGTACCGCTAGCGCAGCACCTCGCAGGGAGTCGCACACGTACGGTGGAGACGACGCCTCCGAAGCTCCAGTCCAGGACGAGCAGCGGAAGACTTGGACCGGAACACCAGCAGCGCGGCAGCGGGCTATGGTGGAGGAGATTCCCGACTCCTCTTGCTCGGCGCGGCTCCAACTTGGGAACCACGAGATCGAGAGAGAAATCAGGAATTAATTGGTGAATTAAAAGGCTGGGGGTGCCCCTTCTTATATAGGCTCCCAAGGGGAGCCAACCTTGCCAGCCAGGCAATGTGGGACTAACCCCCCACAGCCTGGTTCGGCATGGGAGGTGCGCCGGCCCCCTAGTGGGCCCCTTGTGGCCCACCTAGGCCGGCCCTCCTGGCCCCCACCGAATTCCCCTAGGGAATTTTCCCCTCTTGGGCCTTCTTTCGTCCGGAAGGCCCATTTAGGGAAATCTGCCGTAATAAATTCGAAAATAAATATATAAAATCATATTTGCATATTAATAACACTAATTAATATCAAACATAATATATATAATATTTCCTAGCTCCGAAAACTCTTTCGGCGCCGCCCGATCTCCATCGGACCTCTCCCGGGACGTTCCCGGTGATCTCCTTCCTTTCCGGTTGTCTTGTTGAAACCCCTTAAGTGTGTTACCCTAGCGGTTCGATATAATATCAGGTATGATCAAGACTCCTCAATGATCAACGACTAATCCGTAGGCCTGGACCCCATGAATTAATCCCTGAGATATAACGAATGACTTTCATCTATCAAACCTGAACGTGAAGTCTTAGACCTTTTGCCATAGCGATACTTAGCACGTCCGAGCGTCGCTCCATAGATATCTCCATACCTAATCCCGACCTCGTTACCGACGACGCTATCTTCTACTCGTTCATGATCTCATGTCTCCGTGACCTAGTCACATGCTTGCAAGCTCATTAGACATGATCTCACCGAGTGGGCCCGAGAGTATCTATCCTGCTATGCGGACTGGCAAATTCCGCTCTTGACCCCTCGTCTCAATACTCCTTTCCAATACCCAAAAGTATCACCGTTATTGTCATACTAAATAAGATACGACGTTTGGTGCAATCAAAGTATCTTCGGGGAATATCAATAAGAGTTGATCTCACGGTCAAAGGTGTAACGACTATGTTCTCCAAATCTGGGTATGTCCATCACATCACTCTCCAGCGATATGACTCTCATTGCCGACCGGCGCCATGCCCCATGACCGGGAAACCTCGATCATCAATCGCGCAACGAAACTAGTCTTAGTAGAGGCTACTAGGGACCTGGTTGTTTACGTATCACACCCGCATTAATGTTTCCGCTTAATACGGTTCCAGCATGACACAAAAACCTATTATGAACAAACGAGATATGATAGAGAATACACTTTATTAATTGCCTCTAGGGCATATCTCCTTCATATCATATATACACCATCATCATTGATGACTTCCGGCGATCTGTTTCATCTTCTTGATACTTCCACCGTAATCAAGAACCATGAAGGTGAATGATTCCCCTTGCATGACATAGTCTATGACAGAGGATTTGCACTTGGCAACGATGTCTGTCATCCAGTAATTGAGCTGAGCGAGGCGTCTCAATGTTCATTAATCATGAACATATGTCGTTAAGTATGACTGCCACGTGCTCCCTCAATGTGTGTATTCTCTTCCATCTTGGTTGAGAAGACAATCAGTCAACGTACCGATAAACTTCATCAACCCAACTTTAGGGGTACCCCGAGTTTTAGCGACCATATCATATGTCCGCGATCCAATAACTCGTACCCACCGTTGGTTCTCTATGGCAGAGATCATAGCATACACTGGACTATGATGATATCATCCGCTCAAAATCCGATAATCCAAATTATCTTTTGCTAGCGGAATCTCCGGGCTTATCTCCTAGCGGGTATTGTATCACAAAGAGCTAACGGTTTAAACAAGGAGTATCCTCAAGCTAAAGTATAAAACTATGAAGTTTGGACCCTACCTTTTAAGTTTCTCAATCACAGGAATGCGCCTAATTTGAAAAGATGCTATCACAATGGTTAATATCTACAAAGGTTTGCAAAACAGACTCTGTTCATTATATTCTGAGTTCTAGTATTTTAGAAAATAACTATCCGAACTCCCACTCAAACGAACATCCCTCCTGGTCGTTTAAGCGATTACACGACCCCCATCCATTGCACCACCCCTCATCATCAGAGCCGGCGGCACAACTTCAAGAGTAGACAATTGTCCGCCACACCAATTTTGTGACTCGTGCTCGACCTTTCGGTCTCCCGGCCATATTTCTGAATATGCTAGGCTCGCCACCAAAAACCTCCACGCTGACGCTTGTGCAACATGGCTTACACCCACTGTATGCGAACGATGAGATGTCTGACACCCGATCGTCACGGCCTGCCTCATAACGTAGAACTTTCTTGGTGGTGCGCGTTGGAGGGAGAACACTAGTGGTATTTTGAAGGGATCATCTTATATAGCTACCGCCGTGTAACTAATGTATACTATACACACAATCACACAATATAAGATGCACACAAAACATCAAATGTAATGCAATGTGATATAGTCCATCGCGCCATGGTCTTCTTGGCGCCCGCAGTTTATAAACAATTTAATAAACCTACCTTGACCATATCACATAGCCCCTGCAAAATAAAGTTAGACGCTTCTACTTTATCTTTTGCATATTTTACGTGGCTTGGGGCTGTCGTAAATAGAACCGCTTCATACCTACGAACCTTATGACCACAACAACGATCCAATAATTGCATGTTTAAGCATCCCTTTCGGGCCCTCCATTGAAAATGCAAAGCCAACTAAAGAGAGAGAAACAGGCACCCGCCAGCCACAGATACGGTACAAGCCGTATGTCAGTAGTGGAACCAGTCTCGCGTAAGCGTACGCGTAAAGTCGGTCCGGGCCGCTTCATCAACTCGATGTCGCTGGAATCACAAGTGGACGCTAGAGGGTAGCAAATAACAGGAACGGTGCCCCCGTGCAGAACACGGGTTCTAACAGCGTACAGCTATATCTACGATAGATCGGCTCTGATACCACTGAAGGGGATCGTGTGCAGAAAACAAACAAAAATTCCTATCAACGATATCCTTAAACTAGCCAAGATCTACACTATGCAGATATAGGCGGAGATCGGAATACATACCCTCGTACACCGAATAGCGGGGATTACGCTCCCGCACAAGCGTTGACGACGAAGACGACGTAGCCGACCTCTAGGTCGCGGAGAACTCGGTGCGACGAAGACGACGAAGATGACCCCGAGGTCAGGTGAAGGAAGTAGGCCTCCGAGTACCGCTAGCGCAGCACCTCGCAGGGCGTCACACACATACGGTGGAGACGACGGCCTCCGAAGCTCCAGTCCAGGACGAGCAGCAGAAGACTTGGACCGGAACACCAGCAGCGCGGCAGCGGGCTATGGTGGAAGAGATCCCCCCTTCCTCAGCTCAGCGCGGCTCCAACTTGGGAACCACGAGATCGAGAGAGAAATCGGGAATTAATTGGTGAATTAAAAGGCCAGGGGTGCCCCTTCTTATATAGGCTCCCAGGGGGAGCCAACCTTGCCAGCCAGGCAATGTGGGACTATCCCACATGCCTGGTTCGGCCAAGGCTGGTGCGCCGGCCCTAGGTGGGCCCCATTTGGCCCACCTAGGCCGGCCAAGCCTCCCCCACAAAATTCCCTTGAGGGTTTTCCCCCCCATGGGCCTTCTTTCGACCAGAAGGCCCATTTAGGGAAATCAGCCTAAATAAATTCGAAAATAAATATATAAAATCATATTTGCATATTAATTACACTAATTAATATCAAACATCATATATATAATTTTTCCTAGCTCCGAAAACTCTTTCGGCGCTGCCCGATCTCCATCGGACCCCTCCCGGGACATTCCCGGTGATCTCTTTCCTTTCCGGTTGTCTTATCGAAACCCCTTAAGTGTGTTACCCTAGCGGTTCGATATAATAACAGGTACGATCAAGACTCCTCTATGATCAACGACTAACTCGTAGGCCTGGACCCCATGAATTAATCCCTGTGATATAACGAATGACTTTCATCTATCAAACCTGGACGTCTAGTCTTAAACCCTTTGTCATGGCGATACTTAGCGTGTCCGAGCATCATTCTCAGATATCTCCATACCTAGTATGATCTCGTTACCGACATCGCTATCTTCTACTCGTCTATGATATTATGTCAGCTGGTGACCTAGTCACATGTTTGCAAACTCATTTGACATAATCTCACCGAGTGGGCCCTAGAGTATCTATCCGGCTATGCGGACTGACAAATCCCGATGTTGACCACTCGTCTCAACTACCCCCTTCCGATACCCAAAAGTATCACCGTTATTGTCATACTATATAAGATACGACGTTTGGTGCGATCAAAGTATCTTCCAGGGATAACAATAAGAGTTGATCTCACGGTCTTAAGGCATAACGACTATGTCCTATAAATACTGGGTATGTCCATCACATCGTTACACCTAATGATATGAATCCCATTACCGACCGGTGCCATGCCCTATGATCAGAAAACCTCGATCATCAATCGCGTAACGAAACTAGTCTTAGTAGAGGCTACTAGGGACCTGGTTGTTTATCTACCACACCTGTATTAATGTTTTCGCTTAATACATTTATAGCATGGTGTAAAACATATAATGAACGATTGGGATATTGCCAATAAACTATGTTTATTAAGTGCCTCTAGGGCATAATCCCTTCAGTCTGTACTATGTTAAATTAGTTGTCAATCACTGTACTATGTTAACTTAGAGTGCAATGTGTGCTAGTTTGAACTATGTTGTTGGTACTTCCAATTTGTCCAACTGTGTGTCAGAGAAATCAGTGTACTATGTCAAGTTAAAACGTATCTCCAATGTTGTTGTTTGTGTGGCCAATTTGTGCTACTAGTATGTACCCTCAATTACCATTTTTATTTTGGTACCAATATTGTGTCGAGTTAGGTCATAAAAAAGTCGTCGAGACCCCCCGAGAGGTCGACAATTTTTTCTTAGTTCTCATGGAGTCATAAAAAAGTCGTCGAGACCCCCCGAGAGGCCTCGACGACTTTTTCTTAGTTCTCATGGAGTCATAAAAAAGTCGTCGAGACCCCCCGAGAGGCCTCGACGACTTTTTCTTAGTTCTCATGGAGTCATAAAAAAGTCGTCGAGACCCCCCGAGAGGCCTCGACAACTTTTTCTTAGCTCTCATGGAGTCATAAAAAAGTCGTCGAGACCCCCCGAGAGGCCTCGACGACTTTTTCTTAGTTCTCATGGAGTCATAAAAAAGTCGTCGAGACCCCCCGTGAGGCCTCGACAACTTTTTCTTAGTTCTCATAGAGTCATAAAAAAGTCGTCGAGACCCCCCGAGAAGACTCGACGACTTTTTCTTAGTTCTCATGGAGTCATAAAAAAGTCGTCGAGACCCCCCGAGAAGCCTCGATGACTTTTTCTGAGTTCCCATGGAGTCATAAAAAAGTCGTCGAGACCCCCGAGAGGCCTCGACGACATTTTCTTAGTTCTCATGGAGTCATAAAAAAGTCGTCGAGACCCCCCGAGAGGCCTCGACGACTTTTTCTTAGTTCTCAGAGAGTCATAAAAAGGTCGTCGAGACCCCCCGAGAGGCCTCGACGACTTTTTCTGAGTTCTCATGGAGTCATAAAAAAGTCGTCGAGACCCCCCGAGAGGCCTCGACGACTTTTTCTTAGTTCTCATGGAGTCATAAAAAAGTCGTCGAGACCCCCCGAGAGACCTCGGCGACTTTTTCTTAGTTCTCATGGAGTCATAAAAAAGTCGTCGAGACTCCCCGAGAGGCCTCGACGACTTTTTCTTAGTTCTCATGGAGTCATAAAAAAGTCGTCGAGACCCCCCGAGAGGCCTCGACGACTTTTTCTTAGTTCTCATGGAGTCATAAAAAAGTCGTCGAGACCCCCCGAGAGGCCTCGACGACTTTTTCTTAGTTCTCATGGAGTCATAAAAAAGTCGTCGAGACCCCCCGAGAGGCCTCGACAACTTTTTCTGAGTTCTCAGAGAGTCATAAAAAGGTCATCGAGACCCCCCGAGAGGCCTCGACGACTTTTTCTGAGTTCTCAGAGAGTCATAAAAAGGTCGTCGAGACCCCCCGAGAGGCCTCGACGACTTTTTCTGAGTTCTCAGAGAGTCATAAAAAGGTCATAAAAGACCATCACAAAGCACAAATTTAACATCATAGCTCAAATTCTAGCATAGTTCTCCCATCAAAGCACAAATTTAACATCATAGCTCAAATTCTAGCATAATCCTCCCATCAAAGCACAAATTTAACATCATAGCTCAAATTCTAGCATTATTCTCCCATCAAAGCACAAATTTAACATCATAGCTCAAATTCTAGCATAATTCTCGCATCAAAGCACAAATTCAACATCATAGCTCAAATTCTAGCATAATTCACCATCACATAGTCTCACAGAATTCAGCATCACATAGTCTTACATATCATAGTCTCACATCATAGTCTTACACATTATAGACTCACACATTGTCAAACTTGGCCAAAACATAGTCTTACACATCATAGTCTCACACATTATCATCATAGCACAAATGCATCACTTCTTGTAGGCAGAATGCTTCCCTGCACTGAAGTACCCTAGCATCCTGGAGGTGTATTTGGGCTTCCTTTTTCCTAACTGCCTGGTGCCATCTGATGATTCAGTAGCTCTAGGGGCCTAGAAGGGAGCAGGACCAGCACTTGGAGTAGGAGCAGTAGGTTGCCTTGGGGTAGGAGCAGTGAAAGCAGGTCTTGGGGTAGCAGCAACAACAGATGGCCTTGGAGCATCAGGTGGCCTTGGAACAGCAGGTGCCCTTGGAGTTGGAGCAGCAGGTGCACTAGGGCCAGGTTGTCCAGTTGTGGTGCCAGAAGTAGAAGAACACTCACTATAGTTGGCTCTGTTTGCCTGAAATGAGAAACATGGGATTAATATGAACATGAATATAGATTATAGCTGATGGATGAGAAAAGGTGGGACAACTTCATACCTTGTGCTGGGCTCTTCTGATCTGAAGTTCCGCAGTAAGTGTTTTGGTGCATGAAGTGTACATGTGGCCTACTAGCTTACAATTGCTGCAAGTAATGCTAGCCATCCTTGATGAATATCTAGGGGCAGGTGGCTCAAATTGTCCTCTCCTTCTTTTAGTCTGTTTTTCCCCCACTTTGTCTTTGAAAACTGGTGGCTCTATGTCTGGAGTATCAGTCCTTGTCCAATCATCAGGTCTAGGCATAGGGTAGATGGTGTTCTCAAATGCCCTTTTGTACATAGGCTTCTTGAAGAACTCATGGGCATAGTCCTCTGGATGTTGTTGCATCTTCATGATGACAGCCACTGCATGGTTACAGGGTATACCTGTCACTTCCCACTTTCTGCATCCACAAGTTCTCTTTCTTAAGTCAACAGCAACAACCCTTCCGCTCCTGCTTGTGACTTTCCAAAGACCCACTTCACAGTTCTTCACACTGCAATCTCTGGACCATTTCTTGGACTCCTCCAACTTCTCAGAGTAAAAAGGTGTAATCTCCCATCTACAGTTCTCCACCTTCTCCCTGGTGCCACTGTACTTGACCATCAGTTTATTCCTTATGCCTTAAATCATTGTCCTAATTGGTCTGCCCCTCACATCCAATATCATCTTGTTGAAAACCTCACTGATATTGTTTACAACAAGGTCAGTCTTGAAGTTTGTATCAAACAAATGCCTAGCCCAAGACTCATTTGGAATCTGCACAAGCCATTTGTATGCTTCCTCACAGTCAGCCTTCAGAGCTTCCATTGCTAGATCAAACTCATTCTTGGTATATGAGTATCTTGCTTTATCCATTAACTTCTTTAACTCAGGGCCTCTGAAGCCAGCTCTCTGGAAATTGGCATAAATATGCCTAAGACAATACCTAGAAGGAGAATTGGGGTACACATTTGCAATAGCCTTCAACAATCCCTGCACAATTGAGTAAACTACATTAGTGCAACTTCATGTCAGATAGAATTACAGTAAGTAATATGTCCAGTTGTAGACAAATATTACCTTTTGCCTGTCAGAAATTATAGTGTAAGGGCCCCATTGACGAGACTCTCCAATGCAGTACTTAAGCTAGGTTAAAAACCAGCTCCAACTAGCAGTGTCTTCATGGTCAACAACAGCAAAAGCAATAGGGAAAATGTTGTTGTTCCCATCTCTCCCAATAGCAGCAAGTATCTGTTGTCCAGTTGTGAGCTTGATGAAACATCCATCAACCCCTGTCAGTGAAACAATTAATTACATGAGTAAGAATACATTAAGACAGACAAATAGCCCATTAAGAATACATTAAGACAGACAAAATCCTACTAATGTCTGTCAGAGAATGAACAAATGTACTATATACCTATGAATGGCCTGCAACCATTAAGAAAACCCTCCTTTGATGCATTAAGACAGACAAATAGCCCATGGAATCTTGGGGTTGGGCTTGGATGCTCAATCAACTGCTTGGTGGTCACTATGCACCTGCTGCCTGGATTAGTATCTAGAATAGCATGTAAATAATCCCTAATCCTTCTGTATTGTGCCCTCTGATCACCAATAACAGTGTCAAAAGCCTTCTTCCTTGCCCTATAAGCTTTGCTTCTTGGCACTTCCACTCCAAAGGTTTGCTTCACATTGTCAATGAGAGTGTCAACATTTGTGTTTGGATCAGTTATAACCGCTTGCATTGACTGAGCAGTTAACCAGTTAATTGTAACTCTTGTATTTTCATTAAGAGGTTAACCAGTTAATCCTTTTGTACTGTGCCCTTTGATCACCAATGACAGTGTCAAAAGCCTTCTTCCTTGCCCTGTAAGCTTTGCTTCTTGGCACTTCCACTCCAAAGGTTTGCTTCACATTGTCAATGAGAGTGTCAACATTTGTGTTTGGATCAGTTATAACTGCTTGCATTGACTGAGCAGTTAACCAGTTAATTGTAACTCTTGTCTTTTCATTAAGAGGTTGACAGAAATGCCTTGGCAAGAATTTCCTAATGCAAAAGGTTTTCTCATTTGCAATCAGAGAAGCAATGAGGTAAAATGGGCATCCTAGCTCCCTTCCCTTGTCAGTACATTTAACAATGATCCTTGTTGGCTCATTTCTATGATACTTGAATTCTCTCAACTAGGCAATGTGGTAATTCCCGAGGGCAGTTCTGAATTTAGTTATATCTTTGAAGCGGAGCTGCTAACAGAACGGCTTACTAGCATCTGCCCTACCAGGATCATACCACACCCTCTTCTTCTGCTTCTTGAACTTACTTCTCAACCCACTTGGTAGTAAATGTGCTAGCTGTGCACCATCATCATCACTGGAGTCAAGAGAGTCAGAGCTATGAGCCTCATAACTAGATGGCATGAAGTCAGGCATGTAATCATGGTGTGCTTCATGGTGTCTCCTACTAGTTAGCCCTGGATTCTTTACTACTATCTTGTTCTGAAAGTAATTAGGTTCAGGCAATTACTCACAATCTGAATCTGATTGACTATCTTCCTCAGGTACAAAAAACTCTTCAACATCTGTGTCTCCCTCATAATGAAGCAGTGGATCCTCTGTTTGCTTTTTATGCATTGTCAATCTCTCCAATATTTGGACTTCTTCAACAGAGGGTGCTTTCTCCTTTTTCTTTCTCTTCAACTCCTTCACTAACTCCAATTTTGCGTGTACCATTCTGTTGTGTTCTTCAGGTCTGTATTGCCCATCATAATGGCTTAACTCATCATCTTCAGATAAAACCTCAACATGAACAGGAAAAGCTTTGCTTGGTGCTGTTTTGGCTTCAGACTGGTTGCAGCTCTACTGGGTGCCAACATACATCACATCTGAATAATCCACTGCCACAGGAATTAAAACTTCATCCTCTTATATGTGATTCACACCTTGATTGTCTACTACAAAGAATACATCCTCACACAAGGGTGTCACTTGTTCTTCAGCAACATTAAGCCCTAATGGCCAGGTGGCACTCTTTTTAAGCACTGTGATGTTCAATATCTTTTCAGACTCATAAATAGCCAACATCTCCTCTACCTTTGCCATGTTGTCCAGAACTTCCATGCCCTGCTGGCCTATACCCTTTTCTTTCACATAATACATAATATCCCTAATTCCATACCCATGAGCTTCAGTGAGTGCTAGCAGATTCAGTACTGTTATATCTGATTTGGTGAGTGTTCTTTCCAAATTATCGAGTCCAGGGAAATGAAACCTAATTTCCCATATTTCATCATCAAGACTACAAATTAAAGAGAGAGCAATTCAGTACTATGTTTCAGTACGAGCTACAAGTTAGTTTCAGAGTTAAGAACTAGGTTTCAGTTAAGAACTAGGTTTCAGTACGAGCACAATACAATATCTATGACCCAGAGCTATAACTTGGTTTCAGAGATCGAATCACTTACTATACACCGCCGAACGCCAAAGTAAACCGGTGGCTCGTCGCCGCCGGCGACGAGATCACGGCTTGCGCGGGCGCTGTCGCCTCCCTCCACCGCAGAGAATGCCCCCCCCCCCCCAAGGGGAAGCAACTTCGGTGGCCCCTGACGACGAGTCGGAGTCCACATCCACAGCACGGTCTCCTCCGTCGGAGCCTCGTGGGCCTGGACTGGGGTCGCCGCCGCCGGGAGCCGCCATGGAGAGAGATAGAGAGACAGTCGCGGGAGACAGTCGCGACCTAGAGATCCAGAAAAACGGGCACCTTATCCCTTTAGACATGCCTGACAGGTTGTCCCAAAATTCCTCCGTTAACGGGCGTTAACGAGCGACGCCGGGGTCAACCTGACGAGTGGGCCCGCTTCGTCAGACACGCTGTCAATTCGCGTTCAGCCAGCGATTTGGGTTTTTTGCGAAAACTTCGAAAAAATATGTTAGTTCTGTGAGATTCAAAATGAAAGTGGTAGTTTTCCATGATAGACATCTCAAATGTGGTAGTTTTACGCTATCAACTCGGTTATCAACAAGCAATCCCATCTATAAGTGCAGAAAATATATAATTCTTAGCACATAGAAATGCAGGTAAGAAAAGGCAATTAGGAACAAAGGAATTCTATACAGGAATCTTACAGTAAAATTTTCTATGATGTTGTTTAAAACAAGAAAAATGATGTTTGAGAGTCGATGTAGCTACAGCTGATATGTTGCCTCACGTGCGCCACATCACACGCGCTTTCTAAATAACTACGCTTCCTCCTCTGCGCCGGCAGCCGCTGCTCCTCCGCGTTGCGCCCCGCTTGTACTGCTTCTCCCCGCGACTGTCGCCGCCCGGGCCGCTCCTCCTCACGGCCGTCGCCGCCCCGCCGTTCCTCCTCACGACCGCCGCTGCCCCGCCGCTGCTCCAGCAAGTCCAGCATGATTCCTACCGCCCCTAGCTCCGCCACCCACTGCCTTGCTCCGCCCCGTGTCGAGTCCAGCCAGCCATGGCTGTACGCCTCGAGCTCTGCCACCCCGCGCCGATTCCAGCGTGCCCCTCCTACCACCATTGTTGTGCCACCTCAAGCTCCGCCGAATTCGCTCCTCCACGCCTACGACGATTTGGAGAAGACAACGCCTCCCAGATGGATTGGTCGGGGTTCACCCGATCTCGCGCCGATGGACCTCCAGCGTGGCGGATTCGTGTCTGGTGAGCTCGCAACGGCCATGGCGGTGCATTTTTTGGGATTTTTTGAATGTTTCATGCGGTGTGCTTTTTTGCTACACGAGTGTACTTTTTTTGTGTGAGTACGGGCAAAGTGCTACACAGATATGTTTTTATGATGTTTTGCTACAAGTAAATAAGGATTTACCACATAATTTTTTGGGTTTTGCTACATGATATTGGTAAAAGTGCTACACCGATCGTAACTTTTATAGTTTGAGATGTTTTTGCTACACGTAGTGCTACATAAGACCCAAAAAATGTTGTATTTGACTTTTTTTTGCTACATAGATCGAACGCAACATTTTCTGATTTTTTTTTGCTACATGATGTTACATACACATAGACAAAGTGCTACGTGTGAACCGTTTTTGCTACATAGATCGAACGCGCGGGACCGATCCACTTAAACAGATCCGAGGGTGCGGAAGAAGGCTGTAGCAAAGTCTTGCTACCACCGACTGTCGGCTAGCACTTGCCAAAACAAACATTTTAATCTTCCTATGTCTATATTTTTTGTGTTTTTACTGCATGACATCCAAACGACACTCTGGAAAATTTCCTGTGGTTTTGGTTCCTACAGGAATTCAGGAAACATGACCACTCAATTCCTATATTCCTATGTTTTTACTTCATGTGTTCCAAACGGGGCCTAAAATTGGAAGAAAGTCCGGTAGAGGTTTAGGCCCTGTCTGGAGACACCTCAAAGTATTATAATCATTTTCTAGAAATATTACTGAAGCATCAAATAATTTGAGGTGTTTGGCTTTAGGTAAAATTGTAGTTTTATATACTTCAACATCTAGTAAAACTACATTATTCTTGAAGTATATAAAAAAGAGGGTTGTAAGTTGTAACTCTTTTCTCGATATTTAAGTATTGCTTCGTTAGGCATAATAATAATAAAATTGTAGTTTTCCTATACTTTGGTTTTTAAATACTTCACTGCCAAACTAAGATTTAATTTTATTCTCAACCCTATTTAACCAATTATTATTACAGGACCGTGCTAAAAAGATTGTTAAACTTCAAAATATGCTTTTTGTGAGCATAGATAGATGAATAAGCCATGCATGCATGCATCCACGTAGATTGTTAAACTAAAAAATGCTTTATCCCTTAAACTGTGAATCAAAATTTAGATATGTTTTACGGTTGGCTTCACACGACGAGATCTTTAAAACGAGATTTGTTTGGTTAACTTTTTTTCGACCCTTTTTACCAGATTATACTCGCTTATTCATTTGGTACCGTGTTAAAATCAAATGGCGGTCAGGTTCTTCAACTTCTCTACTCACCAAGGTAACTCGTTGGTGACGTTAATTCCAAATTTTACGTGTTTAGAGTGATCAAATCCTTACTATTTGTACGTGTAGATCATGGCTATGATATGAAACATGTAAAAAAAGTCTAGTAACTATGGAGGTATTGTTAAATACTAATATGCAACTACAATATTATAACCAAACAATTGATGATGAAAACAAAATCGTTAAAACATAAGATGGGATCTTGTTGTTTGAAAGTATTCATGGAGACGAAGTTAGCGAGGTGAAGACGGGTCATCAATTAAATTATCGATTTAAGAGATAATGTATTGTAATCTTTTTTTTATTGTCAAAAGATTCCTCGTTCCGTGGCTGAAAGGACGGCGATATCGCCTAGTGAGAGAGGGGGGTGAGTAGGAATATAAACTTTTTTGGTTAACCTTGACAAATACGGAATAAGACTAGTGTTTACTTTATCAAGCGCACAACCTAAATATGTTAGGTTCAACTAAGTGCACCAACAACTTATGTTTAGCAATACAAGTGTAGTGTACCTGCACTTTAAATAAGGCAGATACATGTGTATAGTGCAAATCTCTGGATCGATTCATTTGCACACACAGTTTACGATGTAATATCACAACAAAGCGTCAATTTTATTACATCGATGATCCAGAATTACAAAATAATTGATACAAGTTGCATAGCATAAAGCTAGCATTGAAAAAGTACACAGCGGAAATACAGTAGCAGTGGGTCTCTATCCCTTTCATGCTGCCACAGGCGAAAACATGTTGGTTATAGACTCGAAACCTATAAACGAACCTCACTCGTCATCTGAACCATCTGCAATAAGAAAAATATTGCAACAACGTGGGTCAGATTCCATTAAAAATGGAGTCTGGCAAGTGACACTATGGTGGACACTTAATGGAATAACTCTATAGCCTATATGCATATTTGGCTGGTGGAGTTCAAGACTATTTTGCATAAAGCCAATTTTTTCTATCTCTTTGGAAAACACTTTCTTCAAAATTAAGACAAGTATGGCATGAAAACCATAAATCTCATCTTCCCTTGTTCACCCATCAAGTTTTATTTCTGAAGTTGGAATGATGGAATCCTCCGTTGACGTCCGTGATCAGCTGCTCAATTTGTCCGTACCGGGGACACGGCTAAGTACTTAGTTTTACACTCTGCAGAGGTTGTGCACGTTCACCTTTAGACTCAATTAGCCCGAGAATCTTATACACGCGGAGTGTATTAAGGAAAGGAGAGAATTGAGACAAGAACTTTCAGAAGAAGAATGCAACCATACTAGCAAGACCCGTTCCACCTATCATCCCCCTACATCTGCTTGTCAAGCTGACAGGTTGCACCCTCACAACTTAATTATTCTAGACAGAGCCCATTGTCAAAAGGCTGCACGGAAGCAATCGTCACTCGGAGTTCTTCAGATTCCTCGGTTCCTGGGAGGCCATTCACAAGTGTACATACTCCAGGAACCATAGACATGGACCTGAGTAGCCACTCAACATAAACCATACAACCACTTACCACCCAGGTGTTTCATTAATTTAGTGGATGTACTCTCAGGTGAAAATCACCATACTCACGGCACTAAGTAGAATAGACATTCATCCTAGGCGACGACAACCATGAGCACAGCCCTGAGTAGTCACTTAATATTTTGTAAAACTTTTCATCAATTGCATAGCATCAATATTTCTGCTAAGTATGATATAGGAACCTAGACACAGGAGTAAGGGAATTCTACACAGGTTTAGCATAGCAATACTATCCTACACATGCATATAAAAATACACTAAGTAATGCATATAGAAATAATAGGAAGTTTATGAGGTGTGCCACTTGCCTTTGAATGTTGTCGTTGTTCACAAACTCTTTTCAACAACGAACGTTTGCTCTCCGTTTAATCTAAACAATAACAGCAAACAACAATACAACAATCAACAAACAACAATCATCAAACATACATGCTCATATCTAATGAACAAACAAGTTTTGTGAAACTTCTAAGGAAAACATGTCATGCCATGAAAATCTTTTAAGTTAATGCAAAGCAAAAATGTGTGTCAAAATGACTAAGGACTAATGTCATAAGTTGAATAAAATATTTTGTTTTATATCATCTTGAGTAAGCCCTCTAATGGCTTTGTCTTGATGTGTAGAAATATTTAGAGAAGATACTAAGTCATTTCTTCAAGATGATCAACAATTATTATCAACTCTTTGTAAATTGGATATTCACTATAGTGAGAGAGACAAACACCCGGCCAGCCACTTAAGTTGTGGGACAGGTCTCATGTACGTGGACATGTAAGGTTTGTCTCCAGGCCGCTTCATCTCACTATGCCGCTAGGATCCAACAACTTCAAGATGATAACATCATGATCAAAATTTGTTTAAGTCAAATGTGAAAGACAAGATTAGAAAAGAGGGAAAAGATTGAAAGAAAGATGTAGTTGTCCTCCAGGCTTCATCTCCAGACTTGTAACTTTCTTCTGGATGATGTCTTGATTGAGCTCTTGATAGTCTGGATGAATCTTCAGACTTGATGAATCTTGTATCACCTAGGTTGGTCTTGGATTTAACTTAGTCTTCATGAAGTCTCAGATAAGAAGGAAGAAAAGAGAGAGAGCAAGAAAGACTTAGAGAATAGAGGAGGTTGGTCTTTTTGAACTTCTTCTTGCTTTTCTTCTAAGTGCTTCTACCCCTTGAAGATACTTCTGAAGTCTTGTTTTGGCTAAGTCCTTCAATGGCCTTCTAGCTCCATCTTGAAAATTACATAGTGTCTAAGTGTAGCACTTTACTAAAATGCTAAGTTGAAAATACATCTAACTTAGAGAAAATAATGAAGGGAAGTTTTCCTATGGGAAATATATCTACATGTGAAAAATAAGTTATGCATGCAATGCACTTTTTAAATCCTAAGAATTATCATACAAAATTTGTGATATTTATAAAGTATGCATTTGGCTATAAATGCAATCTAATTAATTTCTATTTTTGGAAAATATAATAAAAGGAATAATTATAATATTAAAGTTTTCTAAAATTAAATTTTTATAGCAAAATTTTGTAATTAGTGTTAATAGACAGGGGGCATTTAATTAAATTTATAGCAATTTGATTTAATCAAAAATAATATTTCTATTAATTGTTATGAGGAAAAATACTCAAACTATTCAAATTAACTATATAACTATGAATTCATTCAAATATTACTCAAAAATATTTCATAGTAGTGTCATCACATTACAAATATTCCAAAGTCTCTAAAACAATTTTATTTACAATTTTTGAAGTTACAGATTTAAAGTTAGGGCAAAATACTCAAATTCACCATTTGAAATTTGAATATTTTAAACTAAGTCAAATTTGAATTTTGGCAGATACAAAATAATCTACATGTCAAGGGCTTTCCAAATATATAAAAATATTTGAATTTGGATAAACAGAGAAAAAGATATGATAGTTTGAATAGACAGGGGCTTTTCTGCAAACTTGTCATTTTTAATTTAATTAGAAAACGAAATTCCACGCTGGCGCTGACTGTGCGCTGACTGTGTTGCTGACGCGGCAGCTGACGTGGATAAGTCATTGGATCTGGATCGTCAGATCTAGATCTGACGGTCCAGATCAGATCGTACCGGTTGGGTTTTAAAATCTAATCTCGTGCGTTGATTCCAGATCGGACGGCTCTAGGAGAGGGTGCTCACCGGGCGGCGCAGATGGTCGCCGGAGATGGAGCGTACGGTGGCGCTAGGCGCGGGCGAGGATGCTCCCGTCGTTGTCGTGCTTCCCTGGGCTTGTGGAGTTGACGGAGAGGTGCGCCGCGCCACGACGAAGAGGATGGAGACGGTCGTTGGTGGCGGGGTGCTCCGGTGCTCGCCCTATTCCTCACCGGAGTTGGGAAAGGCAGCGGTGGTCTTCAGCCGCGCACGAACAGCTCGGTACACAGAACCGAAGAAAACGGCGGCGATGGCGGCACGGCGGTGGCGATTTGCGGACAGCCTAGGGGCGCTCGGGCTAGGGTTCTTCGGGAAAGAGGTGGCGGAGGCGCTGGGGGTTTTATAGGGCAGGAGGAGGGAACCACATCGCGCTAATCTCGCCGGATTTGGGAGAGGGAATCGGGGGCGGAAATCTCGGCCGGAGGAAGAAGAAGGTGACGTCAGCATGACGTCATCATTTTGTTTTTCTTTTCTGATTTTTTTCTTTTAATTCATATCTTTTGATTTAATTATCCAATTGATGTCAAACAAATTTCTAAGAATTTGTAAAATTATTATCTTTGTGTTAAACCATTTGTGGAAATGTTTTGAACATTTTTGAAAAATAATATTTTGAAATATTGATTAAATACAAATTTGACACTTAAAGTCAAATTTGAAATTATATTTTAATTAAATCTTCTTTTGGCTAAATAAATTTTGTAAAATACCCACATTCCAATATGTTTGAAATTAAGTTATATTTAAACTCATATTCCAATAAAATAAATTTTAGCTTTATTAGATTATTTTAAATATCATATTACAAGTTTTTGTAATAAAAAGAGAAAATGTAATGTAATCATTTTTAATTCAAATTATTTTGTGCACCATTATATTTTATATTAATATATATCATTTGAACATTTTATAAACAATTTTGGAAAAGATTTTAAATTTAATTTATTTTTTATATAGAATATATATTTATGAAAATCATTTTATGTTTTAAAAATAAATAGAATTCATTTTAAGTTAAGGATGTTTAATTTCAACACTAAGTTTGAACTTAGTTGTAAGAATGAAAAACTATTTGACAAATAGATCATGTTTTAAAGTCTTTTGTAGTTGGTTTTCTTATGTATTTTAATATTTTATTTTAATCAAAACAAAAAGTTTTAAATTTTAGTGATTTTCAACATTATAAAATGTTGGGATGTTACAACAAGTAACAAGGTGATAGCAAGATATAGAAACTTCAACAATTTTACTTGAAGATAACTCAACCTCAACTTTTGTATGTAGTCTGGTATGAAGTATCTGCCAATAAGGTTCCACACTAGAGTTCTGGCGTGACAAAAGGTAGCCACTCCTGCATGAAAATCCCGTCAACAAAAAGTACGAAACTGCGCTGCCATTTCAAAAAGATGACTAAGATTACTTTTTCCAATAGAACTATAGGCCAGGCATTTGCCCAGGAGGAACTAAGCACCGAAATTGCCCAGGAGGAAAGTGCCTACTGCTATACAAGAGAATTTGTAACATAAATGGCAAGTATTGCAAAGCTGTGTTGGTTGGCAATCTATCAGGACACGTCCGGGAATAGCATAGCCAGCGCTGACGAGACATGTAAGATTAGTAAGAAAAAAATTGACAAGTTAACTAGGCTTAGGATTATCACCAAACACTTGCTTTATCGGTTGATTAAATATTTAAATGATTAGTCTACTCCACTCCAGGGAGAAAAGCAAGTCATGATCTCGCGTTAATTAATTTGTTTAAACGAGAAAAATCAAATCTCTCGAAGATAGTAGGGCAAACGTGTAGATAATTGCAGTTCTTGCTTACCAGAGTCATGGCAGCCAAAGTAGAGGCATTCATCCATTCCATTATCTTATAACGTGTTCCTGAATTAAGGTACCAAGGGAAATACTGAAACACTGTGATACATACAGCATACTGAAATGGTATGGGCAACACCAGTGATTCGAGGAGCTCAAGGCAGCAGCATTGAGATTGTACAAAGTAAGCAGGGGGCATAATTAACTGAACCGGGCATATGAACGTTATGTTCATCAGATTCCACCAAAGATAGTGCTGAAAAGACATCAGTAAACATGAAATCGAAGCAATATCGAAAATATTTTTAGCAGGAAATATATCCAATGGGATAAACCAAACCACAGAAACCAAACAATAGAGACAGATGTTTTAAAAACAGATTGCTAACTTGCCATTGATCATAACAGATTAGTAACATCAGAGGCTTACATCACAGCACAACATGGCCACCATAGCACAACCCAGCGAAGATTTCAAAGAACATCGCCAAGTCATCAGGTTAGCAATCCATTACTACACATCAGGGAATGACACAGTGCTAACAGTACATGGCATTTAGAATACAACAAGACATGACATGACGTGGAGGAAATTGAGTTTGATGAATTGTTACTGAAGATTTTGCTTAGAAATTGCTTTTTCAGTGGATTGGTGTTTGCATAGATTCAGTAAGAAGACAGCGTGTAACAGAAGCCCGAGCAGCTTCATGTTACATAGATTCAGTACATCAATTCCAAACAGTGTTGAAAAGTACAGTGAGAAATCTATCCACTAAGATAAAGCAAACCAAAGGCACAGATGTTTGATAATTTTTCGTTGGTGATGATAAACAAGATGGTACCATCAGAGAGTGCATCCCACCATAACACAGCCAACACAGCACAAGCGACGGAATCTTCCTTCCAACAGACAACAGGCTAACACGTCTTTACACCTGCAGACAATCAGACACTAGTAAACCAAACCATACGCATAGCAACCTGAATTGGTTTGGCTGGTCTTGACGAATTATCACTGAATCATTGCTTCCCGTTCCCTTCTCTTGCTTTCCAGTTCGTGTCTGGATCAAGTGACCTGAACAACACCCTGAAGTAGATCTGGGAAAACGTCAGTAAGAAAAGTGTCCTCCTACCAACAAGAGCACGAGCAGCTACGTGTTACATAGATTCAGTGAATCAATTCCATCAAACAGTGTAGAGATGTTCAGTGAGTAGTCTATCCACATTCAGACAAACAGAACGATCACGAGAGGCACAATAAATTTTCAACATCAGATTGATATTTTCCCATTGATGATGATAAGAAGATGGTACCATCACAGACTACATAACACCATAACACAGCCGACACATCACGAACAGGCAACAGACTACAAGAAACTAACAGATCTCTACACCTGCAGAACAGATCGGACACTAGCAGTAAAGCAGTACTGGAAGCTTATGCCCTCTCGCCCCTGATGCGTCGCGCGAGCTGGATATCCTTGGGCATGATGGTGACACGCTTGGCGTGGATGGCGCAGAGGTTGGTGTCCTCGAAGAGTCCGACGAGGTAGGCCTCGGCGGCCTCCTGCAGCGCGGAGACGGCGGAGCTCTGGAAGCGGAGGTCGGTCTTGAAGTCCTGCGCGATCTCCCTGACGAGGCGCTGGAAGGGCAGCTTGCGGATGAGCAGCTCGGTGCTCTTCTGGTACTTGCGGATCTCGCGGAGCGCGACGGTGCCGGGGCGGAAGCGGTGGGGCTTCTTGACGCCGCCGGTGGCCGGGGCGGACTTGCGCGCCGCCTTGGTGGCCAGCTGCTTGCGGGGCGCCTTGCCGCCGGTGGACTTGCGGGCCGTCTGCTTGGTGCGCGCCATGGGGAGCGGAGGAAGGGAGGGTGCTGGGGTATGAGATTGGTGGAGGTTGGGAGATTTGGGATGAGGAAGAAGGGTGGGGAGCGGGGTGCTTTTATGGTGAGGAGGCGGCCAGGCGGGTGGGCGCGAAATTTTGGATCTGTTTGGCGGGCCGAGTTTTGGGAGGGGAGGGTGGGTTTTGGGCGGTCGGATTCGCGAGGAGTGGACGGCGCGGATTTCATTTCAGCTGAGGCACGCGGATCGTGGGGAGGGATCCGTGGAGTGGTGGTTCCTGCGTTCTGATTGGATGGTTGCGTGCCGTGGTGGCTGCGTGGACCTCGTCAGTCGTGACTACCTTGCTACAGCTGAAAGATGACATGTATCACCTCATTGCACTCGATTCATCTCTCAGTCCTCATTGGTTCATCAACCAATTTGTTTTTGGTCTGCAAGATGACATGTGTTGTGCAGTCAAGTATCACAAGGGCTGCTTCTCTGACTCGTATTCAGAATGAGGAAGCAGAACACCACCGACCCACCGGCCTAGAGGGTGACAACCAGCCTCTACTAAGCATCCCGCTATCCAAACTCTTGTCATCCCTAATGCACCTGCTATTAAGCAAGGTTGGCCTCATCGAGAGGGAAATGATTACTTCAACAGAGAGAGCCAATTTTTTGTGATTTCAGAAGCGCCAATAACCTCTGCTTTTTAAGTGTGGTGACAAGTACTCTAAGGAGCACCGGCGCAAGTGTTCATGTCAATTGTTGCCTGTTGAGGTGGGTGGATTTGGTGACGTTCTCTCCAGTTTCGTGTTTAGTGCCTTTCTCTCGCAAGTGTCAACGTCGTGACTGTAAATGAGTCTTTCTCCATAAGATTAAATCAGATGGCACGTCGGCACGCTACAAAGATCAATGGGTGGTTTGTGGCTTTTCACAACAAGCTGGTGTTGACTATGGTCGAACATTTAGTCCCGTGATGAAACCCGCTATAGTTCGACTTGTCCTCGGCATGGCCACGTCACATTCCTGGCCAATTCACCCATTGGGCGTGAAAAATGCTTTTCTCCACGATGAGCTTGCCGAGACAGTGCATTGAAAAAAGCCCTCTGAATTTGTGGATTCTTGTCATCCCACTCATGTTTGCCGCCTTAGGAAATTCATATATGGCCTTAAACAGGCTCCACGTACTTGGTTCCTTTGATTCGCCACTTTCTTACACACTTAGGTTTTGTGTCCTCTAAATGTTACTAATCCCTTATCATTCTTCGAACCACCCATATCACCTGCTATCTAGTCTTATATGTTGATGATATCATCCTTACTGCCAACACCACGCCTACCCTCCACCACATTATCGACTACCTTCATTGAGAATTCGCCATTACTGACCTAGGTGACATTCATCATTCGTTGGGGGTTAATGTGAATCGTACACCTCATCGTCTCTTCCTATCTCAACAGAAATATGCACTTGAAATTCTTGAACAAGCAAACATGATCACTTGCAATCCTATCTCTACCTGGTGGACACCAAATCCAAATTGTCCGGTCACGATGGACAACCTGTATTCAACCCTTCCCAATATCGGAGTCTTACAAGTGTCTGCAATACCTTACGCTCACCAGACCGGATTTGTCCTATTTCGTATGGAAGGTCTGTTTAGTCATGCATGACCCCGCAAAGTCTCACCTTCAGCTTGTCAAGTTTCAGAGGTGTTCCAACATTTATTATTTGCTTCACAATAAAGGGCAAGCGAGATACCACTTTACCATGGTGTATTATGATAATCGCAACTTTGATGATGATTACAATTTCATATTATTAGCTTTTAGTTCTTTCGTGTTCTTTTCATGAGCTATCATGTTTGTTGTTTTATAGCATTTGCCATCCACTTGTTATAAAACCTGATCATAGCATAGACCTATGCACATCTTATGAAGCAAACACGTTTGTCAAAAAAATCTACCTTTTCAAACACTTTTGATGTTGTTTTATCTTTAATTTGCAGAATTTTGATGAAACTAACACAGACTGGCAACCTACTGTACAGCTTAAAAAAAAACTAACACAGACTGGCGCAATTTTCAGCAGACTACGTGTATGTCTCGTTTTTACGCAGAAATAAAAGTTCAAGATAAAATTCCAGAAAAATAGAAAATGAAGTGTTGGGTGAAAAGAGCCACGGAGCCAGAATGGCACCAGAGTAATGAAGATCCATGAAGATCGACATCTAATCAGTCATATCACACTTTATTTCAGTACTCTCTCATTATTTGAACTCTTGCTCTATGAGTGCTCGCTAATAAAGTCAAATTTGTGCAGTTTGTAGGTGTACTGACACGACATCGCTGTGGTACTGCTGTTCTAGTGTCAGTTCTTAGGTTCCGGATAGCCAAAACCGGCCTTTGATAACAACCAGTAATCCCAGTGATATAACCTTAGCTATGAAGTCCCAAAGTCTTTCAGCGTAAACACTACCCTGTAGTTCAGCACAATTCATCTACTCCCTCCGATCCTAATTAATGGTCGCAGGCTGTACACCCATTTCTATATGTTTAGTTCATTTCCCACGTCCATTAAAACGGGTCAGAGGGAGTAGTTTATTATGCACATATCCAGTTTTAGGCATTTCATCCAGTTTATTATGCACATATCCAGATTTAGGCATTTCATCCAGTTTATTCTACAATCTGTATTTGCTCTTTTGGAAAGGAACAAGTCCATGACGTTACTTTACTTGCTCAATAGCCATCGCAGCGTCATAAAGATTTCCATGTAACGAATCTATCTGCAAGTCCTCGATCGCTAGTAACTTTTGACTCCATGGTTCCTTTTTCTATGATTCTATCTGGTTGTTTCATCACTTCTTTTCTTCTTCTTGCAATTTGCTCTTGTATAAAGTCTAATTAATTTTCATCTTGCTTTGACTTCCAGTGTTTATGCAAGTAACCGCACCCCGCAATGGTGGCATACATGTTTGCAGGATGTATTCTCATAAAGGAATCACCAAGTAGATAGACGGCCATAGAGAGATAAGAACATCAGCGCATTGAACAGAACTTATCAGCAACATGCGTACACTAACCACCAAGTAACTTAACCATCATGAGATTGTATTATTTACATAAGACTATAGCACACTGTACATAGTTTCAGACTTTCGTCCATTATTGTTCCATTTACATCAAAGCAGTGCCAAGAGGGCATCAAAATACATAGGATGGTCATATTTACAGAAAGCCCATCAAGCCAACAGATGTTTGCATATACTTTTAGGTCAGTTACTTGTGCCTACCAAGCTGACCTGGAGACGAAATACCTCATGAACAGCACCACGGTTAAGAATGACTAGAATTTTTGCCCCCTCATCACTGGTGAGCCCACTCAATGAAATTTTGTGTGACTGGTATTCATCAGGCAAGCGGAAACCATAGAACCACCTGCCAAGCTTGAGCAAGCTCACACACACTTTCCTTTCTGCTACCTGGCAAGCTTGGAGTGCTTTATCCACTTCATTTGGCTGGAAAAATAATTGTGTCTCAAAACAATATTTCATGAGCATATCGAACCAAGTTAGATTACTTCAGTAAGAAAAGAACACATTATCGTCTCAAAAGTATACACTTTCTGACTTTCATGTTGACACCTCACTATACGAAGAAACAAGGTATAGTATTTCAAGAAGACAGATGAGAAATTACTCACTTCGCAGCAACATTATAATCAAGTGGTGTATATCTCTTGGGGCATTGAGAGCAACCATAAGAACATCAAGAATGCATAACTCACCAGTATATGCAAACATGCAATGGAGTAGTGCAATCCAATCAGATTAATTATTGCACTGCGGTTTCTTGAAAGCAAGAAAAACTGGACATTAACAAAGCCTATATCCTTCATTAATGCCAAGTCGGACATAGCTTTAAGATAATATTCAGCTTCAAGCGACCCGTTTTGTGAGCTGCTCTCCACAAATTCAACCACACTAGAGATAGCCACAGCAGTTCTTCCGTGCTGATTTATGTAGAGAGCTTTCCATCCCTACAGTACAAGTTACACCAAAATGTAAGGTTAATCAGTTCTGCTTTGGGCAGTAATAGAGCAGGTGAGTATAAGATGCAAAATACAATGGTGAAAGGATGCAATAGTTATTTAACTCTGGTGTTGGGTTCATTTTAAACAATGCGAGAAAATGTCACATCAAGACAAGTCAAGATCTCAGAATACGATTAGTACCATTAAGGTTCTGCGCCTTTGAAGAACAGTACATTCCGAAAACGATCTGAAACTGACAATCTAACCCTAGACTGAGCTAGAATCAAAATTTGAAGTCATTATCACAGTTGATCTACTAATTAATGATATCATCAAAACAAGATTTGAGCGGTTAATTAGTATGAATAAAAATGATACGCCTAAAATGAACCGTGAATAGTAATTTAATTAAGTATCGTAAAAAGGTATTAAGGCCGTGTAGAGGATTCACAAGAACATGAACAGGTTGTATTGCTTCCATTTGTATATAGACGGCAATAAGTGTTCCTGTTTCGGTGTACAAAGACACATCTTTATGTTTCACTTCACTATGAATAATGAAACTGCTGCTCCTTGGGTAAAACAAAAAGACCGAGGGGGAAGGTTTCACCCTGGATTGTCATTAAGGTAGAAGTTTGACTAGAACTCGTGACCTGGTGCTCGGCGCTTCAGCCAAACGACCATCTGGCCGCGAAATAGTTCACAACTGTATGTCAGGAAATAAAACTGTGCGCAGATGGAAACAACCCAATCACAACTGGTCTGGTGTTGCGGTGTCTGTGGTGGCGATGGTCGTGCAGTGGCGCTCCGGTAGCACTTCTTCCTCCTTTTAGTCAACCTAGCTCTCTCGGTTCCCCGGTGTTCTCGGGTGAACTCTCTTCACCCCCCGACGGTGTGGCACCTTCGATCCTAGGCGAGGGACATGGGGTCCCTTCCGGCGGGAAAGACGGTGGGCTTTGAGGTTAGACATGGCTTGGTGAAGACGATGTCGTCTTGCTCCTTGGTGCCTTCTCCTTGACCCACGGTACCTTGGTTCACAATGTTGGTCTGTGGCATTGGAGGCTCAAGTTGTAATTCTGTTGTCTATCTTTTGTTTACTTGAGCCTCTAGTTGCCTGTAAGCTGTTTGTTCAGCATGTTGCCTGCTGTTGGCTTTATGAATTTAAAGTTGGGCTGTTTGAGCCATTTATCTTAAAGAAAACTTTCTGAAGATCAACATTGACGCTGCCTACTATGACAATCTGGAGATGGTTGTTGGGGCTTCCTTTTTAGAAAAATGGCGAGAGGGCCAGCGTTAAATTAATAACGCCCCGAACGGCGATAAGGATACAAAGTGCTGAACCTAGCTTACATTAATGAACTGCACGCACACACACACAAGATACAGGATAACCAAGGAAACTCCGGCGAGGCGGATGCCACCTAAGAACTACTCTGACGAAGCTGAGAACTAGCTGGGCGGGCAAAGTTGTTGGGCCGAAGCTCGCCCTCGAGATCATACCGGCACACCGACACACGATGCACACCGTCAACAGGGCAAAGTCGTCGGGCCAAAGCTCACCCTAGAGCCAAGGCCGGCGCACCAACACACACTGCACACTTTCGTGACCCTCCCAACGTCAACGGAGAGGGCCACCAGGCGAGCACCATCTCACTGAGGCACACCAAGGAGGTCCAAACAGAGGAACACCGGGAGTGCAGATCAAGATACAAGCTTTGTCGTAGGTAGCACGTCGAAGAAACCTCCACCACCCATCCTCCGGAGAGCTACCCACCGCAAGCTCGAAGGCGGCGTCTTCAAAAGAGCATGACGCAGAGCACCGCCACCGCCCGATCCGAGAATCTTTTGCATCAGGGATTTCGTGTGGTAATGTGCATGGTTCAGGCATGAGGAAACTCATTCATATGGCAGATGCTCTACAACTGGAGGTTGAAGCTTGTGTTCAGGCCCTCCCTCTTGCTTCCCATATGGGCCTGGAAGAGTTATGGTGGAAACTGATGCAATGTCTATGAAGCAGGCCCTTCCATCGATTGATTTTGATCTAGCACGGCATGTCAGTGAAGCCAAGCACCTTCTGCTGACAAGCTTTATTGATTATAAAACTGAGTTCTGTTTCTGGGAATGCAATTGCACCGCACAAACTCTCGCTAAACGGGCATGTTTATGGAACCGGGGCTTATGTGTTATGTCCTGACTCGGTTCCAGGTTGTGTAACCAGCGGTTTGGTTGTCAGCAGCCAGTTAGTGAAACATGTGTGGTTTCTCTCAAACAAATTAAAGATATATTTTTAGTAAGAAACTCTGTCCTACTAAGATATTGCGGCAAAACAATTCTTAATCGACGTAAGCGACTGAAATTAACCTCACATCAGTTTCTTCACAAATCTAACATCACACATCGACTTGCTAGCACAGCAAACAAAACTGCAGAGCCTGAAAGCCCTGAATAAGGAGGATACTAGTAGTAGAACTTGAGCATAAAAAATGAGTGGAAACAGTTCCAAGTATCCAAATCATATCAAAATTTCTTAATTATTGCACACCTTAAATCGAGGATACGCGCCAAACAAAGGAGTAAATCCAAGCATAAATTAGTCTGCTTAAATCCAAGCAGATGCGTACTAGTTACGCACCTGCAGTTGCATGCGTGAAGGCCCTGCCCCTCCTCCTCCGGCCGCCGCGGTGGCCGGCCAGCGGCGGCGGAAGAGGCCCTCCCATACGAAGTTGGCGTCGCAGGCGCGGCGCCAGGAGCGCGAGCATCCGCCGAGGGCGCACACGTCCGCCTCCTGTTCACGGTCCGAGGAGCCAGCCCAGTCAACGACGAGCGAACCAGAAATTAGAAAAGTACTTGTAGGTAGGAGATCGGAGGCGTAGCAGGCGCGCACCTGGAGGCGGCACGCGACGGCGATGGCTATATCGTCGGGGAGGTCGGCCCACCTTCCCTCCGGCGCCGGCGATGGCGATAGCGACGGCGACGGCGAGAGCTCCATTTCTCTGTTCCCCACTCTGCTCTGATACGTAACCGCTCGTGTCGGGGGAGGAGCGGTAGTAGGATTTGGGATCCTTTGCGGTCCACGTCAGGGCCACGTGGCAGAAGAACGTGGATTGCACGAGTGCCCGGGAGAGAAAATCCAAAACAATAATCACGTGACGAAAATTAAGCAAAAAATAAACTTTTTTAAAACAAATTTCGAAATTAACCCTTTTTCACAGCGCTTGCACATCCGGAGTTACACTTGGAAGTATAACTCCCTCCATGACAACGTTAGCGTTGGCCAGCGTTACACGGTGGGAGTGAGAACTTCGGTTAGGCCTTGTTTACTCGCCAGGTTTTTCCCGGGTCGGAAGGAAAATTCCCGACCCACCCAGAAATCCCCAAATATCCCTTGGAGGCCGTTTACTTCCAGTGCTTTATCGATTTTAACCCCGGCCCAACCCGGAAGATACCCCTCACAGCCCAACACATCTCCTCAATACTCACACGCGAGCCTCTCCCCGCGTTTTGTTGGGGAAGCGGCGTATCCAGGAAAAGGAAGCCATGGCGTAGAAGAAACACGGCGGCGACGACGACGGCTCGTAGAGGAAAAACAGCGGCGGTCCCTCTCGCCGCCTCCGCCGCCCGCCCATGCCCTCCGACTCGCCGCCGCCGCTGCCATGGGGGACCTCGCCTCCACCTGGCCGCCGCCATGGTTGACCTCACCTCCCCATGGCACCATGGGGGACCTCGCCTCCACCTGGCCGCCGCCATGGGGGACCTCGCCTCCACCTGCAAGGTCCCAACCCTAACCCATCGTCGCTTACCTGCAACTCCTCCACCGCAGTTCGTCTGATCTTCTTCCTCCTCCTCTTGTTGTTGTTGAGGACAATACCTTGCCATCCGAGAAATAGAAGTAAACATTGGCAAATTGGGGAAAGTGAGGGAACTGAGGGGAAATCTGGGGATTGGGTGAAAGAGGGGGATTCACCAAATCCCCTTCAATCCCCAAACTTCCCATCCCCAATTATACCTTAGTGGTAAACAAGGCCTTATGGGGTGCTAGGCCTTCAAGCATAATTCCGCCCTCCTTATTTTTGTACAAGAAGGTGCTCCCCCTCCTTCTCCTTATTTTTGTCCAATAGAATTTTCCAAATTGGTGGCATTGGTGTAAATATTGAAAACCCTAAAATTTAAATATGAGGGAAAGTGTTTTTTTATATTAGTCAACGAGTGTTTGATCGTAGTCCAAGCTATGCCTAGGTTGTAGAAAGAGTGAGGATTGAATTGAATTGGATGGATCGAGATGATATAGTTTTTTTTTGGAGGGAAGACATAATGTCGAATTCAGACCGCACTCTCGTTAGAAGACCATGCTTCTCAACTCTAAGTTATGTTGGAGTATGTACAAGGAGATGGTGGCGGATCTCAAGACAAGGCTCTCGCGAGTTATTTGCCACCAAGACACATGAAGTTAGGAGACCGGTTCAAAACGAGCCATCTCATGAGCATGAAGTGTACTAACCAACATTGGGTCCACCTCCCATGACTCAACTTGAATTTAGCCAACCTACATTTACCCAACCATCAAGCCCGATTCAATATGACCAATTTGAAGAGTCAGAGGAGGAGAGTGATGAGCTGGAGAATGATCTTCGTAACAATGATATTGGTGATGTGGATAGAAATATTGCGCATAAGGACAAGGACCATGACATCCCTTATAGTCGATGCTATGCATCGGACTCGGATGGTGATGATCCCGAGGAAGATGTTGATGAGGATGGGTTCACGAGTAAAAAAGGCGAAGTATTTAAGAATATGGTGAGTCGGGATCCTCGGATGCCATTGTTCTGTGATCTTAATCTTGCTGATAAACATGTGGTTGATGGTGCCACGAGTATATTGCTTGGACCAAGGCCAACCTAAAAAAATGATAGTGATCCAAAAAAATATGGAATTGGTGAGGGGGTGAAGTTTGAAAACTTGTTGAAATTGAAGACATGGGTCAAGGAGTACGCTATAAAGCACTACCGATCGTACAAAGTGGTTCACTCAAATGCCAAGAAGCATTACACGCTTAAGTCTGAGGACATGGATAATGGGTGTCCATGGGTTATGCGTGCAAGACCATCGTAAGAGCATCTCTAGCAGAGCCCTCAAACCGTTATAACTCCGACGACTTCACGGGCCCAGCCTTTTTTTGGCCCATAGCAGAGCCCGTGAACACGATAAGGGCGCCCGTCGAGGCGGCGCGTCCATCCTTATTTATGTCGGGCTCGGGCACAATTCTAGGTCATAATCCTTATCCACCCGCACCGTCGACGAGCAATCCGCGCCGCCGCCCTTTCAACTCCGACGAGCAATACGCGCCGCCGTAGGCCGCTTCCGCCGCCCAATTGCCCCCAAGCGCCAACCCTCCACCCCGCCGCACCGCCGCGACCCCTTCGACGGGGATTTCTCCAACAAACGGCACGCGCAGGCGGTGTCCTCCGATGGCGGTCGGAAGCGGGGGGCGCGCGCCTACATCAACTGGGGCCGCGAGGTCCCGCCGGCCTACTTCCGGCGCGAAGTCGAGGAGTTCTACCTCGCACGCGTCGAGTATGAGGCCCGCTTCCGCCGGACGAGTCAGGACAGGGCTGGAAGGTCAACCGGCAGCGCCGGCACCTCTACCGCGCTAGCGGCGCTGCCTCCGACGGAGGAGTACGACGCCGCGGCGTTCTACTCCGCCGTTGTGGCGGAGGAGTTCGTCCCCGAGGACGCACTTGACGCCATCACGGCGCAAGTGATGCTCCGTTCAGTGCGGGAGGCGAAGGAGAAGGCGTCGCAGGCTGCCCGCAAGGAGATCGACCAGATCCTCCTCCGACAAGGACTCGAGGCAGACGCCGTCGCCACCGAGAAGAGCGCCTACTGGAAGGCGTACGCCGAGGAGGTCATCGACCTCGTCTCTGACGAGGAGTGAAGATCGTCGGTCTCCACCACGTCGTCGCCGCATCTGAGGCTCCGGTGAACCAAATTTTGGCAGTAAGGTTAGGCGGCGACCTTCTAATCTAGTTTAGCTTTTGGATTAGTGTAGAACAATGTATAATTATGTATGGATCAGTGAAGAACAGTTCTCTGTGATGAATCGGGGAAGAACTCTAGTTTGTTTCCGTTAAAATCAAAATATATCCAGTTATGTTTAAGGTTTCTGTTATGTGTTGCTCGTTCTTCTGAGTAGAATTCTCGAAAAAGTTGAACCTTAAAATTTATTTGATTTTGTGAGTTTAAGGACGCTGCTAGAGATGTTCTAAGGGGTCTCTCAATGAATTCTAAAATAATGTGCAGCTCCGACGACCAAGGAGCTATTCATACATGCATAACTCTGATAACCTATCTCAGCTGGTTGGTTCCTTGTGGTGAAACTAACCCACTCAGGTTCATGTCCTAGACTTGACATGGGTGCTCACATTTTTCTGGATTTTCCAGAATTTATTCGGCGCTATGCTTTTAGTGGTAAGTGACGTGCCCGTCAACAGCGAGACGCCTATGGTAATTTCGTCAACCTCAAGATCTGCCGGACCAGTCTCTCGGAGGTGCTCATAGGGGTAGGGTTTACGTGCGTACGTTCATAATGGTGTCTGTACATGTAAGTGACGTGCCCGTCAACAGCGAGACGCCTGTGATAACTTCGTCAACTTCAAGATCTGTCAGACCAGTCTCTCGAAGGTGCTCATAGAGGTAGCGTTTACGTGATAAACGATGTATGTTGTGATCGTCTGGATCTGTACTGGGTTTCCCAAAGAAAAATCAGACTCCATTATAAACTGTGATATCACAATTCCAGCGCTATAATTTGCGACATAGCTCCACGCTTCGCGGCGTTATGATGCTCGAATTAAAACACGCGAGAGAGAGAGAGTAGTTGTGGTTGGTCTGGTTCAAAATTAATTTGAAAAAACGTTATTTTTTGCTTAATTTTTGGCACGTGGTTATTTTTGTCAATTTTCACTGCCCGGGATTCTCTGTGGCCGACCTGTCTCGGGTCACACCTCAATTAATTTCTGACGGAGACGGAGCACCAGCACGCCACCGGCATAATCAAATTAGATTATACTCGTTGTAGAACGTGGCGTGTTATCGTAATCCGACTGGTTTAAGTTTCCGCAGACATTAATCTATTTCGTTTCGCTTGCCCTGCACTTCTCCAACTCGAATATTATTTCGTCGCGAGTCCGGCTCGACGCGCCCGGAGAGCACCCCCGCTAATCATTGATTGATCGATTTCCCTTCGCTCGATCGAGCCGGCTGCGTCCACCGGCGGCCGGCGACGCGCCAGCGCCGGATCTAGTGCGGCGATTTCGCTCCGCTTCGGCGGGCTGTCTGGTTCTCGTGCGGCGCGTTTTTCTGGTGGGGGATGGAGCGGCGGCGGCGGTGGCTGCAGGCGGCGATCCTAATGTGCTTGCTGCTGCTTTGCTCCGGGAGAGGTACGCACGGCTACTCTTTTCTCGCCTTGGACTCCCTAATTTCTGGCCGCAGTTGCCGATTAGCGATTGCCTCGCGTTGGGGGCAATGTACTGGTGGTTATGTGTTTCGGAATCGATTAGCGACTTGGAAGATCATCATTACTCACTAGCTGTTGCTTGTCGCCTTGTCGGTTCTGTCTCTAGTTTGATTCACCGATTGCCGAGAGCATTCTTGTATGTATCCTCATCTTTGGTTCTGCTCTTCATTTTTCCAGAACTTAAGGACAAACAAGACCCGCCGATATATAACCCCACTCTTGCCAAGACGCTTGCGGAGTATACGTCAGCGGTAATAAGTTTGTATCCCTTCGTCCTCCTCTTCGGATTTGCGTACGAAGTGCATAACTGAGATGTCTAGTGTAATGTCGAGCAGTTAATGAATTTGAACCTGGTGGTGTCTGTCTGCAGGTCTATACTAGTGATCTGACGCAACTATTTACCTGGACTTGTGAAAAATGCAGCGACTTGACCAAGGTATCCTTCCTCATCACTAGCGCATCCTTTTAAGAAAGGACAGGGAGATGGTTTTGTTCGCTGTCAGTTCATATGTAGCTTTGTGTGGATGAGTGACTAAATTTCTTTTGGTGATGCAGGGGTTTGAGATGATAGAGCTGATTATTGATGTGCAAAATTGCTTGGAGGTCACTCCCTCTTTCCATGATCTTTCGTTTAACGTTTTATAATGTGCTCTTCATTTGCATTGACGATCTTGATGGTATCGATGAACCAGGCATATGTCGGTTTCGCAAGTGACATGAATGCTGTTGTAGTTGCATTCAGAGGCACTCAAGAGACCAGGTACTTCTTCTATATCTTATTCCTTATTAGTGATTACTTATAAAGCCTTCTTTTGAAGATATTATTCAACACCAGATTTTTTTGTAAATTCGATGATTTCTATGATGTGAGGTATCCTAAATCGATTTCTGAAATATAGTCAATCAGATAAATTTGACATAGCCTATATCGTAAATTCGATATCTGAAGTCTTTCCCATCAGATAAATTTGAAATAATCTAAATCTTCTTATTTCTTATGTAAGTAATGTTGCTCCTCCATTTTCTCAGCATCCAGAATTGGATAGAGGACTTGTTTTGGAAACAACTTGATTTCGACTATCCAGGCATGACTGAAGCAAAGGTTAGCATGGCCGAAGTATTTATGATGAAAATGCCAGTTTTCTTGCACATTATTACTGTTGGTGATCTATCTGCTTATAGGTGCACAGTGGGTTTTATTCTGCATATCATAACACAACATTGCGTGAGGGAGTCATCAATGGCATCCAGAAGACCATGGAAGCATATGGCAATATTCCAATCATGGTCACGGGCCATTCCATGGGAGGTGCCATGGCTTCGTTCTGTGCCCTGGATCTTATTGTGAGTACTAATATTTGGTGAACAACATGTGATGTCAGTTTCTTTTGCGTTTAGAATTCATCCTCCTGCTAATTCTACTACAATCTGTACTGAATGGAATAGGGTGCATTGGTTGGGGATCCCAGTCTTCTTCTGTTCTTAGTTGATTGATTCTTTAATGTGTCTAGAATGCATTGAATGGAAGTTCTACAATAGTCAAAACTTAATACATAATTCACTACACAATTCTCAGACTGGACTCTCTTTACATTTGACTAATATTTTGTTGGCAGTCCCAGCTAAGATCAGGAACCTCTGTTTATAGTCTAATTTGAAGAAGAAAAGCATTTTTTTGTCTTTCTAAACAATTCCGGGTGTATGCTTCAGATGTAGGTACCATGGTAACTTATGTTTTTGTGTTCTTATAGGTCAACTAAAGAAGAAACGCATTTCTTTGTCTTTCCTAAACAATTCATGGTGTATGCTTCTGATGTACTAGGTACCATGGTAACTTATGTTTGTGTGTTCTTATAGGTCAACTATGGGTTAAAGGACGTGACACTACTGACATTTGGGCAACCTCGGATTGGTAACGCTGTGTTTGCTTCCCACTTCAAGAAATATTTGCCAAACGCAATTCGAGTCACCAATGAACACGATATTGTGCCGCATTTACCCCCGTACTACCACTACTTTCCACAGAAAACGTACCATCATTTCCCGAGAGAGGTATGTGTTGTCCTATTTCACTGCCACCTTTTTCTAACTGCTAAAACTCTAGTCTTACACCTGATTTTATGTTTTTTTGAGAGATGTGGTAAAAATTACCCCTCATTTTAACCGTCTCTTGACTATTTTCCGGTGCATTTCACATATATTTTCAGGTATGGGTACATAATGTCGGACTCAGTAGCCTAGTATATCCGATCGAGCAAATCTGCGACGATTCTGGTGAAGACCCTACTTGCAGCAGGTCCCTGTCGCTCTCACATATTAACGTTCTGTCATGTTTTTTTTTACCAGCTGATGAACATTGATCTTCTATCCAGGTCTGTGAGCGGTAACAGTGTGCAAGACCATCTCAATTATCTTGGCATCAGCATGCACGGTGAGTCGCGGGGATCGTGCAGAATCGTTAAGGATGACCATGTGCTCAGGTACAGAATTGGCAGTGCAGATGGTACTATCATCTTATCGAAGCAGCCTGGTTTATCAGTTAACCAGCAACTCAGTGCACAGTGAACAGACAGTGAACAGGCTCAGGATGGCACGAAATTCTTGTGATTGTTCCTTTCAGCCACAATATGCTCATTGGCAATCCAAGGATTATCACATGTACATATTACACACGTGCTCGTGGCTGGCTTAAATTATTCTAGCTGAGCGTGTATTTCTGAAATGTACATACATGATTACTGTATATATCTTCATTTGTTGAAACATATCCTAGCTGAGCGTGTATTTCTGAAATGTACATACATGATTTCTATATATATCTTCATTTGTTGAAACATGAAGGGTGCTTCTCATTATGGGCAGCATACCAGGTGCAAATGGTCTATTTGGTGAAATTAACAATTCAGTTTGTGGTATCTACCTTGTTTAAGATGATAAGCTTGCATATGCAATGGTGAACGGCAGTTGACCACCTAGAGGGGGGGGGGGGGGTGAATAGGTGGTGACCAATTTTTATGTCTTTTTCAGTTTTAGGCTAGCGGAAAGTAAATTGTCTAGATGTGCAACTAGGTGACACAAGTGACAAACTACAAGGAAGCTAAACAAGTACAGAAAATAAAGATGTGGTAAAGGAGGATGGAACGAAACAACCGTAGGAACTCGAAGACCAATATTTTATCCTGAATTCCACCACATAGGTGTACGTCTCGTTGGAAAGGTGTGAGCTACCACAAAGGTTTGCTCAACGCCACAAAGGCCTCACCCTATTCTCCTGTGAATTCGACCACAAAGGTGCGAATCCGCACTTCCACTAAGGACTCCTTTAAGGGCGGAGAAGGTCCCGTACAAATTCGTGAGGCACACACCCACAACTGAATTGGGGGCTCTCACAACGACCACAACAGGTCACTTCCACAAAGGAATCCACAAAGGATCAAAATACACAAGGTTGAACCTAGCTATCCACAAAGGAACCCTAGATTCGTTGCCCCTCAAGAAATAGAGGGGGAAAGTCAAATCGCTTCGGTGGAGATGTAGATCGGTGGCTTCTCCCTCAGATCCCCAAGTATCAATGGATTTGAGTGGCTAGATTGAGAGATCCGGGAGAAACGAGCTTCATCACCAATGGAGGAGAGAGAAAATCTGGAAGCTTAGAATGCTGGAGGTAGGTGGAGGGGTATTTATACCCCTCCCCAAAATCTGCCCGTTGCACAGCCGCCAGCCCGGAAATCTCCGGGTTGAGGACCGGAGATCTCCGGACCCCGGAAATTTCCGGTGCAATTTCCGGCTGAGCAAGAAACTGGATCAGTACTGGTTGGGCTTCTTGACTTGGTCGAAAATCCTCTGTCACTCGGAGATCTCCGGACTGGGGCTCGGAAATCTCCGAGCGCCGGAAATCTCCGGGAGGATTTCCGGCTAAAATTGTTTTGGAGTCCGTACGCAATTTGAGTTCTGGACTTGGTCGAAATTCCTCTATCACTCGGAGATCTCCGGACTGGGCTCGGAAATCTCCGAGCGCCGGAAATCTCCGAGCGCCGGAAATCTCCGGGAGGATTTACGGCTCAGCTTGAGTTGGAGTCAGTACGCATTTCAATTCAGACTTAGTGAAAAATAAGGACGGCTCGGAAATCTCCGGTCTGTGGACCGGAAATCTCCGAGCCCCGGAAATCTCCTGACTGAAATCCTAAACAAATACCAAGTGTAGTTGAAATGACATTTAGGCAAACTAAGTGTTCCTCTTTATCAGTCAACCTGTAAAAGAGCCTGCATGCTTCATCACAAACATTAGAATACTTTTTGTGTTGTCATTAGTCACCAAAACCTGGGAGTACATAGAATGCACTTTCAATCTCCCCCTTTTTGGCGAATGATGATAACACAAAAAGAGTGGATTTGCAAAATATAGACGGAGCTCCCCCTAAGTGAGTGCACTATTTAAGAATGTCTTTGGAATACAAAGTGCACATTCCTTAGGATCAACACTCCCCCTAGATTTTACAAAGCACACACAAACACAATAGAAGCAACAAACTTAGATAAAGAGTTATTACAATAGAGAATTTAACAGTACTCATGTCTCACACACATGACGAACAAAAATAGTCACGAAATAAAAGAGCACTGAAGGAAGCAAAGCGAAAAGAAAGAAGTGCTCCTAGCCCATGCAAATCCCGAGAGTCCTAGAGATACTTCTCCCCCTTTGGCATCAAGATACCAAAAAGGGAGGAGGTTCCACTAACGTCCCATGACTCAAGAGTCGGAACCCGCGTCCTGATCATCTTCCTCCTCCTCCTCCGTGTCAGCATTCTCAAGATCGCTGTCCTCTGGCACAACATCATCCCAAACAAATGTGAGACCATCTGCATTCCAATCCTTGAAGGGAACCCGAGGCTTCAAAGGTTGCTTCGGAGCAGGCATCTTCATGTGAGCCATCATTGCTTCTTGGCGCTGCATAATGCGATGGTTCTGAGAGTAGATGGAGTAGTTCTCACTGTGAATGCAACAATTCATGTTCATGATTTTCTCAATTGCTCGAACTACCCAGGGGCGACTTTTCTTGGCAGCTTTCTTGATGTTGGGATTGGAGGGAACCCGAGATGGACCACCAAAAATGTCATCCTCATTGATCTCATGCATGGTGGCTTGTTGTTGAACCAAGTGAGCAGATTTCTGGACAAGCAGGGCTGGCTTGTGAGGCTGAGTGGCAAAAGCTGCATCAAAGTCATCACCGTCTTGCTCAGACAGCTTGTAGAGGCTCTTGATGAGCAATATTATATAAGGAGCATATGGAGGAACTTTCCTCTCAAAGACTGCTAGTGACATCTCCTGGAAAATAAAGTCCATGACATCCACCTTATAGACCTCCTGCTCAACTGCATACTCCCCAAGATAGGCATCATGAGCTTTGGCCATCAAGTTTACTAGAGCCCCGGCAATATTATCTGCATTGCCGGCAATGGGAGCAATGGTCCAACGGAACATGCGCAGCAGGATATCATAAGTGGGTAGGAGGCCATTCTGAGAGCCAATCCTCCCTCCAGGCTGGTATAGATCAGTCATGACGTGTTTGTTGTAGGACACGCCAGGACATGCATGCGGGCACCAGCTGCAGTAGAAAGACCACGGAAAGGACATCCAAGAATCTGAGCAAACTCTCTGAAAGAAGAAGTCAAGCGCTGCCTGCCAGACATCCAAGTCATCCCAATATCCTCTGAGGAGTCAAACACCACAGTAGAGAGACGCTGTAGTTGCACTCAGTTCTCATCAATGGCTCCAAACCCAAAAGTCCACAAACCTTCACAGCACCACCAAAATAATCGGCCTTCTTCATTAATTTGTCAAAGTCAATCCACTTCATGGGGCAGATTGGCTTGTCAATGGAGAACTTCTGATAGACTTCCCTGTAGATCCATGCCATGTCAGTGCAAAAGTAAGTGGGATCATCAGACTCCACATCATAGGAGAGGTCACTTCGCCACTTGCGAAAACTTCCTTTGTTGAAGTCTTCAAGACGGAGCTCGGTCTTCTTCTTCTTATTAGCACCAATAGGTTTCCTGAGGATGGCTGAGGTCTCAGTTTGTGAGTTGTCTTCACTGCAGGACCCACTGGGAGGGCGTGAGTGAACTGGTTTGCCTCTTCCGCGAGTAGCCATTTGCTTGAAGCGGCCACGAGGGTTGGAACCTGCAGGTACACAACAAAGAGTGGATGGAAAGCATATGGGGTAAGCACTCATGTCCAAGATTGAAAAAGGAACATACTAGAAAAGTTTTGACAAACACAGTTTCTGGACTTAGCTGTTTTGAATCTGAGCAGGCCGGAGATTTCCGGATTTGACTCGGAGATCTCCGGGGTCCGGAGATTTCCGAGTAAGGACCGGAAATTTTCGATCTGCACGAAATTTTGACAGATCTGAACAAAATCTATGGCTGAAAAACAGATCTGTGCATGTGGAAGGTAGAACATGCCTAGGGGAGAAATTCTACCAAAGGAACCAACCAACAACCTCCTAAATCTGCTAGGTTAAACGAAAACAAGTTTCGTCCTAGATTTTGTCAGACCCTGAATTCAAGCTACACAAACGAAACGTATCGGTTGGGCCACACAACCAAGAACATACTGGGGTTACCAATCCCAGGAAACAATCAGGCCATGCTCGGAATGGATCATCGCCGACAGCTCTTGGCGACCCCAACGTCACATACGTTTCCAGATTGTGCACGCAAGAACCCAAAAAGTCTTCCAACTCGTATACTTCAACCATACACACATGGTATACGAGTCGGATTTTTAACAAGTTGAAACCACAGAATAAACCTAAGACAGAAAGAGAGGAAATAATATCCAAAAGCTCTCACTGAGCAAAATATATCGAATGGCACCAAACAGAAGACACATGTCCCAACATTACATCATGCAGCGGAAGCAAACCGGTCTGTATACAGACAAGAAGCAAAGGGATCAAAGCCGAAACGGAAAAAGAAGGCCCATCCACGCGGTCCACCAGGAAGAAGCCCAGGGGAACTCTAACTACTCGTCGTAGATCTCGTCGTCGAACTCCACGTAGTATCCACCAACCTGGTCGTGCGAAGAATCCTCAACCGCAGAAAAACCACAGCCCGCGTACGGGTCAATACACCGAAGCGTATCGAACAAGCTTAAGCTAACAGGTTACAAAACTGTAAGACTCCCAAAATATGGGGGTTAAGTGTACTTAGCGGCAGCAGCACTAGCAACGTAAAGAGACACGCTACAACTTCCGTCTAATCAGAGAGGGATAAGAGAGCGCATAAGATAACCATCTACAACTAACACCAATCATAACCCATTCTCGGATTAACCCCCTCAACCAAATATGAGGAAGCAATTCGGGAATACTCACACATTGGACAAATTTTAGTTACCAGTTATTGTGAAAATAATTCTATATTACTAGTCAGGTTAATTAACAATGATTAGGTGTAAGTTGTCTATGATCTTGTTAGCCAGCATCATCACCAAGTCGTCCATAACCGTGGACACGGCTCATCGATAAGATTATACCCTGCAGGGGTGCACTACTGGACCCGTACTCGTTCGATCAACCCCAAAAGCAAAGCCAGAAGCTAGGGCATCTCAACACGGCAAATCTCTTCTCTACAACCCATCCAGTGAACCGCATGATTGTGTGCACGGCTAATCAGGTCCAGTGCCCGCGGGATCGACCTTCATAGCACTCTAAGAACGTGTCACCCTATATGAGAATCGACTACTCCATCATCATGAGATCGTTAGGTAACCATATGCATGCATCAAATGGAAAGCCCGAACTACTTGCGGCGCCCTGGATAAGAAACGGATTAGATCGAAGCCGCGGGGGGCTCCATAGGGCCTCCCACAAGCGGTTAGTGCGCTCAAAATTGGATCCGAGGACAAGAACTGAGTTCCTAGGTCGACACTTAGCAGAACAAAGCACCTCGCAAGGCCTTCCGCCGGTGCCTTATCTTTTAATTATAATACCCCAACAAAGATAGCATTTTATTAAAGTAGACAATCTATCATGCTAAGTATAAATGACATAGGACAAACAGACTCGCAGAACCAACGTTAAGCATGCACTACGACTCGCAAGGCTAACAGATAAACATACAACATGTGATGGGATGTGGGGATAAAGTTGTATGGGCTGCAGGATAAACATATGATGGGATCGCAATTCAAGAATCGTAACTAGGATAGCATAAATCAAAAGGCAAGGATGAAAATCAAACAATCGTGTAAATTGTTAGCAGAAGCTTGCCTGGCAGCTTGTGGCCCGGCACAAAAGCTGAAATCTCAAGGATGAAAGTATCGACAGCAGACGCGTCGTCGTCTACCCAGAGAAGAGCAAAACACAGACAATAGGAAACAATATCAATAAAAGGAAATGCGCAAACAATTGATGTTGCAATATGGTATGAGATGATTTGGTCATATTAATGCGGGGATGAAATCCCGGCAATTGATTATGGTACAAATTATTTGTGTAACCAACAAATTAAGTGTTGTTTAACATATATTGCATGGCAGTGTGATTTGATCAATTTAAATGGAGTATGCAATAATTAACTATTTGCCCAACACATTCCATATTTATTATTTAAGTGCAACATTATTTATCTACGCAATAGATTAAATGTTATTAGCATGGCAAGACATGGTATAAAAGATATGGGCAATTTAAATGGAATTAGGGCATTATATATTTTTTACCCCATATATTCCATATTTAATTATTTAAGTGCATTTGTTAAATTAAACTAAGCATTTAAAATAAATAATGCAAAATGACATAAGAATGTGATATTAATGTTTATTGCATTTTTCTGATATGAAAACATATAAAGTTTATTTTATTTGAAGTTGTAGAAATAAAGTTATGGCATTTTTAGTTACAGGGTTGTTTCTAAAAAAAAAACAGGGACCTATTCGTGATGGAAGAACCTTCTGAGAGGGCTAAAACGCTAAGCAGGAAGTGTAGGGGGCTCTGTGTAAAACTCCCAGCACATCTGTCCCTGACGTGCGGGACCCACTGTCAGCGAGCTAAAAGAGCTAAAAAGTGGTCTTTTAATCCTTCTGGCCGGGGTTCGAACCCAAGCCCACACGCGCGCTGGAGATAAAACGCTGCTAGCCACTAGGGCTAGGTGTAGTGTTAGTGATAGACTACGCGCTGATTGTGTTTTAACAGTAGAGGGCGCGGTTTGCTTAAATCTGACGAAACTGAAGATCCACAAGTGTTACTGACGGCTCTGAACATCTTCAGGGAGCAGTGCGCGGTGGCGGCGGAAAACGGCGCCGGCGGCGACCAACCGGGAGCGGAGCTGCGGCGTGTGTGGTTGTTCGAGGTGCGGGAGCGTGCCGGGGATCCGTTCCCGTGCTCGCCTGCGAAGGAGAGGCATTGGGGGGCTCGGGCCCGTGCTCGACGAGCTCGCTCGGGCGGTCGTGCTCGACGCCGGTGCTGGCAAGGCCGGGGAGCCGCGCTAGGTGCCCAATCGGAGGTGGGATAGGAGTGGAAACGACGGCGCTCACCGAGGGGGACTCGACGGCGAGCTGAGGTGGTCCGGAGGGCGACGGAGGGCCGTCGGTGAAGGAGGCGAGGCGGCGGAGCCGCGGCCGGCGTCGGTGAAGAGAGGAATAAGTGGTGCGTCCCGGGTCCTTCTCCTGGCTGTCACGGTCAAAGAAAGACGAGAGGCGTCTCCGGGGCTCCTCTGGTTGTCCTCGACAGCGCCGGAGCCGCGGAACGGCGAGCTCCTCTCGGTGCTCTTTGGGGGAAGAAGATCAGAGGGGAGATGGCGGCGCTGCGGGACTAGGTTTAGGGTTTCTTAGGCTAGCGGCGCTGAGGATAAGAAGGGAGGAGAGTGGGGCAGCAGGTGGGGGCGAGGAGGCAGTGGGCAGCGAGGTGGGGCGCGCCATGGCAGTGGCACGCTGGTCCTCGCTGTAAAGCGCAACGACCGTACAGAGGTGAGGTGAGGGAAGGAGGAAGATGGGCCGAGTTGGGTCGGGCTGGGCTGATTCGGCCCAGCTCGGCCAAACTTCTATTTTTTTGTACTGTTTCTTTTCTTTTTATTTCTCTTCTGGTTTTTGTTGTTAAAACAAAATGGGAAGAAAAATAAAGATGAAACCTCTTGACAAACTTTTATATTTATAAAAATAGTTAATTTAAAATTCTAAGTTTGAAAGTTTATAAAAACTTTGCAACACCATATTTGAAAAAAATAAATTTGAATTTGCTTTTGAATTTAATAGTGTGATTTAATTTAAAAGCAACAATTTAATTAATTGTGGTGACAAAAGAAAAGATACCATGCAGAACATTTTTATTACAACACAAACACAACCTTTTTGGAAAGTCTAAAGTTGGGATGTTACAACACTCCCCCCCTCAAAGGAATCACGCCCCGAGATTCTTCATGGAGCAACGAAGAGGTCGGGATACTCGGCACGGAGGTGGTCTTCACATTCCCACGTAGCTTCCTTGTCAGAATGATGAGACCATTGAACCTTGTAGAACTTGACAGTGTTGTTACGGGTGCGACGTTCAGCTTCATCAAGAATGCGAATCGGTTGTTCCACATAAGAGAGATCTTCTCGAAGTTCAATAGATCCATGATCAACTGCACGTCCTGGATCTTGGAAGCACTTCTTGAGTTGTGACACGTGGAAGACATCGTGCACTTTGGAGAGGTTTGGAGGAAGTTCTAGACGGTAAGCCAATTCACCACGCCTTGAAAGAACGTTGAAAGGCCCAACATAACGCGGAGCGAGTTTGCCTTTGATGCCAAAGCGTTGCGTGCCTCTCAGAGGAGTGACACGAAGGTAAGCTTGATCACCAGGTGCATAGACCATGTCCCTGTGCTTGCTATCATAATAGCTTTTCTGCCGAGACTGGGCAATCTTCAGATTGTCACGAATGATGCGAACCTTTTCTTCAGCCTCTTGGATAATGTCAGGGCCAAAGAATTGACGTTCACCAGCTTGAGACCAATTCAGAGGAGTTCTGCATTTGCGGCCATAGAGAGCTTCGAAGGGAGCCATGCCTAGACTTGCTTGGAAACTGTTGTTGTAGGAGAACTCAGCATACGGAAGGCAATCCTCCCATTTCATGCCAAAGGAGATAACACAAGCTCTGAGCATATCCTCCAGAATTTGATTCACTCTTTCCACCTGTCCACTTGTCTGTGGATGGTAAGCTGTGCTGAACAGAAGTTTGGTATCCAAGGCTTTCTGAAAGCTATCCCAAAATCGAGAAGTGAAGATACTTCCACGATCTGAGCTTATCGCCAAAGGAACACCATGTAAAGGAACCAGTCTTGTCATATAGAGTTCTGCCAACTGACTAGCTGATACTATCTCTTTGACTGGAAAGAAGTGAGCCACTTTGGAGAGACGATCAATGACAACAAAGATTGCATCGTTGCCTTTCTTGGACTTTGGAAACCCAGTAACGAAATCCATCTCGATCTTGTCCCATTTCCACTCAGGAATTTGTAGTGGTTGAAGAAGTCCAGGTGGTCTCTGATGAACTGCCTTGACACGACAACAAACATCACACTGAGAGACATAGCGAGCAATTTCACGCTTCATCCTGGTCCACCAATAGATTGACTTGAGATCCTGGTACATCTTTGTGCTACCAAGGTGGATAGAAAGCGGAGTATCATGACCCTCCTTGAGAATGATCTCTCTTAAGCTGTCAAGCTTGGGCACTACAATGCGTTCTTCAAACAGCAAGGTACCCTTGTCATCGAGAGAGAAACTCTTGTACTTATCCTTGCCAATGTTGTCTTTGATATTCTTGACACCAGAATCACGCAACTGTGCGGCACGGGTCTTATTCTCAAGTGTAGGAGTGGCAATCAAGTTTGCAAGATAACCAGAAGGAACGACTTGAAGATTGAGTTTCTTGAATTCTTCATGAAGAGGAGGTTGGATGTCCTCAACCATGAGGTTGTTGCAATAGGACTTGCGACTGAGAGCATCAGCCATTACATTAGCTTTGCCTGGAGTGTAAGAGATGGTAAGATCATAATCTGAGAGTTTCTCAAGCCACCTTGTTTGCCTGAGGTTCAAATCTGGTTGAGTGAATAAATATTTGAGACTCTTGTGATCAGTGAAGATCTCACAGCTGTGCCCCAACAAATAAGGTCTCCAAGCCTTGAGGGCATACATGATTGCTGCAAGTTCAAGATCATGTGTAGGATAGTTGAGCTCATGAGGCTGCAACTAGCGAGATGCATAAGCCACAACTTTGCGTTCTTGCATGAGGACTGCGCCTAGTCCTTGAAGAGATGCATCGCAGAATATTTGGAAAGATTTGGAAGTATCTGGGCCAACTAGAATAGGAGTAGAAGTGAGTTTAGCTTTCAAGAGATTGAAGCTCTCATCACACTTTGGAGTCCAAAGAAATTTTCTATCCTTCCTAGTAAGATCGGTGAGAGGCTTAGCGATTTTGGAGAAGTTCTCAACAAATCGACGGCAATAGCTAGCCATGCCAAGGAAACTCCTGACTTGTTTCACCGATGTAGGAGGCAACCATTCAACAATGGCCTTCACTTTTTCTGGATCAACAGAAATGCCTTCAGAAGAGATGACATGACCAAGGTAGGATACTTTAGGAAGCCACAATTCACACTTGGAGAACTTCACACTTGGAGAACTTGGCGTAGAGACGGTGTTCTCGGAGTTTCAACAAGATAAGACGTAGATGTTCTCCGTGTTCTTCCTCGGTTTTGGAATAGATAAGAATGTCATCGAGATAGACTACCACGAACTTATCGAGGTATTCCATGAAAACAAAGTTCATTAGACGTGAGAAAGTCGCCGGAGCATTTGTGAGACCGAAAGACATGACAGTGTATTCGTAGAGACCATATCGAGTGGTGAAAGCTGTCTTAGGAATGTCTTCTTTGCGGATGTTGATCTGGTGATAACCTGACCTCAAGTCCAACTTGGAGAAAACCTTAGCACCAACGAGTTGATCAAACAGGTCATTGATGCGAGGGAGAGGATACTTGTTCTTGATGGTTTTCTTGTTCAGAGGACGGTAGTCAACAACCAGTCGCTCAATTGTGTCCCTATTTTTGACAAACAGAGTAGGACAACCCCAAGGATAAGTACTAGGTTGGATGTGACCTTTACTTTCCAACTCCTCTAGCCGTCTCTTAAGTTCAGTTCAACCAGTTCTTTGGGGCCCATCTTGTAAGGACGTTTGGAGATAGGAGCAGTGCCTGGTTCTAGTTCAATAACGAACTCCACGGCTCTGTCAGGCGGCATGCCTGGCAATTCTTCAGGAAAGACGTCAGGAAAGTCTCGGACCACCGGTATATCTTCCATAGCAGGAAGAGGATGAACATTGAGAGCGAAAAGCTGAGCTGAAGAGGTTTGATTTGGGGAATAGACTATCTGTTCAGAAGGATGAGAAAGAGTTACAGTCTTTGTGGAACAGTCTATCTTAGCTTTGTTGGCCTTCAACCAATCCATGCCAAGAATGACATCAATGTCTGAGTTACCCAGAAGAATTAAGGAAGCAAGGAACAAATGACCTCCAATTTGAATTTGGTTTCCATGGCTTACCATGGAAGTCTGCATTTACGTTCCCGGAGAATGGATCACGAGTGGAATAGATAAGGGATCTAGAGGCAACTTCGTTGTTTCAACGAAGGTTACTGACACACAAGAATGAGATGCTCCAGTATCAAACAATACCTTAGCAGGAAAAGAGTTAACTAGGAGTTTGCCCATTACAACTTCTGGAGCTTCCTCTGCCTCTTTGGCGTTGAGGTGGTTCACCCTTCCACTCCTAGCTGTAGGCCAATTGCTGGGGAAAGCACAAACTAAAGCTTGCGTTGGAGAAGAACGAGCTTGTTGCTTATGAAGCTTGTTTTGTGGACAATGGATAGAAATATGGCCTGGATCACCACACTTGAAGCAGGTTTTTGAAGTCACTGGCTTTGGCGGAATTTGAACACTTGGCCTTTTCTGAGCTTGAGAACCTCTTGTAGGAAACACTACGGATGGAGGACGAGGAGTGAACCCTAAAGGGCTTGGAAGATAGGTGTGTTGAGTTGGAGAAGCATATGGAACCCAAAGCCTACGCTTCTGTGGAGGCATGGTGTTTGCTGAAGAAGAAGCACCTTCAAGAGCATGTTTTCGAGATTCTTCAAACATCTCACGACCAAATTCCTCCCGGAGAGCTGTGTTCACAAGCTCTTCAAAGTTAACGCACTTGAACAAGGTGAGTGCATACTTCAGATTTGGGCTTAGACCTCTGCGAAATTTGGCTTGCTTCTGTGCATCAGTTGATACCTCATCTTGAGCATAGCGAGCCAGACGGTTCAACTCAGCTTGATAGTCCAGCACAGACATGCTTCCCTGAGTCAAGTCATAGAATTCATCACGCTTTCTTTCCATGACCCCATCGGGAATATGGTGGCGTTTGAAAGCCTCCTTGAACTCATCCCAAGTGATAACAACACCTGGTGCTCGTAACTGTTGGAAGTTCTCCCACCAAGATATGGATTTTCCGCGGAGAAGATAGGACACAAACGGAACACGGTCCTCATCGGACACATGAGAAACAGCCAGAGCATTGTTCATCTCACGCAGCCAGTCATCAGCATCCAGTGGCTCAGAGGGAACATCAAACGTGCGTGGGTTGAGCTGGAGGAACTCTACAATTGTCACACGGCAGTTGCCCTGGTTTTGGTTTTGCTGAATGTGACCCAAAACTTGCGTCATCTGAGACAGAACTTGCCTCATTTCGGATGGCATTTGAGTATCTTCTTCGCCACTCTCCATCCTGAGGAGGATACAACGTTAACACCACAATCGGATAAACAAAATCCAATGTAAGCGCTTAAAGGAAAAACTCCAGATTGCTTAGAAAAGACAACAATGAACAAGACATGGCCATCCATCATGGTACGCCACTTTGTTTACTATCAGAAAGGTGTAAAGAGAGGTAAGAACAAAGACTAGCACTAGAACGAGGAAACACCAATTGAGCTTGACGTAACTCCACCAAAGAGGAGAAACAACTGATTGATTCAAGAATGAAACTGAACGTAGCCGAAGAGGTTGATAACTGCTAAAACGAAGAGCACCACCTTGAAGACACCTGCAACTATGGTACTACAGAAACCCAGAACACGTGATGTCCTAATTTTAAAATTAAGGTGAGAAGGGAAATATCGTAACACTTCCTTACCAGAAGAACAGGGAGGGTGGGTGGGGAAAGAAGTAAAAGAACAGAATTCCTACTCTCACGTTTAAGAATTTCCTAATAGCTACAAAATATTTTTCTAGACTCAAACAACGACCAGTAGAAGGGAACCTGAGGGCGTTTAAGCTCTGATACCAACTGTGAGACCCTGAATTCAAGCTACACAAACGAAACGTATCGGTTGGGCCACACAACCAAGAACATACTGGGGTTACCAATCCCAGGAAACAATCAGGCCATGCTCGGAATGGATCATCGACCGACAGCTCTTGGCGACCCCAACGTCACATACGTTTCCAGATTGTGCACGCAAGAACCCAAAAAGTCTTCCAACTCGTATACTTCAACCATACACACATGGTATACAAGTCGGATTTTTAACAAGTTGAAACCACAGAATAAACCTAAGACAGAAAGAGAGGAAATAATATCCAAAAGCTCTCACTGAGAAAAATATATCGAATGGCACCAAACAGAGGACACATGTCCCAACATTACATCATGCAGCGGAAACAAACCGGTCTGAGTACAGACAAGAAGCAAAGGGCTCAAAGCCGAAACGGAAAAAGAAGGCCCATCCACGCGATCCACCAGGAAGAAGCCCAGGGGAACTCTAACTACTCGTCGTAGATCTCGTCGTCGAACTCCACGTAGTATCCACCAACCTGGTCGTGCGAAGAATCCTCAACTGCAGAAAAACCACAGCCCGCGTACGGGTCAATACACCGAAGCGTATCGAACAAGCTTAAGCTAACAGGTTACAAAACTGTAAGACTCCCAAAATATGGGGGTTAAGTGTACTTAGCGACAACATCACTAGCAACGTAAAGAGACATGCTACAACTTCCGTCTAATCAGAGAGGGATAAGAGAGCGCATAAGATAACCATCTACAACTAACACCAATCATAACCCATTCTCGGATTAACCCCCTCAACCAAATATGAGGAAGCAATTCGGGAATACTCACACATTGGACAAATTTTAGTTACCAGTTATTGTGAAAATAATTCTATATTACTAGTCAGGTTAATTAACAATGATTCGGTGTAAGTTGTCTATGATCTTGTTAGCCAGCATCATCACCAAGTCGTCCATAACCGTGGACACGGCTCATCGATAAGATTATACCCTGCAGGGGTGCACTACTGGACCCGTACTCGTTCGATCAACCCCAAAAGCAAAGCCAGAAGCTAGGGCATCTCAACACGTCAAATCTCTTCTCTACAACCCATCCAGGGAACCGCATGATTGTGTGCACGGCTAATCAGGTCCAGTGCCCGCGGGATCGACCTTCATAGCACTCTAAGAACGTGTCACCCTATATGAGAATCGACTACTCCATCATCATGAGATCGTTAGGTAACCATATGCATGCATCAAATGGAAAGCCCGAACTACTTGCGGCGCCCTGGATAAGAAGCGGATTAGATCGAAGCCGCGGGGGGCTCCATAGGGCCTCCCACAAGCGGTTAGTGCGCTCAAAATTGGATCCGAGGACAAGAACTGAGTTCCTAGGTCGACACTTAGCAGAACAAAGCACCTCGCAAGGCCTTCCGCCGGTGCCTTATCTTTTAATTATAATACCCCAACAAAGATAGCATTTTATTAAAGTAGACAATCTATCATGCTAAGTATAAATGACATAGGACAAACAGACTCGCAGAACCAACCTTAAGCATGCACTACGACTCGCAAGGCTAACAGATAAACATACAACAGGTGATGGGATGTGGGGATAAAGTTGTATGGGCTGCAGGATAAACATATGATGGGATCGCAATTCAAGAATCGTAACTAGGATAGCATAGATCAAAAGCCAAGGATGAAAATCAAACAATCGTGTAAACTGTTAGCAGAAGCTTGCCTGGCAGCTTGTGGCCCGGCAAAAAAGCTGAAATCTCAAGGATGAAAGTATCGACAGCAGACGCGTCGTCGTCTACCAGAGAAGAGCAAAACACAGACAATAGGAAATAATATCAATAAAAGGAAATGCGTAAACAATTGATGTTGCAATATGGTATGAGATGATTTGGTCATATTAATGCGGGGATGAAATCCCGGCAATTGATTATGGTGCAAATTATTTGTGTAACCAACAAATTAAGTGTTGTTTAACATATATTGCATGGCAGTGTGATTTGATCAATTTAAATGGAGTATGCAATAATTAACTATTTGCCCAACACATTCCATATTTATTATTTAAGTGCAACATTATTTATCTACGCAATAGATTAAATGTTATTAGCATGGCAAGACATGGTATAAAAGATATGGGCAATTTAAATGAAATTAGGGCATTATATATTTTTTACCCCATATATTCCATATTTAATCATTTAAGTGCATTTGTTAAATTAAACTAAGCATTTAAAATAAATGATGCAAAATGACATAAGAATGTGATATTAATGTTTATTGCATTTTTCTGATATGAAAACATATAGAGTTTATTTTATTTGAAGTTGTAGAAATAAAGTTATGGCATTTTTAGTTATAGGGTTGTTTCTAAAAAAAAACAGGGACCTATTCGTGATGGAAGAACCTTCTGGGAGGGCTAAAACGCTAAGAAGGAAGTGTAGGCGGCTCTGTGTAAAACTCCCAGCACATCTGTCCCTGACGTGCGGGACCCACTGTCAGCGAGCTAAAAGAGCTAAAAAGTGGTCTTTTAATCCTTCTGGCCGGGGTTCGAACCCAAGCCCACACGCGCGCTGGAGATAAAACGCTGCTAGACACTAGGGCTAGGTGTAGTATCAGTGACAGACTACGCGCTGATTGTGTTTTAACAGTAGAGGGCGCGGTTTGCTTAAATCTGACAAAACTGAAGATCCACAAGTGTTACTGACGGCTCTGAACATCTTCAGGGAGCAGTGCGCGGTGGCGGCGGAAAACGGCGCCGGCGGCGACCAACCGGGAGCGGAGCCGCGGCGTGTATGGTTGTTCGAGGTGCGGGAGCGTGCCGGGGATCCGTTCCCGTGCTCGGCTGCGAAGGAGAGGCATTGGGGGGCTCGGGCCCGTGCTCGACGAGCTCGCTCGGGCGGTCGTGCTCGACGCCGGTGCTGGCAAGGCCGGGGAGCCGCGCTAGGTGCCCAATCAGAGGTGGGATAGGAGTGGAAATGACGGCGCTCACCGAGGGGGACTCGACGGCGAGCTGAGGCGGTCCGTAGGGCGACGGAGGGCCGTCGGTGAAGGAGGCGAGGCGGCGGAGCCGTGGCCGGCGTCGGTGAAGAGAGGAAGAAGTGGTGCGTCCCGGGTCCTTCTCCTGGCTGTCACGGTCGAAGAAAGACGAGAGGCGTCTCCGGGGCTCCTCTGGTTGTCCTCGACAGCGCCGGAGCCGCGGAACGGCGAGCTCCTCTCGGTGGTCTTTGGGGGAAGAAGATCAGAGGGGAGATGGCGGCGCTGCGGGGACTAGGTTTAGGGTTTCTTAGGCTAGCGGCGCTGAGGATAAGAAGGGAGGAGAGTGGGGCAGCAGGTGGGGGCGAGGAGGCAGTGGGCAGCGAGGTGGGGCGCGCCATGGCAGTGGCACGCTGGTCCTCGCTGTAAAGCGCAACGACCGTACAGAGGTGAGGTGAGGGAAGGAGGAAGATGGGCCGAGTTGGGTCGGGCTGGGCTGATTCGGCCCAGCTCGGCCAGACTTCTATTTTTTTGTACTGTTTCTTTTCTTTTTATTTCTCTTCTGGTTTTTGTTGTTAAAACAAAATGGGAAGAAAAATAAAGATGAAACCTCTTGACAAACTTTTATATTTATAAAAATAGTTAATTTAAAATACTAAGTTTGAAAGTTTATAAAAACTTTTCAACACCATATTTGAAAAAAAAAATTGAATTTGCTTTTGAATTTAATAGTGTGATTTAATTTAAAAGCAACAATTTAATTAATTGTGGTGACAAAAGAAAAGATACCATGCAGAACATTTTTATTACAACACAAACACAACCTTTTTGGAAAGTCTAAAGTTGGGATGTTACAGATTTGAAATAAGAGGAGTTACCGGAGGACATTGCGAAAAGTGTGCGGATGGAAACGAAGCCCTTGACGAGGAGAAGCAGATCCCCGAATCACGCAAGAAACCCTCGAACGATCCACCCGAAGCGAGGAAAGGAAAAATTGGATATTTTCGGAGGAGAGAGAGAGTGAGGGCAGGGGGTGGAAGAACTGGCCGAACCGGCCGGTCCACCCGTGCCCTTATATAGGCAGGAAATATTTGAACCGGAAATTTCCGGACTTAGGCTCGGAGATTTCCTGGTGCCGGAGATTTCCGGGGCTATTTCCGGATAGGACTTAGCCCTGGAAAACTTTTGGCACACTCGGAGATTTCCGGACATCGGACCGGAGATTTCCGGCTCTAATTCCGATTCAGCTTCGCCTGAGGTCAGTGCCGAAATTGAAAAGGACTTAGGTGCCAAAAATCGCAGGGGCCGGAGATTTCCGAGTCTCAGCTCGGAAATTTCCGGACGCCGGAAATTTCCGGGACTATTTCCGGCCAAAAATCAACACACGTCAGTGCTGATTTTTGAATGGACTTAGTCTCGAAATTCTCTGGTGGCCCGGAGATTTCCGAGTAAGGCTCGGAGATTTCCGTTCAAACCCAAAAACTCCAGGAACAAGAAACCAAAAGGGGACATGAGTGGGAAAAAGCATGTTTACAGGATAGTGAAAGGCTTAGGATAGACACTCAAACTGAAAAGAAGACACACTCAAGTTGCAAAAACCATAAAACACAAGAGAAGACCAACAAGAGTGTGTTTTTCCAAAAGAACCAAAGACAATGCAAGTGAGAATTAAAGAATAAAACCAAATAGAATCCAAAGAGAAAGAGTGTTGGAGGCCGAGGCCACCGTGTATGAGTTGTAGCATGGTACCGCGAAGATATATCTTGGGTCCATAACTACATCTCAACATTGAATCTCACAAATTAGATTCAATTTGAAGTTTTAGCAATGATATGTCACTATATGCATAATAGGGGGAGGAAGAGTCCAATGTATTATTAAAACACTCCCCCTAAGTCCATGCGTACCTCTAGGTCTTATAAAACCTTAAACGTTGGAGTGTGTGTACGGAGTTCAAGCCAAGGCCCGAGAATCTATGATATTGAGCTCATTCCTCAAGTAGCAAAAGCGGGCTTCATCAAGGGGTTTCGTGAAGATATCCGCCAATTGATCCCTTGTACCAACATATGATAGATCAATATCTCCTCGTGCCACGTGATCGCGGATGAAGTGATGACGAATCTCAGTGTGCTTGGTCCTTGAATGTTGCACCGGATTGTATGCAATTTTGATGGAACTCTCATTGTCACATAAAAGCGGCACTTTGTCCAAGAGGACACCGTAATCCTTTAAAGTTTGCCGCATCCAAAGAAGTTGAGTACATCCGCTTGCGGCAGCAACATACTCGGCCTCCGCCGTGGATAGTGAGATGCAATTTTGTTTCTTCGAGGACCAACTCACCAAAGATCTTCCAAGAAATTGACACGTTCCGGATGTGGACTTCCTATCATCAATGTCGCCCGCCCAATCGGAGTCAGTATATCCACAAAGAGACAATGTGCCATCTTTGGGATACCACAACCCAAAGCAAGGGGTATGAACCAAATATCTGAAGATTCTCTTTACGGCCATCAAATGACTTTCCTTAGGCACGGCTTGATAACGGGCACACACTCCCACGCTTAAAACGATATCGGGCCTAGAGGCACACAAATAAAGAAGAGACCCAATCATAGAACGATACTCCTTTTGGTCTACCTCTTTACCGTCGGGGTTGAGTTGGAGGTGGCACTTGGTTTGCATATGAGTCGTCACACCGTTAAGTCCAAGCAATTTGAATTTCTTGATCATCTCTTGAATATACTTGGCTTAACAAATGAAAGTCCCTTCCCTCAATTGCTTTATCTCAAAGCCAAGAAAGAACTTGAGTTCACCCATCATGGATATCTCGAACTTGTCGGTCATTAGCTTGGAAAACTCATCATTGAACACACGGTTAGTAGAACCGAAGATAATGTCATCGACATATAATTGACAAATGAAGAGTTCACCATTAACCTTTCTAGTGAAAAGAGTGGGATCGATTACCCCAACCTCAAATCCACGGTCTACCAAGAACTATCTCAAGTGCTCGTACCATGCACAGGGGGCTTGTTTAAGGCCATAGAGAGCTTTGTCCAAGACATAAACGTGGTGAGGATGGTTGGGCTTTTCAATGCCCGGGGGTTGTTTAACATAAACAAGTTCTTGCAATGGACCATTAAGAAAAGCAGATTTTACATCCATTTGTTGCAATTTGAAACCATGGTGAGAAGCAAAAGCGATGAGAATACGTATCGATTCGAGTCTTGCGACCGGCGCGAAAGTTTCTCCAAAATCGATGCCTTCGACTTGAGAGAAACCTTGAGCCACCAACCACGCCTTGTTCCTCACAACGATACCATGTTCATCTTGCTTGTTCTTGAAGATCCACTTAGTGCCAATAACGTTGCGGCAATCTTTAGGCTTCTCAACTAGACGCCACACTTTGTTGCGCTCGAAGTTGTTAAGTTCTTCATGCATAGCCCCTAGCCAATCGGGATCTTCAAGAGCATCAAAGACTTTCTTGGGCTCGACCATGGAAATGTGTGCTTGATGCTCAATAAAGTGAGCTAATTGACTTCATGTGGAGACCCTTGCTCGAATATCACCAATGACCTTGTCGAGAGATAATGCTCTAAGTTCCAAAGACTTTGCAAAGCGAGCTTGACGACGAGTTTCAATTGCCGCCCTTGTGGTGGGGACAATGTCTTGACCATCTTGATCCTTTAGATCCTCGTCTTGACCTTCTTGAGGGCCTTGATCATCATGAGAAGTCTCTTCATGAGGTGGAGAAGGATGATCTTGCCCATGAGTAGAACTTGGAGAAGTGGAGTTGGCTTCGATAATCTTGGTGGAGGAGGCATGATCTTTTTATTGATGAAGATCTTGTTGAGATTCATCATGAGCTTCATCTTGAGAAGAAATAGCATGCCCTTGTTGAGGAGGATCTTGAGATTGTTCTTGAAGGTAATCATCATTTTCTATGGGTGAGCCACCTTGTGGTTCTTGTGATGGTGAGGTTTCCTTGATGGGAGAACTTGAGTCATCTTGAACAACTTCTTTATGGACTTCAATTGGGCGTAGAAAGCCCACCCCCATCTTCTTAATAGCATCAAAAGGTTGTTCATCACCTACATCACAAACACCAACTTGCTCCACTTGGGAGCCATCATTTTCATCGAATTCCACACTACAAGACTCTATGATAATCCGGGAGGATTTATCAAAGACTCTATAAGTGTGGGACTCGCTACCATAACCGACAAAGATCCCCTCAAGAGACTTAGAGTGAAACATACCCAACCGGACACCCTTGACGAGATAATAGCACTTACATCCAAACACTCGGAAGTAGCCAATGTTGGGTTTATTGCCGGTGAGGATCTCATATGGAGTCTTCTTCAAACCCTTGCGGAAGTAGAGGCGATTAGATGAGTGACATGCGGTGGAAATAGCCTCCGCCCAAAAGTTGATGGGAGACTTGAACTCCGCCAACATAGATCTCGCCATGTCGATGAGAGTCCGGTTCTTTCTTTCGGCAACGCCATTTTGTTGAGGAGTGTAAGCAGCGGAATATTGATGACGAATGCCTTCTTCACTAAGAAAGTCGTTAAGAGTGTAGTTCTTGAATTCCGACCCATTGTCACTCCGAATAACCAAAATGGGAAGGTCATATTGGCGTTGAACTTCCTTTGAGAAGTCGATGAATACTTGTTGAGTTTCATCCTTGGTCTTGAAGAAATAGACCCAAGTATACCTTGAATAGTCATCAACAATCACGAGGCAATATTTCTTGCCACCAAGACTTATCTCCGGAATTGGTCCAAATAGATCAACATGAAGGAGCTCCAAAATCCGGGATGACGATATGATGGTCTTGCTTGGATGAGGAATGTCATGCATCTTGCCTTCCACAAGCTCTACAAATTCGATCCCTTGAAAAGGAAATATGATCTTTTACTCCAAGAATGTGGCCACCCTTGTGAAGACTTTGCAAAGTACGCATGTTTACGTGAACTAGTCGGCGATGCCAAAGCCAACCCACGTCGGCTTTTCCGAAGAGACACATGGCTTGAGAAGTGGTGGCTCCGGAGAAGTCCACCACATAGAGCTCATGCTCCACGTGTCCCACGAAAGCCACTCTTAGCGACTTGCTCCACAAGAGGACCACAATGTCCTTATCAAAGAAGGGAGAGATCCCCATCTTTGTTAAGGCACGAACCGATAACAAATTATAGCCAAGAGATTCAACAAGCATGACATTGACTAGAGAAATGTCGGGGGCAACTACCACTTTGCCAAACCCGGTTACCTTAGACCTTGATAAGTCACCAAAAGTTACGGTTACTTGATCTTCATTAGGTTTCAACTCCGTAACAAGTTCTTTGCTCCCGGTCATATGACTTGTACATCCACTATCAATTATCCATTTTGAACCACCGGGAGCAAGATCCTACAAGAGATTAATTCTTGCATTTAGCAACCCATTGCTTCACAATGGGTGCTTTATGGTTAGCGACAAGAGATTTAGGAACCCAAATAGCATATGAAATAAACCATAGTAGGGTCCAATGTAACGAGCACAAACATTCCCATAATAATCGACATATAAAGCATAGTTAGGGTTGTTGTCCCCGGCGTGATCTTTACGAGTAGGCTTGCCCCTTGTGACATTCCTACTCGCAAGACCTTCCTTGGATTGAATGGAGTCGGCCTTCTTGGCTTGGATGGGGTTGATGCTCTTGGGAATGCGCTTCTTGGCATTCATCTTGATGGGAGGCACATATCCAAGACCTTCCTTTCCTTGTCGAGTGTGAGGCTCCACGATGGAAGTCTCAACAACTTGTTTACCTTTAAGAAGGATGATCTTGGATGTGGCGGCCTTAGTCATCTCACTCTTCAACCTAGCATTCTCCTTCACAAGATTAGCATTATCACAAGAACACTTAGAGGTAGAGATGCTAAGAGAATCAAGGTTAGTTAGCCGAGTTTGAAGTTGGGCATACGACTCTTTTAGAAGAGCATGTTCACTCTCCAAAGCTTTGTGAGCTATGACGAGCTTTTCCATGTCCTCAATGAGTCGAACATGCCCAACCGCAAATTCGGCTTTATCTTGTTGAGCCACCTTGAATTTAGCAAAGTACATATCACGATCCTTAATGAGCTTAGCATGTGAGGAGTTATGAGTTTCCTCAATAGTTTCAAGTTGCTCCTCAAGACGAGCATGAGACTCTTCAATCTCCTCAAGAGAGGACTTCAAATAAGATAGAGAAATAGCGTCTTCTCTTTCTATCTTACCCTTCTCTTCATTGAGATGCTCTAGCTCACCAATTCGAACCATGAGGGCACCAACATGTTTCTTGCTATCACCTTGCAAGTTAGTGATAAAGGAGTCGAACGCCACAAGCTCTTGCTTGATTTGAAAGCTAGAGGCATCATCAAGCTCATTCATTTCATTCATGAGAGAGGAGGAGGATGAAGGTACCTCCGACGCCTTTGCCATAAGACACTTTGAGCTCTTGGTGATGGAGTTCTCATTAGGCGATGTGAATAGAGACGATGAAGAGCTTGTCGTAGTTGAAGGAGTTCTTGTCGTTGATGGAGAGATGATAGTTGTCGAGGTGGTGGCAAGGGCCGCCACTTCATTTGGGGTTTCTTCCTCCGACTCTTCATCATCGGTGGGATACTCCTCTTGAGTCAACAACATGATGCGAGGCTTCTTGTTAAAAGGCCTCTTCTTTCCATAGGCCTTCTTGGGAGGCATCTTGGTTTTGCCCTTGAGCACTAGACGTCCACCATGCTCTTCTCTTTTCTCATAAGGGCACTCGACAACGAAATGGAACTTGTCTTGACAATTGTAACATGTCCTTGACTTGGAGGGTGAGACCCTATCGGCTTGAGGTGCATTCTTGTCAAAACGCATCTTGCCTCTTGAGGGATTGTTCCAAAAGGTGCGAGCCGCAAGAGCGAGATGGTCATTGTAAGCAATCTTGAGTGCTTCCTCGGACATGGCGGCAAAGCTTCCAAGATCATCATCATCGTTGTCTTCCTCAACGGTAGCCTTCAAAGCAAGGTTGGTTGTGCCTCTTTGCATTCCAAGAGCCCTTGCCCTTGCATCTTGAGCATTCTTAGCGGCCACCTTGTATGCGGCCATCTCTTGCATAACCTCATTAGATGTCATGAGATGATAGTTGTGTCTTCCTTGAAGACTCTTGACGTCGGTAGGCTCACAAGTCATCATAGAGCTAACATACTTCCTTTTGATCCAAGCATCATCAATATGAGAGGCACCCACTTCTCGAAAGCTTGTGGCTGTGGTCACCAATCTTTGATACATCATCTCATGGGCTTCACCATCAAGCTTGAAGAAGCCCTCGGCTTCATTGCTCAAAGAGTCATAGCGGTTCCTTCTCATGCTATCATTTCCAACGAACAACTCGGATAGACCATCCCATGTCTCCTTGGCGGTGGTGAGATGTTGAATGCGAGCCATGTCCTTGTTCCCAACCGCCTTTTGGATCATGTAGAGAGCGGTGGCATCAAGTTGAGCCTCCACCACTTCTCTTCTTGTTAGGTTGGTCGGATCATGCGGCTTGTATCCAACTTGAATGGTGCGCCACAACTCGATTGAAGAGCTGCAAACATGAGACTTCATCATGTATTGCCATTGAGAAAAGGTATAATCTTTAAGCAATGGGGGATCACCCCTATGAGAAACTTGCGGGTGAGGAATAATGGGATCGGGGGTATGGTATTGGGATGGGGGAGGAGTGGCGTTGTAGCCTTTAGGCACTTCATCATTGGATGATGGAGTGTTTTGATGGGTTGAGGAACTACTAGCATCACCCTTCTCATCCAAAGGCAATTGCTTTCCCTTTATCAATTCGGGGTCCACATCAAGAGTAATGCCCGGAAGCACCGGAGGCTTTGAGGGCAATGCAAGAGAGGTTTCTTTAGATGTCTTGAGAGACTCAAGCATATCATGAAACTTCTTGAACTCGGTTTGTATGGACGATGTCAACTTTGTTTCCAAAGAGTTGATATCGGCCATAGTGGCACCTTTCTCTTGCATTGCCGCCAAAGTCGCGGCGTCTGTTTCGGAACCCTCTTTTGGGTCAACTTGCATTGTCCAAGGTTGGTCTCAAGCGGTGAAGCTTTTAAGAGACAACCTGGCTCTGATACCAATTGAACGGCAGTTGACCACCTAGAGGGGGGGGGGGTGAATAGGTGGTGACCAATTTTTATGTCTTTTTCAGTTTTAGGCTAGCGGAAAGTAAATTGTCTAGATGTGCAACTAGGTTACACAAGTGACAAACTACAAGGAAGCTAAACAAGTACAGGAAATAAAGATGCGGTAAAGGAGAGTGGAACGAAACAACCGTAGGAACTCGAAGACCAAGATTTTATCCCGAGTTCCACCACATAGGTGTACGTCTCGTTGGAGAGGTGTGAGTTACCACAAAGGTTTGCTCAACGCCACAAAGCCCTCACCCTATTCTCCTGTGAATTCGACCACAAAGGTGCGAATCCACACTTCCACTAAGGACTCCTTTAAGGGCGGAGAAGGTCCCGTACAAATTCGTGAGGCACACACCCACAACTGAATTGGGGGCTCTCACAACGACCACAACAGGTCACTTCCACAAAGGAATCCACAAAGGATCAAAATACACAAGGTTGAACCTAGCTATCCACAAAGGAACCCTAGATTCGTTGCCCCTCAAGAAATAGAGGGGGAAAGTCAAATCGCTTCGGTGGAGATGTAGATCGGTGGCTTCTCCCTCAGATCCCCAAGTATCAATGGATTTGAGTGGCTAGATTGGGAGATCCGGGAGAAACGAGCTTCAGCACCAATGGAGGAGAGAGAAAATCTGGAAGCTTAGAATGCTGGAGGTAGGTGGAGGGGTATTTATACCCCTCCCCAAAATCTGCCCGTTGCACAGCCGCCAGCCCAGAAATCTCCGGGTTGAGGACCGGAGATCTCCAGACCCCGGAAATTTCCGGTGCAATTTCCGGCTGAGCAAGAAACTGGATCAGTACTGGTTGGGCTTCTTGACTTGGTCGAAATTCCTCTGTCACTCGGAGATCTCCGAACTGGGGCTCGGAAATCTCCGAGCGCCGGAAATCTCCGGGAGGATTTCCGGCTAAAATTGTTTGGAGTCAGTACGCAATTTGAGTTCTGGACTTGGTCGAAATTCCTCTGTCACTCGGAGATCTCCGGACTGGGCTCGGAAATCTCCGAGCGCCGGAAATCTCCGGGAGGATTTCCGGCTCAGCTTGAGTTGGAGTCAGTACGCATTTCAATTCAGACTTAGTGAAAAATAAGGACGGCTCGGAAATCTCCGGTCTGTGGACCGGAAATCTCCGAGCCCCGGAAATCTCCTGACTGAAATCCTGAACAAATACCAAGTGTAGTTGAAATGACATTTAGGCAAACTAAGTGTTCCTCTTTATCAGTCAACCTGTAAAAGAGCATGCATGCTTCATCACAAACATTAGAATACTTTTTGTGTTGTCATTAGTCACGAAAACCTGGGAGTACATAGAATGCACTTTCAAATGGTTTCTGACACTCCCATCTAAAATGCTATGTTTTGTAATTTTATAGTTTCAGAATTCACCTTGACCATAAATTGTTACAATCATGTTGTTAAGTTACAATATAAACATGTGACATCGTACATGTGTTCATAAATATCTATGTAGTACACACATGGATATAATTATTCAGCACTGTAGTATTAAAAGGCAAAACTATTATACAACACCCGTGTAAATGTACTTTTTCTACAAAAACAAAGGGCATTAATTTATTATAATTGTCTTGATCAATAGAAGGTAAACTATTCTAATGTTATACTCCATCCGTTTCAAATTATAATAGATCAAGACACAGAAACTGGTCCAACTTTGCTAAAAACAAATACATCTCTATCTACTATATAATATATCCTAAGGTGAGGCGTGAGGCGTCGTACGTCGTACCTTTTGCAAAAAGACCCCTAAAAAATACGGGAATCAACCCGCAGTCCACACTTACCGGTTCGTTACACTCACGACGTTTTGGCAATTTATATTTAAGCCCGTCAAAACATGGAAATCACGTCGCGGTCCGTTTTGAATCCACATCCTTCTCCCCGGCCACAGCAAGCAGGGCGACACCGACGCGATGGGCTTCATGGGTCCGTCAAGGAGGTGGTAGACGGCGAGGACCTCCTACCTGGACGGCCGGCAGGCGGATGGGACGGAGTAACTAGGGGGCGGTGGTAAACAGGGAGGGACGGGGCTGGAGGTGTGGAGCGTCCGGCTGCAGCTCGCAGGTGGAGATCTGCGGGTGCAAGGAGGAACGTCCCGCGGAAGCGAGGAGGAGTGCTCGTCGATCCCGTTGACGCCCATCCATCTCCGGCGAGCGCCGCCACCTTGGATGAATAGGGAACAGATCGATGCAAACGGGATCCCCACCTTCTTCCCCATGCTCACCGTCCCGCGGCCGTCGGAATCCCAACTGGTCGTCGACCGCCTCCTCACGTCGTTGATCGCTGCCTCCCTCCCCTGCGTCGGCCACCTCCTCCCCGTGTCGGTCCACTTCTCCACAGTGCGCCGCCTGCCACAACGTGACGTCTGCTGCCGTCTGCACCTCGGACGGATCGATGCACGCGCGGTCTGCATCTCCTCGGTCCTGTGCGCCGGGCTCCACCATGGCCTCCACCCAATTTGAGTCCTATGCCACTGCCCACCAAAAGCTTCGTGTAAGTCCGGGTTCGGCTCTCTCCAGCTCACCTCGTCATCCTCGCTGCCCGTGGCTTCCTCCCCTTATTTCTACACCCTCTCAAGCTGCTTCCAATTATAACAGGTACTCACCTGGTGCCTCCTGTGATATGTGTCATCCGTGGGAGAGAGCAAATGATCAATTAGGATTTAGGAATACCTATATCCTTCTCTTGATTCGTCACAAGCTTCATGATCATTCGAACCTTCTAGCGCCTGGCATAGAACATGATGGTTGCCAGTTTGGAACATAGGTTGCTGCTATCTGTCTTGTTGTGGTATTTGTGCACATACATTCTGTCTGTGGTCAGGTTTCCGGCATATTGCCAATCTGATTTAGTGTATCATACCCATTACCAGTACTTTAAGTGATTATATATGATGCATTTCTTACTCTGGCCTGAAAAAACTTGCTTTCAGTTGGAAACTATAGTTATTTGTGATACTTGAAGTTTACAATTTTCTTATTAGCGTGTGTGATATCCCAAATAATTTCATTTGTTCATTTCTGCAGGCTACGTATTGTTGAGTCAATCAGGGAAGAGTTTCTGTTCATGCTGCTCCTTGGTTGTACTTGAAGTTGTGGATTCATCCCATCTGCTGATGAACAGAGGCCATGCTGGCAAAATTTGAGTCATACCCACGTTTATGGCATAAGGTACCATTTCAAGTACTCAGTACACCCACGAGGATGAAGAAGAAAAGATGATGAAGAAAATGGAGCCATGGACATCAATTTCACTATTTTTTGCCGTCTCCTGCACTGAGGGTGTAGACCCCTCCCTCCTTTGCTTATCCTTTGCGGCGAGAATGACGAAGATGGACCTCGTGGGATGGAGCGGTCGGAGAAACACAGAGGAGAAACCAGCCACCGTACTACCTCAGGTTGCCAGGACGACCTCCGGAGCCAGCTCACACAATATTCAATGCATGAGGCGTTCCGAATTGCAACTATAGTATATAGCCATTTCACTTAAAGTTTTAGAACATATTTCAATTTAAGCCGTGTGAAATTATTATGGGATTTGGGGATCATTCATTTTGTCTGTGGGTGTACTGAGGTCTACATCATTTTTACTCATGCTATTTTTACTAGGGGGGGGGGGGGGGGGGGGGGAGTGGTGTCGAGTTCATATTTATATTTGAACATTTTATTTCATATCATCTACACAATGATGAAAAAGAAACCGTTGTAAAGCAAGTGTCTATGACCTAGTGGAGGCATAACTAGTCAAAGAGCACAAACAAGGAGAGAGGAGGGTCGTGTCGACAAGTAGAAATGGAGGAGCAAAAGTGGAGTAGTTGTGCGCCAGGGGAAGGTGGGAGTGCAGGGAGGTAGCGCGTAGGTAGAAGGGGTGGTATGCTACGTAAGTCAGATGATGGGTCGGATAAACCCGTAGCAACGCACGGGCACTTTACTAGTATAAATTATAATTGTCTAAAAAAATTAAAAATCAAGACAATTAGTTAAAAAGAAATACAAGGTAAATTTAATAGGAATGTTAGGACACAGAAGCAACAAGATTTTGCTTCATGCATATTTGTTATAATAGAAACTGACAGAAATCTCAATAGCCTAAAACAAAAGGGAACTTTTTAACATACATCTCAAAATTATATGCTTAGATTTCCTTTTGGGAAAAAATGCATAGCTCAGATCAAAGAGACACAACAGCTTGCTAAAAGGGATTAAGCAACGGGTGTGTTCTGACAACCCAACACAAAAAATGTGATATGACACAAGTATGAAACAGGGTAAAACCCTTGGTACAAACTCTCGAGGAAAGAAAAATCATCACATCCCTCGGTACTCAGACTTCACAATAAAGCTCTACGATTGGAACAATTGTGCGGCCGCTGATATCCATCATGCATGCAACAGAAGAGACCTGTTTGATTAGATCATGTGCTCCTCCGAACATTTTTTCTCCTTTGCTTACTAACTTCCCGGCCTGATGTTGATTGTCGCCGAGATGATAAAGGCACATTCGCATGATCACATTCACGAGGAACGGACGCCAGGAATAGGCGTGTAGATGGTGACTGGTGGTGATATTTGTGTGGAAGAGAGAAACTATGAAGCTGTGGTGATGGCCAGGAAAGAAAAGGAAAGCTCTATTCACATTAACCATGGAAGTGATCAAACCCCATGGTCCTAAACTGTCGCCTGTTTGGTGCTAGCAAGCAACTCGTCTTGGATCTAGAATGATGAATTGACGTTCTGCCCCCAGAGTTCTATTCATTTGTACTATCAAAGCTGCCTCGAGCATTTGGCCACTTCTTCTCTCTTGAATTCTCACCCCATGTCTTGGCCTCTGCAATAGCACGCTGCCTCTCAGAGGTCCTTGAAGCTTCCCTCCTCTTTCCTGCATGAGCAGGACTACCTGCTTGTGAACCTATCATATCGCGATCATCCAAGCCCGACCGTCTACCAGAACCACCACCAGAACTATTCCTGCTACCATCAGGTTCATACTTAGATGTCGCCGTGGCTTCTTTCCTCCTCAAATCAGGAGAATGGGGATTTGGCGACTGGATGCGCCGTTGGTCACTGTCCCCCCTACCACGGTCTCTGGCTCTAGGGGTAGATGCACTGCTCCGACTATGTTGCGTGGGTGCATTTGGATCATATGCCTGAGAAGCCAGATACGAAAGGGCAGTGACCACATCTCCTATAAAAGGCCGAGTTGCGGCCTGCTCTTGCAAACACATTGCAGCAACGGCCAAAGCCTGGTACAGACCCCTCATAGGAAAGCGTCCTTGAAGTGACGGATCAGCCATTTTAGGAAATTTTCTGCGGTCTTTGAACAGAGGACGAGCCTGCATATAAGATCAACCTTAAGGTATACAAATTATATTGTGTGACCAATATTAATTTAAGGCTGCAACTGCAAAAAATAATTGATTTTTTATACTTACTAACTGTATACACCTTAATCTTCAAACATTAGAGATTGGTTTTAGAAAAATACTCTTAATGTTCAGTGCATCTTCGTTTGGCAACAATGACTTGTGAGATTGAGAATGAAGTGGACCAATTAATATTCAAAGAACTAATCTCAGTGGTCAATACTGAACTTACGATCTCGATTTTAGTAGTATTCATAAATCATGGCCAACATAAACGATATTCTGTCAGTGACATAATCCTCATAAAATAACAAGTATTACACAGAGAATAATTTGCAGTGCCTAGGTGGATTTCATTTAGATTGATACAAGTCCAAGCACCAAAATTACCTTAGGCAAACACATGTATAATCTAAACTCTTACTCTTCTATATCAGAAGTCTATGCCCATCCAATAGAGTGAAGGTTTCAGTTCAAAAGGATAATATGGTTTGAAAAATAAAATAGAATGTAGGGACCCTAAAGTGATGGTTATATAAAGCAAGACAAAAAAAAGAGTTCCCCTAATTCTTTGATTGGGCGGTAGTGTTCCAACCTGATGTAGCAAATTTCTCTTTATGTTTCTTCAGATTGCTTTATTTTCTTGACTAGCGCTACAGCTTAATCCCATTCCTACTACTCCCCCCGTTTCACAAAATAAATGTTTTAGCATTTTTCCACATGCACATGTCCAAACTTGTATCTAGACACATTTTAGTGTATGTGTACACTTATTTTGGTATGAATCTAGACAACATGTACAACACCTATAACATCTTATATTGTGGAACAGAGGGAGTATATTGTAAATATCTCAATGTATTAGCGATGGTATTATAGTAAGTACGCTTAAAATTAACTTGTTAATTGTGTAAGAAAATAGGCTTTTGAATTATATGTCAACGCCAACAGTCAATTATGTGACATGAGATCAACAAAAAATGGAAGAACGTACCCATGCCACTAGATTTTGCTCCCCATGTGGTTTGGTGTTGTCAATTGCTTTGCGGCCAGTAATCAGTTCAAGGAACACAACACCAAAGCTATAAACGTCAGATTTAACAGTAAGCTGTCCAGTCATTGCATACTCAGGGGCACAGTAGCCATAAGTCCCCATAACACGTGTTGAAACATGAGTCTTATCACCAACAGGGCCAAGTTTTGCAAGGCCAAAGTCAGATAGTTTTGGATGAAACCCTTCACAAAGAAGAATGTTTGACGACTTAAAATCCCGGTAAATAACAGGAGGGCTTGCTTTGTCATGCAAGTATTCTAACCCCTTGGCAGCACCAGCAGCAATCTTCATCCTTGTATTCCAGTCAAGTGGTTCCTTTTCAGGTGGAATATCTAACATGAAAAACTTCCAAATCAGATAAGTTGTGTTGCTGTTTCAAATAAATGCTCCACGGAATAAGATGAGCCTGTGGGTATTTAGTAATCTAGACCACAGAAAAAAATTAGATGATACTGAAGTGCTACGATTTACCATAATGGGAGTCAAGATTATACATTATAATATTTTCCTTTTTCTGATTTGCAAATGAAAAATAGTATAACCAAGTACGGTATCATATTATAAGGGTATCCCAGACACCAGAGATAGAATGAGTTGACAAAAAAGATTTGACCATCAATAATGAGGACAGGTATGATACATACAACTTTTAGCTATAAAAAGAACGTATGAGAATTTTTGCCTCCTGAATAAGCTTCCATCCCCCATCACTACCACTTACAGAATCATTCTTTTAAGTTGGTTGGAAAGTAGATGTAAAGTGCATAATATACATAACATGTGCTCTCTTGATTAAATATGACTTGCTACTGGATAACCATCAAAACTCTACCTGTCCACCTTCACATAGAAAGTTTAAGTAGACAGAAAATTTCACACGCAGATTAGTATGAGTTACTCTTAGTTTCTTTTATGGATGGTTAGCTCACTCCCTGACTGACCTTTTTAGCCCTAGTTTAGTTTAACTAGCTTTCCCCCTTTGCTTGCCAACCAACCGAGAGTATTGAGTTACTAGAAGTCTAGAACATAAATATCAAAACTGTGGAATATATGACCAGACAACCAGGTCAACAACAATAGAAGAATAATGCAAATAGGCACCTGCAAGCTTAAGTAAGTATTAACTAGTACTGCCTACATCCATTTTAAAACTTTGACCACTAACACACGTAACTACTGGAATTGTCGTGAAGAAAGTATGTTATGGGAATTTTTTAATTACATGTGCGTTCATCATATTAAAGAAATACTAACATTACAAAGTAATGGTTAAGCAAGTCAGTATTGGAAACCGTGTCAATGCTAGAAACAACAAAGAAATTATCTAGAGGTGCTAGCTTATTGCATAATTGGCTACCAATTTTAACAAATGCTGATATGTACAATGACCAAGGTTTGAAAAGGCCCTAGGAGGGCGTTTTTTATTCGCCTAACCTACCAACGAAGTGCATAGGCGTTCTGTGTGACAGCAGCAGCTGCAGCCTGCAAAGGTGCACTGCTCAAGGGGTAGAAATCAGAGGGTGAAAGGGCCAAAAGAGGAAGTGTCCACCAGGCCCATTTGGCCCAATAAGCTGCTGCTTTAGTTCGGTCACAATCAGATCTGCCTCCACATCATGCAGCCGCAGCTAACACAATGACTGCATAAGAGCAACCAGACTTGCATAAGCAATACCTGCAGTGCCCTTGTTTGTGAGCTGGCAACTCCGCCAGCGACAGACCACAAAATGTTATCGCCTCCCTGCAGCAGCTGCATCCTCTCTCTACACACCGCATCTTTCTCCCTCTCCATCCATTCCTCGCTACTCGCCAATGAGGTCGATTCCCTTCGGACAACCTTGCTAGGCACCGGATCCACCGACTAGGGATAGGGCTATGCGCACTGCTGTTGCCTAAGCGCCTAGAGATGCCTTCTTGAACAATGACAATGCCCAAAGTTTTTGAATACAAGGGAAGTGGGACACTGGGGCTGTGCATAGGCTGTAGTGCATTGATAGAAGTTCATAACTGGAGTAACTTACCATGCAAATGATCCTCAAGTGATCCCAATGGCATATATTCATATACAAGAAGACGTTGATCCCCATCAGCACAGTATCCAATTAGGTTTACCAGGTTATCATGGTGCAATAGACTGAGCATAAGGACCTCAACCAGAAACTCTCTGTTTCCTTGAAGGCCATTGCGGTCAAGTTGCTTAACTGCGACAGCCTGCACAGTAGGGGAGTCTCAGCAATCAAAAGTTACAACAAGGAAAATCTCTTATCCATGGCCCATCTAGACCATACAAGTTAACAAGTTAAAGAGATGTGGCGATCATATTGGCATTTTAATGGCTAATTAATTGTTCAAAATTAAGTCAAAAGAAAGATTCACCTAAAAGCTGATGAATTAAACATTTTCAGAAAGCCAAACCTGTCCATTATCCAAACGTCCTTTATAAACACGGCCAAAACCTCCCTCGCCCAATAGACAATCCTGTCTGAAGTTCTTAGTAGCAGAAGCAAGTTCACGAAAGGTGAAAGTGTGTGCTGCAATATGTTGATTATTTCCCTCCCTTGGGATGACTGCATCCTTCTTAGAGTCCAATGCACCTTGTGGTTTTGATTTATCTAAAGCAAAAGTTCAACTAGGGTTAGGGACCATCTGAATTAAAGAATGCAACATAGGCATGGCGAACTACTCTTAACACAATAATTGAAGTGGTAAAACTAGACATAACTTGATTCCTTTCAAAACCCTTAATAGCCTAACTGCATATATAGTGAACTGAGCCTCGCTCAGTTGGTGGGAAGTGCGGGTGTACACACCCAACTCCAGTTTTGAGTCCTATTCAACTCAAAGCAGGTGCCTATTTCTTTTATTAATGAAAATGCACCTTGGTTCCCTGGTAACTTGTTTTTCCGTTATAAACTATATATACCAACCCTAATGTGTATGCATCACTAACCTTTAACAAGGTTAAATAAAAACCTAGGCGTTAGTTCCTACTTTTTCCTATGCCAACCGCATATCTCGTGTAAGTGCACGAATAGCACGATTAACTGCTGGGTGTTTTACTGTTGCCTAGCGCGAAGGTGCGCCCACCAAAACCTTCTAGATTTGCCCTAAGCCTTCGACTTGGCACAAACAACTACAATGCTCGGGTGCGTTACGTGGCATGATATCTGTTGCTAAACGAACACATACGTGTACCGAATGATATAAATTGTTTACTATTTGGGGACATTAATGGAGCTAGTCAAAAAGTTAAGGCTTGCAGCTAGTGCGGGTGTTCCGATAGTTGAGACATAAATGTAACAGAAGAACTACAAAAGAACCTAGCTCGATTCCCTATATGAATTGGGAATTAGGGTCATCATAAACAAGGATTTCTTGGATAATATCAACGGTGGGCATATCATATTGGGAGGAAAATAAATAACATTTGAAACGTGTTTGATACATTTGGATGTTGTGCCAGGGTCATCTGCCATTGCAACAAGCAAGTGGTCCAACGGGTTTGATGGTGCAATCAAGAAATAATTATCCACACTGCTGGTTTACATAATTTAACCACATCCATGGAAGTGCATTACGCGCGTAATTTATAAGGTTTCATAAGTAATAAACCTATATGGCCAAACCAAAAACATTAGCCTTTCCCCCCACCACAAGCGCAAAGCGCATACAGATACCTGAATCCTTCAAGCCATCAAATACACTAGCATGAACTCATCTGAAGCTATTCACTAGTACATGGGAAAACGTGTCACAAGGATTTCGGGGAACACAAGAGATTGGCACATTCCTTAATCTGATCCTCACAAATCTCGGCAGTGCGCGCATCAACTAACCTAACCGGAGGCAATAATAGAGGTAATTTCCCAAAAATAAACCCGGCCAAGATCCAGCCTTTCCCCAAGAACCACACCTGATCCGACCCCGGAGGCGCGGCGATCCGAGGGAAGGTCCTTCCGCGGGCCGCCGCCGCCGCCGCCGGGCTTCTTGGCGGGCTCCCCCTTGCCGCCCGACCCGAAGCACGGCAGGCACCCCATCCAAGAACCTCCCCCCAGGAAGAAAAAAGATCAAGAAAAGGACGGCGGAGACCGACCCACCAGAGGAAACGGGGATCCCACCCCGATCTGGGGGCGGAAGCCCTCCGAAAACCCGATCTTTGGAGGATGCGGAAGGATTTGGGAGCGGCGGGTCGGGGAATTTGGGGAGGGGGAGGGGTGGAACTATTGGAAGAACGGGCAAGAGAGAGAAAGCGAGGAGAGAGAAGAGGTTGTCCGAGGTCCGAGGGCAAAAGTCAGCTCATGGCCGACTGAGACTGAGGTACAGAGAGAGAGGGGAGGATCTTTGTGGAACGCACTACCCTAGCTCACTTCCTCCCTCCCCAACTTGCCAATTTGAATCTCAGGTTTTTCCCACAGCAAATTGGTTTTTTTAAACTAGACTAGATACTAAAAAAATTGGCTTTTATATTGATATAAAAGGAGTATAAACGGTGGAGGGGCTAAGACCAAATCGTAAAAAGGAGTAAAAAGAGTGGAGGGGGTCGCCTCTCATGAATGTGTTTTTTTTTGCTGATGTGATTAGCAATAGTGTCTAATCTCGAAGCAATAAAAGTCAATAATCTTGAAGATCACATTGATCAAAGCAAATGGGACGGTATTGCGAGATAGATTCAACTCCTGGAAATTGCGAATAAATGATATAACCCGTAAGTTGAGTTCGGCCGCCTCAGTTTCCCAAATATAAACTCGTTGAGACTATGGAAGACCCATGTTTGAGTAGCTGCCAATATTTTTTGAAAAACGAAACAAAAAGCATACTTGGTCCGGGTCTATGTTCGATTTCATATCCTCGGCTAGCTCCTCCAGACACCCCCCCCCCACCGGAGTGGTTGATCCCAAAAGCTCCCAGTAAAAGGTGTAAATGTGTTCTTGAAGATCTCTTCTGACAGTGTGGTTGTGGTGTCATCGAGAGAGGAAAGGGCAATGGTGTTGCATTTGCGTCGGCGGTAGTAAGCAAGCATGTGGAAGTATACAATGTTAGTGTCCTCGGAACAACCGTCTAAGCTGACCTTGTTGCCGTCGGTATTCCTCCTCAGTTGATGAGCTGATCCACTCTAGTTTAAATTCGAGAAAGAACGATTTGTTGGGGAGCGTGTTGACTTTGTTCTGTCATCCTGCATGGTTCTCACTACCCATATTTAGGATCAATATTTGGAATGACACGGTTTTATAAAAGATGCTTATGGAGCCACCACAATTGTGGCTCGGTTTTCAAAAAACCGGCGATTTTCTGACACAAAACACAATAATGGTGGTCTTTTGAAAGCTGAGCCACAATTGTGGTGATAATCTGTAAATTTCTCGTGCTCTTTTGATCCGGTCAATCGACAAGATCTCTACTGGTACCGTATAAGTCGTAATTGCAATTAAGTAGTGATTCAGAGCAGCAATCACATTGCGGCGGAATTGGTGAGAAATCATGGTTAATCAATTTATTGATGCCAGCGAGCGATACCACTGCCTGAGCAGTTGAGCCTACAGTTACTAGGATTTGGGTAACATCATCATGTTAGAGATTGTATCATATACGTATAGTATGGAGTAGTACTCCAACTATACGTATACAACCTTGTACGCCACGCAGGGGGCTTTTCCCTGTCATATATAACACGCAATCGATGCCCCTAAGGGGTACGCATCGTTCTCCCACAAACCTACGATCATCAACATGGTATCGAGAGCTCTCCTCTTCCCATCTAGCCGCCGCCTCCGGTGCTGAGATCTCCACCACCGCCGGCCCCTCTCCTTCTCTCAACAAAAACCTACAGGATCATCCCCTCTTAGACGATCATAGCAGGAGCTTCTGAATCCCTCACAAATTCTAGTCCAAACAAACCCAACGACCCCTCCCTTCCTCAACCCTGTCCGATCTGATCATGGCATCATCCATGCCTCCGCCGGGCACCACTCTTGGTGCGCCGCCAACGACCAAGCTGACTCGGGAGAACTTCCTGTTCTGGCAAACACAGGCCATGCCTGCTCTCCGTGGTGCCCGCGTCATTGGCATCCTTGAAGGTACAGAGGTGGCACCCCCTGAATTTTTGGATGCTGAAGATGAGAACCACAAAAAGATCTCCATCCCCAACCCTCAGTATGACGCCTGGGTCAGCAAGGAACAACAGGTTATGAGCTATCTCGTTAATTCCCTCTCCGATGAGATGCTCCCTCATGTTTTCAATCTGGTTCATGCCAAGGACGTATGGACTGTCCTCAAAAGCCTCTACACCACCCAATCCAAAACCAGGGTTTCTACTCTTCGTGGTGCTCTCACCAACACCAAAAAGCTTGATATGACTGCCAATCAATTTCTTTCCAAGATGAAAGGCTTTGCCTCCGAGCTTGCTGCCGCCGGAAAACCCGTTGATGATGATGAGCTCAGGGATTACATCCTCAATGGTCTTGATGGTACTTTCAATCCTCTTGTTGCCTCTATCAATGGCAATCCTTCCACTACACTTGATGATTTGTGCTCTCAGCTTTTATCCTATGAGTACCGTGAAAATATGCTTGTTGCCACGGGTCAAAACACGGGTACTTTTACATCATCTGTCAACGCTGCATCTCGCCATCCTCCTCACACCTATGGAGGCGGTCCATCCAAGCCACCTCTCCTTCCTTCCCCGCCTATTTACCACCCACAGCCTACACCCTACAATCCCACGCCTCCGACACCACCACCATATCAGCCACCACCATATCAGCCACCACAACCCTATGCCGCCCCACCACAACCACAACCTCACTATCCTCCACAATATGCTCCTACAGCCTACACCTATCCACCACAGCCCTACCAGCAGTACCGCCCCCCTCCTCCACCACCACAGCAGCGTGCGCGCCCGGAACAGGGCCGCCAGGACCGTCGTCCGAAGGGGGGGCGCGGCAGGAACAGAGGTCGCCCGGACCGTGTTGCCTCCCCATGGCAGCCCGGTGTGTACTGTCAGATCTGCAAGAAAGAGGGTCACCCCGCCACTGAATGTTGGTGGCGTTACGGCGACGATGATGATGATGACACCCCGCCTGAGCCAAAAGGCGCCTATGGTGTTGATACAAACTGGGTCATCGACACGGGGGCGACAAACCATGTTGCAGGCCAGCTGAACAAGCTCCAGGTCCATGACCCCTATCCAGGACATGATCAAATCCACAATGCTAGTGGACAAGGTATGGAAATTGCTAATATTGGTCATTCAGTTTTGCACACCCCTAATAATTCCCTTCAACTTCGTAACATATTGCATGTTCCTAGTTCCTCCATGAATTTGATTTCTGCTCATAAACTTACTCTAGACAATAATGCCTTCATTGAGATTCACCCATGTTTTTTCTTGATTAAGGACAAGGCCACGCAGCAAATAATCTTTAGAGGTCCATGCCATGGCGGTCTCTATCCTCTTGTTCCTGTGTCAACGGATTCCTCCAAACATGCTTTGGTCACCGTCAAGCCTTCCTCCTCTACATGGCATCGTCGTCTAGGACATCCTTCGTCCTTTATTGTTCAGCAAGTTCTTAGGAAAAATAATTTACCTTACACCCCAGAAATAAACTCTTATGTATGTGATCCATGCCAACAAGCTAAGAGTCATCAGCTTCCCTACCATATTTCCACTAGTGTTTCCACTGTTCCCTTGGAACAAGTGTTTTCTGATGTGTGGGGTCCTGCTCCCTTGTCTTTAGGCAAGCATGCATATTATGTAAGCTTCATCGATGATTTCAGTAAATTTACTTGGATTTATCTCCTCAAAAAGCGTTCTGATGTGTATCAAGTGTTTCTTAATTTTCAACAATTTGTTGAACGCAAGTTTGATAGGAAGATCATAACCATGCAAACTGACTGGGGAGGTGAATATGAAAAGTTAAATGGTTTCTTCCAAAAGGTGGGCATTACTCATCATGTTTCATGCCCTCATGCTCATCAACAAAATGGCTCTGCTGAACGCAAACACCGTCACATTGTTGAAGTTGGTCTTGCTTTACTTGCCAACGCCTCTATGCCTCTAAAATATTGGGATGATGCTTTTCTCACCGCCACTTTTCTCATCAATATCATTCCATCAAAAGTCCTTAATTTTGAGACCCCTACAGAAAAACTTCTCCACACGAAACCAAACTATGATTCTCTTCGAGTTTTTGGGTGTGCTTGTTGGCCGAATTTACGTCCCTACAATAAACACAAACTTTCTTTCCGTTCTAAACGATGTGTGTTCCTTGGTTATAGTCCCCTTCATAAAGGAGTAAAATGCCTTGACATCAGTACTGGTCGTGTCTATATTTCCCGCGATGTTGTATTTGACGAAAACATTTTTCCCTTTGCTACTCTTCACCCAAACGCTGGTCGTCGTCTCCGTGAAGAAATCCTCTTATTTCCTCAAGAAACATCATCTACACAAACACAAGATAGGGGTGTGCACACTAATGATCATTATTTGCAAATTGTACCTGTTGTTGACGCTGTACAGGTACCCGTGGAGGAAACGCATCAAAATTCTGCAGAAAATGATGCAAACAGCACACAAAATAGCAGCTCTGAAGAACATGCTACAGGCCAAGAAAACACGGAATCTGATGCTAGTCCTGGGGCTGAATCAGTCTCGGATCAGTCGCCATCCGTGTCTGACGCGTCTGCAGCTCCTTCCCCGGTGCGCTCGGGGCCGCACCAGTCTGACGACGCCACGTCGCCCTCCTCTGTGTCTCGTCCGGAGACTGCTTCCGCGTCCCCTCGCGAGCGCCAAGAGGCGCCTGACGCGTCACCTGCATGCCAAGATTCCTCAACATCCTCCGACACGGGACATGCAGACCACCTCGGGATGGACCAGTACAATGATCAGGAGCAGATGACCCCGTCCACTGATCAGGGCAGCTCGGCTGCTCCCGATTCTCTTGTGCATGCACATGCACATCCACCAGGATCTTCTGTGCCGGCCGCTACTGCAGCCCCTTCTGCTGTTGAACCGCGCACTCGTCTCCAAAAAGGTATCACAAATCCTTTAATTCGCAAAGATGGTACAATTCGTTGGTGCTTGCTAACTGCTACAGGAGAACCAGCAAGTTTACATGAGGCTATGACTGATCAGAATTGGAAACATGCAATGCAAGACGAGTATGATGCTCTCATGTCCAATAAAACATGGCACCTTGTTCCCCCCAGCTCCAACAAAAATGTTATTGATTGCAAGTGGGTGTATCGTATAAAGAAAAATGCTGATGGAACAATTGACAGGTATAAAGCACGTCTTGTCGCCAAAGGATTTAAGCAAAGGTATGGCATTGATTATGAGGATACTTTCAGTCCTGTTGTTAAGATTGCTACTGTCAGGATTGTTTTATCTATATCTGTGTCAAAGGGTTGGAGTCTAAGGCAGCTAGATGTCAAGAATGCGTTCTTACATGGTGTTCTGGAAGAGGAGGTGTACATGAAACAACCACCTGGTTTTGAGTCTTCCGCTACTCCTAATTATCTTTGCAAACTTGATAAAGCTCTTTATGGACTGAAACAGGCACCTCGGGCTTGGCACTCTCGTCTTAGTGCTAAGCTTCACACCCTTGGCTTTACACCGTCAAAGGCTGACACGTCTCTTTTTCTGTTTGACCGGGAAGGCATCCAGATATTTTTGCTCATATATGTTGATGATATTATTGTTACCAGTTCCTCTGATGCGGCAATCACAGCTCTTCTTAAAAGTTTAAGTCATGAGTTTGCTCTTAAGGATCTTGGCGATCTTCATTATTTTCTTGGTCTTGAAGTTCACAAACGTCAAGATGGCTTACTTCTGACTCAAGAAAAATATGCCTCTGATATCTTGAAACGAGTTAATATGCAAGATGTTACCTCCTGCCCTACACCCCTGTCTACTAGTGATACATTATCTTTGCATGATGGAACTCCTCTTGGCCCCGAGGACAGTACCCACTATAGAAGCACTGTTGGTGCCCTTCAGTATTTGACGCTAACACGACCAGACTTGTGTTTTTCTGTCAGCAAGGTATGTCAGTTTCTTCATGCGCCCACTACTACTCACTGGACAGCAGTCAAACGCATATTGAGGTATATTCAGGGTACACGCACTATTGGACTCACTTTTCGTAAGTCCTCCTCGACACTTCTCAGTGCTTTTTCAGATGCAGACTGGGCAGGTGATTTAGATGACAGGCGTTCTACAGGAGGTTTTGCTATTTTCTTTGGTCCTAATCTTATATCATGGAGTGCCAGGAAACAACCTACAGTGTCTCGTTCTAGCACCGAGGCTGAATATAAAGCCCTTGCTAATGCTACAGCTGAGTTAATATGGCTTGAGGCTCTGATTCGAGAATTGGGTGTCTCCCTTCTCGAGAAACCATGTTTATGGTGTGATAATCTTGGTGCTACTTTTCTCTCGGCTAATCCAGTTTTTCATGCTCGCACCAAGCATATTGAGATTGACTTTTATTTTGTCCGAGAACGAGTTGCTAGTAAACAACTTGAGGTCAGGTTCATCTCCAGTAAGGATCAGATAGCTGATGGTTTTACCAAGACATTATGTCCTAAGAAGTTAGATGAGTTTAAGCGTAATCTAAATCTTTGTAAGCTTTAGATTAAGGGGGAGTGTTAGAGATTGTATCATATACGTATAGTATGGAGTAGTACTCCAACTATACGTATACAACCTTGTACGCCACGCAGGGGGCTTTTCCCTGTCATATATAACACGCAATCGATGCCCCTAAGGGGTACGCATCGTTCTCCCACAAACCTACGATCATCAACACATCACAGTAACAAAGAGCGAGTTTCCTGAAGATGCCGTGCCGAGGTGATCACGCCTTGTAGACGACGACGAAGCATGGCAGTATGGCCCTCGGGTTGAACACCTCCAGCTCGTCCAAGCTCGAGTACACCCCCGCCGTCCCCGCCACCGAGTCGTACTCACCCTCCATCTCCTCCGCTGCCGTCTCCGTCTGCGCCGTGCCCTGGCAGGGCGCCGCTGCCGCGCGCTTCACCCGTCCGGCGATGACCCGGCACACCAGCATCGCCCTGCGCTCCCCTCCCTCGACGGCGTCGTGCGCGCGGCCGCTGGTGGCCATGGTCCGCACCCCGGCACCCGGCGCCACCACCCTGAACCCGTCCCGGACGATGCCGCACGCTGCGCAGGCGGCGGCGTCGCAGAGGTGGGTGGCCCCGCCGGCGCCGAGGGAGCAGGCGAGCGGCGCGCAGTGGAAGCGTAGCAGCTCGTTGCCGTCGGCGGTGCATCGCGCGCCGGCGCCGGAGGGGAGAGCGGCGAGGGCCTTGGCCTTGACGGCGTCGCGGTAGGCCTCGAAGCGAGCCAGGACGGCGGGGGCGTTGTGCACCTTGAGGATGCGATCCACGGCGCACACGGGGCTCTGCTTCTTCAGCCAGCTCGACTGGAAGATGATCTCGATGATGTTCCGGCTCGTGTCCTCCCCACCCAGCTCCGACACTGCATGCACATCGGTCAAGCAACAAAGAAACCTTTTTTTTACTGAAAAAAAATGTTCACACAAGATGAATCAATCAGTACGTAGTTCATTAGTAGCTTCAGTTAACCAATGTTTGGTCAAATTGTTACAGTAAATATTCTGGTCAAAGTGTACTGAAAAATGCTGTGCGCTGGCCATGATGAAGGGAACGAATCTTATCATGCATCCACAGCGGATTAATGAACGCATAAGATAAGCCTGGATGACTGTTGCGAAAACACTTTGCTGCATGCTCCCCACAGTGATTAGAGACCATCATCATCAAAAGCAGCAGGAATAATTAAAAGCGCATCATGGAACTCTCACTTTCACACAGCAACATCAGTAGGAAGTGGAAGCACATGAGCACCAAACCTGCTCACCATGCACAAACTGATTCCTAAAGTTTCAGCTAAGCATGGGCATAGCTGCAGTTGCACTGCTATCTAACTTAAATATTATTTTGTGGCAATTTGTGATGTACCACAAAATCTGAAAAGAAAACGATGAAGATCAGACACTACAGTGTGTGTTCTGAACTTGTGATAGAAGCTATAGCTACCTAGGATAGCTGAAGAATCAACAAAAGAGAGCAGAGAAGGAAAAAAACAAGGGTACTGTAAGTTTGTAATGGCGCCGGCCGGCCGGCCAGTGGTGAGTAACAGTACCTGCGTGCCTCGTGGACTGGTGGAGGTGGAGGCTCTCGGCCCTGACGAAGACGTCGCCGCAGTCGGGGCAGGGGAAGATGGCGGCCCTCATGGAGCCGCCGACGGGGTCCATGTGCTGGCACTCGTAGCACCCCGACAGCCTCCGTAGCCTGAAGGACGACCCGCCACCGGCCGTCGACGATGACGACGACGTCGTGGACGAGCCCCAGTGCCTTGACGACCCCACTATCGCCTCGCTCTGCTGCTGCGGCTTCTTCACGCGCCTCTCGCTGCCGCCTCCGCTCACCGACGCCCGGCGCTTGCACGGCTCGGCCACCCCCGCCGCCGTCGCCTCGGTAGAGTCCGTCTGCCGGTGCAACACGACCCTCCTGGGACTGGCGTCCCGGAGCTTGCAGATGGAGGCGGAGCTGCAGCCGAGCTGCTGCTTCTTCTTGCACCTTCTGATGACGTCGTTGGCCGGCGGTGGTTGAGGGACAGCGCGGTGTTGTTGTTGGTGCGCGCCGTGGCTGTTCCGGCAGGAGAAGAGGCTCCTGAGTGCTAGCCTGTAGGAAGGGCTCTCCGCAGCGGCAGGCTCTGCACCCGTGCTGCTCTGCTTCTTGCAGCTACCTGCCTCTGCTAATTTCTCCTTGCTGCTGATCTTGTCCAGCTTGGTGGTGGCAGCTGTTGCAGTTAGCTTCTTCTTCCTCGTGGTGCTGGTAGAGGTGGTAGATTTCCTGGCTGCTGCGGCTGATCTCCCTGGTTCCACCATTGCTCTCTTCGAGATCCTTAATTTTCTTCTCTGGACTTTAGGAGAGGTGTGATGCGAATACGATGGGGTTCGGATGCAATGGAATGGGGATGATGGGTAGCCCTAGGTGGCCTCATCTAAAGTGGTCGGCTCACTTGCTGCTTTAATTTAACCATGTGGCTGTGCATCCATGATGTATCAATTAGGAGTATAGTACCATGACATTGCGTCATAACCATGTCTAACTTGGGGGTGAATTACTACTAATTAAAGCTTGGGGCAAGAGAAATTGTTTACTGAATCCGTACGTTCTGTAAAATTAATCTCCCTCGAGCACTGAAATCAAAGAAGGAATAGAACAGCAGGTCAGGAGCCAATTATGTTTGAATTACTGACCGGCCCCGAACCGAATGCACATGGCCGCCAATTGAAATATACAGGAGATCCAAGAGAACATGTTCCTCATGATTTTTTTGGATTCTGAAACTGTCCACACTCCTCGGCCAGTTTCAGTTATCTTCTGCGATAAAAATAACACTATAGTGACAGAGCAAAGGCGACCATGCAGTTCAAGCTGTTAGAAGACGACGATAGCGACGCCACACGATCTTGCGTTGGACGTCCGTTCCCGGCCGTTTCTTGGCACTTATCAAGTTATCAGGACTTAGGACAGTCTCTTTCTTATCTGAACTTCTGAGTGACTGTCTCTTTACCTGAATAAAAGAAGGAACTGATTGACTGATAGTATACAGATTGTGCATGCAGTGGAGCACTAGGGTTTGGCCCTGAGAGGGGCAGTTTGTTGCAGCCTGCTTCGAGTCCATGGACCTGCAAGTGATAAAGGAGAGAGCAGAGAGCGGTGTGCAGGTGATGGGCGCGTGCGTGCGGTACGGGTCAGTGTATGCGCGCCATTGCATTTGCATCCTGTTGGTCTCTTGGTTGATGCAGCCAAATGCAGTGCAGTATTTGCAAGGTTTCAGACGACAGGGAGGTGCTTCCTCTTGGAATTGATACAGCCCCCATCCTCCTCCTTCGATGTGGCTCACAATGCTCTTGTCCTGCTGAATTCTCTTTCATTTGTAAATAAGAACTGACACAGATATTACATTCAGTTCAGCACGCTAATGTCATGCCAGCAGCAGAGGAATCAAACTGAGGCCATGCCTTTTGCATCAGCAGCGAGGATGCCTTTTTGAGTGGAGACCTGAAGCAGCAGGGTGCACTCAGCCAGTGTTGTTCTGCATGGGCTTTGTGATTCTTTACCATGTTGTTGTTCCTTCCTGCTGGTGAGCAAGCTCGTTCACCTTTCCTTTGGCCTTGGGTAAGGTTGGATTCCTCTCTATCTACTTGCTCTCTTTGCATGCCTGCTTGGAACAAACGATTGGCACTTGCAGTTTATCTGCATTTAATTTGTTGTGGATTTCAGTGCCTGGAATAGTAAGTTGGATGGAGCACGAGGTATGCATCCATGCTGCACATTCTCAAAAGGGACAACGCATAACTCGGTTATGCAAAACCACCGAATACTCTATGCATTCTACCACTTAGGCACTTACAATACGCATCGAGTGAGGAGTATGAAAGCTTTGCACGTACAGCGGCCGTAGTCCTGCTTTGCTTCAAGTTCAAATCATGTCGCCATTTCCAGGCAGCGAATGTGACCTGTTGCTCCGGCCTAGACACCAGGTCCATCGCTACTAATCTCATCTTAATTTTAAAATCGTGGCACATTCATGTATGACTAGGTATGGATCCAGTGATAAGTGAGAGTGTCAGGTGGCTATACGGAAGATAGAAATGAAACAAGCCCTCTCCATCCATCCATTCACCCATATTCTTCCTCATGTTGGGTAGGGAGGGATGGGGGTGGTCCGGTATTGATCGATCATGGTCATGGAGGATGGAATGCGGATCGTGCGTGCGTCCGGTGCACTCAAATGCATGTGCTCTCTCTCTCGTCATAGATCACTCTAGCAGATGCCCTACATCACGGCGACCTGCATACTCCCTACACTTCTCTGTTCTGTTTACGTTCTTCAGGCTTATCTGTCCTCGTCAAATTATCCGCTGAGGACACAAATCCTCGCTCACAACTCTCGGTGGTAGTTACTATGACCCATCGTCCTCGGTCCAGCTTCTCTGAATATCTGATCCTCATCTCTCTTCTTCATTTTCCTCCCTTATGTGCAGGGTTAATGCATGTTTCCCTGCTGAGCTGCCCACTATAACTAACAGATCCCTACTATAATAACTACATTAACGGTGTTACATCATAGTATTCAGAAAAATTCCTAGATCCGATCAACCTCTAGACCACTGGTAGTCGAGGATGATTTCGTAGTTTGGTGGTCGTTAGTTCTCAACTCCACCCCACGGGCGTTGCACAAGGGAACATCGTCAGTGATCATGCTCACCGCATGGTGGATTTGAAAACAACGGAACACGATCAATTTCGACAACGCACGGCCTTCCATTGGCGCAAGCATCAAGACAGAGGCGCGTTCATGGATGAGCGCGGGGGCCAGGGTCTCGCACTTGTTCTCCCCTAGTTAGGTCTTCGGGTCGAGTTGGTGCGGGGTGTCCTCCTTGTAGGCTTGTAAATAACTCTCTTTCTATCAATGCAACGAAACACATGTTTTTTGCGTTTCGCAAAAAAATACTCAGAAAATTTCAGCCTCGAAAATATCCAACAAATAAAATAGTTTTTGGCCTTTTACTTGAAACGACATATTTACATTTAGTCATACAGAGTGGATGACTGAATCAACAACTACTACTGGACTGGACTAGACTAGACTGTACTGGCAATAACATGAGCAGGACAGGGGATCATAAGAACACTTACTGGACGTACGCATAACACATGAAGCTAAGTAAGTAACCATGTAAGTAGTACAACATCAGTGACGTGAAGAAATCAAGGTCAACTGGAAAAAACTAACGGGACGACAGTATATGCAGCAGTATTGCGTCAGTCTGCACCTACACTGCCACTGCACTCATGCTAAAACTGCTGTTAGAAAGTGTGCTGAAAGATCCAGGCTTTCAGGAATCGTTTGATGCACTGCTACTTCCCTCTCCACTTACACCATAACAGATGATTAGAAAGCACTTGTGCTGTCTGTCTACATATCCAAGGAATAGCAAGGTGCACATGGGAGTGACGGTCCAGCGTTAATCAGCTCTACTTTCAGTTTCTCAGAGGAAGAAAATAGCCAAAAAAGAAAAACTATATCATGGTCAATTCAGGTTGTTCTGCAGTTAACCCTTAATTGCACATTTACAGAAGGAGGGCAAACTGCAATGTCAGGAAGCTGGAGAGCAGCATCGTCAGAAGCATCAGTGCGGCGGTGCTTCTGCTGGAGCCGCTGCAAACGAGCTTGTTATCGTGGTACGAGCACACCGATTGCTTCCTGGAAGAACACAACAACAACAAGAACGCTTAGTAAGAAGAAATTCTAGTGTCATTCAGAGAACATAACTGTCATGTCAGATAGCGCAAACTTGTCAATTGAGAAGTTACGAATGACGGTATGTCGGTATATGATGTACTAAGATGAAATTGCTAGTGTATATGATGGCACTGGGTTTGTATTGTGTTGTTGGTACAATCTCTAGATTCTGGACAAGCTTGTTAATGGGCTACGGAAGCATGTGGTGTTGCCAAGAGTCTAATCCTTTGACCACAACATCTTCAGGCTTTCAGACACCGGTGAGAAGTACAAAGTTCAGAAACTGGGGACATAATCTTACACAGGGACTTGAATTCTCTAATTTAACGGTGCAATACGAATCACAAATACTTTCAAACGTGAAAAAATCAACAATGAATCGCATCTTAACTTGTACTGTAGTACTCGTACAAATTAACAGTGTTGTACCTGTTGGAGCAGAAGGTGATGGTGTAGTCGGGGGACTGGGCGCAGGTGAAGATGCTGGAAGGGTCGTCGTAGGCGTAGCTGTAGGCGGCAGGGCACGCGTCCTTGAACTTCTTGGAGTAGAACGTCGGCTGGCAGGTCACCGGGTTCGCGTACTGCCCGCGGCAGCAGTACTGGTCGGTGCCGAACACGTCGCACGCGCTCCGGCACGCCATAACACTCCCGCCGGCGCCCTTCACGGCCAGCTCCGACGGGCAGTCCCGCCGCAGGTCGCCGTCGCACCCGGCCACATTGCAGCTCGATCCGTTGGTGCTCGCCGGGGTGACGACGATCGGCAGGTTGAACCCGTCGACCAGGCTCACGTCGTAGTAGTCCACTGACGCCAGCGTGAACTCCGCCAGGCTCGCCGGCGTGGCGCCGGAGGACGACGCGCACTGCAGCGACGTCCCGCACGCGCCCGTCTCGCACGTACCGTTGCCAGCGGGGTCGAAGTCACACCCAGTACGGCCCCAGATGCGTCCGGACCACCCCACGGGGGCAGTGAAAACAATGGACTGGCCCGGCCGGAGCGCGAACCCGCCGCCGCCAAAGCTCTCGCCGGGCGTCACCGCCGGCCATATGTCCTTCGTGCACTGGTTGATGATGGTGAACACGCGGGCCGAGTCCGCGCACCTCGTAGCACCTGCCATGCCACGGCAACAACGATAATTAAAAAGAATGTTCATTTTTTTCAGTTCATACTACGACATGACATGAACACCAAATGGTGATAATTCCACTGCATTCCTGCAATCAGAAAACCTGATAAGAACTAGTCTCCTAGAAGCAGATCCATGTATGAAAAAACATAAACTAAACGGAGGGGGCATTCAAATTCCTGATCATTTAGCAGAGAAAGTGAGAAGAGAAAAGAGTAATCTGGACTCTGGAGAGTACCTGAGAAGAAGCAAACGAGAGCCAGAGCACTAAGCAGAGCACTCCTCCTCCCCATGCTTCCTTTGCAACAAGAACAATGGAAAGCTCAAGCACTGTTGCATGAAAATTACCCAAGGTAGGTAGATATACTGATAGGAACACAAGATAAATTAATATTGCAGAGTAACACAAGAAGGAATACGTGAGAGGGAGGTGAGGTCAGGCATGGAAAAACCTTGCTTGCCATGGCATCCTTCCTTCCTTGCTTACTTCCTCTTAACCATTTCTTCCCCGGATTCTCCAGCCAGGCAAGCTCAGCTTTCTTTTCCTCTGTTCCAAGATATGTCTCTATTCTACAAAACTGACATGACAATTGAATCGGGATCACAATTCACAAGACAGAAACATGGTTCCCTCCTCCTTGAAGCAACAACACATCTTCAGAACCGACATATGTATCTCAAGCTAGCACAAAAAGAAAAAGCTAGCACAAAGCCATTGGACAGGACTGAACCACGGCACCGGCATCTCTGATAAGCAAGTTTCAAACAACACAGTAGACAGTATAAGACATCATTGGATCATCTCGACGTCGCGTTAACACATTCGGAGATCATTAGACAAAGATTACACAGAGCGTTGCCATCGAAGTGCCATAACGTACTAACAGCTGTTAAACTAAGCAAGCAGTACTACTTTTTCTACACGGAGGATGCAACTGGCCACAAGTAGAGCGTGGCTATCACACCGTCAACAATGTATGAGTGGAATGCTGTGTCATGGACCGTCGAAGCTGATCAGTCGTCGGCCAGGTTGACCTTGTAATGCTCGGCGAGGTTCTTGTTGTTCCCGTTCTGCATGATGTTCTCGACCACGTCGTGCATCTTGTAGTTCCCACCGAGTGTGCTGCTGTGACGCCAGAACCGTTCCATTTGATAGCGGCCACCGTTGGTGGAGGAGCTGTTTTTTTGTTTCCATGTGCCCCCTCCGTTCCATGCTATAATCTGTTTTGGTTAACAATTTTAGCTAGCCAAAACAGCTTACATTATGGACAGACTGATAAATAGCAGGACATGATCGGTGGGATATCGGAAACATATTTATTCCCTTGGCAACAAATCTTAAAGGTGATCTTTTATATGGAATCTTGGATGGCGGGAAAAAAATCAGAAGATGATAATTCTGGAACATCTTGTACAAAAGATGATTGGGGTCACCAGAATTGTCTAGCATTTTGCTAACATTTTCTTCAAAAAACAAATATGTCGAGAAAATGTTACGCTCCCTCCTTTCCTTTATGTAAGGTGTATAGTTTTTTTCTAAAAAAATCCAGTGTATTTTCCATTTATGAATAATTTCACCCATATGAAAATGAGACATGGTCCCTAAAGAGCGATTTAACGGTTTGTATTCATTTTATGCATATAAAGAACTTATTTCTCACGATTGTTTTCAGAAATAAGAAGTCCATTATATGTAAAATAACAATGTTTTAATATTCGTTCAGAAAACTATACACCTTACATTAAGAAACCAAGGCAGTATATCTAATGGGAGTTTTAAGAACTTTTAGAATGATTATTATAAGACTAGTCATAGTGTAGAGTATCATGCATGACACTACTTTGTTATTATCTCACTAGTAGATGGTTATGTATGTGTAATACTCGTATAATCATGTATTTATTAAAATGTAGACTCATCTTGTTTTAAAATCCGTTATGTTATGATATCTACTTATGATACCACCATTATCTCTCTCCTAATTTATTACTTACTTGCCACATAACTATTTTTATCGACATGACATGTATGTTACTAGCTATATCACTCCCGGTATTTTAAAGAAAAACTCCGTGTCTCACAAACTTGCACCATTGCGGTGAAAACATAAAACAAAACATTAGAACTCGCATTAAGCAAAAGAGGGGTCCTTTTTCTTCTATCCAACCTATGTCCATGTGTACTGATAATAGTTGATCATACACATATATACATCTTACATCAGTGTTTTATGAAGAGGTTCAAAACAACATAAGTCATCACGCACACAACAAAACGTGCATGATGCTTCTAGTAAAAGTATGAGCTATGCTTGAAATATCATCGTTCCGAACTATTGAGTATTTCTATTGGCATCGGATATGTTTCACTTTTATTACAAAAGAGTATATATTAAGGCGAAGTATCCGGTGAAAACTGACATTCAGTGAAAACTTGCAAACTTTCCACGTGGTCCATCGGATCAAGAACAAGCGGGTGTCGTATTTTCCCCAAAGACAAGTACGAACAATGGAGGGTTGATTATGTCGTGAATCTAGCCATTATGTACGAAGATGCATCCCAAAACTTTAATGCATCATCCAAGATAGGTGTTCACTTAGGATGTGTTTGGTATCCCGCGTCGCTCTGCCCAGCCTATCTCCCCTCATACAAGCCCACTCCATATAAGCCGAGTTGAGATTTTTCAGTGTGTTTGGTAGCCCGTATCAGTTGATACATGTTGAACTGAGATGTTGTTTGTTAGCGTGTATCAGTAGAGACAAGCTGAGCTGAGATGTTGTTTGGTAGCCTGTTTCTAATTTGAGATGTTAAATACAAATTTCATGAAGGAAATCATTATTTGTAGCACATAAATAAGACGTTTCAGCAATATTATGACATTCAAGCAATAAGACAACATCAAAACAGGACATTGTACCACCAAAAATATCATTTCAGCGCCATATAATAAATTCTAGAACTAAAATATGACATTCGATCAATATATGATAAATTTCAGCACAAAAATAGACCAATATATAATAAATTCTTTGACCAAAATATTACATTCCAGCAATATATGATCATCCATAATAATTCCATGTTAGAAAGTTTGCATACTTCGAAAAGTAATCTAGAACAAGCATTAGAAAAGAGATGATAACTCAAGCTCAAAGTCAAAGAAGATCTGGATTTTTTGCTAGAATGCGCTTGAAGGAGGCTTCACGAACTAGAACTTCCATTTTCAGGAAATTTAGCCTTTTACCCTTGTTCTCTGTCAAGTAATCTAAGACAGCCAAGCGTTGATCCATCGCGAATGGAAGGTCCATAACAACGTTGTGTAAGTCTGGGTGTGTCTCGGTATGACAAGTGTTGTTGATAGCACCAGCCACATCATGTAATGCATCATACATGTTGCTATATTGAATTGCATCTTCTTCACTCATGTTGGATGCTCTCTTCCTCTTGTTATTTGTGACAGTAGGTGAAGGAGTAGTGGCACCAATTCCAGCACTATCAAAGTCCAAATTAACAGAAGTAGCTGCGGAGACACCTTCACCTTCCACAACAACATGCTTCCCCAAAGACTCATTCGACCCCATTGCAAACTTTCCGTCGCAAGCTTATTGGCAAAGCAAGCTTCCATATATTCAAAGTTAACGATTGGTTTGTTGAGTAATTCAACATCCTTAGGTGTATCCTACAATAAATATTCAAAAACAAATTCATTTCAGCACTAAATAATAGGATTCAACATGTCTTAGTAAATAAACATAAACAGTTCAGAACTAAAGCTACATGATTCAGCACCAAAATGACATAATGACATATTTCAACACATTCCAGCAATAAACATAGATTTGCAGCCCAAAAATAAAATTCCAACATGAATGTTCATACCTGAGTATGGCCCAAATAATGTTTCTCTTCTAAGACTATCATTTTTTGATCATCATCCCAAAGCGCACCACTCAAATTTCTCAGTTTTTCAATCCTTTGATACCTTATCTTCCACTTGCGGAGATGATTATTCACTTGCATGATAGTAACTTCATAACCGACGAGTTGGGTCAAAGATTTTGTTGCTTGGCTAATATGTACCTCTTTGAAGCCTTTGTCAGTCTTGACACATTTCGCTGCAATATTGACAAGACATCGCATCATGGATACCGACATAGGAGGGGTCCAAGTCATCACCTTCCCGGTCTTCTTTCCTTTAGCACCAACATCTGGGATTTCCTGGACACTTTCAGCCATCTACACCAAATGAAATATTTCAGCAACATCATAACATTCCAGCAACACAAATGACAGATTTCAGCAATATAAATGACATCAGCACCAAATGACAAATTCCAGCAACATATTATGAGATTCCAGCACACAAATGACAAATTTCAGCAATATAAATGACATATCAGCACCAAATGACAGATCCCAACAACATAGTATGAGACTCCAGCACAAAAATGACATATTTCAGCAATATAAATGGCATATCAGCACCAAATGACAGATTCCAGCAACATAGTATGAGATTCCAGCACAAAAAATGACAGATTTCAGCAATATAAATGACATATCAGCACCAAATGACATATCAGCACCAAATGACAGATTCCAGCAACATAGTATGAGATTCCAGCACAAAAATGACAGATTTCAGCAATATAAATGACATATCAGCACCAAATGACAGATTCCAGCAACACAAATGACATAGTATGAGATTCCAGCACCAAAATATTATGTTCCAGCACCCAAAATAAGATGTTCCAGCACCAAAATAAGATGTTCCAGCACCATAAAATACAATTATTACATCAACTAACACCATGGTTCATCAAATGTGTGCCAACCCCCTATTCGCCCACATTTGTTGTGCAAATTCGTCTCTCTTTTGCTTCCAAGTAATATTATCATAGGCACATCATTGTGGTCCTCATCATGGGCTTCCGGTTCAAATGTCGCCTCCAATGGAAAGTATTCGTCCTCACCAACTGAAGTATCCAATTATGGAGAATTGCACAAGCTATCACTACTTTTACTTGGGTCTTGAAAGGATGGAATGGCTTATTGTAAACAAACTTCCAACGGTTCTTGTATGCAGCGAAAGCCCTTTCAACCGTTATCGTTAACGAAGAGTGTCTCAAGTTGAACAACCCTTTATAGTTTTCAGGATGATTCCCTCCACCTTATTCTACGGTATGGTGGAAGAAAACCCGGTCTCACAGCATAACCAGCATCAACAAGATAGAATTTTCCTATTAAACCCAAACTATTAGCTATAGCAAAAGAATTTATTGATTGTTTGGGAATGTATATGTTTTTGCTTTAGTTATTACCTGGAGGAAGTGACAACCCATCATCCCTCTCCACCGCATCCGCAAGTATGAGGGCATCATGGGCTGACCCCTCCCAACCAACAAGAACATAAGTAAACTTTAAATCAAAGTCTACCGCAACCATGACATTCTGGGTAGTGCCATCTTTTCTACCCCTAAAGGAGGATGAGATATTTACTGGGACTCTCGCAAGAACATGTGTCCCATCAATTGCTCCAATACAATCCTATTTCAAAAAACACAAGTGATTCTATTATACATAAGTTCTATACAAATTTCAATGTTTAGTGTTTTGATATAAAAAATTATTGCCTTGAAATAGGGATTGAATCTGTTGTTTTCCAGAATTTTAGGGTGGGTTTGAGTCGAGGGAGGCCGGATCATCTCATCTCGCAACTCTCCAACAGCATACAATACAGCCTTAAAATATCTACTGATTACTTCGGTAAATGTCCTAAAAATAGGTTGTAGAGCCCTAAACCTTGTGTTGTGGCCAACTGAAGGGGATCGTGTGCGGAAAACAAAAAAAAATCCTAGCAACGATATCCTTCAACTAGCCAAGATCTAGACTATGCAGATATAGTAGTACGGCGGTGATCGAAATACATATCCTCATAGACCGAATAGCGGGGATTACGCTCCCGCACAAGCGTTGACGACGAAGACGACGTAGCCGACCTCTAGGTCGCGGAGAACTCGGCGGGACGAAGACAACGAAGATGACCCCGAGGTCGGGTGGAGGAAGTAAGCCTCCGAGCACCGCTAGCGTAGCACCTCGCAGGGCGTTACACACATACGGTGAAGACGACGGCCTCTGAAGCTCTAGTCCAGGACCAGCAGCGGAAGACTTGGACCGGAACACCAGCAGCGCGGCAGCGGGCTATGGTGGAAGAGATCCCCTTCCTCTACTCGGCGCGACTCCGACAAAGGGAATCACGAGATCGAGAGAGAATTAGGGAATTAATTGGTGAGTTAAAAGGCCAGGGGTGCCCCTTCTTATATAGGCTCCCACGGGGAGCCAACCTCCCTAGCTAGGCAATGTGGGACTATCCCACAGCCTTGGTGTGGCTAGGGATGGTGCGCCGGCCCTAGGTGGGCCCCATTTGGCCCACCTAGGCCGGCCCTCCCTCAATCCGAAGCCTTGGGGGGACTTTTCCCCCCTCATGGGCCTTCTTTCCATCAGAAGGCCATTTAGGGAAACCAGCCTTTAAAAATTCGAAAATAAATATATAAAATCATATTTAATCATTAATTACACTAATTATTATCAAACATATTTTATAGAATTTATTCTAGCTCCGAAAACTCTTTCGTCGCTGCCCGATCTCCATCGGACCATTCCCGGGACGTTCCCGGTGATCTCTTTACTTTCCGGTTGTCTTGTCGAAAACCCTTAAGTGTGTTATCCTAGCGGTTCGATATAATAACAGGTATGATCAAGACCCCTCTATGATCAACGACTAACTCGTAGGCCTGGACCCCATGAATTATTCCCTGTGATATAACGAATGACTTTCATCTATCAAACCTGGAAGTCTAGTCTTAAACCCTTTGTCATGGCGATACTTAGCGCGTCCGAGCATCATTCTCAGATATCTCCATACCTAGCATGATCTCGTTACCGACATCGCTATCTTCTACTCGTCTATGATATTATGTCAGCTGGTGACCTAGTCACATGTTTGCAAACTCATTTGACATAATCTCACCGAGTGGGCCCTAGAGTATCTATCCGGCTATGCGGACTGACAAATCCCGGTGTTGACCCCTCGTCTCAACTACCCCCTTCCGATACCCAAAAGTATCACTGTTATTGTTGAAGGGGTTACGGTGCAGAAAACAATAATTTTTCTAGCGTATGAAACCCTAACTAGCCAGGATCTATCTATCTAGTACATGCGATAACGGTGGCGGAACGGGTTACATTACCTCCATGTAGACCGATAGCGGGGATTACGCTCCCGCACAAGCGTTGCCGATGAAGTCGTACGTAGCCGACCTCGAGGTCGCGGAGAACTTGCCGCGATGACGAAGACGATGACGCCGGGGTGTCGACGATGACCTGCGTCGACGGGCGTCGGGCGGAAGAAGGCGGGGCGCCGGCACCAGGGGGGTGCGCCGGCGGAAGAAGGGGGGGGGGCGGCGCGGCGGCTGCAGGGGCGAGACGACGTCCGCCAGGCTCCTCAAAAAGAGTTACCTCCGAGCACTCACAAACATACGGAGCTTAGCGACAACCCCCGGTCATTCAGATCCAGCTGAAATTGCAGGGGTAGATCTTATCTGGAATCCCGCAGGGCAACGGTGCCCGGCGGTATAGCTTAGGTGGAGAGAGGGGGCAAAACGGGCGGAGAAACAGCTCGGCCGGCTTGCAATACAATTAATTGTATTTTCCAATGAATTAATCCAATTAATATGCCTTGCTATATAAAGGGGGGAGGGGGTGTGCAAACCCCTTGGCTCCCCCATGTGGGACTAAAGGAGGAGAGGGGAGGGGGGGTTCGGCCGAACACCCCATGGGCCTTGCCCTCTCCTAGTCCAACTCGGACTAGGGGGGGGGGGGGCTCAAGCCTCCCTTGCTTGGTGCGGCTCCCCCTCTTGGGCCCTCTTAGGGCCCATGTAGGTTGGAGCCCCCTTTTTCCTTTATTTAATTAATATTAAATTAATATAAAAATCCCATTAATTTATAATTAATATATTTATATATAATTCAATATCCCGTGACTCCGAAACAATTTCGGAACCACCCGAACAACTTTCGGACATTTCTGGAACTCTTCCAGACCTTCCCGGAACTCCTTCCGGACCACCGGAACTCTTTCCGGATCATTTCTCTCTCTCCAACAAAAACCTATATTATTCCAGAACCTATCTCCTGGTGTCACTAAGACCTTAAGTTTGTTACGCTACGGTTCGAGGACACTCCAGACATGGTCGAGACACTCCGCTCACCAATTACCATCAGGGATACCTGGATGTATATGACGGCCCCTGTGCATTCTACGAATATCGTCGTTGAACCATAAATATGATATTCATTCCCTTTGTTTCTGTGATACTACCTTATCCGAGATATGGTCGTAGACACACCGATGTCTTTGTTGTATCTCGTTACCGACAAAGGTTATTAACTCGTCTGTGATATTACTGTAGGGGTTACGGTGCAGAAAACAATAATTTTCTAGCGAACGAAACCCTAACTAGCCAGGATCTATCTATCTAGTACATGCGATAACGGTGGCGGAACGGGTTACATTACCTCCATGTAGACCGATAGCGGGGATTACGCTCCCGCACAAGCGTTGACGATGAAGTCGTACGTAGCCGACCTCGAGGTCGCGGAGAACTTGCCGCGATGTCGGAGTCGATGACGCCGGGGTGTCGACGATGATCTGCGTCGACGGGCGTCGGGCGGAAGAAGGCAGAGTGCCAGCACCGGGGCTGGTGCGCCGGCAGCAGAGGGGGGGAGGCGCGGCGGCTGCAGGGGGCGAGACGACATCGCCCAAGCTCCTCAATAGAGTAGCCTCCAAGCACTCGCAAACATACGGAGCCTAGCGACAACTCCCGGTCATTCAGATCCAGCTGAAATCGCAGGAGTAGATCTTATCTGGAATCCCGTAGAGCAACGGCGCTCTGCGGTATGGCTTAGGTGGAGAGAGACCCCCTTCCTCAGCTCGGCGCAGCTCCGACTTGGGAACCACGAGATCGAGAGAGAAATCAGGAATTAATTGGATTTTCCTATGAATTAAATCAGTTAATATGCCTTGCTATATAAAGGGGGAAGGGGGTGTGCCAACCCCCTTGGCTCCCCCATGTGGGACTAAAGGAAAAGAGGGGAGGGGGGGGGTTCGGCCGAACCCCCCATGGGCCCTCCCACTCCTAGTCCGAGTTGGACTAGAGGCCCAAGCCTTCCCCTTCCTTGTGGGGTGCGGTTTCCCCCTCTTGGGCCCTCTCAGGGCCCATTTAGGTGGGAGCCCCATTTTTCCTTTATTTAATTAATATTAAATTAATATAAAAATCCCATTAATTCATAATTAATATATTTATTTATAATTCAATATCCCATGACTCTGAAACTATTTCGGAACCACCCGAACAACTTTCGGACATTCCCGGAACCATTCCATACCTCCCCGGAACTCCTTCCGGACCACCGAAACTCTTTCCGGATCATTTCTCTCTCTCCAATAAAAACCTATAAAATTCCAGAACCTATCTCCTAGCGTCGCTAAGACCTGAAGTTTGTTACGCTACGGTTCGGGAACACTCCAGACATGGTCGAGACACTCCGCTCACCAATGATCGTCAGGGATACCTGGAAATATATGACGACCCCTGTGCATTCCACGAATATCGTCGTTGAACCATAAATATGATATTCATTCCCTTTGTCTCTGCGATACTACCTTGTCCGAGATATGATCGTAGACACACCGATGTCTTTGCTGTATCTCGTTACCGACGAAGGTTATTAACTCGTCTGTGATATTACATCTCCATGACCTAGTCATAAGCTGCGCAGCTATATATATGCAATAACACCGAGTGGGCCCAGAGTATCTTTCCATTACAAGAATGAACAAATCCCGCTCTTGATCCTTACGTCTCGATGCTCTTTCGGAATACCCAAGATGGACACCGTTATTGTCATGCTATATAAGACACAACGTTTGATGCTCTCAAAGCACTCCTACGAAGCAACAATAAGTACGGTCTCACGGTCTAAGGAATAAGCTATCATACTCTTATCTATTGCAAATGACAAACATCGTAATACGATCTTATTGCAATACTTTGCGTATGTCCATCACCTTATTCTACTAACAAGGTGACCCCATTGTCAACCGACGTCATTGTCCTTGATCGGGAATCTCGATCAACTGTTGCCGAATGGACTAGCTCATATAGAGGCTTGCTAGGGACCTGGTTGTCTATGTATCACACGTGTATTAATAATTCCGATTAATACAGTTATAGCATAATACACAAACCTATTATAAACTTATGAGATAATGCAATAAATACTACTTATTTATTTGCCTCTAGGGCATATCTCCTTCAGTCTCCCACTTGCACTAGAGTACAAATAAACTAGATGCATTTTACTTTTATCAGAATCCCTTATCAAATAAGAATCATTTGATAATGCTTGCTCGTGGAAAAGTGTTACTGCACAATCCATGATTGTACATGCTTTTGCGATTCACTGGCATCAACTTGTTTGATATCATCATGTTGTTTAACAACATATATGCAAATACCGTAACTAAGTGAGACTTCTGCTTCCCAGCGCTTACTCTGATTATACTAACCAGATAACTGCCCTGAAAAACACACTCAGTCATGCAGAGCCCCTTGTAACAATTACAAACTCGCGATATCTACATACTTTCACATCAATGTAGAAAACTTGACATTCAAATGCCAATCCCTTAACTAACGCACATCTACTTCCAGTAAATTCCAAATTTACTTTCATAACTGCTCTTATTCCAAGAACATCGGTTATATTTCATCGAGCAGATAATATGGTTTATGTATGATGTCTAATATATACATAATAGAGCCACATGTCATACAACCATTACTTTAATGCATCATTACTTTTAATGATCAATTGGATTCCAAAGGACCATCCTTTTGCTTCTATTCTGACTCCTCAGATATAATCCAACACAACTCGACTAACTATTTAAAAAATAGTTTCACAACTTCATCCTATTCTATTGGTACAATTTCACAATGTGTTAACTACACAAAATGAATTCGACTCCCACTCAAATTATGTCTCCACATATTTGACAACACACGCTCCCACTCAAAAACGTGTTATCCACATATTTGAGTTCCTGAGCTCCCACACAAAAATATGTTCCATACATATTCCACCTGAGTAAACTAACTACGACTCCCACTTAATTCGACATTTAGGTCAAACAAAAATCATTGATCTATCATCAATTCGAATTTAATACAAACCATAGTATTACATTAATACAAATCCCTGAGACTTCAAGCATGTCTACATAAATGTAGTCAACAAATTTGATCTTGTCTAAGACACATTTCTTGACAAGACATGCGCCCGCATCTTTCTTATAGTCACATTTCCATATAACACTTTATATGACGATTAAACAATCTTATTCCTCTAATAAGAATTGCAGCAACAATTACTCTCTTAATCTTTTTAAACGTAACTTGGATTTCCAGGCTTAAGAGCCTTTGTTCGTATTCCGATACTTTCTTAACTTTCTTTGTATTCATAAAGTGCAGCTTGATCTGTCAACAAGATCCGAAATACTTAATACAGTGTTGTGACCTGACAGCAATATTAAATATAATAGCACTTTATTTAGAAGTTTCTTTTATGAAAATATTATGATCTTTATGAAGAGGATTGCAAGCAGAAAACAATTTTCTAGTCTCCCTCACTCTTAATCACTAAACTTTAATTAGCAGATATATACTCTTTGGAACATCTTCCAACATAAGTCTGACACTTTATTCCAAACTTCTAATCCATAAACCATAATTCGAAAAGTCATCTTTTCTCGGAATTACATAGACAACAAACTGAACTTTGTTTCTATTTGGTTTTGGAATACACTCTCATCCAATGCGAGCAATCTACAAAGAACCACTCATGTATATTCCGAATTATCGCATAATCATATACATGTCGACACTACTGTCGATCCTACGAATTCTCGTTGAGAAAAAAATCTATTTTCTAAAGTGGACATCGACTATAATGTTTCGAACGTATTAGGAGATTCTAAGATGATTCTGACAGACCATACTTTATTTAAAATAGAGCATGATTATAATTCCCCACATATCACTATATATGACATTATAATTTTATGAAGCAAATTTCCACAAGTCTCTTGTGTTGAAAACATAATTCAAAAATACTGTCCTTTGATCGAACTTTGTGAATACAATGTTCACTAATCTTTCTTCTGAAAAACCCCATTTGATCTATTATCAAATTAATCTCAGACTCCACAATTTATCGGGTAAATACTCCTATTTGCCAAAGTCATGGAGGAATTCGAATCAAGCAATAAACACCATTAATTAATCATTAAAAATGACACTCAATTAATTTCCGCTAGTATTGCAACTTCAATACTTGATTTCAGGCTTAATCAACTCAGCACTTGAAATACTTAAATGGACCAAAACATCCATTACTTCTTTCATTGCTTTTATGACTAAACTCGACGGTGTTTGTTCTAGCAGTAGAACCTTTGTTCATGGGACAAGCTATTTTATCATATCTACAATTATGAATACTTATCATACAATCAATGTAACTGAGATGTGGAAACTTTATTCATAAGATAAAACAACTGACTTGTTCCATAACATAAAACAACTGATCTTGTCTTATTACATGAATAACTTTGTCTTGCAACAATCAAGACACACACACTTGCTCACTATTACAAAAGATCGTATCAAAAACTATTAATGATAACTATGATAACTTGAGGACGTGAACACCAAAAGGCCATCAACTCCTTGACTACCAGCTTCAGCGCCAGGTCACATCAAACTGCGCCGCATATATGTGATAATCAAGACCTGTTTCACAAACAGAGCAATTATCAAACATTTCATCATACACCATGGGCGAATTCATAATTCTGCATATATCAAATATATACCTGTAGCATCGAAGATCTCTCCTTCGATGGAATCAACCTTCAGAGACTGGAACTCACGTACAAACTTGTAGAAGTTCATATCGTCGGCTTTCAAAATGTACTTGCGCACATGCTTCTCATAGCTAGGAGGTAGAGATATCAGGACAGTCCGAATGGCACAAGAATCTGCCATCCAGTAATCGAAGACCATCGTCAGCTGGAAGTAGATGTCATACAATCTCTTCAAATGTGTCTTCAGACGGGTATGCTCCTCCATGTGAATGGTCTGGAACATTCTAAGCTGCCTAAATTGCTCACGCTTTAATTCATCTCCGAAGTGAGTCTTTATCGCATCCATCATGACGCTTGGCTCCTTGCGTCGAAACATCTCTTTCAACTCGGGTGCCAGGCATACGGTCATGGTGATCTCCACTTCAATGAATATGTCTCGACGCCTACGGAAATCATCTTCCTCCTCCTCGCTAGCAGAATCTCCTGGTCCTCCTCCTAACAGTTCATCGAGAACATATAGAATGTTGTTGTGTTCGAGAATGTTTCTAAAACCCCTGTACCATCTGATGAAGTTGGACCCGTCGGCTTCTAATGTAGCATCCGGGCTCTTGAGGAAGTAACCGAAGTATAGTTGCGTAGTCTACAGATGTGATCGCAAAAGAGGTAAGGTAAAGTTTATAACATGTAGGTGAGTTTTAGTTTTATAGTCTCATTATCTAAAACACACCACACCAAGATTATTATCCCTAAAAATAATAATGGCGATTACACGACCCTCATCCACCACACCACCCCCGATCATCACGGCCGACAGCATAGTTTCAAAGGTGGACATAAAATGTCGATCACAACAACTATGTGACTCGTGCTCGATATTTTGATCTTCCCGTGTTCCGAGGCCATATTTCTGGATATGCTAGGCTCGCCAATCAAACCTCGAAGACCCTGCGCGTGCAACATCGCTTACACCCACTATATGCGAACGACGAGATGTGTGACACCCGATCATCACGGCCTGCCTCATAACGTAGAACTTTCTTGGTGGTGCGCAACGAGGGAGAACACAATTTTGGTATTTGTTAGGGATCATCCTATTTATGATGCTACCGTTGTATATCTAGCATATAAGCAATCAATAGGATGCACACACAACAGCACACAATAATGATGCAATGAAGTGCGATGTGACATGGTCGATGCGCCTGGACCTTCATGGCGCCATGTGCCTGGCCCCCGGCGCCCCGGCATGGCTCCGAGTCTACAGAGCCCTCCATTGCCTCCGACAGTACGAGTAATATCAAAACTTACCGTAACCATGTCACATAAAATAACGCCTCTGCAAAACAAAGTTAGACGCCTCTAGCTTTATTTAGTTTTGCAAGTTTTACGTGGCATATAGGCTTATTCGTAAGAGAATCGCTTCCCTACCTACGAACTTTGTACCACAACGTCGATCGAATAATTGCATGTTTAAGCATCCCTTTCGGGCCCTCCATTGAAAATGCTTTGCCGACTAGAGAGAGAGAAACAGACACCCGCCAGCCACAGATACGGTGCAAGCCGTATGTCAGTAGTGGAACCAGTCTCGCGTAAGCGTACGCGTAAGTCGGTCCGGGCCGCTTCATCAACTCAATACCGAAGGCATCGCAAGTGCACGCTAGAGGGTAGCAAATATAAGAAAGACGCCCTCATTCAACATGAGTTCTAACCGTACCAGCAGTACTACGCATAGATCGGCTCTGATACCACTGTAGGGGTTACGGTGCATAAAACAATATTTTTCTAGCGAACGAAACCCTAACTAGCCAGGATCTATCTGTCTAGTACATGCGATAACGGTGGCGGAACGGGTTACATTACCTCCATGTAGACCGATAGCGGGAATTACGCTCCCGCACAATCGTTGACGATGAAGTCGTACGTAGCCGACCTCGAGGTCGCGGAGAACTTGCCGCGATGTCGGAGTCGATGACGCCGGGGTGTCGACGATGATCTGCGTCGACGGGCGTCGGGCGGAAGAAGGCAGAGTGCCAGCACCGGGGCTGGTGCGCCGGCAGCAGAGGGGGGGGAGGCGCGGCGGCTGCAAGGGGCGAGACGACGTCGCCCAAGCTCCTCAATAGAGTAGCCTCCGAGCACTCGCAAACATACGGAGCCTAGCGACAACTCCCGGTCATTCAGATCCAGCTGAAATCGCAGGAGTAGATCTTATCTGGAATCCCGCAGAGCAACGGCGCTCTGCGGTATGGCTTAGGTGGAGAGAGACCCCCTTCCTCAGCTCGGCGCGGCTCCGACTTGGGAACCACGAGATCGAGAGAGAAATCGGGAATTAATTGGATTTTCATATGAATTAAATCAATTAATATGCCTTGCTATATAAAGGGGGAAGGGGGTGTGCCAACCCCCTTGGCTCCCCCATGTGGGACTAAAGGAAAAGAGGGGAGGGGGGGGGGGGGGGGGTTCGGCCGAACCCCCCATGGGCCCTCCCACTCCTAGTCCGAGTTGGACTAGAGGCCCAAGCCTTCCCCTTCCTTGTGGGGTGCGGTTTCCCCCTCTTGGGCCCTCTCAGGGCCCATTTAGGTGGGAGCCCCCTTTTTCCTTTATTTAATTAATATTAAATTAATATAAAAATCTCATTAATTCATAATTAATATATTTATATATAATTCAATATCCCATGACTCCGAAACTATTTCGGAACCACCCGAACAACTTTCGGACATTCCCGGAACCATTCCATACCTCCCCGGAACTCCTTCCGGACCACCGGAACTCTTTCCGGATCATTTCTCTCTCTCCAATAAAAACCTATAAAATTCCAGAACCTATCTCCTTGCGTCGCTAAGACCTTAAGTTTGTTACGCTACGGTTCGGGAACACTCCAGACATGGTCGAGACACTCCGCTCACCAATGATCGTCAGGGATACCTGGAAATATATGACGACCCCTGTGCATTCCACGAATATCGTCGTTGAACCATAAATATGATATTCATTCCCTTTGTCTCTGCGATACTACCTTGTCCGAGATATGATCGTAGACACACCGATGTCTTTGTTGTATCTCGTTACCGACGAAGGTTATTAACTCGTCTGTGATATTACATCTCCATGACCTAGTCATAAGCTGCGCAGCTATATAGATGCAATAACACCGAGTGGGCCCAGAGTATCTTTCCATTACAAGAATGAACAAATCCCGCTCTTGATCCTTACGTCTCGATGCTCTTTCGGAATACCCAAGATGGACACCGTTATTGTCATGCTATATAAGACACAACGTTTGATGCTCTCAAAGCACTCCTACGAAGCAACAATAAGTACGGTCTCACGGTCTAAGGAATAAGCTATCATACTCTTATCTACTGCAAATGACAAACATCGTAATACGATCTTATTGCAATACTTTGCGTATGTCCATCACCTTATTCTACTAACAAGATGACCCCATTGTCAACCGACGTCATTGTCCTTGATCGGGAATCTCGATCAACTGTTGCCCAATGGACTAGCTCATATAGAGGCTTGCTAGGGACCTGGTTGTCTATGTATCACACGTGTATTAATAATTCCGATTAATACAGTTATAGCATAATACACAAACCTATTATAAACTTATGAGATAATGCAATAAATACTACTTATTTATTTGCCTCTAGGGCATATCTCCTTCAATTACATCTCCATGACCTGGTCATAAGCTGCGCAGCTATATAGATGTAATCTCACCGAGTGGGCCTAGAGTATCTTTCCATTACAAGAATGAACAAATCCCGCTCTTGATCCTTCCGTCTCGATGCTCTTTTGGAATACCCAAGATGGACACCGTTATTGTCATGCTATATAAGACACAACGTTTGATGCTCTCAAAGCACCCCTACGAAGCATCAATAAGTACGGTCTCACGGTCTAAGGAATAAGCTATCATATTTTTATCTATTGCAAATGACAAACATCGTAACACGATCTTATTGCAATACTTTGCGTATGTCCATCACCTTATTCAACTAACAAGATGACCCCATTGTAAACCGACGTCATTGTCCTTGATCGGGAATCTCGATCAACTGTTGCACAATGGACTAGCTCATATAGAGGCTTGCTAGGGACCTAGTTGTCTATGTATCACACGTGTATCAATAATTCCGATTAATACAGTTATAGCATAATACACAAACCTATTATAAACTTATGAGATAACGCAATAAATACTACTTATTTATTTGCCTCTAGGGCATATCTCCTACAGTCTCCCACTTGCACTAGAGTACAAATAAACTAGTTGCATTCTACTTTATCAAAATCCCTTATCAAATAAGAATCATTTGATAATGCTCGCTAGTGGAAGAGTGTTACTCTGACAATCTGCACAATCCATGATTGTACACACTTTTGCGATTCATTGATATCATCTTGCTTGATATCACCATGTTATTCTAATAACACATATGCAAATACCGTAACTAAGTGAGACTGATGTTTCCCAGCGCTTACTCTGATTATACTAACCAGATAACTGCCCTGAAAAACACACTCAGTCATACAGAGCCCTTTGTAACAATTATAAACTCGCGATATCTACATACTCTCACACCAATGTAGAAAACTTGACATTCCAATGTCAATCCATTAACTAACGCACTTCTACTTCCAGTAAATTCCAAATTTACTTTTATAACTGCTCTTCTTCTAAGAACATCGGTTATATTTTATCGAGCAGATAATATGGTTTCTGTATGATGTCTAATATTACATAATAGACCAACACGTCATACAATCGTTACTACCTTGTATCATTACTCTTAATGATCAATTGGATTTCAAAGGACCATCCTTTTGACTCTATTCTGACTCCTCAGATATAATCCAGAACAACTCGACTAACTATTTAAAATTCCCGTTCTATTCCAAATAGACACTAACTTTCAAATAGTTTCACAACTTCATCCTTCTATTGGTACAATTTCACAATGTGTCATTTACACAAGATGAATTCGACTCCCACTCAAAACATGTTTCCACATATTTGAGAACACGCGCTCCCACTCAAAAACATGTTATCCACATATTTGAGTTCCTAAGTTCCCACTCAAAAATATGTTCTTCACATATTTCACCTGAGTGAACTAACTATGACTCCCACTTAAATCGACATTTTGGTCAAACCAAAATCATTGATCTATTATCAACTCGAATTTAATACAAACTATAGTATTACATTAATACAAATCCTTCAGACTTCAAGCATGTCTACATAAATGTAGTCAACAAATTTGATCTTGTCCAAGACACATTTCTTGGCAAGACATGCCTCCACGTCTTTCTTATAGTCACATTTCTCATATAACACTTTATATGATGATTAAACAATCTTATTCCTATAAAAAGAATTGTAGCAACAATTACTCTTTTAATCCTTTCAAATGTAACTTGGATTTCCAGGCTGAAAAAACCTTCGTTCATATTCTGATATTTTCTCAACTTTCTTTGTATTCACATAGTGCACCTTGATCTGTCGACAAGATCTGAAACATTTAATACAGTGTTGTGACCTGACAACAATATTAAATATAACAACACTTTATTTAGAAGTTTCTTTCAGGAAAATATTATGATCTTTATGAAGAGGATTGCAAGCAGAAAATAATTTTCTAGTCTCCCTCACTCTTAATCACCAAATTTTCATTAGCATACATATACTCTCTGGAACACCTTCCAACATAGGTCTGACACCTTATTTCAAGCTTCTAATTCCAATCCATAAACCATAATTCGAAAAATCATCTTTTCCTCGGAATTACATAGACAACAAACTGAGCTTTGTTTCTACTTGGTTTTGGAATACACTCCCATTCAATGCGAGTAACCTACAAAGAACTATTCATGTATATTCCGAATTATCGTATAATCATATACATGTCGACACTACTGTCGATCCCATGAATTCTTGTTGAGAAAAACATCTATTTTCTAAAGTGGACATCGACTATAATGTTTCGAACATATTAGGAGATTCTAAGACAGATTCTGACAGACCACACTTTATTTAAAATAGAGCATGATTATAATTCCCCACATATCACCATATATGACATTATAATTTTTTGAAACAAATTTCCACAAGTCTTTTGCATTGAAACCAAAATTCAAAAATATTGTCCTTTGATCGAATCTTGTGAATATAACATTCACCATTCTTTACTCTGAAAAACCCCATTTGATCTCTTATCAAATTAATTTTAGACTTATGATTTATCAGGCAAATGTTCCTATTTACCAGTAATCATAGAAGAATTCGGATCAAGCAATAAACACCATTAATTAATCATTAAAAATGACACTCAATTAATTTTCTCTGGTATTGCATTTTCAATACTTGATTTCAAGCTTAATCAACTCGGCACTCGAAATACTTAAATGGACCAAAAACATCCATTACTTCTTTCATTGCCTTTATGACTAAACTCGACGGTGTTTGTTCTAATAATAGAACTCTTATTCATAGGACACGCTATTTTATCATTTCTACAATTATGAATACTTATCATACAATCAATGTAACTGAGATGTGGAATCTTTATTCATAATATAAAACAACTGACTTGTTCCATAACATAAAACAACTAAACTTGTCTTATTACATGAATAACTTTGTCTTGCAACAATCAAGACACACACATTCGCTCACTATTACAAAAGATCTTATCAAAAACTATTAATGATAACTATGATAACTTGAGGACGTGAACACCAAATGGCCATCAACTCCTTGATCACCAGCTTCAGCGCCAGGTCACATCAAACTGCGCCGCATATATGTGATAATTAGGACCTGTTTCACAAACTGAATAAGTATCAAATACTTCATCATATATCAAGAGGCGAATTCATAATTCTGTATATATCAAATATATACCTGTAGCATCGAAGATCTCTCCTTCGATGGAATCAACTTTCAGAGATTTGAATTCAGACACAAACTTGTAGAAGTTCATAGCATCGGCCTTCAAAATGTACTTGCGCACATGCTTCTCATAGCTAGGAGGTAGAGATATCAGGACAGTCCGAATGGCACAAGAATCTGCCATCCAGTAATCGAAGACCATCGTCAGCTGGAAGAAGATGTCATACAATCTCTTCAAATGTGTCTTCATACAGGTATGCTCCTCCATATGAATGGTCTGGAACATTCTAAGATGCCTGAATTGCTTTAATTCATCCCCGAAGTGTGTCTTTATCGCATCAATCATGACGTTTGGCTCCTTGCGTCGAAACAACTCTTTCAACTCAGGTGCCAGGCATACGGTCATGGTGATCTCCACTTCAATGAATATATCTCGACGCCTACGGAAATCATCTTCCTCCTCCTCGCAAGCAGAATCTCCTGGTCCTTCTCCTAACGGTTCATCGAGAACATATAGAATGTTGTTGTGTTCGAGAATGTTTCTAAACCCTTGTTCCATCTGATGAAGTTGGACCCGTCGGCTTCTAAGGTAGCATCCGGGCTCTTGAGGAAGTAACCGAAGTATAGTTGCGTAGTCTACAGATGTGATCGCAAAAGAGGTAAGGTAAAGTTTATAACATGTAGGTGAGTTTTAGTTTTATAGTCTCATTATCTAAAACACACCACACCAAGATTATTATCCCTAAAAATAATAATGGCGATTACACGACCCTCATCCACCACACCACCCCCGATCATCACGGCCGACAGCATAGTTTCAAAGGTGGACATAAAATGTCGATCACAACAACTATGTGACTCGTGCTCGATATTTTGATCTTCCCGTGTTCCGAGGCCATATTTCTGGATATGCTAGGCTCGCCAATCAAACCTCGAAGACCCTGCGCGTGCAACATCGCTTACACCCACTATATGCGAACGACGAGATGTGTGACACCCGATCATCACGGCCTGCCTCATAACGTAGAACTTTCTTGGTGGTGCGCAACGAGGGAGAACACAATTTTGGTATTTGTTAGGGATCATCCTATTTATGATGCTACCGTTGTATATCTAGCATATAAGCAATCAATAGGATGCACACACAACAGCACACAATAATGATGCAACAAAGTGCGATGTGACATGGTCGATGCGCCTGGACCTTCATGGCGCCATGTGCCTGGCCCCCGGCGCCCCGGCATGGCTCCGAGTCTATAGAGCCCTCCATTGCCTCCGACAGTACGAGTAATATCAAAACTTACCGTAACCATGTCACATAAAATAACGCCTCTGCAAAACAAAGTTAGACGCCTCTAGCTTTATTTAGTTTTGCAAGTTTTACGTGGCATATAGGCTTATTCGCAAGAGAATCGCTTCCCTACCTACGAACTTTGTACCACAACGTCGATCGTATAATTGCTTGTTTAAGCATCCCTTTCGGGCCCTCCATTGAAAATGCTTTGCCGACTAGAGAGAGAGAGACAGACACCCGCCAGCCACAGATACGGTGCAAGCCGTATGTCAGTAGTGGAACCAGTCTCGCGTAAGCGTACGCGTAAAGTCGGTCCGGGCCGCTTCATCAACTCAATACCGAAGGCATCGCAAGTGCACGCTAGAGGGTAGCAAATATAAGAAAGACGCCCTCATTCAACATGAGTTCTAACCGTACCAGCAGTACTACGCATAGATCGGCTCTGATACCACTGAAGGGGTTACGGTGCAGAAAACAATAATTTTTCTAGCGTATGAAACCCTAACTAGCCAGGATCTATCTATCTAGTACATGCGATAACGGTGGCGGAACGGGTTACATTACCTCCATGTAGACCGATAGCGGGGATTACGCTCCCGCACAAGCGTTGACGATGAAGTCGTACGTAGCCGACCTCGAGGTCGCGGAGAACTTGCCGCAATGACGAAGACGATGACGCCGGGGTGTCGACGATGACCTGCGTCGACGGGCGTCGGGCGGAAGAAGGCGGGGCGCCGGCACCAGGGGGGTGCGCCGGCGGCAGACGGGGGGGGGGGGGGGGGGCGGCGCGGCGGCTGCAGGGGCGAGACGATGTCGCCCAGGCTCCTCAAAAAGAGTTACCTCCGAGCACTCGCAAACATACGGAGCTTAGCGACAACCCCCGGTCATTCAGATCCAGCTGAAATCGCAGCGGTAGATCTTATCTGGAATCCCGCAGGGCAACGGTGCCCGGCGGTATAGCTTAGGTGGAGAGAGGGGGCAAAACGGGCGGAGAAACAGCTCGGCCGGCCTGCAAAACAATTAATTGTATTTTCCAATGAATTAATCCAATTAATATGTCTTGCTATATAAAGGGGGGAGGGGTGTGCAAACCCCTTGGCTCCCCCATGTGGGACTAAAGGAGGAGAGGGGAGGGGGGTGTTCGGCCGAACCCCCCATGGGCCTTGCCCTCTCCTAGTCCAAATCGGACTAGGGGGGGGGAGGGGGGGCTTGACCCCTTGCTTGGTGCGGCTCCCCCTCTTGGGCCCTTTTAGGGCCCATGTAGGTGGGAGCCCCCTTTTTCCTTTATTTAATTAATATTAAATTAATATAAAAATCCCATTAATTCATAATTAATATATTTATATATAATTCAATATCCCGTGACTCCGAAACAATTTCGGAACCACCCGAACAACTTTCGGACATTTCTGGAACTCTTCCAGACCTTCCCGGAACTCCTTCCGGACCACCGGAACTCTTTCCGGATCATTTCTCTCTCTCCAACAAAAACCTATATTATTCCAGAACCTATCTCCTGGTGTCACTAAGACCTTAAGTTTGTTACGCTACGGTTCGAGAACACTCCAGACATGGTCGAGACACTCTGCTCACTAGTTACCATCAGGGATACCTGGATGTATATGACGGCCCCTGTGCATTCTACGAATATCGTCGTTGAACCATAAATATGATATTCATTCCCTTTGTTTCTGCGATACTACCTTATCCGAGATATGATCGTAGACACACCGATGTCTTTGTTGTATCTCGTTACCGACAAAGGTTATTAACTCGTCTGTGATATTACATCTCCATGACCTAGTCATAACTGCGCAGCTATATAGATGTAATCTCACCGAGTGGGCCAAGAGTATCTTTCCATTACAAGAATGAACAAATCCCGCTCTTGATCCTTACGTCTCGATGCTCTTTCGGAATACCCAAGATGGACACCGTTATTATCATGCTATATAAGACACAACGTTTGATGCTCTCAAAGCACCCCTACGAAGCATCAATAAGTACGGTCTCACGGTCTAAGGAATAAGCTATCATATTCTTATCTATTGCAAATGACAAACATCGTAACACGATCTTATTGCAATACTTTGCGTATGTCCATCACCTTATTCAACTAACAAGATGACCCCATTGTCAACCGACGTCTTTGTCCTTGATCGGGAATCTCGATCAACTGTTGCACAATGGACTAGCTCATATAGAGGCTTGCTATGGACCTAGTTGTCTATGTATCACACGTGTATCAATAATTCCGATTAATACAGTTATAGCATAATACACAAACCTATTATAAACTTATGAGATAACGCAATAAATACTACTTATTTATTTGCCTCTAGGGCATATCTCCTTCAATTGTCACACTATATAAGATATGACGTTTGGTGCGATCAAAGTATCTTCCAGGGATAACAATAAGAGTTGATCTCACGGTTTTAACGCGTAATGACTATGTCCTATAAATACTGGGTATGTCCATCACATCGTTACACCTAACGATATGACTTCCATTGCCGACCGGCGCCATGCCCTATGATCGGAAAACCTCGATCATCAATCGCGCAACGAAACTAGTCTTAGTAGAGGCTACTAGGGACCTGGTTGTTTATCTACCACACCTGTATTACTGTTTTCGCTTAATACAGTTATTGCATGGTATAAAACATATAATGAACGATTGGGATATTTCTAATAAACTATGTTTATTATGTGCCTCTAGGGCATATTCCCTTCACCAACTACTAGGAGAAACATGGCTACTTGTTCCTCAATAGAAGTATGAATGGTATCCAATAACAATTGTCTCTCTCTAAACAGAGTACACAAACGAAAAAATGGAGCTCTTTTTCATTCTTAACTGATTTAGGCAATTTGTGTCGCTAGAATGATATATGTATCTCAGATTTGCTTCCCTAGCTACATCCATATCAATCCTACGACCTATTGTTATCATTGGAGTTTTCCTCGATCCCCTTGAGATAAAGACCATATAGGCACCCATTACGGCTGCAAGGCCAACTACTTTCACAATTAGTTGCCGGCGTTTTTTTGCCCATTCATCTGCCACAACAAATATCCACAATTGGTACCATTTCATGCAATGGAAAACATACACTGTCCACAAAAATAAATTGAACAAAAAATATATCATGCAATGGACACCAAATAAATTGCTACAATATCATGCATTGAACATCAAATAAAATCATCCATATGCCCACAACAAATAACTGGACATCAAATAAGTAGAAGAATATGCATGGACAGAGAGTACAAGACAGTGCTACCTTCGCTGGAAGTGTGTGCTGCTCTGGAGGAGGCAGGGATCGAGAAGAAGGGGCGACGATGGGCCATGCTGATTCGGAGTAGAAGGGGTGCTGCTGGTGGATCGGAGAAGAAGGGCGACGTTGGGCCCTGCTGATTCGAAGAAGAAGGGGCGGCGCTGCTGGATCGGAGAAGAAGGGGCGACGCTGGGAGAAGAAGGGGCAGCGCTGCTGGATGCGTTGGAGACGACGGCCGTCCGTGCAGATCATGGCCACGAACCTTGCGACCTCCATGCCGGCGCTGCGGGAGAGGAAGGGGCGGCTGGGAGAAGAAGGGGCGGCGCGAGCTATGAGGGGGCGAGGAGAGGTGTGAGCGGCGGCGGGGCAAGGTGTGAGCGGCGACAGGGCGAGGTGAGAGTGGCGGCGCGATTTCTAGGGCTGGCGGCGTGGTGTCTGCGAGATGTGAGAAAAGGGGGAGAATGAGGTGGTCGGGGTGCGAGGTAGTCTTCCCTAGCGGCCTACTGCGTCGCACGGGGCAATTTTTCGAGTCGCGTGGGGAAAGTTTTTGGGGCGAGCTTGGCCAGACTCATCTATGAAGCTCTATTTGAGCTTCACAACCCAACCAGGTTGAGAGGCCTTTTCATATCTCGCGGGCATACCCCAGATGACTAACCCAGACTACCAAACAACTGAAAATTGGTGGGAAGAGATTATCTAGGCTCACCCGGTCTACCAAACACCCCCTTAACAATCAGGGTAACAAGCCTCAAGGGCTGTACCTATTTGACGACCAGGTCGTGCGCTATTAGCGCACGACCACCCCTTCGGGGCGAGTGGGCCGGCCCAATAGCGCACGGCCTGGTATTTTTTTCTTTTTTCTTTTTTCCTGTTTCTTTTTCTATTTATATTTTCTTTTTTCGTTTTATTATTTTTCGGATGTTTCTTTTTTATTTATTTTTTCTGTTTTTTAATTTTAAAATATTTCCTATTTTTCTAAAAAAATCAACTATAATTATTTTCATGTTTTCTTTCCTCTATTATTTTTATGTTCATAGATTTTTCTGTTCATGATTTTTTTGTGTTGACATAAAAATATAAATTTATAATTGTTCAAATGTAAAAATTGTTCAAATTTAGAAATTGTTCACATATAAAAATTATTCAAATTAAAAAAAATAGATTTGAAAAATTGTTCAAACATGAAAATTGTTCACATATCAAAATTTTAAAAAGTTTTAGATTTGAAAAATTGTTCAAAAACAAAAATTATTCACACTGAAAAATTATTCAAATTAAAAAGTTTTAGATTTTGAAAAATTGTTCAAATTAAAAACTGTTCAGATTTTAAAACTGTTCAAATTAAAAAAAAGTTGCAGCGAACCGAAGCAGCGAGCGGGATATGGGCCGGCCCAATATGCTCTAGCGGTGGTTGTTGCGCAGTACCAGGTCGATAAAAAGGAGCTCCCAGCCTCAAGGTAGGTATCTAGCCATTGTTAGGATCGTCTAACTGCGGTATGAGATAGTGCAAGAGCAGCCCATTCGACTTCGAGCCTGCATTCTCAAACCCATGCTAGCCCAAAACAAGAGCTTGCTCAGGGCCAAATTCTCAGTCTCCGGCGGCCCAAGACCAGCTTCTCGCTCTTTCGTCTTCTTCCTCCTCGCGACCATACGGCAAAGGAACGAACAGGGCAGCCAGCCGGGGAGAGACGTCGCCATGGCCTCGCGACTCCTCGCCCGATCCAAAGCCCTAGCTCTCGCCCTCTCCCGCGCGGATGCGGCGCCGGCGCCCCTGGCCGGATCCCGCGCGCTCTCGTCCCTCCCGCGCTACCCCACCGCCGCCCCGTCCCCTGCGGCTGGATCCCCTTCCCGCCCCGGCATGGTTGGTATCTATCCCCATCCCTTTCTGTCTATACTTCATTACAAATTTACTTGGGGTGTCGTGATGTACTTGAGGGCGAGCGTTATGCACTGGTCGCGCGTGCTTTGATCTGACGTGTGGGGATTGGGTTCAGTAGTGCAGTGCGGTGTCTCATCTGATGCTGCCCGTGTCATTTTGATTCTGTATGGTTCGTTGTGAAGCATGAAAATTGTTCTGTTTGCATGTTGGAAGGTTTGGTCGCGCTCCGTATTTGGTACTGTATGTACCGACATGGTTTGCGCTATATAGTAAGTGTATGTCGCTGTCTTTATTGGAATCCATCGTCATGGTGAAATTAGCGGTAGAAGAGTGGAGAAACAAAATGAGAAGTTCGGAAGAAGAGTTGGGAAACAAAGGACATGCATTGTATTAGGGCTTTGATTTGCAAGTTTGACATGGTCTATGACTGACCTAAGTTGATCCTCAATGCCAATAATGTACTGGGAGGATCAGTGCACAGATATCTGCTAAATTTTAAAGTAGGATAAGGATATCCGTATATGCGTTTGTTTCTACTTCGTGATTTTTTTCCTGATCAGTGACATGACGTGAGGGGCTAGTGTGACGCCGATACAGTTTGGCTACATAAAAGCTCATTACGCTTTCAGTGTCTATACCCGATTTTTACGCCAAGACGCTGTGGTATCTCGGAACTCAGAAGTTGGACTTGAGGCTTTGCCACAATCAAGAAAGCTTCTGCCAAGTGATGCCATGATTTCCCGCTTGCCAAGATCGGTTCCATATTTTAATGACTAAGAGAAGTATGTTAATTAGATTTTGGCTGACATCTGGTGGTTATAGCCTAGATGCTATTTTTTTCGTGAATATGCCAAAGACAATTCTTTGTCCCTGACAAATTTATATACTCGCATTTGCCCTTAATATTTTCTTGTTCTGGGCATATCCCAAATTTTGTTCCTTGGATCCGAATATGCCTTCCAGTTCCCTTGGCATTGTCCCATGAATAGGTATTGAAGCTTTCCAGTTTTCTTAAAATTAGTAGAAATGCCCTTGTACATGTACATCTCCATTCCATTTCCCATTACAGTAACCAAGAACAATAAAAAGTTATTTATTTGTCCCTAAAGATACTGTGCAACACTTAATTGTATTTGTATGCAGGTTCAATCACTCAACGTTCACTAGAAATAGGGGCATTGTGTCCTTTCAGCACGGGCATAATGGTGAACACACGGTCAACTGACAGAAAGGGCATATGCAGAAGCAGGAAAATAATTTTGGGGTATATTCCAAACAAGGAAAGTTTCAAAAAAAAAAACAGAACAAAAATAATTTGTAGGGATGTGTTAAGTTTATCAACACAGAGGAGTTACAGTCAGATGCCAGAGAATAAGTGCACCCACCGTTAGCTCATGTAGCCTATATCATTTGGACATCTCAGGAGATATGATGTTTGCATTCTTTTATTGGTACAGCCTTGTGGATGCTATTATAACATGTTTCTTTTTACCAAACCAAATTGTAAAGTGCAGTTGATCTCCAGGTATCACAAGAATGGCTGTATTATTTTCCATATAATTACTTTATGGCTCTCCTACATTTTTCATGTAAACAGGAACAATATTGCCTCATGAAAGGATTTATATTTGTCTGTTGGTGTAAGGGTTTGTTCTTCTGTGGAGCATTAGGCATTGGGCAGAAAGCAAGCAATCGTTAATCTGTTCCACTGCTGTGGTGAAATTTTCTGCGGAAACATTGTTAATACACTGAACAATAAATAATGGCATTCACATCTATAACGGTGCAGAGTATATACTGACCTTGAATCCATTCACTGATTCACATCATGTTCATGTTTGGTGCTTTCATGCTTGTTACGACGTATGCTATATATTTGCATGTCACATACTGTTTCTCGGTCTCTGTGATGAGTAGCTTGTCTTTCATATTATGATATCTGGGAGATTTCGCATCACTCAACAATTAACTTAACTTCCTTCATTTTTCCTGATCTAATTGATAGCTTGCCCTCTTGATCTTGGCATGTTACGACGTATGTTATATATTTGCATGTCACATACTGTTTCTCGGTCTCTGTGATGAGTAGCTTGTCTTTCATATTATGATATCTGGGAGATTTCGCATCACTCAACAATTAACTTAACTTCCTTCATTTTTCCTGATCTAATTGATAGCTTGCCCTCTTGATCTTGGCATGTTATGTCTGTATTTATCATTTGGTTTGTTTCGTAAGATTATTTTTGTTCAAGAAGTACAAAGTCTGCTGTTTATTTAGTTTGTAGATTCTTTTGTTTTGTGTCTAATGTCCATGTGTATAGGTTCTGGGACATGAGCCAACATCACACCTCAGTGGCACACAAATTCTACCGCGTTGGTTTTCTACTACAGCATCCAATGTATCTCCCATGCAGAAGACACAGGTTCGCCACTAGCCAAACCAGTGCTTGATTTTTCACTTATTTTGCCAGCTCCATGAATCTGATGTTTCCAAGTCTGACAGGTCTCTGATGAACTGAAAGCGACTGAAGAAACCTTCCCTAAAGTTGTGGCATTCAGTCCACTAGATGTGGCCATTGCTAAACCGAGAAGCAGTCCATTGACAAGTGAAAGTTCTAAAGTCAGTCGATCAGAGATAGCAACACAAGTTACTTTTGTCTTGATCCCAGCTGTGCTTCTTACCTCAAGAAACAGCATAAGCACATCCCTTATGGTCGCCGCGGTGTACCACCAAGTTTACATGTTCAACAAGGAGATCTTTCTGGACTATGTGCACCATGATATCACCAGGAAGTGGGCTTTGATATACTTCAAGCTGCTTTTGCTGGTCATGGCGAAGGACACCATGGTGTACTTCAATTTGTTCTGAGTTCACGATGCTAGTATCTGAAGTGACGGTCTATGCGCTCATCTGTACACAGAAAAATAATGATTATTGATGCATGCTGGGGTGCTGGCTGTTCTGTCCCCTGCATGAACATTCTTTGTTTCAGATCTTTCCCTCCCAACTTCGCTTGTCTTGTTTTTGTCTATGCACTCGCCAGTGACCAATCAGATAATAATGATTATTGATGCATGCTAGGGTGCTGGCTGTTCTGTCCCCTGCATGAACATTCTTTGTTTCAGACCTTTCCCTCCCAACTTCGCTTGTCTTGTTTTTGTCTATGCACTTGCCAGTGACCAATCAGATAATTAGTTTCTTCAAAGAAATAACCTTGGTACAGAACTGGGTGACTGCATTCTTGTTTGTAATAATGCTAGCATATATCAACTCTGCAACCCTTATTTGGTATGTTCTAGCACACCAGAGGCAAACGTATTTTCCATGTATGAGGTGTGAATTGTCGACATATTCTTGAAGCTGAAACCATCAATTCTGTTTTTGACAGCTCTTCGATTCTACATTAAGTTTTCATTTGCTGCCCTCTAGCTGTTTTGAAAATGTGAATTTGCTGTTGAAATTTTGGGTCTCGGAAACCCCTCGGGTTGCTATGTTCATTCACTATGGAACCACTGTCGTAGACATGCAGACTTGTTACTTCCGTAACCTATGCTGAACTGTTATTTCTTGAAACCTACGAGATAAACCCACACAGGAATCTGGATTTTTTTAGGGTGCTTTGCTGGGGGTCTGCTGCTTTTGCCGTTGGAATTAAAAACCTGTGTCATGGTCACTGCGTCTTCAGCCCCAGAAGGACTGAATTGTCAGTAGATCTTGCAGTCATTTACATGTGAGTGGCATCAGCACACACACTCCATCACTGAATCTTCCAGTTCCTCAAGGGTGTGTTCACTTTCGGAACGAGGTGGAATGGATTGGAACGGTTTCACACTTGGAACCCGTTCTTGTGTTCGGTTATAGAATGGAATGGAATGGAGTGGTTCCTCAAAATGGAATATTCCCTCTAGATCCGGAATGGAGTGGTTCCTCCGATTCGGCCGGACGAGGTGGAACGATCGGCTAATCATCCAGTTTAGATTAAGTTTAGCAATAATTAATCAAGTTTAGCAATAATTAATCAAACTTAGCAATAATTAATCGTGATTATAAATAATTAATCAAATTTTGCAATGATTTTATTCTCACCCATTCCATTTCATTCTCATCCTATTCCAAAACTAAACACGGGAATGAAACCGTTCCGTGACATTTTTTTATCCGAACTGAACATAAGAATGGAATGGTTCCGTTCTGATGGAATGGAACCGTTCCATTCCATTCCACTTGGTTCCAAAAGTGAACACACCCCAAGTGAGCAGTGCAGATGTATCTGTACAGCAATCAGTGGCACTGGGAGCTCTGAATGCTCCGGTGGACAACAGGAAACAGAATGGGGTTCTTGGATTTGGCTTCTTTTCCTGTTCTTTCATATTTCTTCAGATCTCATGTCACATTTCCTGCCTGGGATGCCTGCGGTTGGAGGACCCAAAGGGCCAAGGGACCACAAAACATGCGTAGTGGATGGCCCAGCTAACCATGGCAGAAGAAGGTAGATATGGCCATGGTTTCAGCACTGCAAACCTTTCTTGGTTTTCCCGGGTTTACAAGTTTTACAATCAAACCATGTCACTAACATTTTGCTTCTACTTTTGACAGGTCTATGTCATCAACTCTGAAACCAGTAGATTACCACAATGTGGTACATCTGATCACTAGCTCATTCGCAATAATACTATGCCTACATATATATTCCCTCTACTCCAAATTGGATGACTTCCAGTTGTAGACATGTGGACAAACGAAAGTTATCTAACTTGTGACGGAGGGAGTAGATAATAGACTGAGCCTCCTCTCCCTACAATCTTGCAGCATGCAACAGGCTGTAAGTGTTGGCCTATTTGCAATGAGTGTTCCTGCAATGACAGTCATTGGATTCTCATATCCGTAGCAGCATCATGCATGTGGCCTCCTTGTTTCCTGTTTCGTTTTAGTTATTTATGTTGGTCAACTTGGCATATTGAGTATGTTCCTCTTCATGTTAGATTACGTGCAAGCACGATTCAACTATGCATTCAATATTTTTTTTGAAATGCTGCACAGGTCTAGGTCGCTTCGGTTGCGGCAGTTGATTGAGCACCTGATCTGAGTCAACAAAGTTAAATTTGATCTATAACTTGGCTACAGTCCTTTCTTTAGACGATTGTGTGGGCAAAAATAGGAATATATGTTGAGCATGCATGTTTTAATGTTTATGCAATTGGAATATATGTTATGTTCTGAGCATATGAGCTCGGGAGGAAAAACGCCTCTCCACTCTAAAAACACTGAAGATGCGGACAATGAGGGCTTTTATTTTCGGGACATATGTTTTGCAAGTTGACCATCTAGATTTTCGTCAGAATGAAAATACACAATGCTCTGTTGCTCTTCCCAAATTTTTGCCTGGGTTGCAACTTCGTCCATGAATGTCAAACTAGTTTATTGATCCAGATTTGGATCTTGGGCAGTGAGAATCCCTGCTTTTAGCTTCATCCTATGTCTAGAATCCTGTGACCACTTGCGTGGTGCTCCATAGAAGGACTCAAGGACATGCATCGCACGTCGTTGCCTGAATTATGTATTAGTTGTTGATTAGTTTGACTCCTCGACTAAACTAGTAGGTCAATTAAAAATTTCAGAGAGATGCACATAGACTTCATTTACCCGGTCATAGTTGCATGCAATCTCTAAGAATACTAAACTCCCTACGAATAAAGGTTTTTCCTTCTCTCACATGTCAACATCATGATGGATCCCACTCATATTTCACTTTATATTTATTATAGTTCACAATTTTATATTTAATTTTAAAATATTATATTGGATATTATATATATGTTTGTACTTATCTATTTTTTTGTGAAATAAGAAGATTCCTATCTTAAAAAATAAAAACAAAATAACTTTACTTCCCCTGAAAATTACTTTTTTTTGTGTAGACAAAAATACAAAAAATAACTAGAGTTTGTATAATATGTGCACGTAGTGATATGTTTTATTTCAAAAAAATTGAAAGCTAACCATGTCATTTCGATTTTTAAAAAACGAAATGTCGTGAGTTTGAAGGTACCAGAGAGATATCCGATAACACTCTCTCTTATCTATGCCTAGAGTCCACCATAGCGCCATGCCGCTTATGCCACACGACACCGTTTTTATTCCTCCGCCTCCCTCAAGTCGTATTGTACCGAAAACAACAGTCCCTACGCAAAATTTGCCTTTCTCTTCAGACACACCTCTACGCAAAGTTTGCCATTCTATCCACACACTTGCGGCTTCGTCAAGCACTTGAGACTACATGGCACATCATCTCTGATGCCACGTGACACCATTTCTCTCCCTCCGCCTCTCTCAAGTCGTATTGTATCGAAAACACGCCATTGAGTTGACTTATACGATCCTCACAGTAGTCGCATGCGAACACCCATGTCGCCTCCTGCACCAGCCACCGCTATCACCATTGCCATTAGAACTGGTCAACTCTCCAATCATAATGCCGCCCCTCAAGTCCATTAGTAACTTGCATGCTACGTGCGCTCAAACTATATGTCAAAAGATGTGTATTTCTGCAGTTCAATATATAATGGTTGGTAGTATTCACACCATCTAATTTTTATAATTTATTTATACAATCTAAAATTAATGCACAAATTAATATTGCATGTAAACAGTCAATCTCTTAGTTTGCTCTATATTTTTGTCCCTACATAAAGTTTGTCTTTCTCTTCACACACAACTGAAAGTGCATGGTTGCCCCCATGCGTGGTTTTGGTAATTAATGACAATCCTTATGGACTAATGTTTACATTGAGATATTCTTATAGATCTTGTCCATGGGAAAATATAGGAGTTCTTGTGGTGGACTCTTTAAGATGACATAATGACCAATGCTCTATTCAAGGATTTATATGATGAATGGTCATGTGTAGAGTTGTGCTTATTGCAAGTATGGATTGGAATAGAAGATTGAGTGAACAATCATGTTTATCTCCAAGCCATCATACATATCAAGAGAAGAAGATGAAGTGCAAGTTCAATATGATGCATATCGGAAGATATCCTTTGATTGAAGCTTGCAAAGGAGACATGAAGACGAAGCTTAGCGAGGCCCTCCCATAATGGAGTATGGGGGAGCATTTGGAGAAGTCCTCATTAAGCATGTGCTAGCAAGCACAATCAAGAAAGGTGTTTCAACTTGAGAGAGTCAAGATCGTCATCATCGAGCTCAAGTGGAATGCGCAAGGCAAAGGTATGATCTTGATAGGTTTTCTATTTTACCGGTCTCATGGTGTTAGTGGGAGACCGGGTTTTAGGATAGATGGCGTACTATCAAGAGGGGCTCTCGAGTGAGTAACTTGATCGCATCTTTGTGGAGAGCTCAAACCTTTGCATACTTGCCATTTCATCTTTCTTGGTTCTTACTTGGTTTTTCTCCTTGTTGGGTTTTGGTGCTTGTTGTGATCTTAACAACAAGCCCAAGTTCACCGAAAACGAATTTCATATGGAAAACTTGTTGCGTTTTCGGTTTTGGAGGTTTGCCGATCATTCCTTTTTAGAGAGGTTTTAACCTCCTCCATTTGGTTTTATCTTCCATTGTTGGACTATGAGGTTTATCTGCATGATCTTGTAAAGCTCTTCGTTGTGATTCCAACGAGCCAAAAATCATCGAAAACGGAGTCCGGGTGGAAAAGATATTGACGTTTTCGTTATTGGTTTTGCTGCAGTTTTTCCTACGCTGGAGTTTCCGGCCCTAGACCGGAGTTTCCGGTCTGTGCAGGACCGGAGTCTCCGGACTCAACGTTTCTGCTTTAAAGTTGTTCAGCCCCTGGTGGGGGGCGGAGTTTCCGGCCCTAGAGGCCGGAGTTTCCGCCCCTGGACGAACTTTCCGGCCCAGGGCACCGGAAAGTTTGCCCAAGCCTTGGCGGTGTTGACAGTGTTCAGCGCCTGGTGGGGGCCGGAGTTTCCGGTCCCAGTAGGCCGGAGTTTCCGCCCCTGGCCGGAGTTTCCGCCCCTAGTGACCGGAAACTCCGGTGTGAAGTTTTCCTGCAACGGCTCTTTTTCGTGGGACCTATAAAAAGGCCCCTTCTTCCCCAGAGAGAGCAGCTCTTCAAAGCACGAATTTTCCCCCTCTCTCTCCTCCATTGTTGACCTTGGAAAGCTTGCCCCTCTCTCATTTACTCCCATGATTCTTGCATATCTTTGAGGGATTTGAGAGAGGAGATCTAGATCAACATTTCCACCAATTCATCTCTCCTCTAAGTGAGGGGAACCTAGTAGATCTTGATCTTGGAGTTCTTGGTGCATCTCCTCTTTGTTCTTCCTCTTTTATTCCCCCATAAGCATTTGTTGCTTTGTTGGAATTCGAGAGTGAAGGATTTGAGCACTTGTGCTCTTGCCTTTTGCATTTGGTGCATCGGTGTGCTCTCCACGAGGATTCGTGGAAGTTGAAAGTTTGTGAGCTTGTTACTCTTGGGTCCTTGGACCCTAGACGCCTTTGTGGTGGTTGGACCCTTGTGGGGTCACTTGAAGCCGTTCGGGAGCCCCCAATCCCATTGTGGGTTGTGCCCCGGATTGTTGTTGGAGGCCGTTCGGGAGCCCCCAATCCCATTGTGGGTTGTGCCCCGGATTGTTGTTGAAAGGCTCCGGATTCCGCCTCGAAGGAATTCCGATAGTGTAAGGTGAACCAAGCCTTTGTGGTGCGGTTCATCGGAGAAGAAGGTGAAACCTTTGTGGTTGTTGAACCGTTGTGTCGGTTCACACCTCTCCAACGAGACGTACTCCCTTAACAAGGAGGAACTCGGGAATACATCCTCGTCTCCGCGTGCCTCGGTTATTTCTATACCCGAGCTTTTACTTATGCACTTTACATTGTGATAGCCTTCGTGCTTGAAGTATTCTATATTGCTATCACCTTGTTGTTTGTCTTGCTTAGCATAAGTTGTTGGTGCACATAGGTGAGCCTAGTTTATTTAGGTTGTCGGCTTGTTAATTTAAACACCTAGTTTTATTCCGCAATTAATAAGACTAAACCGGAAAAGTTTTAAACCGCCTATTCACCCCCCCTCTAGGCGACATCATTGTCCTTTCAACAACTCTACGCAAAGTTTACCCTTCTCTCCACACACACATCTATGGCTTCGTCAAGCACTTGGGACTACATGACACATCATCTTTGATGCCACGTGACACCATTTCTCTCTATCCGCCTCTCTTGAGTCGTGTTGTATCGAAAACACGCCATTGAGTTGACTTCTACGATCCTCACAGTAGTTGCATGCAAACACCCATGTCGCCTCCTGCACCGACCACCGCTATCACCGTTGCTATTAGTAGTGGTTGACTCTCCAATCATAATGCGGCTCCTCAAGTCCATTGGTAACTTGCATGCTACGTGCGCTCAAACTATATGTCAAAAGATATGTATTTTTGTAGTTCAATGTATAATGGTTGGTGGTATTCACTCCATTTAATTTTTATAATTTATTTATACAATCTAAAATTAATACACATATTAATATTGCATGTAAACAGTTTAATATCTTAGTTTGCTCTATATTTTTGTGAATTATTTAGTATTTATTGGTGAAATGTTTCTATGTTTTTATATAATATCGATCGTATTCAATGCTATTTATTTAAATATGTTAGGATATAATTATGCCAACTATTACTGATTTCAGGATAATTTATGTCAAAAAATATAATTAATTTCATTATATTTAAATCAGTGAACATCACAGTATGACCTTGGTGCCTAATCTACCTCTTTGAGTTTGCAATGTTCATCATACAATGTCTCTAAATTGTTGGAAATTTGATCAAAAATCATTATAGAACCATGTACAATTTAAATTGCATGGCATTACAACTAAATAATTATATCCCTTCTCTATTTCCATGTAGTGATCGAATTGTACTATCTTTTCATTATTAATATTATTTTATAAATATGTTTCGCTCAATACATTTTTTGTATCTATTGTTGTTCGTATTAGGACGGACGCGACAACGCGTGTCTTTTCCTTCTACTTTAGTTTAACGCCCATATTTACAACGTAGGAGTAGTGTATTATTATTTGGTTCTTTATGATTGTATTTGTGATCTGAGAAGTGGGGGCTTTGTTGGTGTGCGGTGGGAGTGTCAGCAATTAATAAAACATACTCGTGCCCGTCCTAGGTCGCAATATAAGATGTTTTATCCTTTATCCATAGTTCATATGTTCACTCATTTTAATATGCATCTAGACAACAAGTGTAACAACTAAAACATCTTACATATAAAAATATGGAGTGAGTATGTATGAGGTAACTGTTGAGAGTTGGGCGCCAAATGTTGGGTTGCCCCGTATGTATGGTTAGTCAAATGTACCACAAGTATGGTGAGTGTAGATTTCTTACTCCAGTCCTTATTGTGTTTAAAAACATTCAAAAATCATATTTCAAAGTTTTAACAAAATGCGGAAAAATCATAGATATTCTCAAGATGTGTTCTAAAAACATGCAAAATTTTAATTAGACATATTTTATATTTTGAGCTACATAAAAAGACAAATGTAAAGATCTTGAGTATAATGTTTCAAATATCCAAAACTTCTTAAAATTTTATCATCTTGGTGTAGCTTATGATAAAAATAATTTTGTGTTGTGATTTTGCATGTTTGTGATTACATCCATAAGTTTTTTCAATTTAATTTAAATTTCTAAAAAAAAGGAAGGGAACACAGTAATTCGGGAGCACAAATGACTTTTCGAACTATGACCCGCTAATAGTTATTCTCCATATAATTTATCGTATGCTGCATCAATACAATGTACTACATCATTATTTTCACTCACTCTTGATATTTATTCTTGTTGTTTACACTATTTAATTTACAGTATAGAGGTACAAAGTTGTTCAAATGTAAAAATATTGTGACAAGACACATTAAATATATCTTTGGTCAACTCCAAAAAATGGTTTCAACAATGTTTCCAACTTGTCTCGCCGTGGTCTAACACGAATGTTCATATGCGTCAAGCCATTGCCAAGTCTTTTTGACGTGTTATTTCTAGACTTTTCCATCTTACGACAGCGTGCATGGCCGCCGAGCATATCTATGAAAAAATGTCCCTTGAGATCCTGCACGGAGAGACCGAAAAACTGGGGAGCGTCTCGACATAACTATTTTGCTTCCATTTTACTACATTCAGGCCGCAATTCTGTTACTTCCTCGCTGTCAGCCTGTCACACAACAACATCATGGCACAACACTCACATGGTGACATTTTCGGTCAACACCTAGGTGCTACTTTTCTCATTATTTGCATACTTTTTTTTTAAATGGAAAAGCTCCGGCCTCTTCTGCATTTATCTGCATACTTACTTGTTTCATATACTGTTGGGGATATGTCAACTAGGGGTATAACCAACATGGATCAAACCGGCTAGTCCAGGGTGGTCCAAGGGTGGTAAGGCCGAGACCTGCCGGACGGCCCAGATAGCTGACGTATAAGGAAGTAGGCGGACAGTTCAAGGAAGGCGGAAGGCCGGAGCCCATCAAGCCACCGAGCCCAAGACGGAAGGCGGCAACTAAGCCGGCTAGGTCTATGACTCTGTTTACTTGCCGGACAAGTACTTACCTTGTACCCTGGGGTCTGGCCGCCTATATAAGCCGGCCACCGGGGAGCCTTTAGGGCAGACGCTTCAATAGGCATCATACACATTGTAACATGTTCACGGCTATTGCCTCATAGTGAATTATAGCAGCACGTAAGATCTCGCCACCGCTGTGGGATCCGAAGCTGGGTAAACTCGCCGTGTTCAATCCCGTCCTTGACGACACCAGCCTTCTTCCCCACAATCCATATGTAGGCTAGAGGACCCCCGTCTCCTATCAAGTATGCCGATACCACGACAGTTGGCGCCCACTATGGGACATAAGGTTCCTGGCGTCACGTTCCAGGCGGGAACACTTGGCGGCGTGGGCAAGCAGATCGCCGTCGGTCGCGTCACAAGGTATGGCGGCCATAGCTACGTCAACTCGGATGAGTCCTGGCTCCCGGCGGACGACTACCTTATCGGATGCGCAATCGTACCGGTCGGAGGGATCGACGTCTTCATCGGGTACACGCCAGAGGCGTACGGCCTACCGCGTTTCTACAACCCCACCCACCAACCCTTCGACCAAGCAGTCGACCGACAAGATGGATCTGAATCTGCCTTCTCCCAGGAGTCGTCCGAATCTGATTTCCACTTCGTCGGAGTTGTCGGACTGGGATCAGACTCCCAGCCGGAAAACAACGATCCTGAGTCAATCCCCCCTGCTCTACAGGAGGATGCGATGTCAGATGCCGGATCCAGATCTACTGTTCAAGTCAACGTAGACTCTGACTCCGATGATGATGCTAGTCTCTTCGAAGAGAAGATCAAAACCCGTTTTTCCAGTGGTAATCCGGCTCCCTCAGAGGGTGCAGCGGATACAAACATGCCTGACAAGCTGGCTTTGATGGTTGTTGTCGGTCACGAGACAACCCCAGTTACTTCGGAGGCGCAAAACAAGCCGGCGGAGGATGCCGGCGACACCACTGCCGGCCAACTCATTGAAAGTTCCGACAAGGTGCGCGCAAAGAACAAAACTGGCCTCGAGAAAGGCGGCAGCAGCAAACCCACGGATTTGCTCTCCGTCATCAAAGAAGTAGACGAGATAATGAATACTCCGGTGAATAAAGACACCCCACTCGACGCAGTGGAAGAGCTTAGGCTTAACATGCTTAAGCACTCTGACTTCCTGCGAAAAAGAGAGGAGCACGTTGAGAGCCTTGCGAAGAAGATCGAGAAAGAACAGGAGAAGATGTCGGCCAAAACAAGCCGGCAACTCTTCGAGGAGAAAAGGTCATCAAAAAACCGCCGTGGAAAAGAGCCGCCTACGCAAGCGACGACAGCGGCTCAAGATCTAGGGTTCGACTGGCGCACGGCACCACATCGCGTGGACAGAAGGGGAGATGTTGTCTTCTTCACCCCTGTCCTCAACGCGGCCGCCGCGCTAGATACCCTGGACGACAACACTTACACGGCGGAAGAGAAGCTGGCCAATGCAAGACACTTCGTAAGCAAGGCCCTAGAACAACAAGCTCGCGCTGATTCCTACGGCCATATGGCGGATGCCCGTGGGGGAGACCTAGAGTCTAAGTCGGGAAAGTGCAAAGCTGCACCCGGCGCTGACCCCGATGGCCCGTCTGGCTCCAGTAGCCATGGAGACAAAAGGAAGGCAACGCCACCTCCAAAAAAGACGCCACCGCCAAAGCCAAGGCGGGACGAGAATTCCAGGACAGGAAGCAGAGGAGACCTGCCACCCCCATCCGAGCCAAGACGCGACAATGGCGGTAGCCGGAACAATAGGCCACCGCCTAGAAAAGATGTCGGCAACGACCCTCCCAGGAGAGGTCGAAGCCGATCTCCGCAGCGTAGCACTGGCAGAAAGAAGAGAGAGGAGGTAGAAGGGCCCAGGCGCAGCATAAGCCGGGCAGCGCAGGACGAGCCGGACGCAAACAGAGGCGCACGGCAGCTCGATCCAAAAGACGCACGACACCGCCTACAAGACATAGCAAGAGGAAAGGAGCCGCTATACTCTGGACCAAAGTGCTTCGGTGACGCCATCCGCAGAGAGCCGTTTCCCTAAGGACATGACATCAGTGTCAAAGAACTGTTCTAGGTACAACGGCCTCGTTAAGCCGGACTCATGGCTATCCGATTATGCCATGGCCATAGAGATTGCCGGCGGGAGCAGCCATATTGCCGTCCGCTACCTACCTCTCATGTTGGAAGGCACGGCAAGAGCTTGGATCGACAACCTTCCTGAAAAGTCCATCCATAGCTGGTACGATATGGAAAAGGTTTTCTCCCAGCACTTCCAAGGAACATACAAGCGTCCAAATACCTACACGGATTTGCAGCGCTGTATCCAAAAGCCGGACGAAACCATGACAGATTTTGTCAGCCGTTGGATATCCGAAAAAGCCAACTGTCATGGTGTTTCGGACGCACAGGCTATCCACGCCTTCTACACGGGCCTACAGAAGAAGTCCTTGCTCCGACATAGGCTCGTCCGCGAGCAAATCACGGACCTTGGTGAGATGCTCAACCTGGCCGCCCAGTACGCGGCGGCGGATGACGACGCCCGGGACGATGACCCAGACGTCAACATCATTCCAAAGCGGAACAACAAGCGCAAGCAGGCGGCAGATGACAAAGCCGGACCTTCCAATGAGGTAGCCGCTGCATTCCAAGGGAACGACGACAAAAAGAAGTGGAAGAATAAGAAAGATAGTCGCGAAGCCGGCTCAGGGCCTAAGGCGGCGCGAATCACTTATGAACAGGCAAAGCTTTTGCCATGTCCCATCCACGCCTCATTGGGCAAGGTCAACCATATGCTTGGCGAGAGCCGTTTCATGGACGACTTCAAAAAGGATCCCACAGTCGGCTGGAAGTCAAAGAAGAACGACAAGAAAGACAACAAGGAGGATGAGGACGACGACGACATGTCTATCTCAAGCGAAGATGACGCAGCCGCCAAGAAAAAGAAGCCATACCCGAAGGTCAAAAAATCTCTTGTGTGCTTTGTCGGCACGCCTTCGGCTAAGGCGGATAAGGCGGAAATGCGCGAACTCAACGCGACAATGCCGGACGTCCCTCAGTACTTGAACTGGTCTGAGGCAACGATCACTTGGGACCGGTCCGACCACCCTGATCACGTTCCTCACCCAGGCAAGTACGCCCTTGTCGTCGATCCCATTGTCGACAACTTCAGACTTACAAAGGTACTTATGGATGGCGGCAGCAGCCTCAACATCCTGTACTATGACACACTAAGCCGCATAAACCTATCAGAGGATCAGCTGGACCACAGCAACCTCACCTTTCATGGCATAGTGCCCGGCAGGCAAGCAAAGTCAATGGGGAGCATCAGGCTGAAGGTAACTTTCGGACCAAAAGAGAACTATCGCTCAGATTTCCTTCGGTTCGAAGTTGTCCCCTTCAAAAGCGCCTATCATGCAATCTTCGGACGACCGGCTTTCGCCAAATTCATGGCAAGGCCATGCTACATATACAGCAGCTTAAAATGCCGGGGGAAAACGGAACCATCACGATTTCCGGCAACTTCAAGAAAGCCAAGGAGTGCGAGCGTGGCATGGCCGCCTTCGCAGAAGCCGTCATCTACAAGGAAGAACTCGCGCTGCTCGGGGCGGATTCAGACAACTCCATCCCAAAGCCAAAGATGGATGTCAAGAAGACCTTCGAAGCTTCAGAAGACACCAAAAAGGCGGACCTAACAAGTCTAAACAAGTTGTCATCGGCTCCAACCTTGACAGCAAATAGGAAGGCGCACTCGTCGAGTTCCTCCGTGAGAATCGTGACATCTTTGCATGGTCGCCTTCCGACATGCCTGGTGTTCCGAGGGAACTTGCCGAGCACTCTCTCAACGTCATAAAAGGATCCAAGCCGATGAAGCAAGCAACAAGACGCTTTGGAGATGAGAGACGCAAGGCTATAGAAAAGGAGATAAATAGGCTGAAGGCCGCAAATTTCATAAAAGAAGTTGTACACACCGATTGGGTGGCAAATCCTGTACTTGTTCCAAAGAAGAATAAAGAGCTGAGGATGTGTATTGACTATACCGGTGTTAACAAGTGCTGACCAAAGGATCCCTTTGCGCTGCCTAGAATTGACCAAGTCGTAGACTCCACAGCAGGCTCCGAGCTGCTTTGTTTTCTGGACGCCTACTCAGGATACCACCAAATCAAGATGAGAGAGTCAGATCAGCTGAAAACATCTTTCACCACTCCATACGGGACTTTCTGCTACATTACAATGCCTTTTGGCCTGAAGAATGCAGGGGCAACATACCAGCGATGTATGCAAAATTGCCTGCACGAACAGATCGGCCGCAATGTTCACGTCTATGTAGACGACATCGCGGTAATGTCAAAAAAGAAGACGGATCTCCTAGAGGACTTGGAAGAAACGTTTCAGAATCTCCGGAGGTATCAGATGAAACTCAATCCCGCCAAGTGCGTTTTCGGCGTTCCAGCCGGCAAACTGCTCGGGTTTATCGTCTCAGAACGAGGGATCGAGGTTAACCCGGAGAAGATCAAGGCTATCCAAAACATATCCAGACCTACTTGTCTGAAGGACGTGCAGCGCCTAGCCGGATCGGCGGCAACCGTCAGTCGTTTCATAAGCCGCCTAGGGGAAAAGGCAATACCTCTCTACCGGCTATTGAAGAAATCCGACAACTTTGAGTGGACAGAAGAGGCAGATGCCGCCTTGCAACAACTTAAGGAGGCCCTCATATCCGCTCCGATATTGGCAGCACCTCGATCACAGGAACCAATGCTGCTGTACATCGCGGCAACAGGAGCTGTTATCAGCGTTGTCTTGGCTGTGGAAAGAAAGGAAAACGAAGCCGCGACGTGTGAGCAGCGACCGGTCTACTTCATCAGTGAAGTATTCTCCGCCTCCAAGCAGAGGTATCCGTATTACCAAAAGCTGGCGTACGGCGTATTCTTCGCCGCCAGAAAGCTTAGGCATTACTTCCAGGAACACACAGTGACAGTAGTCAGCAAGGCACCGTTGGGAGACATAATCAACAATGCAAAGGCTACAGGTCGAGTTGCCAAATGGGGCATCGAACTTGCCGCCTTTGATATAGTCTATAAACCACGGACCGCCATTAAGTCTCAAGCGCTTGCAGACTTTGTCGCCGACTGGACAGAGGCCATGGAGGAAACGACACTCCCCGAATCAGAATATTGGGTCATGCACTTTGACGGATCAAAGATGCTCAAAGGCTCGGGGGCTGGAGTCGTTCTACGCATGCCTAAAGGTGACAAGCTTAGCTACGTGTTACAAATCCACTTCACAGCAACCAACAATGTTGCCGAGTACGAAGCCTTGCTTCACGGGTTACACGTGGCAAACGACCTAGGCGTCAAAAGAATACTCTGTTATGGCGACTCAGATTTGGTCGCGCAGCAAGTAAGCGGAACATGGGATGCGAAAAGCGCAACAATGGCGGCTTACAGAGCCAAAGTTGACGAATTCGCAAAAAACTTCGTGGGCTACGAAGTCCGGCATGTTCCAAGAGCTGAGAACGAGGCGGCGGACACACTTGCAAGACTAGGATCGGAACGCAAAAAGGTACCAAAAGATATTTTCCTTGAACATTTGCACAAGCCATCCATTAAAGGCGCCGATTTGATGGACCTCGATGCAGAAGAACCGGTAGAAGCGGCAAGTCTCGCTGTCTACTTGACACAGCCGGATTGGACAGTTCCATATCTCGATTTTTTAATCGACAAAAAGTTGCCGGAGGACGATGAGGTGCTAAAAAGGCAGATCATAAGGCGAGCCAAGGCATTCACGATAATAAAAGGCGAGCTATATAAGCGAAGCACATGCGGCATCTATCAGCGGTGCATACAGCCGGAAGAAGGCCGGGAAATTCTGAAGGACATACATATTGGCACCTGCGGGCATCATGCTTCCGCCAGGTCCATTGTATCCAAAGCTTTCCGCCAAGGTTTCTACTGGCTCACCGCCAAAGAAGACGCCGAGAACATCGTAAAGACATGCAAAGGCTGCCAGTTGTACGCTCGTCAACCTCACTTGCCGGCACAGGAGCTAAGGACGATCCCAATCACCTGGCCGTTCGCGGTCTGGGGCTTAGACATGGTGGGTCCCTTCAAAAAGGCGCGTGGTGGGTACACCCACCTATTGGTCGATGTCGACAAGTTCACCAAATGGGTCGAGGCCGAACCGATCTGCAAACTTGACGCACGGACAACCACCAATTTTCTCTGGGGAATTATCTCTCGGTTTGGAGTTCCACACAGCATTATCACCGATAATGGCAGCAACCTGTCTCCAGGCGACATAGAAGAATACTGCAGCGATCTGGGTATCCGGCTTGATTTGGCATCCGTGTCACACCCTCAATCCAATGGACAAGTAGAGCGTACAAACGGCCTAGTCTTATCAGTACTTAAGCCTCGTCTCGAAGCACCATTACACAGGGCAGCCGGCGCTTGGGCAGATGAGTTACAGTCGGTACTATGGAGTTTGCGCACAACGCCAAACAGGTCCACCGGCTACACTCCTTTCTTCTTAGTATATGGCGCTGAGGCAGTGCTACCTACCGACATGAAGTACGATTTCCCAAGAGTTCAAGCCTACATCGAGCAAGACGTAGAAGGTGCAAGACAGGATAGCCTAGACCTGCTAGACGAAGAAAGAGACGTCGCTCTCCATCGCTCCGCCTTGTACCAGCAACAACTTCGCCGCTATCATAGCCGGAGAGTGCGGAAGCGAAGCTTCAGAACAGGCGACCTGGTTCTCCGCCTAATTCAAGACAGAAAAGGCTTGCACAAGTTATTCCCGCCATGGGAAGGACCGTTTATAGTCACAAAGGCGCTGCTCAATGGTTCCTACTACCTGGCCGACATCCGCGACGAAGACGAAAAGAAAATGCGCAAGAAGGCGGCAGGAAAAAGGGGAACCAAGCGCAAGAAAGGCATTGACGATCCGTTCGAGCAAACGAGACGGCCTTGGAATATTGAGCAGCTACGTCCTTTCTACACTTAGCAATTTATAATTGTAATAAGTTAAATATGATTATGAAATAAAAGTCTATGGTTCCTCATCTGTGTTGAGAAGCATGCCATCTTTTGTCTTTTCTTGCAATCATATTTCCCCTATGTATCTAAGTTACCTATTTTCTGGCTTCGTGCAAAGGTTCAAACTGGTAGATACTTGCAGCTTTCGAGCCAACCCAAAGCAAAAAATAAACTTTTTGCGCCGCCTAATTTCTTTACCTCTGATTACTTATATGCGGTTCGCCTAGTAGTATGTCTTTGACACCAACATGTTGGCTTTGGTCTCTGATTCTAAACAAATGGTTTAGCCCTGGTTGTTTCAGCTAAAGTTACCGGCTGAGGTTTCGTCAACATACAAAAAGTCAAGCATATAAGTCAGAGTAAAATTAAGGCGGGCCATATAAATAAAGACAAAATAAAACTTGTCAGCTAGTTTCCGCCTAACAAAGCAGCAACAAAAGTATATACAAATATTACAAGTCAATGTTGCATTGTTTCAGGGGCCGACAAGTAAGGCTGATAGGAGGCAAGGACAGAAAAGATATGGCTCGGGGGAGCGTCTACATCAGGCCTGGGGGCTGACAACTTCAGCCCCGGAACTATCGCTCCCCTCCGCCTCGGCCGCGCCGGCTGCTTCAGCTCCCTCCCTGCCAGGCACAGGATGGCGCCGGTAGAAGATTGAAGTGTCGACCATGTCGACAACACGCGTGGCGTAGCCGGCAACGCTGTCCAGAACAGCGGTCGGCTCAACCTCGCTGCCGTCTTCATACGTTGACGGCATGCCTTCAGTGACGGCTTCTATCTCCGCCGCGGGGTAGTGCGCCATGAACAACCCAAGTGCGGTCTTGGCTCCACCCCGTGCCGCCGACTTCAGCGAGCTTTTGTGCAGTTTGGTCGCCTGCTCCAAGATGGCGGGCACGTCGCTGAACTCGGTCGGTTCCTGGCTGCCGGAGGAGGTGAAGAACTTGGCGGCAAACCGCTTGGACGCCGCCAAAGTCTCGGTGATCAGTTCGCCTAGACGCGCAAGGCGATCCAGGCGGGGGCTGACAACCTTGTCATCGCCTAAACCGGCGGGAACTGTATCAAAAAATAAAGCCATTAGTTTGGCTCAGGCTAAAGCAACATGGCAGCATCAAAAAGGATTAAGAAATTACCAAGGACCGAGTTATGGAAAGCGGACAACTCAATCATATGAGTTGCCAGCGCGTCCTCCGCAGTTTGGGCGCGAGAAGTCTGCTTGGAGATTTCCTCCGCAGCCGTCTTCTCCGCCTCCGCCAACTTGTTGCGCAGGCTTTCTAGCTCACCCGTGAGCTGGCTAGATTCCTGCGCAAACTTGAATTGCTGGGCCTCCATCTCCTTCTGATGAGCCTCCTTCAGCTCCAAGTTGGCGGCCGCCAAGTCAGAAGCTTCATTCATAAGAGCTTGCATATCAGTGGACGCCTTCAGGATATCCTGGGCGTGGTCTAGCAGTTCTACAAATATGGATTCGCTAATTAAATGATTGACGGCAACATAAGTCGAAAGTATAGCTGATGGCAAAGAGGATTAACCCTACCTTCATCTTTTTTGCGGGCCGCCTCCAACTCGGCAATCCGCAGGTCCTTGGCCTCGCACTCCTTCTTCAGGTCGCGGCAGCGCCGGTTTATCTCGACTCGGGAGGAGACAAGCTCGACGTTGGTGGACACAAGGCCCTGCAGGACAAAACAAAGGCATAAAACATATTGTCGAGTAACCACTAGCCCGGCAGTCAAAATTTATTTTATTTTTGACTTGCCATCTAAGTGCTCGGGGGAAAGGCTATGTATATGCCGGAGTGGTAAAAACTTACAGATAAGTCGCCCTCCAAGTCGGTGAAGGCCTGCGAGGCGAAGTTGGCGAAAGCCAAAGTTGACTCCTTGGCCTCCTTAAAGGTGGACCAAGGGTCCCTGACCTTGCCGCCTCCCGCAGTCGGGGCTGCCCGCCGAGACCCGCCGGCAGTCGACTCCAGCAACCCCTCATTGGCGGCGCGCGATTGAGCGGCTTCATCGGCCGTAGCCTCAGCCAGCAGTAGGGGAGTCTTGGGCGCGCGGTCGGTGGAAGAGGCCCTTGGCGGAGCGCCAGAAGCCGGAGCCGGGGGCTGACGACGAGCGTCGCCCATAAAGCTGCCGGCCTGGAGCTGAGGAGTAGGCGGCGCAGTAGCCGGCGAGCTACCTTGTGGCCGCTTACCCTTGCCAAGAAGTCTGGTCGTCAACCGGGAAGTTGCGACCCTTTCCCTGTCAACAAAAAGCAAGCACAGTCAATTGGCCAGTATTGAAGAGGTTGTCGTCTATTAAAGGCAAAATTGAGTACCTTCAGGGGATGTTAATCCCCGCGTTCTCGCCAAGGTTGGCGAGAGCCGGCTCGGTAGCCGACGCGATCCGTTTCTTCCTCTCGGCATTCACCGTAGAGGAAGCGGCGCCGGACGCCTTGCGCTTCTTCGTCTTCCCGGCTTCCGACTTGTAAAAGTCGGGAGCCAGGTCATCCTCCCCCAAGTCGGAGAGCTGAAAAAGAAGACAAGTTTAATGGAACTCAATCCTAGCCGGCAAAGCTGTCAAACAAGGGGCAAGGAAGAAGATATTTACCTCGAGGGGAGGGTTGTCGTGGGTGTGCATGGGCACGCCCTCCGCCGCCTTCACCAGCCCCGCCTTGACGAGGCTGCGGAGCCGGAACGCCAGGTCGGCAACCGGCAATATCTCTTCGCTCACGAGGAGAGAGGCCGTGTCAGTAGGCGAATACTGACATATCTTGTGCGGGCTGTACCGCAGGGGGAGGATCTGTCGGCCGAGCCAGCAGATGACGGTGTCGACCCCATCCAGCAGAGGGGGAGCCATCGTCCTCGTGAGGAATTCAATCCGCCTTTGAATAAGGCGGAGTTCCTCCGTCAACTTGGGCACCGCCTCGTCCCAGCATGGCCGGGGCATGGGTGGCGGTTGACGAATGCCGGGATGCCGACTTGGCGGCCCGGAGCTGCCATATCTTGGCAGTAGAAGAATGTGTAGGTCCAGCCCTTGACGGACTCAAGGTGTGGTATCTTAGGATACCATTGGCGGCCCTGGCGGCAGTTGAAGGTGATGCTGCCGCAGGTTGCCAGCCCGCCGTCCGGCACCGTCTGTCGCCGGCAACGGAAGCAATATATGAAGAAGTCTAGACTAGGCCTAATACCTAGGTAGCCTTCGAACAGAGTCGTGAAGCCGGCTAGGACTAATATACTATTGGGTGCTATGTTGTGGGGCTGGAGCCCATAGTGATCTAGAACCTCGCTAAAAAAGACGGAAGGCGGAAGCGCCATTCCCCTAACTAGATGGGAGGTGAGGATTACCCGCTCCCCGGCTTTTGGGGCCGGGATGACGTCTCCGAAGGCGGCCCTCCACCGGCAATCCTCCCGAGTGGGGAGGTAGCCGACAGCCTCCAAATCTTGGAGGGCATCTTCGTCGACTATGGAAGGTAGCCAGTAGCGGGACCCGAGGTCCACCGCTTCCTCTTCCTCGTCGACGGGGGCGCCTGCCGTCGTCATCGCCGTGGTGGTTGGTGGAGGAGCCGAAGGACCCGCCGCTGGCGCGCGCGGTGGAAGTCCGAGGGGCGACGGTGGCGACATTGCCCGTCGCCGCCGCCGCGGGACGGGTTATCGCGCCGCCCATCGCCGTCGCGGGCGCGGTCTCGGTCGCCGGACCGCTCGACGCCGTCGAAAGGGTCGGGCCGGTGGACATCGCCGCAGGGAGAGGTCGTCGGAGGAAAGGAGTTCGCCGGAGCTCGCTCGGAGGCAAGAAGCGGAGAAGTGGAAGAGGCAAGAGTGCACGGAGAGCAAAGGCTGGGTGGTGAAAATGGACCGTTTGGCTACCTATTTATAGGGCCAGGCGTTGCTCCCTGTGCGACGACGTTTTTAGTCGGACACGTGTCCAGCATCCGTTGCAGCACACGATTGCACGATCTCCACGCCTCCTCTTTTCCCGCAATTTGTGATCATGGCGAGATTCCCGCCTAGACTGTTTTCAAACTGTCGTGAGCTGGCTAGGTGGAGACCGCCAAGAAGGATGTTCGGCAAGATTGCCGAGCAGCCGTCTTTTCCCATGATGGATAAAGGCGGCCGCATGTCAACCTCAAGACACGCATGCCTCGTTGATTTTCAGAATGGTTCAAGTCCTGCAGCCGCCAAACTTTGGCAGATGAAGAATCAAGAAGAAGCCGGCGCCTGGAGAACTTCAACCTTTCTGGGGGCTAATGTTGGGGATATGTCAACTGTTCACGGCTATTGCCTCATACGGCTATTGCCTCATAGTGAATTATAGCAGCACTTAGGATCTCGCCACCGCCGTGGGATCCGAAGCTGGGTAAACTCGCCGTGTTCAATCCCGTCCTTGACGATACCAGCCTTCTTCCCCACAATCCATACGTAGGCTAGAGGACCCCGTCTCCTATCAATTATGCCGATACCACGACATATACCATAATGCTAGATATGTTTAGTTTGTTGTGGAATGAGACTGTGGCTAGATTTACTAGTGCATCTGTGATGCGATTTTGGTTATTAAATTCACCCAAAAAATTCTTAGTACTCCATTTAAACATTTGGGTGGTGCTACTCCTTTGATTTAATAAAAGCTTTTAAACGAGAAAAACTATAGTATATGGCTTAAAGTGATCCGAAATTCATATGAAAAAAAATCACTTGCAGCGTTCGACCATATGTAGAGGATCGTGCAAAGCAGGGAGCAATGGGGTCCGTTGTACCAGCAAAGAGGAGCGAGAAAGGTCACTCGCTCGGTGAAAACGAAAGGAGTGCGGATGAGACCAGAGAGAGACGGCCATGGCCATGGCCTCCTCCTCCGGAGCAGTATAGGCAGATTCCCCAACTTTCCATGGCTGTACTAGAAAGTGGGAACCAACCACCGCCGCACCATCGTCACCCTCCCTCACCTTTTACCCTTTTTGTTCCCATTCCATCCCGGGACGAGATTCCCTCGCTCGCCGCCCTGGCGTTCTTCTCGCCGGAATGGCAATGCATCACATCAGCACGACGTCGTACGCAGCGGCATGGCCATGTCATGTAGCAGCACTAGTGGACTGGTAGTAGGAGAGAGCTGAGCAGAGCAGAGCAGAGGAGGACGGTGAAAGAAAGATTCCAACGCAACGCAAGCTCATGTCTTTCTCTCTCTAGACCACAACTCCAGCTCCAGCGCGGTGGCCGGGCCCTACGGAGAAGAGAGAGAGAGAGAGAGAGAGAGAGAGAGTCACGCCCCCCGACACGGCCGCGCACACATGGGGTGGGGGTGGGGGTGGGGGGCAGCCTGCCCATGGCGTCCCCTCTCCTTTGACAAAAGGGCGGCCGCCGCAGCGAGGGAGGGATCCAACGAGTTTCCATGTGCACCAGCACACACCACAGCCCCCCATCCATCATCCTCTTCCTCCCCTTCTTCTCGCCACCAACACAGTTCTTGATTCATTCATTCATTCGGTCGTCCTCGCCGCCACCTCCGGTCCACTCTCTTCTTCTTGCAAGTCAAGTGCTTGCTTCTTGGTCCTGCTCCTACAGCCTAGTACCTACAGAGAGAGAGACGGGCTCTCTACCTAGCTGCATTGCCCAATTGAGGCCCCAATTTGGAGAAAGATCGCAGCTTGAATGCTGCAGCTATGCCACCCACCGATTCGGGGGTAGTAGGTGAGGAGGCACAGGATTTGCTCCGGGTTTAGATTTGGGAGCGCCGGGCTGCCTTGCCTGCTGCTTGACCGTCCGTCAAGCTCACCGCCGCTGCTTACTCCGACGGAAGAAAGGAAAGAAAAGTCATTAATCCCCACTCCACGACTTGGCTGAGGCTGATTCGATGTCACCGGCACCCGGATGTCACTGCCGATCGCCGTCGTAGCCGGCATTGCCGCCGGTGGCGCCGCCTTCCTCGTCCTGGTGGCCGTGGCGATCGCGCTCTGGTGTCGGGCGCGCCTCAGGGCGCGGCGTAACCGGACCTCTGAGACCGGCTCGTCCGACCCGTCCACCTTAGGTAGGCGGCCCAACTGTCTTTGCTGCTTGCTCCTTGCATCATCTCCGTGGATTAGGAATTTATTTAGGATAGCAATGCAGCTGCTGCTTTCTTCAGCGATTTTATTTTTCAGTTGTGCTAACGCGATGCGTGTTGTGTTGCTGCTGGCATCAGTGGAGTGGGGCAAGGGGGGCCGGAGTTCCTCGGCGCCGGAGCATCAGGGCGCCAGGCAATTCTCTCTCGAGGAGCTGGCGCTGGCCACCAACGACTTCAGCGACGCCAACCTGGTCGGCGCAGGGAGCTTCGGCTTGGTCTACAAGGGGCTGCTTCTTGATGGTTCCGTCGTCGCCATCAAGAGGCGCACGGGAGCACCACGGCAGGAGTTTGCTGACGAGGTAAACAATATGGATGCAAATTGCAGGTGCAGGGACATTGTGTGGATTGAACAAAATTCAGGATGTATGTACTGCAGTTTACTAGCTCCATTCTGCCATGATTGTGGCCAGAGTAAATTTGATCTTCTGAATTTTATGTCTTTTTTTTCCTGTTCTTTGTGATGCTGACTTGGGAATTCAATATGCCTCGTATAATTTTTTGGATTCAACGGTTCATGGCTTCACCTAAATTGTGCCGTATTTATGGTCAGATAGTGAACATTTTAGTCGAGTGACTTGTTTGTGGGGTAAGTTAGGAACATCTGTCTCTCGTCAATTATTGTTGCTTGTTATCAAAAACAAAGTTCATGAATTAGACAGGGACAGCTACATAAATGTACTTGTTGCATTCTAATAAATTAGCATTCTTAACTTCTTTGGTGACGCCATATGCAGGTTAGGAGGCTTACAGAGATTTTCCATCGGAATATCGTAACTCTCATCGGTTATTGCCAGGAAGGGGGTCTACAAATGCTAGTGTTTGAATACTCGCCCAATGGCAATGTCTGCAGTCATCTATATGGTAATATGTAATTCTAGTCAGAAATTAGCTTCTGGCTTTGTTCCCTTACTGTTTGTTTCTAAAGCTTTACACCTTTTACAAGATTCAGGGAAAGGCTCGATGACACGGCTTGAGTTCAAACAAAGGCTCGCAATAGCCATTGGTGCAGCTAAAGGTAGTACAACTTGGAGTTGTCCCCTTTGCTTTTATGAATTCAAAAAATAGTAAGTATAATTGCTGATTTACTTGCAGGTCTGAATCATCTGCATTGTCTTATGCCTCCTCTGATCCACAAGAACTTCAAGACGAGCAATGTACTGGTCGATGAAAATTTCATTGCAAAGGTGGCTGATGCTGGACTTGTTAGGTTGCTTAGAGGATATGAAGATGTCGGACCATCACATGGGTCTAGTAGCAGTGTCTACCAAGATCCTGAGTAAGTCCAAGTGCCACATCCTTTTATGTTTCATTTTTCAGGCCAGACAACAAATATCTAGACCGTGATGACTTGTGGAGATAGGTATCTTTGAAAAGCTTATACACAAAATTTACCAGCAGTTTTTTTTAGGAAACGTGTTATCAGTTTGAATTGTATTATGTCTTGCGATTGGGGATGATTAGGGCAGCCACAGCGTGTGCCAAATAGAGTTGGCAAATTGCATTTTTTGGCGTTTGGCAGCAATAAAAATCCTTCGTGGCTCATAGCTCACTCATTTCTGTATGTTTGTTTGCAGGGCTCACTCGGTGGTACAGTTTTCTGAAAGCAGCGACGTGTACAGCTTTGGAGTGTTCCTCTTGGAGCTAATTACTGGCAGAGAAGCTGCCAGCTTGGCACCTCAAGAATCTGCAGAATCTCTGGCCCACTGGGTAATTTCCTTTGACATGTAGCTGTAAGCTGTCTAGAAAGAATGCTATGAATTTTTACTGTTTCTATTTCAAGAATATCTTTAGCATGTCGTCATGCTAAATCAATATTTTTTTAGGACTCATGTGAAGCTTCTGTTACTTTTTTGTTAGTAAAAGGAATATAATATTTGATTCACTGTTCCAGTGATTAGCCTATGATCATGTTGTGTATGTGCACATTGACCGAATGATAACTATGTTGCCTTAGTAATTCAACTTCTAGGGAATGGAGCATAGATTTTGCCAACTTAGCAACAACTAGAGAACATCTGTATCGAAACATTTTCACACTTTTTTGCTGTGGAATATGTTTTAATTTCAGTACGATTTGCTTAAATTCTTCTTTGTTTTTTTGTCAAATACTATCTCTATTCCGAAATATAAGATGTTGAGAAGTGCTCCGGTGCTTTCCCAAAAAATAAGTTGCACGAATTTTAAAGCGCATCGACGGCTATGATTAGGTTCACAAAGTGATCAAAGAGAGTACTAATCATGTGGGATTAACACCTTTAATCCCCACCCCTAATCACAACCATCGATTTGCTTTAAAATTCGTGCAACTTATTTTTTGGGAAAGCACCGGAGCATTTCTCTAAGATGTTTTAGCGTTTTTCTGATTCGGATGTATCTAGACGTGTTTGGGTGTGTAGATTCACTCATTTTAGTTTGTATGTAGTCCATATTGAAATATCTAAAACATCTTATAATTTGGAATGGAGGGAGTAGGAGACTGTAGACCTTGAAACTGGATGTGCTATTTCGTACCACGGTTGAGTTGTAACTTTAAAAGAAAAGTCATGAAAACAACTTGGAAAGAGCATTGCAGTTGCTTGTGCACCATCAGATTATATATCCTAATATCTTACTGACAGGCATTTTCATATCTTTTTTGAAGCTGGAAGCACATTTCAGTTCAAATGAGCTGATTGACCCAAGGTTAGGTGGTGGTTTCACGACAGAAGGTATGAACGAATTTGTTGGCCTTGCTTTTCAGTGCCTGAACCCATCCTCCAGAAGGCGTCCGAAGATGAGGCTGGTCGCAGCCGAGCTAGACCGAATTCTCGAGACGGAGATGTCTCTGACGACGGTTATGGGCGATGGAACCGCCATCATCACCCTTGGGAGCCAACTATTTACATCGTGAAGACGAAGATTGATTGCATGTCTGCTATTTGATGACATGATGATTTATTTGTAGAGTCTAGCAGCTGTTGTTTATGCTAAGTTGTATAGGCTCTGCATTGCTGCGAATTACCATGTATGGTTGTTTTTTTAAGCTTATCATGGTTGTTATTATTTGGTAGGATAGGTGAGAAGAAATAGAACTGTATGTATCTTTCTTTTCTTCCTCCAATTGTGTCGATGGAATTGTATGTAATTTTCGGATTGTTCGCTTCCTTTGATGTTTTGATTCCTGGAAGGGCTACTGATTTGAGTTTTTGCTAATTTGCTAGTATTATATTAACTGATTAACTACAACTGTAAATATATCTGCATTATTTATTTATATTAGATGGATATATCTGCATTATTTGAGCAGTGTAGCACTGTATCCCAGATGACTAATTATGTGCGTTTGCTAATGATTTTCTAGGATATCAAGTTTTGAACCAATGAACAACAAACTGTAAATAGGAATTTCTGGTCGTCAAACTGTGCTATGATGAACTTACGTAAACAATGACGGTGTAATAGTTAAATGTGATGTTTGACAGAACAGATTCAGATTTGAGATTACACCTATATATATTTAATAAAATGGCATGTACTTCCTTTGTAATTGATAAAATGCCACGACTGACATCTATCAAATAGTGTCTCTTAAAACTTATTTATATAAATGCCATAATAATTCTTTTGTGATTGATAGTTCATTTGAGATACTCCTTCCGTCCCGCAAAGAGCTACTTCTAGATATTTAAAAAGTCAAATATTATAAACTTTGACCAAGTTTGTAAAAAAAAATATTTACTAAATAAAAATAAGAACTGTACATGATGAAAATATACTTCGTCATGAATCTAATGATACTAATTTGGTGTCATAAATGTTGGTAACTCTTTTTGTCTAAGCACGGTCAAAGTTAGGAAAAAAAGACTTTTCACAAAGTTGAAGGGAGTATACGAAATACTCGACTTACTGGATATCCGTATAATCTTGGTCTTGTTTGATTCATAGGTTAGGAAAAGTATAGGAATAGGAAACACATAGGATTGAGATGTCATGACAACTTGAATCGTATGAGGAAAAAAATTGTGTTTGATGTAGCAAAGGAATTTTTTCATGAGGTATGATCTAATGTTTGTTTCCTATAGGAATTGCACTACAAGATTCCTATAGGAAGTGTTCCTATGAATCAAACAATTACATAGGAAAAAATTCCCATAGAATTCAAATCCTACAAAATTTCTATACAATTCCTATGAATCAAACAAGCCTTAAAGTCAATTTTGTTTCTCGGCCAAGTTTGAGTCTTGAGGCTGTGTTTGGATGTTGGAAATATGGGCTCGGAATCGTTTGGAAACGCGTACCCCTTCGCTCCCGAGCGAGGAAACAGAGGGCAGCGAGCGAGGAAACACCAGCCACCTCAAGCCCGACCGGCGGAAAAGGAAGACCGACGCGGCGGCCGCGGTACGCTCTCCCTTTCTCCGTCCCCTGCCATACTCTCCCTCTCCTCGTCCTCCTCCGATTTCTGGTCGTCGGACGCCCGTCTGTCCTCTCCCGTGAGCCGGCCCCTAACCCTAGATCGACCGGGCGGCTGGACAAGAACGGCAGCGGCGTTGAGCTGGGGATGGGGATGGACGAGACAGAGATCTGGTTCTGTCCAGGGGGGTGATGCACGGCGGCGACGCGTCCTGCACTGCACGGTGTGCCTGGGGAAGTAAGACCGGGGCTGAAAAAGCTAGCTGTAGTCTGTTCATGATAGACGAAAGCTAGCTCCATGTTCTGATCCGTAGCAGCTGTATTGTTTCCTAATTGTGTTGTTGTGACTTTATTTGGAATATATTAATGTTATTATGTGTGTAAAATAATAGATCAATATTTAAATATACACATTTTATTTTATTCATACATGTACACAAATTTATATTGTCCAAACTCGACAAAACAGTCAATTCCATGGTTTATACATCCAAACAGGAATTAGAATTTTGTGCTACCCTTCGATTTCCAACCATAAATTCCATAGCCGGCCAAACAACAGAATTTGAATTGGAGCTCATTTCCTTTCCATCTTGGAAATGGAATTGCCGGTGCAATTCAATTCCAAGCAACATTTCCTACATCCAAACACAGCTTGAGGGCTTGTTTGATTAATAGGATAGGAAAAGTGTAGGAATAGGAAATCCATAAGATTGGAATGTCATGTCTAGTTGAATCATTTAGAAAGAGTAGTTGTGTTTGATGGAGCAAAGGAATTGTAAAAAGAGGTTCAAGTGAATGTTAGAATTCCTATGGGATGTAGTTCAATGATTCCTATGGGAAAAATTCCTATAGGAATCAATCCTATCAATCAAATGACCAATGTAGGAAAAATTCCTACAGAATAAATTCATTTAAATATCCTATGCAATTCCTATGAATAAAATGAGCCCTGAGAGTTTTTTTGAGAGCCCTCCGTGAGTTCTGTTCTGTTAGCACCAAAGCGTTTGGTTCGACCGGAGCGGACAGCGGAGCGCATCACTGCGACCCGGCGGCCGGCGACCGAGGCGCAGCTTCACCCCCCCGCTCGGCATCTCCTCCTCCCCGGCTCCCCCCACCCAGGCGCGGCGCCATCCGTCCTCCCTCCGCCCGTCCGATCGATCGCCCACACCGGGAAGGCGCAGGTAGCGGCCCCTATCCCACCTTTGTCTTCCTCTGACGCGTGGCGGGACCTGTTATTCTGGCGGGAGAAGTGGGGAACAACGGACAGATCGTGGAGGCGGGCGAGGGGCGGCGCGGGGACGGGGGATGGTGATGACCTAGCTTGATTTTTTTCTTCTGATACCATAAGAGAAGACCTACTACAGTAGCGTTCGTAGATCGATTCGTTGCTGCGAGTAGCAGTTGGAACCCGACTTGATTTATCCTCCTCCTTCAAGATTGATCTCAGTTGGCCCAACTCCATGTATATCAATGGTATATCTCCATGAAGTAGACAAATACTATGGTTAAGAAAAGTAGGGGTTCAGATGAACCGAGTGCGCTGCTTTTACGCCTGACATAGTGACATGACTTGAATGTGGCTGTTTCCTGATTGTAGACATTTCAGATGGTAGGTTACTGTGATGCTGGGCTACTAGCGATCTTACTCATGGGTAGAACATGGAACACAGTCTGATGGCATGCTTTGGATTTCCGTGACTACTTTGATCCATGCACGGTTACTCTCCTAGTATGTCTCTTTGATTGAGATGGCAAAAAAACTTTGTTTTACCTATGAATTTGTGGTAGAATTGGATCAAATACCAGTTGTGACTTGCAGTTTGTACTTTGTAGCACACATTCTCGACGACTAACCCTGAACAGGTTCAGATAAGAAAATCTATGGTGCAACTCATCAGCTATTATGCTTCTTCCTTGAGATACCTATGCTCAAATTTGGGATTGTACTTCCTGCTAGGTTAAATGAAGTTTACATCAGTGCCTCTCATTCAGTTTGCTCTACCTAACCATGGTTATGAATAGTAATTGAACCAGGGCAAGTCGCTATTTCGTTGCTTCTTCTGCATGGTACTTCTAGTTGTCTTACTTTTTTCTTTGAAATGTTACAGGGAACAATCTGAATTAAGGGAAGGATCTGAGTGATGTCTTTCTTGAGGCTGTTACCTCAAAGGTTGCCCCAATTTGTTAGGTACTTGCACATCTCGCCTTAAAAATCTGAGCAAGCCTGCACTTCATCATTATCATAATACTCCAGTTGTTTTAATCTGATTTCTTGATAATCTCGTGAAGGCAGGTGGAGCGAGATGTTGAGACCGTAATCAACGTTCTGCAGCCAGGCCCAATAGGAATCTTGGAGCATAAGTTCACTGATGCAGAGATCCACGAGGCTCAAGCCACAGTAAGGAGCGCGGTCGAGAATTGGGGACGGAACAGCACTCTGGAGAGAAATCCTGGCACTGGTTCTTTTGCTAAATCGAAGTAGCGCTCTACATCATGATGTAGTGCAGCTTCAGTACTGAAAGTGGAAGTGTGCCATAGTTGCAACTGTTGGCCCTGGTGTAGTTGATATGTTTCCTCTCTCGGTGAATTCATCCAGTTCCTCTGGTGTAGTTGATATGTTTCCTCTCTCGGTGAATTCATCCAGTTCCTCGTGATTATGAGATTATCTATTTTCTGACATAGTACACTTGGTTTCAGTTTCCTGAATTGTTCTCCTAGCATCTGATACTCTTAATAATATCCTCTCAGTCATTATATACTCTCCGTCCCTCTGTAGATTATTTTTTTCACAAATCGAGTTGCTCGGATGTGTGGTTAGTTTTCAAATGTTTGCCAATCTTTAATTCTCGTTGTAGTTTCCATTCACTTGTCTTTCAGTTTTGTTTGTTCCGATGCTAGGCATCTCTATAACAGAATGCGGCTCCAGTTGAAATTTGATAGTATTACTGTTGAATTCCCCTTGTTGAAAATGTGGTCTGTATCTTGCCACTCGGATATTTGCGAGAGAGTAAACTGATTTCACGAGCGTGTGCTTTCCCCTTGATTTCGGCTATGTTTGTTGCTCTCGTCCTGGAAGGCCCGACTTTTTTTTTCATTTCATGCTTGCTATAGCATAGTAGCTTAGCTTCAAGTCCATATACAAGATCACCCGCAAAAAAAGTCTATATACAAGATCATGTGTTCTTGCACATCAATAATCATCATCCATTGTCGACTGTCGTGACTAGAACCTATATATACTACTAATTAATCAAGTCAGCACAAAAGCTGGAATAGCTCAGTTGGCCAGAGCGTGTGGCTGTTAACCACAAGGTCGGAGGTTCGAGCCCTCCTTCTAGCGTTCCGCCTTTTTGTACCGTGGTAATTTTTTAAATTTATGGAATTAGAATGCAACTCAACACGTGGGCGTGCACGTTTGGTCGTTACGCTTTTTTTCCAAGTTCCAATACAAATTGTGATCTGGCCATGAAAAGTTCATGCAATGGCATACCTATAAATCCCGTTTCACATCAAAGACTAACAATCCATGATATGATTCATAGGCATGCAAATCAGGCTAGTCTATGCTCTTCACAATTGTTGTTCATTGTTACAACAGTATAGACCTGTATACTGAACTTCCCAACAAAATCCCAATCTTTAGAAGTAGTAAAAAAATGCGTTTATGTTACCTCTCATAACAACAAATGATAGGACTACTGCATGCTACCGGAAATTATCTATATGTTCTGTTGATGGCAGAATAGTTGGGTCAAAAGTCATACTGTTTTGATCCAGAATGGCAGGCAGATTGTCAACATGCTCCCAGTGAAGAAGGTACACAGAAAAAGAATAAAATTGCCGAATGACCATCTGGCAGAAAGGTCACACAAGAACACGCCTATCCAGAACAAGAACATCAATGGTACATTTGTTTTGTGGAAAAACGTACTACTAAGAGTAAACAGTAAGCCGTACAGAAGATAAGTCACATAGTGCTAAGCAGCCAAAAAACTAAACTGTAGCTGGCATCAATCTCTTTGTGTTTGTGATAACAGGGTAGTTCAGTGTAAAGAGTTGGAAAGCAAACTAAAAGACAACTGTGTCTAGCATGGCCCCTAGGGTCTGAACTATGTTCGATGACATCAAATTCGAGACATGTTCCTCCAAATGCTTCTTTGCATCCTGCCGCCCAACGTTTGCTATCGCTAGCTTCTCAGGAGGCAGCTCATCCTCCTCTTGCACTGCCTTGTTGTATTTGACGGCCAGGCTCAGCATTTCCTGTGCATCGGCAACACAATAAGTGATTAACAAGGAATACTTGAGTTTGTACCATCGACTAAACAGATCTTCTGGGTGAAAGTAGAATACCACACACCTGAACAGTCTCCTCGTTGGTGATTGAATGAGTGTCGAACTTCTTCAAAATCAAACCATCGGACCATTTCTTTTTGTGTAAGTTCAGCAACATCTTCTCCTCAAGCTCATTTTTCCGGTAATTGATTGCAATGGAGTAGTAGTGCCTGTTCAGCCCGTGAATGAGAGCCTGGCAGCAGAGATAATACAACCATTTATGAGAAATTAACAAAACAAGAGTTCATAAGACCCAGATTATGAAGTACTTACCTGAATAGATGGCTTGTTTAGGTGCCCAACATTAGATGTTGTCTGCCGTGGCTCCTGGCCAAGCATCATGGTCTGAGGGTTAATGAGACGGAATGCATCAATGACCACCTTCCCCTTGACACTCTGGATGGGATCTATCACAACGGCAACTGCCCTGGGGTTTAAAGCTTCGAAACTCTGCATGTCAAATTTGAAGATGTTACATATTACAAGCGTACTTAGTCACTTCAGTATAAATATTTCAAGAAGAGTATAACATTTGCCCGTTTGTGGAAAATTAGAAATATAAATATCTTTTCAATACATTATGCTTGGGCTCGTTGCCAACTAATCTATCGTCACCTATTATTCTGGGATTCTTTCCGTTTGCTATCCTACAGTAAAGTGGGCCTGCAGAATAACCAACATATATGTTTGTCAAAGCAAGTTAAAAGGGTCGTCTTTACAATTAAAGGAGAACAATAAAAGATAGGTGGACATACATTTGATACATTAGTAAATGCAGTACAGTGACAAACAAAATAGCATATGTGTTTGTCAAACAGTGTTTTTACAATGCATAATAGGTGGAATATGACCTGCTGAGTATTGATGTCAACTCCTGAAAGCCAGCAACCGAATCCAGGATGTGAGTGGTACCAGCCTACCACCATTTCAGGTCTGTAAAAGCAACACAACTATAAAAAAAAATTGTTTGCCAATAAAACAGCTGAGTGAAGATCACGCTTGATCATCGAATGCTTATCAAAGAAAATGCTTCTCCAAAAGCTTTGGCCAATATTGTTAGTCAAAACGATTGGTGGGCAATAACCATATAAAAACCTATATAAGCATCACGCTAGCCGAAACTTCCGCTGTAACTTAGTTCATTTCCGTCCGGTGTGATGATGATTGCAGACTGGGTCATGTGACCAGTATTTATGTAAGTCTTGTACTAATCGAGTTGTATGATGTAACTTTGTATATCATGTTGGTTATGTGATCGCGATGCACTGATTATTGGGATCGTGATCTGTTTACATAACGTGGGCATCTCTGACAGGTAGTCAGAGGGGTCCTCACACAGTGCTAAAACCTCTTTTTTACATGTCCAAGTACCGTATAACTCTCTTTCCACTAAACCATTTTTTCTTACATGTCCTATAAACTCTCTGTTTATGCTTTGGGCCCTCAAAGTAGCAGTACGGCCTGTTTCCAAAGTAGTATATATTTCAGGACATATCATATAGATAGATGATAGCATATATACATCGAGGAGGAGTACAAAAGATGTCCCGAACTCTGTATTGAGAAGTAATACTCCTTCTGTTTCCCTAACAGACCATAATGGGTGAACAATTTTATCTCGTTGTAACAAATAAAGCGAGGTGTAAAATAAGCTCTTCGACAATATGTAATTTTCTCTAACATGTTACAACCAAATACTCCCCTCGTTCCTAAATATAAGCCCTTTTAGTTTTTTCTTGATTCGTAGGTATCTAGACGTATTTTAGTGTGTTGATTCACATATTGCAGTCCGTATTTTTTGTCAACATTAAAGTGGTAAAAACATCTTATAATTTGTAACCGAGGGAGTAGCAAATAAGTAGGTCCAGCAAGTGATCATAATAAACACTTTGAATGGTAATGAACTAGCATGTATCCTGCACAAGAGAGTAAACGATAGTGCTAGGGTATTGTCACAATATATTTTGTGAGCTCATATGATTCCATTGTTGCCCCAATTGTATCATGATCAAGATTCACAGTAATGGAAAGCTTTTGCTATATCTGAAGGATAGTGCTTACAAACAAATAAGGCCTACTATTTTCTCATTTCTCTAAAGAGGGTCAATCCTTCACAACATGATGAATGAGAGTATATTTAGCAAACATCAATCAATATTGTATACAGTCCTCATGGTCATGTACATTGAGGAACCAGTGACTTTCGAAAATAATCAAATCCAGAAACTGAGTCTGTTGACACGACGGACGTAACACAGAGCAAACCGGAACTCACTAGGCTCTAACACTGGGAGATGTTGGTGGTGTCCGCATTTGAAAATAGATCGACAGAATACTGGAATCAGGATTCAGAAGTGTGGCAACCAAACCAAGGTGATGCCACTACACTTACCTCCCGGTCTGCTTAAGCATGTCGAGCATGTTGGTCTGGAAGACGTGGTCGACTGCCTCGACGCTGACCCCGGTCCCGCTCTGCGGCATGGCGAAGACATCCACCACCCTGACCGTGTAGTCGTCGACGAACTCGCCCAGCATCAGGCCCATCACCTCCATCGGCACGCCGGCCCTTCCTGCATCACCATCAGCGGCGGCGGATCGTGAGAAGCCGATCTAGAGAACCCTGTGGCGGCGGGACCTAAGCCCTGGCCAGGCCGGGGGCGGAGAGAATGGGGTGGGGTGGTTAGGGTTAGGGTTAGCGACTGACCGTGCTTGAGCATCTTGAGGAGCGCGAGGGAGGAGATGTAGACCTGCTCGGAAGAGTCGAGCAGCGGCGAGTCGTTCCCCGGCTGCCCCATCCCGCCGGCGCCGAAGATTCTCTGCAGCCGCTCCATGGCTTCTCCTCGGATCGCTCCTCCTGCTTTGCTTCTCGCCGCGGTTGCTGCACAGGGGAGATGCAGCAGAGGTGGCGACGGCGAAGATGGGCTGTTAAAGGGCTGTATGGTGAGTGAGCCGATGAAATGGGCTAACGGAGTAGTAAGTGGTGTGTATTTTAGATTTTAGTCATAGGCCTTTCCACCGGAAAAAATTTAGATTTTAGCCATAGGTTCTAGGAAATTGTTAAAAAAAGCTTCCCTTCACAAAGGTTTATTTCCGTCCGCTCTGGTTGCGACACATGTCGCAATTTCGTTCCCTTTTAATTCCAACCTTTCCCGCACGTGACAAGTGGGGGTTCTGGTGGTGCGCACAGGCTGCATTTATTTGAGATTTGTTTTTTTCAAAATAAAATATCTTGAGAACCGTTTATCCGATTTACAAACCGTTTTCACTTTTGAACTCCTCGCGTCGAGATCTACAAAACTAGATCCCATGTTGATAGGTTTTTGTAACATCCCAAATTTCTCAAAAATTTAAAACTTTGCATTTATGCATCATGCATCACAAAAGTACGGCATTGAGAACACATAAGAAGTAAATTGAATTTTAATTATAAGGTTAAATAAAATTGTTTTCATTAAAGAGGTTTATTTGAGCTCATTATAAAAATATGTATTTTACTATTTTATTTATTTAGCAAAATGATATCAAAAAGTTATAAATTAAATTAGTTTTTCAAAACATATTTTTATGAATTTTTCTGAAATGTTTTGATAAGTTTTAAAAATCAAATTTGAATTAAATGTTTGAAAACAGGAAATATTTTTGTTAAAAAAAAAGAGGAGAGAGGAACGGCCCGACCCAATCTGGGCCGAAGCCCACTTCGTTCTCTGCTATCCGCCGCGCGCGCACGAGCTAGCGGCCCAGCGACCAGCCCACCTCACTCCCTCTATCGCTGCCAGCCGGGGCCCACATGTCATCTCCCTCCCCAACTCGTGACGAACACGAACATGATTCCACCGAACCCTAGAATCTTGCGGATCAAAATCCGTTGGGAAAATCGCGAGGAAATCGCTCCCCTACGTCCCCATATAAACCCCCCCCCCTCTGCCGCCTCCTCTCGAACCCCAGAACCCTAGAGGATAGCCTCCAGGCCGCTCAGAAACTGCCCGCCGCCGTCCGCGTCTCTCCTCCTTCTCCCAGTGAGCACTCGCACGCCCCTGACACCCTCTCTGTTGTTCTACTGCACCAGATCGTCGCATACGTGTTCAACCGAAGCAAACCGCCGCCGTTTCCATCTCCGGCGAGCTCTAGGAGGAGAAGGGAAGCACGCCGAAGATCCCTGCCGCGCCAACAGCTCCGCCTCGACCTCCTCTTCGTAACGGTATGAGTCGTTCTTGCTCGCACGTCGTAGATCGCCGGAAACGTTTATGCCGATGATGGCGCCGCCGCGGGCACGAGATCGCCGGCGAACCGCGCCGCCCGACCCCCCCTTTTTGATCCTGGCCGTCGGATCTAGATCCAATGGATCTAGATCGGGTGGATCTGGTGCGTTAGATTTAAAACAGATCGGACGGTCCGCGTACGCGATCCGCGCCGAACCGGTATCGGCCAATCAGAGAGCGCCGCGTGGCATATTCATTTTCTATTTTCGCAGAGAAATTGTTTTAAAAACAGAAAACAACACAAACTTACAAAATTCATAACTTTTGTTCTGTTCATCCAAATTTGATGAATTTTATATCCACGTGAAGCTCTGCTCGTGTAGTTTAATATGGTTTCATTAGTTTATCCTTTTAGTGTATAATAAATTGCGAAATTTAATTGTTTAGCTTTCGGATATTAAATCTATAACTAAATTAATAAAATCTCTTTCCAAATAAATCCAATTGTTTTGGAGATTTATTAATGCCCTCTGTCCAGAGAGTGTAACATGAGTTTTATTTGAAACTTCTTCTAATAGACTTAAAGAAATTGGTTTTAGAATTTAAAACTACTAATATGCTCATTATTTAAATGATTAATTAAAATATTAAAATATTGATCATTGCATTTTCATGCATGAATAACAGAGAATGTAAAATAGTAATTAATTGGTCTTGTTAAGTTCATTGCATATTAAGCATGCATACATATTTTTGTATTGATATTTTAAGTGTTATGCTTGTGTGTTTATTTAGTGTATTGTTTGTCTCTAGATTGTGAAGAGGAGGAAGGTCCTTGTGATTGTTATTCTTGATGTGCTTGTTCCTCTTGTTACCACGGCAAGTGACATTCATAATCCATCCTATGTTTTCTATATGCATTATTAGTAGATTTTGAGTAGTATGCATGATAGGGAAATTTTGATACTATCTTACAATGCTAAGTTAGATATACTTTGAAAATATCCTAGTAGTGTGTAGCCATCCCTCCCCATGCAGCCACCAAAAGTTTTATTAGATGCTTAGCTATGCTATAAAGGAGTTTACTTATCATGTTATAGAATTATTGCTAAGTGTTAAAAACTTTGAATGCACTTCTGGGTGGAATTGGTTGTTTGGTTTATGTTGAGTGGCTTCTGGGACCATGCTTGTGGTTGTCTTTGCCTAGGATGAATTTCTATTCTACTTAGGGCCATGAGTATGGTGGTTTTCACCCAGAAGCGCACTTGTGGACGGCCACCCAGGAACAAAGAGATTTCTAAGTCCCTCCAAGTTTAGAAGCTTTCCGTGCAGCCTTCTGACAATGGGCTCTGTCTAGAACTACTAAGTTGTGAGAGTGCAACCTGTCAGCTTGACAAGCAGATGTAGAGTTGATAGGTGGAACGGGTCTTGCTAGTATAGTTGCATTCTTCTTCTGAAAGTTCTTGTCTCAATTCTCTCCTTTCCATAATACACTCCGCGTGTATAGGATTTCTCGGACAAATTGAGTCTTAAGGTGAAAGTGCACAACCTCCGCAGAGTCGACAAACTGAGTACTCAGTCGTGTCCCCGGTGATGGACAACTTCGAGCAACTGGACAAGGATGGACGGAAGAATCTCAACATGGTTTTCGTAAAGTAAAATTTGACTAAGGAAAGAATTATTGGTGCACTTGGGCTTCATCCCTTGGTGCCAAGTCTTTGAGATACAAAAGAGTTTTACAAAAGATAGGAGAAAACTGGCTTTCTGCAAAATAGCCTACAAACTCCACCAAGCCAAATATGCATATAGAATTAGACTTGTCATAATTTATCCACCATAGTCACTTGCCAATACTTCATTGTATTGACCTCCTTCGGGGGCTGCATATTCAAATGTGCAGGTAATTCTGATGAGGAGTAAGTTTGGACTCTATTCTACACCCAACATGTCTGCTCGTGGCTTATGCTAGAAGAGAAGGCCCATTGCTTTTATTTTCGTTGTGAACTCTGAATATTTTAGCTAGTCTTCATGACTATGCACTTTGTAATAAAGCTATACTTGGCTATTTTTGGATCTCGATGTAGTATTTTGATACTTATGCAATGATACGATATATTTTGTACTGTGGTGCTGGCAGTGGTCCAGGGACTAGCACATAACACAGGTGTTCCATCTTTATTTAAAGATGGGGCGCTACAAAATGGTATCAGAGCTAAAGTGTTGCCTGTAGGTTCGAGCCCTTAGGATTGGTTAAGCCTCCTTTTTGATCATAATATTACCATCTTTGAAATATGTTGGATCCTAACGGCATAGTGGGATGAAGCGGCCCGGGACTAACCTTACATGTCCGCGTACATGAGACCTGTTCCACAATTATAAGTGGCTGGCCGGGTGTCTGTCTCTCTCACTATAGTGAATATCCGACTTACAAAAGAGTTGATAATAGCATTGATCACCTGTTAGAAAAGAACTTCTTTTTCTCTAAGTACTTAAGTACACCACAATTAGTATATCCTACCTTTGTCTTGTTTTAATAAACTCTACCTTTATCACTTAAGGATGTCATTCTTCATGTATCAAACCGCGGAGGACTTCAAGGACATGCGCTTTGGAAGATATCTTCTAGAGTTGGTAGAACTGTTGGCACTTCCAACACCCATCATCAAGGCAAGCCAGCTGAAGCACTTCAACAAAGAAGACTTATGGGGAATCCGCCTTTACCAACAAGGGCGCCAGACTGAACCCAAGACCGAAGACATCCAGTACAAGTCGATTAGTGACTCCTTGGAGAAAGGGCTGAATCTCGTCACGCAGGAGCTAATAGGACGTCTTTGCTTGCAATATCAAGAAGGGTTAAAAGACGACTACTTTGCTCACCTTGGCCAACGTGACGAACATGGGATTCCTTACTGTGTTAGCGAGGAAGACAAAAACAAACCAGAAGCTTTGTACCCATATCTCCAAGACTTAGAACTTCACCTCTGGCAACTAGAAGAAGATAGACGCAATGAGCTGTTGAAGAATGATGAAATAATGGCACAAGTCAAGGAGACTCAAAAGAAGATTGAAGCCCAAGAAGAGGTGGCCAACGCTCAAGAGGAGAAGTTCCGAGCTCAAGAGAAGAAGTTCCAAAGTCAAGAAAAGAGAATTAGAGACAAGAACAAGGAGATCAGGACCTTGAAGGATGAAATTCTGAGCAACGACGTCGAGTTCGAGGCTGATCGAGACTCTACGCCGTGAGAAGAGAATGCTACAAGAGAAGATTGAAGTCCTGGAGAAGGAATCAATTGATACTCTGCACCGTGAGACGACAATATTACAGGAGAAGAATGAGGCCTTGGAGAAGGAGGTGAATGACTACAAGGAGATCCTTACGAAGGAAGGCATCACCATCGAGGAAGTGGAGGAAGATGAAGGAGACGTCATGGACGAAGTTTAGACTTAGTAGTTGGACCACCATGTTCTCCCTCGTTTAGTTCGTCGTTCTTTTTAAAAAACATTGATCTCCAACTTGTGGTGTGACAATGATAGAACTGTTTGGTTTGCAGACTCTGTTGTTTTATTAAATCAATTTAGACTACTTGTTTTGTTTTGCTAAGTAGACTTTTCTTTTTAAGTTGTCTTATGAGTGTTGTTTGTGTTGACTTGGTTGCTTTGTGCATGGGTAGGATTTTTCTTCTCTTAGTTCTGTCTATCTTTCACTCATCTATGCTGAAAAACCCTACAGATGCCTCCTCGTCGTGATACCAGCAACGACGATGTCATGCAACAACTGATGGCTGCTCAAGCTCAATTGATGAATATGATGACTCAGTTCATTGCAGCAACCAACAACAATAACAACAACAACCACAACAACAACAACCCGCCACCTCCACCCCCACCCCCAGTGGACAGACTTGCTAGATTCCTAAGGCTTAGGCCTAATAAGTTCTCCTCTGCTACTGAACCAATAGTGGCGGATGATTGGCTCCGTTCAGTCAACAAGGACTTAGTAACTTGTGAATGTTCTGAGGCAGAAAAAGTGAGGTTCACTGCACACCTGTTGGAAGGACCCGCAGCATTGTGGTGCGAAAATTATCAAGTGACTCATCCTTTGGATGGCATGACTTGGGTTTGCGTTCAAGGAAGGCTTTCGGAATGCTCACATCTCCTCAGGTATAATGAACCTGAAGAAAGATGAATTTCGCATCTTGAGGCAAGGAGGTAGAACTCTGAAGGAGTATATGGATGACTTCTGTATGCTATCAAGGTATGCACCAGAGGACATTGATACTGATGCAAAGAGGAAGGAAAAGTTCCTCAATGGACTTAAGGGAGAACTGAAGATACCTCTGTCTGTGGCATATACTCCAAACTATCAAGCTCTACTGGATCAAGCTATCACCTTGGACAACAACATAGAAAGGAAGAGAATAGGAAGAGGAAGTTCAGTGCAAGTAAGGTTCATTCTGAAGGGACATATAAGAAACACACCTCTGAAGTCAGTAGCCATAAACCCTGGAATCACTCCAACACTGGTAGTGGCCAAAAACATCATGGCCATAACCACAATGGAGGAAACAAAGGAAGCAATGGAGGATACAATGGAAATAATGGTGGATCCAGGGGAAACCATCATCATGGCCATAATCATGGGAATGGTAATCACCGTCCTAACCATGAAGGGAAGAAAGACTTGTCTCATGTGACCTGCTACAAGTGCAAGAAGACAGGACATTATGCAACTGATTGCCCAGAGAAGAAAGCTGATGAAAATTCCAAGCCCAATCCTTTCCAGAAGGGACAAGTGAACCACATCAATGTGGAAGAAGTTCATGATGAACCTGATGCTGTGATTGGTACGTTCTTGCTCAACTCCTTTCCAGCATTAGTTTTATTTGATACTGGAGCATCTCATTCATTCATATCAAGAGCTTTTGTTAACAAACATGGGTTAGCTGAGGAAAGCCTAGGAAAACCTATTAGGGTAAGTTCACCTGGAGGAGAGATGCTAGTAAATTCCGGGTGTAGGCAGTTAGACTTGCAAATTGGAAAACACACCTTCCCAACAGACTTAGTCATCCTAGAAACTCAAGGATTGGATGTTATCATCGGAATGGATTGGATGACTCGTTTTGAAGGAATCATAGATTGTGCAAATAGAGCAATCACCCTCACCACCCCAGACAAAAGGAAGATTAAGTTCCGATCAACTTTCGAACTTAAGAAGGTTAGGCTAAATTCTCTTAAGGGGGTTAGCCTTGGTGATGTGCTTATCGTCAAGGAATACCCAGATGTTTTTCCTGAGGAACAACCGGGAATGCCACCCGATAGAGATGTAGAGTTTCTCATCGAACTTAAGCCGGGAACAGGGCCAATAGCAAAAAGACCTTATCCTATGGCCGTCGATGAATTGAAAGAGCTCAAGAAGCAATTAGAGGAACATATCCAGAAAGGATTCATTCGTCCAAGTTCATCGCCATGGGGAGCACCAGTCTTATTTGTTAAAAAGAAGGATCAAACCCAGAGGCTAGTCACGGATTACAGAGATATAAACGAGCAAACTATCAAAAACAAGTACCCGTTACCCAAGATAAATGAACTATTTGATCAACTGGAAGGTGCTTGTGTGTTCTCAAAGATCGATCTTCGATCGGGATACCTCCAAATGAAAGTTAGGGAAATGGATATACCCAAAACTGCATTTGTTACGAGATATGTCTCTAATGAGTACACAGTAATGCCTTTTGGATTAACCAATGCACCAGCTTATTTCATGAATATGATGAATAAAGTGTTCATGGATTTTCTGGATAAGTTTGTGGTCGTGTTCATAGATGATATTCTAATCTACTCCAAGAGTCACCAAGAACATGAAGAGCACTTACGTCTGGTATTGCAGAGACTACGTGAACATAATTTTTATGCCAAGTACAACAAGTGTGAGTTTTGGTTAGAACAAGTTGGATTTTTAGGCCATGTGGTGTCCAAGGAAGGTATAGCTGTGGATCCTGAAAAGGTTTCAGCTGTAACTAATTGGGAACCGCCGAAGAATGTTGGTGAATTACGAAGTTTTCTAGGCCTAGCAGGATACTACCCGAGGTCCGCCGCTTCCTCTTCCTCGTCGACGGGGGCGCCCGCCGTCGTCAGCATCGCGGTGGTTGGTGGAGGAGCCGAAGGACCCGCCGCTGGCGCGCGCGCGGTGGAAGCCCGAGGGGCGACGGTGGCGACATTGCCCTCGCCGCCGCCGTGGGACGGGTTATCGCACCGCCCATCGCCGTCGCGGGCGCGGACTCGGTCGCCGGACCGCTCGACGCCGTCGAAAGAGTTGGGCCGGTGGACATCGCCGCAAGGAGAGGTCGTCGGAGGAGAGGAGTTCGCCGGAGCTCGCTCGGAGGCAGGAAGCGGAGAAGTAGAAGAGGCAAGAGTGCACGGAGAGCAAAGGCTGGGTGGCGAAAATGGACCGTTTGGCTACCTATTTATAGGGCCAGGCGTTGCTCCCTGTGCAACGGCGTTTTTAGTCGGACACGTGTCCAGCATCCGTTGAAGCACACGATTGCACGATCTCCACGCCTCCTCTTTTCCCGCAATTTGTGATCATGGCGAGATTCCCGCCTAGACTGTTCAAACTGTCGTGAGCTGGCTAGGCGGAGACCGCCAAGAAGGATGCTCGGCAGGATTGCCGAGCAGCCGTCTTTTCCCATGATGGATAAAGGCGGCCGCATGTCAATATCAAGACACGCATGCCTCGTTGATTTTCAGAATGGTTCAAGTCCTGCAACCGCCAACTTTGGCAGATGAAGAATCAAGAAGAAGCCGGCGCCTGGAGAACTTCAACCTTTCTGGGGGCTAATGTTGGGGATATATCAACTAGGGGTATAACCAACATGGATCAATCCGGCTAGTCCAGGGTGGCCCAAGGGTGGTAAGGCCGAAGCCTGCCGGGCGGCCCAGATGGCTGACGTACAAGGAGGCGGACGGTACAAGGAAGGTGGAAGGCCGAAGCCCATCAAGCCACCAAGCCCAAGACGGAAGGCGGCAACTAAGCCGGCTAGGTCTAGGACTCTGTTTACTTGCCGGACAAGTACTTACCTTGTACCCTGGGGTCTGGCCGCCTATATAAGCCGGCCACCAGGGAGCCTTTAGGGCAGACAACTTCAATAGGCATCATACCCATTGTAACCTGTTCACGGCTATTGCCTCATAGTGAATTATAGCAGCACATAGGGTCTCGCCACCGCCGTGGGATCCGAAGCTGGGTAAACTCGCCGTTTTCAATCCCGTCCTCGACGACACCAACCTTCTTCCCCACAATCCATACGTAGGCTAGAGGACCCCCGTCTCCTATCAATTATGCCGATACCACGGCAGTTGGCGCCCACCGTGGGGCATAAGGTTCCTGGCGTCACGTTCCAGGCGGGAACACTTGGCGGCGTGGGCAAGCAGATCGCCGTCGGTCGTGTCACAAGGTATGGCGGCCATAGCTAAGTCAACTCGGATGAGTCCTGGCTCCCGGCGGACGACTACCTTATCGGATGCGCAATCGTACAGATCGGAGGGATCGACGTCTTCATCGGGTACACGCCAGAGGCGTACGGCCTACCGCGTTTCTACAACCCCACCCACCAACCCTTCGACCAAGCAGTCGACTGGCAAGATGGATCTGAATCCGCCTTCTCCCAGGAGTCTGTCGAATCTGATTTCCACTTCGTCGGAGTTGTCGGACTGGGATCAGACTCCCAGCCGGAAAACAACGATCCTGAGTCAATCCTCCCTGCTCTACAGGAAGATGCGATGTCAGATGCCGGATCCAGATCTACCGTTCAAGTCAACGTAGACTCTGACTCCGATGATGATGCTAGTCTCTTCGAAGAGAAGATCAAAACCCGCTTTTCCAGTGGTAATCCGGCTCCCTCAGAGGGCACAGCGGATACTGACATGCCTGACAAGCTGGCTATGATGGTTGTTGTCGGTCACGAGACAACCCCAGTTACTTCGGAGGCGCAAAACAAACCGGCGGAAGATGCCGGCGACACCACTGCCGGCCAACTCATTGAAAGTTCCGACAAGGTGCGCGCAAAGAAGAAAGCTGGCCTCGAGAAAGGCGGCAGCAGCAAACCCACGGATTTGCTCTCCGTCATCAAAGAAGTAGACGAGATCATGAATACTCCGGTGAATAAAGACACCCCACTCGACGCAGTGGAAGAGCTTAGGCTTAACATGCTTAAGCACTCTGACTTTCTGCGAAAAAAGAGAGGAGCACGTTGAGAGCCTTGCGAAGAAGATCGAGAAAGAACAGGAGAAGATGTCGGTCAAAACAAGCCGGCAACTCTTCGAGGAGAAAAGGTCATCAAAAAACCGCCGTGGAAAAGAGCCGCCTGCGCAAGCAACAACAGCGGCTCAAGATCTAGGGTTCGGCTGGCGCACGGCACCACAGCGCATGTACAGAAGGGGAGATGTTGTCTTCTGCACCCCGGTCCTCAACGCGGCCGCCGCGCTAGATACCCTGGACGACAACACTTACACGGCGGAAGAGAAGCTGGCCAATGCAAGACACTTCGTAAGCAAGGCCCTAGAACAACAAGCTCGCGCTGATTCCTACGGCCATATGGCGGATGCCCGGGGGGGGGGGGAGACCTAGAATCTAAGTCGGGAAAGTGCAAAGCTGCACCCGGCGCCGACCCCGATGGCCCGTCTGGCTCCAGTAGCCATGGCGACAAAAGGAAGGCAACACCACCTCCAAAGAAGACGCCACCGCCAAAAGCAAGGCGGGACGAGAATTCAAGGACAGGAAGCAGAGGAGACCTGCCACCTCCATCCCAGCCAAGACGCGACAATGGCGGTAGCCGGAACAGATATCGGCAACGACCCTCCCAGGAGAGGCCGAAGCCGATCTCCGCAGCGTAGCACTGGCAGCAAGAAGAGAGAGGAGGTAGAAGGGCCCAGGCGCAGCATAAGCCGGGCAGCGCAGGACGAGCCGAACGCAAACAGAGGCGCACGGCAGCTCGATCCAAAAGACGCACGACACCGTCTTCAAGACATAGCAAGAGGAAAGGAGCCGCTATACTCTGGACCAAAGTGCTTCGGTGACGCCATCTGCAGAGAGCCGTTCCCTAAGGACATGACATCAGTGTCAAAAAACTGTTCTAGGTACAACGGCCTCGTTAAGCCGGACTCATGGCTATCCGATTATGCCATGGCCATAGAAATTGCCGGCGGGAGCAGCCATATTGCCGTCCGCTACCTACCTCTCACGTTGGAAGGCACGGCAAGAGCTTGGATCGACAACCTTCCTGAAAAGTCCATCCATAGCTGGTACGACACGGAAAAGGTTTTCTCCTAGCACTTCCAAGGAACATACAAGCGTCCAAATACCTACACGGATTTGCAGCGCTGTATCCAAAAGCCGGACGAAACCATGACAGATTTTGTCAGCCGTTGGATATCCGAAAAAGCCAACTGTCATGGTGTTTCGGACGGACAGGCTATCCATGCCTTCTACACGGGCCTACAGAAGAAGTCCCTGCTCCGTCATAGGCTCGTCCGCGAGCAAATCACGGACCTTGGTGAGATGCTCAACCTGGCCGCCCAATACGCGGCGGCGGATGACGACGCCCGGGACGATGACCCAGACGTCAACATCATACCAAAGCGGAACAACAAGCGCAAGCAGGCGGCGGATGACAAAGCCGGGCCTTCCAATGAGGTAGCCGCAGCATTCCAAGGAAACGCCGGCAAAAAGAAGTGGAAGAATAAGAAAGATAGTCGCGAAGCCGGCTCAGGGCCTAAGGCGGCGCGAATCACTTATGAACAGGCAAAGCTTTTGCCATGTCCCATCCACGCCTCATTAGGCAAGGTCAACCATATGCTTGGAGAGTGCCGTTTCATGGACGACTTCAAAAAGGATCCCACAGTCGGCTGGAAGTCAAAGAAGTCAAAGAAGAACGACAAGAAAGACAGCAAGGAGGATGAGGATGACGACGACATGTCTATCTCAAGCAAAGATGACGCAGCCGCCAAGAAAAAGAAGCCGTATCCGAAGGTCAAGGAATCTCTTGTGTGCTTTGTCGGCACGCCTTCGGCTAAGGCGGAAATGCGCGAACTCAACGCGACAATGCCGGACGTCCCTCAGTACTTGAACTGGTCTGAGGCAACGATCACTTGGGACCGGTCCGACCACCCTGATCACGTTCCTCACCCAGGAAAGTACGCCCTTGTCGTCGATCCCATTGTCGACAACTTCAGACTTACAAAAGTACTTATGGATGGCGGCAGCAGCCTCAACATCCTGTACTATGACACACTAAGCCGCATGAACCTATCAGAGTATCAGCTGGACCACAGCAACCTCACCTTTCATGGCATAGTGCCCGGCAGGCAAGCAAAGTCAATGGGGAGCATCAGGCTGAAGGTAACTTTCGGACCAAAAGAGAACTACAGCTCAGAGTTCCTTCGGTTCGAAGTTGTCCCCTTCAAAAGCGCCTATCATGCAATCTTCGGACGACCGGCTTTCGCCAAGTTCATGGCAAGGCCGTGCTACATATACAGCAAGCTTAAAATGCCGGGGGAAAACGGAACCATCACGATTTCCGGCAACTTCAAGAAAGCCAAGGAGTGCGAGCGTGGCATGGCCGCCTTCGTAGAAGCCGTCATCCACAAGGAAGAACTCGCGCTGCTCGGGGCGGATTCAGACAACTCCATGCCAAAGCCAAAGATGGATGTCAAGAAGACCTTCGAAGCTTCAGAAGACACCAAAAAGGCGGACCTCATCCCAGGTGACAAGTCTAAGTAAGTTGTCATCGGCTCCAACCTTGACAGCAAATAGGAAGGCGCGCTCGTCGAGTTCCTCCGTGAGAATCGTGACATCTTTGCATGGTCGCCTTCCGACATGCCTGGTGTACTGAGGGAACTTGCCGAGCACTCGCTCAACGTCATAAAAGGATCCAAGCCGGTGAAGCAAGCAACAAGACGCTTTGGAGATGAGAGACGCAAGGCTATAGGAAAGGAGATAAATAGGCTGAAGGCCGCCAAATTCATAAAAGAAGTTGTACACACCGATTGGGTGGCAAACCCTGTACTTGTCCCAAAGAAGAATAAAGAGCTGAGGATGTGTATTGACTATACCGGTGTTAACAAGTGCTGCCCAAAGGATCCCTTTGCGCTGCCTAGAATTGACCAAGTCGTAGACTCCACAGCAGGCTCCGAGCTGCTTTGTTTTCTGGACGCCTACTCAGGATACCACCAAATCAAGATGAGAGAGTCAGATCAGCTGAAAACATCTTTCACAACTCCATACGGGACTTTCTGCTACATCAGAATGCCTTTCGGCCTGAAGAATGCAGGGGCAACATACCAGCGTTGTATGCAAAATTGCCTGCATGAACAGATCGGCCGCAATGTTCACGTCTATGTAGACGACATCGCGGTAATGTCAAAAAAGAAGGCAGATCTCCTAGAGGACTTGGAAGAAACTTTTCAGAATCTCCGGAGGTATCAAATGAAGCTCAATCCCGCCAAGTGCGTTTTCGGCGTCCCAGCCGGCAAATTGCTCGGGTTTATCGTCTCAGAACGAGGGATCGAGGTTAACCCGGAGAAGATCAAGGCCATCCAAAACATATCCATACCTACTTGTCTGAAGGACGTGCAGCGTCTAGCCGGATCGGCAGCAGCCGTCAGTCGTTTCATAAGCCGCCTAGGGGAAAAGGCAATGCCTCTCTACCGGCTATTGAAGAAACCCGACAACTTCGAGTGGACAGCAGAGGCAGATGCCGCCTTGCAGCAACTTAAGGAGGCCCTCACATCCGCTCCAATATTGGCAGCACCTCGATCACAGGAACCAATGCTGATGTACATCGCGGCAACAGGAGCTGTTGTCAGCGTTGTCTTGGCTGTGGAAAGAAAGGAGAACGAAGCCGCGGCGTGTGAGCAGCGACCGGTCTACTTCATCAGTGAAGTGTTCTCCGCCTCCAAGCAGAGGTATACGCATTACCAAAAGCTGGCTTACGGTGTATTCTTCGCCGCCAGAAAGCTTAGGCATTACTTCCAGGAACACACAGTGACAGTAGTCAGCAAGGCACCGTTGGGAGACATAATCAACAATGCAGAAGCAATAGGTCGAGTTGCCAAATGGGGCATCGAACTTGCTGCCTTTGATATAGTCTATAAACCACGGACCGCCATTAAGTCTCAAGCACCTGCAGACTTTGTCGCCGACTGGACAGAGGCCATGGAGGAAACGACACTTCCCGAATCAGAATATTGGGTCATGCACTTTGACGTATCAAAGATGCTCAAAGGCTCGGGGGCTGGAGTCGTCCTACGCACGCCTAAAGGTGACAAGCTTAGCTACGTGTTACAAATCCACTTCACTGCAACCAACAATGTTGCCGAGTACGAAGCCTTGCTTCATGGGTTACACGTGGCAAACGACCTAGGCGTCAAAAGAATCCTCTGTTATGGCGACTCAGATTTGGTCACGCAGCAAGTAAGCGGAACATGGGATGCAAAAAGCGCAACAATGGCGGCTTACAGAGCCAAAGTTGACGAATTCGCAAAAAACTTCGTAGGCTACGAAGTCCGGCATGTTCCAAGAGCTGAGAATGAGGCGGCGGACACACTTGCAAGACTAGGATCAGAACGCAAAAAGGTACCAAAAGATATCTTCCTGGAGCATTTGCACAAGCCATCCATTAAAGGCGCCGATTTGATGGACCCCGACGCAGAAGAACCGGTAGAAGCCGCAAGTCTCGCTGTCTTCTTAACACAGCCGGATTGGACAGTCCCATATCTCGATTTTCTAATCGACAAAAAGTTGTCGGAGGACGATGAGGTGCTAAAGAGGCAGATCATAAGGCGAGCCAAGGCATTCACGATAATAAAAGGCGAGCTATACAAGCGAAGCACTTGCGGCATCTATCAGCGGTGCATACAGCCGGAAGAAGGCCGGGAAATTCTGAAGGACATACATATTGGCACCTGCGGGCATCATGCTTCCGCTAGGTCCATTGTATCCAAAGCTTTCCGCCAAGGTTTCTACTGGCTCACCGCCAAAGAAGACGCCGAGAACATCGTAAAGACATGCAAAGGCTGCCAGTTGTACGCTCGTCAACCTCACTTGCCGGCACAGGAGCTAAGGACGATCCCAATCACCTGGCCGTTCGCGGTCTAGGGCTTAGACATGGTGGGTCCCTTCAAAAAGGCGCGTGGTGGGTACACTCACCTATTGGTCGCTGTCGACAAGTTCACCAAATGGGTCGAGGCTAAACCTGAAGGGAATATGCCCTAGAGGCACTTAATAAACATAGTTTATTGGCAATATCCCAATCGTTCATTATATGTTTTATACCATGCTTTAACTGTATTAAGCGGAAACATTAATACAGGTGTGGTAGATAAACAACCCGGTCCCTAGTAGCCTCTACTATGACTAGTTTCATTGCGCGATTGATGATCGAGGTTTTCCGATCATAGGGCATGGCGCCGGTCGGCAATGGAAGTCATATCGTTAGGAGTAACGATGTGATGGACATACCCAGTATTTATAGGACATAGTCATTACGCCTTAAGACCGTGAGACCAACTCTTATTATTATTCCTGGAAGATACTTTGATCGCACCAAACGTCGTATCTTATTTAGTATGACAATAACGGTGATACTTTTGGGTATCGGAAAGGAGTAGTTGAGACGAGGGGTCAACAGCGGGATTTGTCAGTCCGCATAGCCGGATAGATACTCTAGGGCCCACTCGGTGAGATTATGTCAAATGAGTTTGCAAACATGTGACTAGGTCACCAGCTGACATAATATCATAGACGAGTAGAAGATAGCGATGTCGGTAACGAGATCATGCTAGGTATGGAGATATCTGAGAATGATGCTCGGACACGCTAAGTATCGCCATGACAAAGGGTTTAAGACTATACGTCCAGGTTTGATAGATGAAAGTCATTCGTTATATCTCAGGGGTTAATTCATGGGGTCCAGGCCTACGAGTTAGTCGTTGATCATTGAGGAGTCTTGATCATACCTGATATTATATCGAACCGCTAGGGTAACACACTTAAGGGGTTTCGACAAGACAACCGGAAAGGAAAGAGATCATCGGGAGCGTCCCGAGAGGGGTCCGATGGAGATCGGGCAGCGACGAAAGAGTTTTCGGAGCTAGGAAAAATTATATATATTATGTTTGATATTAATTAGTGTAATTAATATGCAAATATGATTTTATATATTTATTTTCGGATTTATTTAGGCTGATTTCCCTAAATGGGCCTTCTGGTCGAAAGAAGGCCCATGGGGGGAAAACCCTCAAGGGAATTTTGTGGGGGAGGCTTGGCCGGCCTAGGTGGGCCAAATGGTGCCCACGTAGGGCCGGCGCACCTGGTTTGGCCGAACCAGGCAATGGGGGATAGTCCCACATTGCCTGGCTGGCAAGGTTGGCTCCCACTGGAAGCCTATATAAGAAGGGGCACCCCTGGCCTTTTCATTCACCAATTAATTCCCAATTTCTCTCTCGATCGCGTGGTTCCCTTGACGGAGCCGCGCCGAGTAGAGGAGGGGGATCTCTTCCACCATAGCCCGCTGCCGCGCTGCTGGTGTTCCGGTCCAAGTCTTCCGCTGCTCGTCCTGGACTGGAGCTTCGGAGGCCGTCGTCTCCACCGTATGTGTGCGACTCCCTGCGAGGTGCTGCGCTAGCGGTACTCGGAGGCCTACTTCCTCCACCCGACCTCGGGGTCATCTTCGTCGCGCCGAGTTCTCCGCGACCTAGAGGTCGGCTACGGCGTCTTCATCGTCAACGCTTGTGCGGGAGCGTAATCCCCGCTATTCGGTCTACGAGGGTATGTATTCCGATCTCCGCCGTACTTCTATATCTGCATAGTGTAGATCTTGGCTAGTTTAAGGATATCGTTGGTAGGAAATTTTTTGTTTTCTGCACACGATCCCCTTCAGTGGTATCAGAGCCGATCTATCGTAGATATAGTTGTACGCTGTTAGAACCCGTGTTCTGCACGGGGGCACCGTTCCTGTTATTTGCTACCCTCTAGCGTGCACTTGTGATTCCAGCGGCATCGAGTTGATGAAGCGGCCCGGACCGACTTTACGCGTACGCTTACGCGAGACTGGTTCCACTACTGACATACGGCTTGTACCGTATCTGTGGCTGGCGGGTGCCTGTTTCTCTCTCTTTAGTTGGCTTTGCATTTTCAATGGAGGGCCCGAAAGGGATGCTTAAACATGCAATTATTGGATCGTTGTTGTGGTCATAAGGTTCGTAGGTATGAAGCGGTTCTATTTACGAAAGCCCCAAGCCACGTAAAATATGCAAAAGATAAAGTAGAAGCGTCTAACTTTATTTTGCAGGGGCTATGTGATATGGTCAAGGTAGGTTTATTAAATTGTTTATAAACTACGGGCGCCCAGAAGACCATGGCGCGATGAACTATATCACATTGCATTACATTTGATGTTTTGTGTGCATCTTATATTGTGTGATTGTGTGTATAGTATACATTAGTTACACGGCGGTAGATATATAAGATGATCCCTTCAAAATACCACTAGTTTTCTCCCTCCAACGCGCACCACCAAGAAAGTTCTACGTTATGAGGCAGGCCGTGATGATCGGGTGTCAGACATCTCGTCGTTCGCATACAGTGGGTGTAAGCCATGTTGCACAAGCGTCAGGGTGGAGGTCTTTGGTGGCGAGCCTAACATATTCAGAAATATGGCCTCGGAACAGGAAGACCGAAAGGTCGAGCACGAGTCACAAAATTGGTGTGGCGGACGATTTTGTCTACTCTTGAAGTTGTGCCGCCGGCTCTGATGATGAGGGGTGGTGCAATGGATGGGGGTCGTGTAATCGCTTAAACGACCAGGAGGGATGTTCGTTTGAGTGGGAGTTCGGATAGTTATTTTCTAAAATACTAGAACTCAGAATATAATGAACAGAGTCTGTTTTGCAAACCTTTGTAGATATTAACCATTGTGATAGCATCTTTTCAAATTAGGCGCATTCCTGCGATTGAGAAACTTAAAAGGTTGGGTCCAAACTTCATAGTTTTATGCTTTAGCTTGAGGATACTCCTTGTTTAAACCGTTAGCTCTTTGTGTTACAAAAACCGCTAGGAGATAAACCCGGAGATTCCGCTAGCAAAAGATAATTTGGATTATCGGATTTTGAGCGGATGATATCATCATAGTCCAGTGTATGCTATGATCTCTGCCATAGAGAACCAACGGTGGGTACGAGTTATTGGATCGCGGACATATGATATGGTCGCTAAAACTCGGGGTACCCCAAACGTTGGGTTGATGAAGTTTATCAGTACGTTGACTGATTGTCTTCACAACCAAGATGGAAGAGAATACACACATTGAGGGAGCACGTGGCGGTCATACTTAATGACATATGTTCATGATTAATGAACATTGAGACGCCTCGCTCAGCTCAATCACTGGATGACAGACATCGTTGCCAAGTGCAAATCCTCTGTCATAGACTATGTCATGCAAGGGGAATCGTTCACCTTCATGGTTCTTGATTACGGTGGAAGTATCAAGAAGATGAAACAGATCGCCGGAAGTCATCAATGATGATGGTGTATATATGATATACATGTTATGAATGTTTTTGCTAAGCAAGTGCTCGCAGTAGTGACTAAGTCTTGAACTAGTCATGTTTTGTGAAAAAACAGGTTTACTGCTTGAGTAGCTTGAAAGGATGAGGCGACATTGCGTGTTGATAACGGCAGTCAAGTTGTTGTGACGGTCGTAGACACTCTCCCTCTAGATCTTCCATTTGAATAAATTCTTTATGATCGGGTGTTGGTATGATCGTTACGAGTGTGTCTCCTCTAGCGACACACTTGTTCATACATGATAGTGACAAATTGGTGTCCTATATTTATGAAGTAATGATCATATGCCGGTTTGAATTTAGATGGTAGAAGCTCCCACATTCATAATATTAATGCCAAAGGATACAAACTTAATAAAGACACCACATATGTGTGGCACTACCGTTTAGTCATGTCAATGTTATATGCATTAGCTCCACACTGGATGGACCTACAAGTCCTAAGATTTGATCTTTTGACACTTGCAAAAATAACTGTGACACCGTTTTCGGAAAACGGGCATATAACTTATTGATAGTCATACATGGAGATGTATGTGGTTCAATAAAGTAATTGACGGGTAGTGGAGACCTTTATTTCGTGAACTTCACTGAACGTTTTGAGTATAGCTTGTTGAGAATCGTGCATGTGGGTGTATGTGAATCAATGAAGTACTTTGACGTGTAGTGGAAGTCTTTATTTCATAGACTTCATGAATATTCCGAGTAGATATGTGGATATCCACTCCGGGGAATGTTAGTCTGAATTTTTTATTCGATCAAACGAAGTTCAGAATGAAGTAGGAAATAAACTTAACAAGAAAATCAAATTCCCGCGATGCAAATCGAGGAATGAAGATTTGAGTTATAATGTTGGCACATCATTGGAATACTTGTGAGAAGAGTTCCACAAATTACGTCGCATGGAACACCATAGTGTTATGGTGTGTTAGGGCGTCGTAATCGCACCCTATCGGATAGTGTGTGGTAAAAAAATCTCTTACCGAATTATTGTGATCATTAGAGTCATATGGTAGAAACGTAAACACTCACGTTAGCAAATAGTTAAACCATTTGAATCCATGGAGACAATACCATATGAGTAATGGTGTGGCTTTTAGCCTGGATTGTCGTTTCAGCAATTTAGTGTTTCGATGTAATCGAACCTAAAATGGATTAATCTTTGTAGTATACCCTACCTAAAGAGTTAGTTGGGTACATGTCTCACGACATAGGCATTTGCCGGGATATACCTTGCGAAAGAAATAGTTTCTTGTCCGAGGGTATAAGTGAGAAAGAAAGTAGAGCAAGACGAAGTTGGTGAACTTCTTCTCCAAACATCAGAGTGGCGCAATCGAAAGTGTTTTCGGTGTCAGGCCCCACAGCTTGAAAAAGCTAATGATTCAAGATCATGATGTTCTGAGCTCATACTAAGAGCGTAGGCATACGAGGTTGTGTTCCACACTGTGTGTTACGACAATCTTGTTATGGAGGTCATATTAATGGAATATGACAGACCTACGAACTACGAAGAAGAGATGGTGGACCTAAGTCCGAGAAATGGCTATGAGTCATTTATGATCCGAAATAAAATCCATATACGATTACCAGGTATTGACTTGGGAGATCTTCTTGATGGCATCTAGGATGTTAATAGTATATGGAGTTTTATGAGAGAGTAGATATTGAGCATATTCGATTTGTCGTGAAACAGTTCCGACACACCACATGAGACTTTGTCTCAAGTGGCGAAGCCTAAATCTATTCTGGGTCGTTTAGCAATTACTATAATTTCGAATGAGAAATTGATAGATGGATGAGAAAACCATGGTTCTTAATAGTGTAATTAAGAATGGTTTGTAATCCTGAGGATGCTAAACATGTGTGCAAACTTCGGTTGTCCATTCATGGGCAGAAGCAAGCATATCGGAGCTGGAATCTTCACTTTGATAATGTGATCAAAGGATTTTGGAGTTGTCCAAAATGGTTGAAGAAACCTACATTTGGAAAGAAGTGAGTGGGAGCAAAGTAGCTTTCCTTGATCTTATATGCGGAAGGCATATTTGAGTGGGAGCTAAGTAGCTTTTCCTTGATCTTATATGCGGAAGGCATATTTGAGTGGGAGCTAGGTGTCATTTGTGATTCTGTATGTAACGACATATTGAATGACACAGATCCTCTACTAGAGTGTAAAGGATTATTTAAGTGATTAAATTTTCTGTGAAATCAAGTTAGGAGTATTAGGCATCCGATTTATAATTGCATAGATCAGAGGGGGCTTAATAACATTAAGTCGGAGTATTTCCTAAGTAAGGATTCTGAAGTGTTTCAGAAAAGGACAAGCGAAGAAAGAGGTTCTTGCTTGTATGACTAGGTAAAAGATTAAGTTAATCTTGGATTTTTCAGTGATAGAAAATGATGTTCGACATTCTCTATGTATCACACATAGAGTCTATCAGGCTGAAAGCTCAACTTGGTGTGACCCGAGTTCTTGGTTCAAGAACAGGTTCTAGAGTGATCCTTGTGTGGATCAATGAACAAACGTTAAGTTTATTCTTCAGTGTCTATGAGAACCGAAGATAGGTTTTCTAGTAACGGGTAAGAGTGGAATGGCAACTTGCCGTAAAGCGGTTACGATGATGCAAGTTATTACACTGACCTATACGACTAGAAATCTCATATAGGAGATGTCCTTTATTTTGAAGATAGACATGGTTAGTTTGCGAAGTCGCATATGAATGCACGGTCGCATAATCTACATAGGTATAGAAATATATCGCGACTTTAGAAGTAGCAAGTGTGATTGGACTGAGCAGTTTTCCGAGCGTAGTTGGTCCCCTTAATAGATCTCTTAGACTTTTAAGGTGCATGCTACGCGAATGCTCGAGTCTCACTCCATCCACTGGGATATATTTCACCGTCATCATAAGATACGGGTTGATGTCAAACTAGATGACATAGAAGTGTTGCAAAGCACATATAGGTCTCAAGGTGTGAGGTCTATTGACTGTATTCCTCTTCCACGAGGCGAGCAGGCACCAAGAAGCTATGGGTGTTGACCTTTTACCAGGTTGTAAACTAGATTAAGTGTTACTCTAGTGCAAGTGGGAGACTGAAGGGAATATGCCCTAGAGGCACTTAATAAACATATTTTATTGGCAATATCCCAATCGTTCATTATATGTTTTATACCATGCTTTAACTGTATTAAGCGGAGACATTAATACAGGTGTGGTAGATAAACAACCCGGTCCCTAGTAGCCTCTACTATGACTAGTTTCATTGCGCGATTGATGATCGAGGTTTTCCGATCATAGGGCATGGCGCCGGTCGGCAATGGAAGTCATATCGTTAGGAGTAACGATGTGATGGACATACCCAGTATTTATAGGACATAGTCATTACACCTTAAGACCGTGAGACCAACTCTTATTATTATTCCTGAAAGATACTTTGATCGCACCAAACGTCGTATCTTATTTAGTATGACAATAACGGTGATACTTTTGGGTATCGGAAAGGAGTAGTTGAGACGAGGGGTCAACAGCGGGATTTGTCAGTCCGCATAGCCGGATAGATACTCTAGGGCCCACTCGGTGAGATTATGTCAAATGAGTTTGCAAACATGTGACTAGGTCACCAGCTGACATAATATCATAGACGAGTAGAAGATAGCGATGTCGGTAACGAGATCATGCTAGGTATGGAGATATCTGAGAATGATGCTCGGACACGCTAAGTATCGCCATGACAAAGGGTTTAAGACTATACGTCCAGGTTTGATAGATGAAAGTCATTCGTTATATCTCAGGGGTTAATTCATGGGGTCCAGGCCTACGAGTTAGTCGTTGATCATTGAGGAGTCTTGATCATACCTGATATTATATCGAACCGCTAGGGTAACACACTTAAGGGGTTTCGACAAGACAACCGGAAAGGAAAGAGATCATCGGGAGCGTCCCGGGAGGGGTCCGATGGAGATCGGGCAGCGACGAAAGAGTTTTCGGAGCTGGAAAAATTATATATATTATGTTTGATATTAATTAGTGTAATTAATATGCAAATATGATTTTATATATATATTTTCGGATTTATTTAGGCTGATTTCCCTAAATGGGCCTTCTGGTCGAAAGAAGCCCCATGGGGGGGGGAAACCCTCAAGGGAATTTTGTGGGGGAGGCTTGGCCGGCCTAGGTGGGCCAAATGGGGCCCACCTAGGGCCGGCGCACCTGGTTTGGCCGAACCAGGCAATGGGGGATAGTCCCACATTGTCTGGCTGGCAAGGTTGGCTCCCCTTGGGAGCCTATATAAGAAGGGGCACCCCTGGCCTTTTGACGAGGTGCTAACTCGACAAGTCTCAGGGTTGTGCACCCCGGGTTGATTGATGGGGAGAGAGGAGAGTGCAAGGTGATCACGACGGCTGACAAGCGAGGTTTACCCAGGTTCAGGCTCCCGGAGGATAACACCCTACTCCTGCTTGTCTGGTTATTGGTGCGAGTAGCGATTACAATGGTGAGATTGCGATCTCGCTAGGGTTTGTGGTTCTGAGCGTGTCCTCTAGGACGGGCAACCCTCCTGGCTTTATAGGCAGCCAGGTCTCGGGTGGTTGGTACAGATACGGTAGGTTACAAGTCCTAACCGAGTTGGACTAGGATACGAGATACCCCGAGTGGGCCTTCTGCGGGCCTTTCCATCCTTGGCGCGGCCCAGGTATCCTCATCGTGGGCTACCCGCAAGAGAGCCCCACGTCAGTAGCCCCCGAGTGCTTGATCGAATCTCAGAGTCGGACAAAGGACTCCTTCTTCCTGGACGCGCCATTGGATTGCTTGATCTTGAGCCTGAACTCGAATTTCTTCAGTCGAACCAGCCGCTCCCGATGGGAGTAATATGTGCAGTCGAATTACTTTGACTTCTTCTTGTGAAGCTTGCTTCTATTCAGCCTGCTTTGGCTTACTTGTTGGATGGATTTGGCTGCTTGAGCTTACTGTGTTGCCACTCGAAAGGTTACTTCGGGTGCTCGGATCACTGGCTGATCTTACCTTGTTGATTTCAGCTGTGAAGCTTACCACTCGAATGAATCTTTCGAGTTTCTTCGGTTAATTTCGGAGCCGTTGGCTTGGTGACGTCATTGATGACGGTTTTGCTGCACGCCTCTGCGCTCGATGGGACGTGACGTGGTGGGCCCCGCTGTCAGAGCTGATCACGTCCACAGTTGTCACGTCCCCGAAGTGGGCGCGAAATTTGCGCGGCACGATGACGACGCCTCGGTTCTCGTGCGCAGTGGAGGAAGTTGGCGGCGACGATTGGTTTCTCCGTGCGACGCGTGGACGGCTGGATGCTCTCGCTCGGAGCCCTTGCTTGATGGACGGTTGAGATGCCGATCCTCGAGGAATAAGTACTGCGCCTTGGCCTTTGGTATGTCATCTTCTCCAATCGATTCTTGCCTTCCCTCTCCTCTTGCGCTCTGCCATTTCCGCCGCCGTCCCGAGCTCAAAGCAATCTGTCCCCGCACCCTGCGACCTAGGCGATGGGCAAGCCGAAGGGCGCTGCTGGCTCTTCCGCCGCCGCCGCCGACGACGCCGGGGTGATGAAGAAGCCCGAGGGCGATTGGCAGAGGTCGTCGATGAAGAGGCCCGATGTGGAGCTGTTCCGCGCGCAAGGCCTGCTGCCACCTGCGGATGAAGTCCAGGTACGAGTCCCTGGCAAAGAAGTGTTTCCCACTCCCCGCGTTGGGGAGCGCGTTTGCTTCGCGGACTTCATTCCGCGTGGCTTCGGGTTCCCCATGCACGATTTCGTGCGCGGACTCCTGTATGCCTATGGGGTTCAGATCCATGATCTGACCCCCAATGGCGTCTTGAGCATCGCGGGCTTTATCGTGCTATGCGAGTGCTTCTTGGGCGTCGCGCCCCACTGGGCACTGTGGAAGTCGCTCTTCCTCGTTCGCAAGAACGTGGGGAAGAGTGGGCTGACCTTCCCAGTGGGCGGCTTCGGAATCCAGGTGCGCGGTGATATCGCGTACTTTCAGATGAAGAAGTCCGACTCCGTCCAAGGGTGGCGCCGGAGATGGTTCTACGTCCAGTCGAACGACGACGGACTGGACGCATTCGACGGCAAGCGCGGACTGCGGAAGACCGGCGCCTGGGCGCACCCGCTGTCTGTCGTGGAGAAGGAGGTTGTGCGGCCCATGCTGTCCCTGCTGCACGAGCTGACTCAGACCCTTGGGCGTGATGCGGGTGGCGTCTTTCTGATGGCCACCTTCTTCCATCTTCGGGTGCAGCCACTCAGCGCCCGGCCTCACCCGATGTGGGCTGCCGAAGGCGTTAGCGCCAAGCCGCTGGAGGACGAGGAGGTGGAGGCCAACGTCAGGTCCATCACCAACCTCCGAGCCGCGGACGCATGCAACGTCAAGTGCCCGATTTCTCCTTACGGGGCCGCGAAACCCGTTCCTGAGGTGAGTCTGATCTTGCTCTCTTTTTGTACTTGTTCGACTTGAGTCTACTTTGCATTTTGATTCGACTTGCGTCTACTTTGCTTTAGGGTCGGGCTCTGTTCATCAGCTATCCTCCTCTCCCTGAGAACGGACCCGACGATGAATCGAAGTTCGTCGAGGAGGAGGACGAGGACGAAGAAGTTCCTTCCGCACATTCTCCTCGCGATGGGGTGGAGGAGGAAGACGAAGTGGGGGAACCCGCGAAGAAGAAGCGGAAGCTTCCGAGTCGCGGCGAGTCTGCCACCGCGTCGTCGCCTGCCAGGGGTGTGGATGTTGCTGAGGAAGAGACCGTGGCGACGTCCCCGGGTGCGCAATCTTCGGGTGGCTGGGAGGAACCCCTCAACGTTCCTCCAGTCAGCTCTGCAGCGCCATTGTCATTCGCGCGGATGCCCTCGCCTTCTCTGTCGAGCTTCGACGACGCCAGCACCCCCAGGTTAGTTTCTTTGCAACATGTTCTTCGAGTAGTACTTTGCAGGTCCGTCGTTTAGTTGACTTGTGTTCTTGATTTTGCTGCAGCCACCGCTCTGACAACGTCAGCTCCCCCCTTCGGGACACGGAGCTTTCTTCTGGCCCTTCGACTGGGCTGGAGACGCCTGTGTTGGTGGAGAAGGTGCATGTTGAGGCCGCCGGCCTGGCCTCGTCTAGCCGGGCTCCTCCTTCGGCTGCCGAGGACCTTGAGCTCCTGGACCACGTAAGTCTTCCCGTGTTTTCCTTGTATTTCTGATTTCTCATCGGGTGCGCGATCAGCGCTCCCGATGGGAGTAGCCCCCGAAGGTGTGGGTGACTAGTATAGTCGCTCGCAACTTTATTGACACCTTGCTATTTTTTATTTTCAGCCATACTATCGTCAGCAGCTCGACGCGGCCGCGGCTTATGTTCGCCTGGAGAAGGAGAGGGACCAACTGCGTTCCTCGCTGGACCAGGCTACTGGCCGGGTGGGTGAGCTTGAGAAGGCTCTTCGTGAGTCTCGAGAGCGGGAGCTGGCGCGGGTCGCCCAGGAGAAAACTCAAATCGGTCGTCTCCTTTCACTCGCCGTTGTTCTTGGGGGTGAGTGTCGGCTTGACGCTTACTGAGTCTTCGCTCCTTTTCTTGTCCTGACTTTGAATTTCGGCGCAGAGACTTGCGGTGGAGCTCCTCCAGAAGACGCGTCGAGTGACACGGTCGACTTGGCGACCGCGGTTGGCTTCTTCGACCGGGTTTGCGCCTACGCCTCGGATGCCCTGAAGAAGTCTTCCGCCGCGTTGGAGAAGTCGACCGGAGCTCTGGCCGTGGTGCATCAGAGCATTTTCCCGGGCAACCAGCCGCCAGCGACCGTGGACGCTCTGGCTGCACCGTTTGGGGACGCGACCACCATCGCCGACTTCACGCGGTCGCAGACGGTACGCGGCTCCGAGCTCACCTTCCAGCTCCTATTAGGCCACCAAGTTCCAGGTGACTTCGAGAAGGTCGTCAGCGGTTTTCCTCGCAAACCCGATGGCCGGACCGCGTCGCTGAGTGGCGTGAAGGAGCGCGCCTCGCAGCTGGCTGCGCAGCTTGTGGCACTCTTCGAGAGGGCCCTTGCTAAGGCGACTGAGGCGGCTGCTCGGAAGGGCCGTTCCCGGTCGCAGTCCGCGGCCTTAGAGTAGGCATAGTTGTAGGGATGCGGCAGTCGCTGTGGCCTGTATTTTGAACTTCATGTTTGTAATGAATATTGCCCTGTCGGGTCTTTTGCTCTTCAGTATTGATTTTGCTGACTTTTCTGTCTTCTGAGTTGAACTGTGTTTGGCAGTCGCATTTCTGTATTGACTCTGCGTATTCCTGACAGAGTGCCATGCGCGATGATGCTCCACCTTCTCCCTTGACCGGGCCGAGTGGCGCGGCTTCCTCTTCGGGTGCTCGCCGTCGTCGGGCGGCGTCGGCTCCTCCGCGCAGTGCAAATGATCAGCGGGTAATCACCTATTTGAGGAACAAGGTGGTGGAGCTTGAGGCGACCCTGAAGAATACGGAGCAGCTGTTGCAGCGCTCCCAGTCGGATCCCACGGCGGAGTTCTCACGTCGTGAAGATTTTTTGCTTGGAGAGATGGACCTGATCAGTCGGCAGTTGCAGGGTATGTATCATGTTGGCGGCTGCCGTCACCGTTGTTTGTCCTTCTCGTTCTGACTTGCAGTTCGTGTGCGCAGATGTTAATCCCGATTGGGAGGCCGAGCGGGCTCGCGTTGAAGAGCGAGTCACTCGAGAGGCGTCCGGCGACTCCTATGAAGCTCGCTAGTTCTGGGTGAACAAGTCGAGGGGGCGCGTCCTTGCCACCATGCTTGATCGTACGTGGCGCGCTGCCTTTCTTCTGGAGAGTTGCCGGAAGACACTTTGGCACGTCAACCGCGTGTACTTCCCGCATAATGCGCAGCCGAACGGGTTGCCTGCCTTGCTGGAGAGGTTCCGCGATGGCGAAGGGCTGAAGGAAGTTGTCGACGCTCAGCTTGTGGCTGGTGCAAACGCGGCGCTGGCGTATGTTCGGATGCACCGGCCACATCTTCCACTTGAGCGGGTGCTTGAAGGCCTGCCTGGTGACGACGACTTCGACGAGACCTTACCGGCTGCGCGCCGGATTATCCGGCAAGTTCAGGACTTGAGCGAGCGGCTTGTAGGTCCTCTCGATGCGCCAAAGGCTGAACCTGCAGTTTAGAGTAGCTGTCGTCTGATGCACAGGGTTAGCCATAGAGGGCAAGTATGCTTGCGTAAATATAATGTAACAGATTACAATACTTTTTCGAGTAATGAGAATTGATCTGTTTATTCGAAAGTGAGGGTGCCTGATTCGATTTGCGACCTGTGTGGCGCATCTGCCAAATGTGCTAAGCAGCGGCCTAGGTTTTTCAAGTGTTACCTGTATGCCGCGGTCTCCGATTTTATTAGGTGGCGACTTAGGATTTGTAACTTGACCTGTACGGCGCAGCCCCCGAGTCGTTCAAGTGGTGGCCTAGGATTTTGAATAATTCCTGTCTGGCGCAGTCCCCGAGTAGGTCAAGTGGCGGCCTAGGATTACAAGTGTGACCTGTGTGGCGCAGCCCCCGTGTGTGGTGGGCGGTGCCCTAGGATTTTGGACTTGACCTGTATGGTGCAGCCCCCGAGTCTGTCGAGTGGTGGCCTAGGGTTTTTCTGAAGCCTGTTTGGCGTAGCCCCCGAGTAAGTCGAGTGGTAGCCTAGGGTTACAAGTGTGACCTGTGTGGCGCAGCCCCCGTGGGTTGCGGGTGGCGCCTTAGGATTTTGGACTTGACCTGTATGGCGCAGCCCCCGAGTCGGTCGAGTGGCGGCCTAGGATTTTTGATTCTGTGCTTGTGTGGCGCAGCCCCCGAGTAAGTTGGGTGGCGGCCTAAGCTTTTATTTCAACCTGTATGGCGCAGCCCCCGAGTGGTTCGGGTGGCGACCTAGGATTTTTGGCGTGCTTGTATGGCGCAGCCCCCGAGTGGTTCGGGTAGCGGCCTAAGCTATTATTTCAACCTGTGTGGCCAGCCCCCGAGTGGTTCGAGTGGCGGCCTAGGATTTTTGAGCTCCTTGAGTGACGGGAAAAAGGAGACAGATTTTCTTCAAATCACTTTATTGATTCTTGCGAACAGGCCGCCTCATTAAAAACCTTCTAGTCCCCTCAGGTATCCTGGTAAGGGAAAGAGTGCGTCTGAAACCTGCCGCGCTGACTTTCTTGTACAATGCTTGCTTTGAACTAGGCGTAGAACCGGCGGAGTTGTGCTACGTTCCACGGGTTGTTGCAGTCCGCTCCTGTCTTCGAGTCCTTTAGGCGGTATGCTCCATTGCCTATTGCTTCTGTTACGATGTACGGGCCCTCCCATGGGGAAGCGAGCTTGTGCACCTTCTTTTGCTTGAGTCGAAGAACCAGGTCGCCTGCCACGAACGCTCTTGGTCGCAGCCTCCGAGTATGATAATTGCGCAGGTCCTGCTGATACACGGCTGATCGTGCCAGGGCGATGTCGCGTGCTTCGTCCAGGGCGTCTCTGCTGTCTTCGAGTGCTTCCTCTGCTTCTGACTCGTCGTAGGCGACTACTCTTGGTGCGTCGAACTTGATGTCGCAGGGGAGGACCGCTTCTGCACCATACACCATGAAGAATGGCGTGTACTGGGTAGATCTATTCGGCGTTGTTCGCAGACTCCAGAGGACTGATGGCAGTTCTTCCACCCATGCGCCCGCTGCGCGTTTTAGGGGTACGCGCAGTCGCTTCTTGATGCCGTTGCAGACTAAGCCATTGGCCTTCTCTACTTGTCCGTTGGATTGCGGGTGCGAGACCGACGCGTAGTTGAGCTTGATCCCCTGCTCTGAGCAGAAGTCCTTGAATTCCTCGGCTGTGAAATTCGAGCCGTTGTCGGTGATGATCCCGTTAGGCAATTTGTTGCTTGTGGAGGAGGGAGCGCGCGTCACCCTCCGGTGGTTGCGTGAGCCGGAGGTATGTCTCGACTGATATCAGGGCGGCATTCGCCGTCTTCGGGATGGGTATCCCATTCTCGTCTTCGGTGACGAAGGACGAGTCGAGGTTGCGGGTGAGCCTTGTTCGATCAGCTTCTCCCATGTGGGGGACACGGGCTCTGGTTCGCCGTGCTCCCTGATTCACCTCTGTGGAGGATGTGAAGGAGAGAGCAGCTCGCCTGGCACTCGACGCATCCGCGTCCCTTTTGCGCCTGAGAAGTTCGGCCTTTTCGGCGCGAATTCGTTCGCCTTCCTTGCGTAGCAAGTACTGGACCGCCAGGTGATCGTCTCGAGGTGCGTTGGGTGGGGGGAACGTGCCCTCGTCCACATGCTTCATGGCTTGGATCGCCATATCACGCGTGATGACAAGTTTCGTCTGGTCCGGCATGTCCACCTCCAGTGGGTATGCGAGTTCGTCTTCGTCGTCATGCGGCGCTGTGCCGGCCATGAAGACCTGCTTGGGGTAGGCATGGATTGGAGAGTTGGTGCTGCCGCTGCTACTTATGTCACCCGCTTCTTGCTCGGGGTCGAAAATTGCCGCAACGTGGCGCGCGGCGCACCCGCTGTCGCGTCTCTTCGCGATTGTCCATGTGCCCGCACTCGACGGGGCGAGTGCGAGTGGCTTGGGGTAGACCTGGGACTTCCACGAAGATGAGGGCGCGCGCGACGCTGATGTCGGGCGCGGGCCCCCGGTCGCACGTGCGGGCGCGACGGTGGAGGTGGGTCTTGACTTGATTGACCGCGCGATCGAGGTTGGGGTAGTAGACTCGATTTGCGTGGTCGTTGCCGAGATTGTCGACGTAGATGTCCTCTTCGTGGGTACGGTTGGCGCAAACCTTGAGGGTGTGGCGGATGCGATCTTCGCGGGTCCGGCGGTCGCGATCTCTGCGAGTGCGGCAGATGCGATCTTCGCGGGTCCAGTGGGCGCGGTGGTCGGCGATTTTGATGACGCCGCCGCGCGTAACGCCGTAGTCGTAGACCTGAGCATGCCACGACTATCGATGCAACAGAATATGGAGCCGAAGGTGATGTGTATACCTTTGTCCAGATCGGCGTACACCGATTGATGAGCTGACGAGTGGATGACGTACTCGAAGGAGCCGAATCGGATCGACTCCCTGATGGCGGGTGCGCCGATCTTCATTGCGGATGGAGCCGGCGTGACCATGATCCTAGCACTTGTTGAACTTCCCACAGACGGCGCCAATTGACGAGGTGCTAACTCGACAAGTCCGAGGGTTGTGCACCCCGGGTTGATTGATGGGGAGAGAGGAGAGTGCAAGGTGATCACGACGGCTGACAAGCGAGGTTTACCCAGGTTCAGGCTCCCGGAGGATAACACCCTACTCCTGCTTGTCTGGTTATTGGTGCGAGTAGCGATTACAATGGCGAGATTGCGATCTCGCTAGGGTTTGTGGTTCTGAGCGTGTCCTCTAGGACGGGCAACCCTCCTGGCTTTATAGGCAGCCAGGTCTCGGGTGGTTGGTACAGATACAGTAGGTTACAAGTCCTAACCGAGTTGGACTAGGATACGAGATACCCCGAGTGGGCCTTCTGCGGGCCTTTCCATCCTTGGCGCGGCCCAGGTATCCTCATCGTGGGCTACCCGCAAGGTAGCCCCACGTCACCTTTTAATTCACCAATTAATTCCCAATTTCTCTCTCGATCTCGTGGTTCCCTTGACGGAGCCGCGCCGAGTAGAGGAGGGGGATCTCTTCCACCATAGCCCGTTGCCGCGCTGCTGGTGTTCCAGTCCAAGTCTTCCGCTGCTCGTCCTGGACTGGAGCTTCGGAGGCCGTCGTCTCCACCGTATGTGTGCGACTCCCTGCGAGGTGCTGCGCTAGCGGTACTCGGAGGCCTACTTCCTCCACCCGACCTCGGGGTCATCTTCGTCATCTTCGTCGCGCCGAGTTCTCCGCGACCTAGAGGTCGGCTACGGCGTCTTCATCGTCAACGCTTGTGCGGGAGCGTAATCCCCGCTATTCGGTCTACGAGGGTATGTATTCCGATCTCCGCCGTACTTCTATATCTGCATAGTGTAGATCTTGGCTAGTTTAAGGATATCGTTGGTAGGAATTTTTTTGTTTTCTGCACACGATCCCCTTCAAAACCGATCAGCAAACTTGACGCACGAACAGCCACCAATTTTATATGGGGAATTATCTCTCGGTTTGGAGTTCCACACAACATTATCACCGATAATGGCAGCAATCTGTCTCAAGGCGACATAGAAGAATACTGCAGCGATCTGGGTATCCGGCTTGATTTGGCATCCGTGTCACACCCTCAATCCAATGGACAAGTAGAGCGTACAAACGGCCTAGTCTTATCAGGACTTAAGCCTCGTCTCGAAGCTCCATTACACAGGGCAGCCGGCGCTTGGGCAGATGAGTTACAGTCGGTACTATGGAGTTTGCGCACAACGCTAAACAGGTCTACCGGCTACACTCCTTTCTTCTTAGTATATGGCGCTGAGGCAGTGCTACCTACCGACATGAAGTACGATTCCCCAAGAGTTCAAGCCTACATCGAGCAAGACGTAGAAGGTGCAAGACAGGATAGCCTAGACCTACTAGACGAAGAAAGAGACGTCGCTCTCCATCGCTCCGCCTTGTACCAGCAACAACTTCGCCGCTATCATAGCCGGAGAGTGCGGAAGCGAAGCTTCAGAACAGGTGACCTGGTTCTCCGCCTAATTCAAGACAGAAAAGGCTTGCACAAGTTATCCCCGCCATGGGAAGGACCGTTTATAGTCACAAAGGCGCTGCTCAATGGTTCCTACTAACTAGCCGACATCCGCGACGAAGACGAAAAGAAAATGCGCAAGAAGGCGGCAGGAAAAAGGGGAACCAAGCGCAAAAAAGGCATTGACGATCCGTTTGAGCAAACAAGACGGCCTTGGAATATTGAGCAACTACGTCCTTTCTACACTTAGCAATTTATAACTGTAATAAGTTAAATATGATTATGAAATAAAAGTCTATGGTTCCTCATCTGTGTTGAGAAGCATGCCATCTTTTGTCTTTTCTTGCAATCATATTTCCCCTATGCATCTAAGTTACCTATTTTCTAGCTCCGTGCAAAGGTTCAAACTGGTAGATGCTTGCAGCTTTCGAGCCAAACCAAAGCAAAAATAAACTTTTTTGCGCCGCCTAATTCCTTTACCTCTGATTACTTATATGCGGTTCGCCTAGTAGTATGTCTTTGACACCAACATGTTGGCTTTGGTCTCTGATTCTAAACGCATGGTTTAACCCTGGTTGTTTCAGCTAAAGTTACCGGCTGAGGTTTCGTCAACATACAAAAAGTCCAACATATAAGTCAGGGTAAAATTAAGGCGGGCCATATAAATAAGGACAAAATAAAACTTGTCAGCTAGTTTCCGCTTAACAAAGCAGCAGCAAAAGTATATACAAATATTACAAGTCAATGTTGCATTGTTTCAGGAGCCGACAAGTAAGGCTAATAGGAGGCAAGGACAGAAAAGATAATGGCTCGGGGGAGCGTCTACATCAGGCTTGGGGGCTAACAACCTCAGCCCCGGAACTATCACTCCCCTCCGCCTCGGCCGCGCCGGCAGCTTCAGCTCCCTCTCCGCCAGGCACAGGATGGCGCCGGTAGAAGATTGAAGTGTCGACCATGTCGGCAACACGCGTGGCGTAGCCGGCAACGCTGTCAAGAACAGCAGCCGGCTCAACCTCGCTGCCGTCTTCATACGTTGACGGCATGCCTTCGGTGACGGCTTCTATCTCCGCCTCGGGGTAGTGCGCCATGAATAACCCAAGCGCGGTCTTGGCACCACCCCGCGCCGCCGATTTCAGCGAGCTCTTTATGCAGTTTGGTCGCCTGCTCCAAGATAGCGGGCACGTCGCTGAACTCGGTCGGTTCCTGGCTGCCGGAGGAGGTGAAGAACTTGGCGGCAAACCGCTTGGACGCCGCCAAAGTCTCGGTGATCAGCTCGTCTAGACGCGTAAGGCGATCCAGGCGGGGGCTGACAACCTTGTCATCGCCTAAGCCGGCGGGAACTGCATCAAAAATGAAGCCATCAGTTTGGCTCAGGCTAAAGCAAAATGGCAAAATCAAATAAGGAGTAAGAAATTACCAAGGACCGAGTTATGGAAGGCGGACAACTCAATCATGTGAGTTGCCAGCGCAGCCTCAGCGGTTTGGGCGCGAGAAGTCTGCTTGGAGATCTCCTCGGCAGCCGTCTTCTCCGCCTCCGCCAACTTGTTGCGCAGGCTTTCCAGCTCACCAGTGAGCTGGCTAGATTCCTGCGCAAACTTGAGTTGCTGGGCCTCCATCTCCTTCTGATGAGCCTCCTTCAACTCCAAGTTGGCGGCCGCCAAGTCTGAAGCTTCATTCATAAGAGCTTGCATATCAGTGGACGCCTTCAGAATATCCTGGGCGTGGTCTAGCTGTTCTACAAATATGGATTCGCTAACTAAATGATTGACGGCAACGTAAGTCGAAAGTATAGTTGAAGGCGAGGAGGATTAACCCTACCTTCATCTTTTTTGCGGGCCGCCTCCAACTCGGCAATCCGCAGGTCCTTGGCCTCGCAGTCCTTCTTCAGGTCACGGCACCGCTGGTTTATCTCGGACCGGGAGGAGAGGAGCTCAACGTTGGCAGACACAAGGCCCTGCAGGACAAACAAAGGCATAAAACATATTGTCGAGTAACCACTAAGCTGGCAGTCAATAATTCTTTTATTTTTTGACTTGCCATCTAAGTGCTCGGGGGAAAGACTATGTATATGCCGGAGTGGTAAGAACTCACAGATAGGTCGCCCTCCAAGTCGGCAAAGGCCTGCGAGGCGAAGTTGGCGAAAGCCAAAGTTGACTCCTTGGCCTCCTTAAAGGTGGACCAAGGGTCCCTGACCCTGCCGCCTCCCGCAGTCGGGGCTGCCCTCCGAGACCCGCCGACAGTCGACTCCAGCAACCCTTCATTGGCGGCGCGCGATTGAGCGGCATCATCGGCCGTAGCCTCAGCCAGCAGTAGGGGAGTTTTGGGCGCGTGGTCGGAGGAAGGGGCCCTTGGCGGAGCGCCTGAAGCCGGAGCCGGGGGCTGACGACGAGCGTCGCCCATAAAGCTGCCGGCGTGGAGCTGAGGAGTTGGCGGCACGGTGGCCGGCGAGCTGCCTTGTGGCCGCTTACCTTTGCCAAGAAGCCTGGTCGTCAACCGGGAGGTTGCGACCCTTTCCCTGTCAATAAAAAGCAAGCACAGTCAATTGGGTGCCAGTATTAAAAAGGTTTGTCGTCTATCAAAGGCAAAATTGAGTACCTTCGGGGGATGTTAATCCCCGCGTTCTCGCCAAGGTTGGCGAGGGCTGGCTCGGTAGCCGACGTGATCCGTTTCTTCCTCTCGGCGTTCGCCGTGGAGGAAGCGGCGCCGGACGCCTTGCGCTTCTTCGTCTTCCCGGCTTCCGACTCGTAGAAGTCGGGAGCCAGGTCATCCTCCCCCAAGGCGGAGATCTGGAAAAGAAGACAAGTTTAATGGAGCTCAATTTTAGCCGGCGAAGCTATCAAACAAGGGGAAGGAAGAAGATATTTACCTCAAGGGGAGGGTTGTCGTGGGTGTGCATGGGCACGCCCTCCACCGCCTTCACCAGCCCCGCCTTGACAAGGCTGCGGAGCCGGAACGCCAGGTCGGCAACCGGCAGCATCTCTTCGCTCACGCGAAGAGAGGCCGTGTCAGTAGGCGAATACTGACACATCTTGTGCGGGCTGTACCGCAGGGGGAGAATCTGCCGGCCGAGCCAGCAGATGACGGTGTCGACCCCATCCAGCAGAGGGGGAGCCATCGTCCGCGTGAGGAATTCAATCCGCCTCTGAATAAGGCGGAGTTCCTTCGTCAACTTGGGCACCGCCTCGTCCCAGCATGGCCGAGGCATGGGTGGCGCGTTGACGAATGCCGGGATGCCGACTTGGCGGCCCGGGGCTGCCATATCTTGGCAGTAGAAGAACGTGGAGGTCCAGCCCTTGACGGACTCAAGGTATGGTATCTTAGGATACCATTGGCGGCCCTGGCGGCAGTTGAAGGTGACGCTGCCGCAGGTTGCCAGCCCACCGTCTGGCACCGTCCGTCGCCGGCAACGAAAGCAATATCTGAAGAAGTCTAAACTAGGCCTAATACCTAGGTAGCCTTCGAACAGAGCTGTGAAGCCGGCTAGGACTAATATGCTATTGGGTGCTATGTTGTGGGGCTGGAGCCCATAGTGATCCAAAACCTCGCTAAAAAAGGCGGAAGGCGGAAGCGCCATTCCCCTAACTAGGTGGGAGGAGAGGATTACCCGCTCCCCGGCTTTCGGGGCCGGGATGACGTCTCCGAAGGCGGCCCTCCACCGGCAATCCTCCCGAGTGGGGAGGTAGCCGACAGCCTCCAAATCTTGGAGGGCATCTTCGTCGACTATGGAAGGTAGCCAGTAGCGGGACCCGAGGTCCGCCGCTTCCTCTTCCTCGTCGACGGGGGCGCCCGCCGTCGTCAGCATCGCGGTGGTTGGTGGAGGAGCCGAAGGACCCGCCGCTGGCGCGCGCGCGGTGGAAGCCCGAGGGGCGACGGTGGCGACATTGCCCTCGCCGCCGCCGTGGGACGGGTTATCGCGCCGCCCATCGCCGTCGCGGGCGCGGACTCGGTCGCCGGACCGCTCGACGCCGTCGAAAGAGTTGGGCCGGTGGACATCGCCGCAAGGAGAGGTCGTCGGAGGAGAGGAGTTCGCCGGAGCTCGCTCGGAGGCAGGAAGCGGAGAAGTAGAAGAGGCAAGAGTGCACGGAGAGCAAAGGCTGGGTGGCGAAAATGGACCGTTTGGCTACCTATTTATAGGGCCAGGCGTTGCTCCCTGTGCAACGGCGTTTTTAGTCGGACACGTGTCCAGCATCCGTTGAAGCACACGATTGCACGATCTCCACGCCTCCTCTTTTCCCGCAATTTGTGATCATGGCGAGATTCCCGCCTAGACTGTTCAAACTGTCGTGAGCTGGCTAGGCGGAGACCGCCAAGAAGGATGCTCGGCAGGATTGCCGAGCAGCCGTCTTTTCCCATGATGGATAAAGGCGGCCGCATGTCAATATCAAGACACGCATGCCTCGTTGATTTTCAGAATGGTTCAAGTCCTGCAACCGCCAACTTTGGCAGATGAAGAATCAAGAAGAAGCCGGCGCCTGGAGAACTTCAACCTTTCTGGGGGCTAATGTTGGGGATATATCAACTAGGGGTATAACCAACATGGATCAATCCGGCTAGTCCAGGGTGGCCCAAGGGTGGTAAGGCCGAAGCCTGCCGGGCGGCCCAGATGGCTGACGTACAAGGAAGTAGGCGGACGGTACAAGGAAGGTGGAAGGCCGAAGCCCATCAAGCCACCAAGACCAAGACGGAAGGCGGCAACTAAGCCGGCTAGGTCTAGGACTCTGTTTACTTGCCGGACAAGTACTTACCTTGTACCCCTGGGGTCTGGCCGCCTATATAAGCCGGCCACCAGGGAGCCTTTAGGGCAGACAACTTCAATAGGCATCATACCCATTGTAACCTGTTCACGGCTATTGCCTCATAGTGAATTATAGCAGCACGTAGGATCTCGCCACCGCCGTGGGATCCGAAGCTGGGTAAACTCGCCGTGTTCAATCCCGTCCTCGACGACACCAACCTTCTTCCCCACAATCCATACGTAGGCTAGAGGACCCCCGTCTCCTATCAATTATGCCGATACCACGACAGCGGCGACGCGCCGGTTTCCGTCTAGGTCGAGGTCGCGAGTGATTCAAGTAGAAGGAGCGAGCGACGAACGGCTGGGCGAAAACTTTCCGAGCCTTTCCGAACGAACGAGCTCGGAATCTTTCATCCAACTGGTACGTGGGGTGCGGGGCTCGCGTGAAATTGGAGACAGTTTCCACAGCGAAATACCAAGACCATCACAAACAGCGGAATTGGCCAGCAATTCCAAAATTAGCAATTCCAAGCCATCTTTCCAACATCCAAACACAGTGCTAGTAATCTACTAGTGGATCATTTTTTGTAGTAACTATACACTCATATTTTTAATGCTACCATTTCTTACATTTCATTACATAATTTCAAGAATAGAAGCAAAGCAACATTTTGCACGTTTTGTTTGCCCCCGAAAATTAAAACTTAGTCTACTGCATTGATACAGTTTTCATGTTAAAATTTTCGTTTCCAACACATGCTTTCAAATCATCTAACTTGAACAGAATTATCAATAGTTATCCGCACCGAAGCACAAGATATCCATTGTCACATAAAAGCAAATTGTCCTGTTCTTAACACTTGGTCAACTTCTACATGTTACATAACATTACAAGATACGAGTCACAAGAGCTATTCCAAATCTAGACCAGTTAGAACTAGCCCTACCAACATACTTTTAGAGAAGAAAGAAATCCACCTAAATGATATACTCCCTCCGATCCATATTAATGTACTTAACTTTGTCTAGATACGAATGCATCTAGTCTAAACACTTAACTAGATACATACGAATCTAGACAAAGTTAAGTCCATTAATATGGATCGGAGGGAGTACCAAATATCCGATCCTGACATAATTCAAACTCCGCCCAACAGAGATATGTCACGGTAACCCTACCATTGGGCCTCTACATACTCCTCGTCTCACAATGTATTCCAAAATTGAAGAGATGCACATCATGTAGACAACAATTCAGATTATACCAAAATATAAACACCTCTCCGTCCACGATGCACAAACAAAACCGATTCGTCGTTTTTGTTGGCCGGTTGCCACGATGAGACGAGGACCAGCACGGGTTTTTTGCCAAATAAAAAACGACCAAACATGGCAAAAAAAACTGTACGGGAGACGCGTGTCCCGTCCTCGTCACCACGCAGCGCTGGAGATGGTCTCACCAATCGCCTCACGCTTTCCTTTTCCGAGCGTGCGTTGTCTCCTGCACATGACGCGCACGCGATGCCGTGCATTTTCCCAGCCACACACACACCAAACGACGAAATCCACCTTCACTCCTCCGAGCCCGCCCCATCCCGGCCGCCGATCCCCCATTCAACGGCGCCCAAGCCAACCACGTGTGAGCTAGAGCCTAGTACTAAGTAGAAAACAAGTACGGGGGGCCGATCTGCAAAAAGAGCCGATCGCTGGATACTGGTCCGGCGTACAGGTGACTAGCAGCATCCGTGCGCGTTAATATTTGGTAAGTATAATATATTTTCTTTTGGAATATAATATATTCCCTCATTATTATTTCTCTTTCTGCTTCTGCTTCTGCTTCCTCCGAGAAGAACACAACACACGCGCCGATTGCGACGAGCGAGAAAAACAGAATAACAAAAGAAGATCTATTTCCGAATAATAATAGAAAAAAACGACGCAGCAGGATACCCTAGGCGTGCTCCTCTGCGGCGGCGGCGGCGGCCGTGATCTCTGCCGTCCGCGGTCGGCGGGGGAGGAGGAGCTGGTGGGGCGATCGCAGGGGCCCGTCCCGCGCCCATGTGAGGAGATGCTGGGCGGCGGCGCGAGGCAGAAGGAGGAGGGGGAGCTCCAGCTCCACGGCGGCGGCCAGGGGGCGGGCGACGACGAGCTCTTTGATCCCGACGAGCTCACGTACATCGTAAGCGATGATCCCTGCCTGTTCCGTGTCCTTATTTGTTTTCTTCTCTCTCACGGAGTGGATTGGATTGTTGGATGGCTGATGAGCCGATGGATGGTGCCGTGGCGTACGCGTGCTCCCCCTTTTTTTGTTCCGTCTTCTAGCGGTGATCGTCTTGCTAGCTCGGTGGTAGCATTGTGAAATTGCGCGTCAGTTTTGATGTGGATCAGCGGCTGGTTAATGAGCCGATAATTACTGATCAGTATGTATGGCTGCCTGCTTGGTTGCATCTAGAACATTTATCATGGCTGTTGCGCTAGTGGGGTTTTGCGATTATGAGGTAATTGCCACCCCGCAGATGAAAATGTGGTCAATGGGTTGGCCTTTTAGTTGATTTTCTGGGAATTCTATCTGGAGCAATGAGCTTGGAACCGAAGCAGGGGTGTCCAGTTAGTTTCTGAATTTCTATTTGGTCATCCTATGTTAGTTTTGCATTGGATTCTGGTACATCTTGTAAGCGAGTTCAGGAGTTTTCATAATTTTAAGTCAGAAATAGGATCTGCGTTTCGCTCGCAAAAATATAATACAACAACAATAAAGCCTTCTATTCCCAAACAAGTTGGGGTAGGCTAGAGTTGAAACCCATAAGATCTCGAAACCAAGTCATGGTTCTGGCACATGGATAGCTAACTTCCACGCAGCCCTCTCCATGGCTAGTTCTTTGGCCCGCAAAAATAAAATAGGATTTGTGTTTTCAGTAAGGTTCGTTTGCGAGGTGTTGATCCATTCCACATGTCATGGGTTTTCGGTTATAGTGTGTTGGTATGTTCCTTGGTTTGTCGAGGTGGTAATGGAGTTTCATGCTTTGAGAGGAGAGGAGCCAGCATGTGATTTTTTGTAACAGTTTTCGTCAGGAAATTACCTTGTCCTTAAGTACTCGAAGAGACAATTTTTTGTCTCCTTTTCGAAAAAATAAACTATAGCGGTTTTGGTTACATTTCCGTTGGTGAAAACTGTGCAGGTGGCCACTTAGCGTGTACAAATAGAATGAAGTAATTGGGGGTGGGTGTTGACGTGGTCACTTATTAAATAAGAGAGCATATTTATCTTTTGATGTTAGATTCTGTAGATCAATATCCACATTTATCAACATGCACCGAAGAAGTTATACCTGTCAAGCCAAACCATTTTCTGCTGACTTGTAGTTGCTTCTGATAAGCTTGCTCGTCAGGTTCTAACCTAGAAGCAAACTAAACCTACTATAACATAACCTCATTTGTTTTTTACTGAATTCTGTCTTGTAAGGAATATAATCATACTATATTAGAAGATTCAGATTTATGCAAATAAAAGGGTAAACCTGTATTTTTGTGCATTAGTTGACAACATTGTGTATTGACTCATGTTTCAAAAATTATACTAACCGTGATATCTGTAATTGTATTATAATAAACAAACCTTAGATGATGTTGATTTCGTTATGATAAGACATGTAGCTCAATTTGACTAAAATTCTTTCTATTGATCATTCTTATTCCACATGTGAATATATGTGCCGGTAGGAACGGTAGAATAAGAACACTGATTTTGCGCATCAGGAGTTTTAGTACTAGAATGCATACAGGAAGTTCAGGTTTTGGCAAAAGTACACTGTTCTATAAACAGATCTACGAGCCTCCTGTACATAGAATGGGCTTCCCTTCCTGTAATGTCAAATCGCTACCTATGCCGCATTGCCACACAATTATGCTAGTTAGTTCATATACTCACTGTTAGGTGTGTGATCAAAAGACCGGATTTCAAACTTTTTGAACCTTGCAGAAATAAATGCTGGATAGTTTACGTATTAGGAATGCAGTGTCCTATGAGATTCTGGTTGTGTTTAAGAAATTTGATTCAGGAATCAGTATCCAAAATGATTTTCAGATTGATGTTATCACTTTATTTTGTTGCTTCAAATGCCTGTGTATTTGCATTGACCTATTGCTGCAATGGTCTAAAATGGCATACTAATATACCGTATCCCATAAAGCTATTCATGGTTTGCATTCCGGGTCCTACTTCCACTATTAACAGTGAGGCATGTGGATGACATAACTCATATGAATTTGTTTGAATTGAGGAAACAAAGCTGCCTGCATACAGCATGGGCCGTTCTTGGTAGACATATTTAACTATTGTTAATGGGCTGTAAAAATCAGGTCTTCAATTTCTAAGGCTGTGCGTACTCTTAAACATCACTTTTTCTTTCACATATGCTCCTTATGTTTGGTTGAACTCTTAAGCAAGCACTTTTCTCTCTGTACAGGATGAAAAACTTCAAATTTTATTGGGTCATTTCCAGAAGGACTTTTTTGAAGGTGGAGTAAAATGTGGTAAGAGGAAACAAAGCTGCCACCCTGCCTGCTCTGTAGAATTACTGTTCTTGGACTGCTGTATCTGAAAAATCTTTGCACTACACAGGGGCACTGTATGGGGGTTATGGTTCATTCTTGACTGAATATCAGCATTCCCCATCTGTTATATCTCAATCTAGAAGCCATGCAGTTCCTCCAAACCATGGCAGTGCCTCTAGATCACCTTATGTTCCAGTCGAGGTATACTTCTGCAAATTTCACCTTTATATCTTGACTTAGTAGGACCCATGCTGTACTGCCTATATATTAGCACCATATGAAATTTTATGATGTACTTCCAGAGTGCACAGAAGAGTCATTTTGTCAAGACTGAATTAGATAGGAGGAGAAAAGATGATTATTCTCTAAGAACATTCAATGGGATCAATGGTAATCCTCATGAACAGATTTTGAACAGAGCTGCCAATGGTCCTGAGCAAAAGGCACCGAAAATACGTATCAAGGTGAACAACAGTACAAGTTTGGCAAGAAATACTGCTGCTATATACAGTGGTTTGGGCCTCGACATTTCTCCTTCATCCTCTATGGATGACAGCCCTGTTGGGAGCGCTGGAGCTCCTGAGCCGAAAATTTTACCAGATGAATCTCCGCATACCATTTTACAGGTTAACTTTCGCTCCATTAATTCATTTTATTTTTATGAAAACATGAGATGATTGAATTAAAAGAGTTATCTATTGTGTTGTTTGGACAGATAATGACCTGCCATCCTATTCCTGGAGGACTCTTGCTTTCACCACTTACAGACAATATTATGGCACTGAGAAAAAAGTCTGCATCTGTAACAAAGAAACAGGAAGCACCTGAATTTGATGACGAGAAAGCAGAGCTGAACAGAGACCAGTGTCATATGACCTCTGCTGCACAAGATAACAAAACTCAGGTGGCAAATAAATATAAGTACGGTGAAAAGGAAGATCACATTCTGAGTATCAAGAGTTCACAATGCAGACATAACGATTCAACACTTCTGAATAAAGGGACTATGCCTCAGTTACTGGATATGTCGGATGATACAGGTGCAGTCCTCTTACCTAGTAGAAGCATAAAGACAGAACAGCATTCAGTTACGGAATCGGAAAAATTGGTGCCTGATATTACAAATCACCTGAAGGAAACAAAGAATGGTCCACTGAAAGAACGAGGAAGGGACACAAGTTCTTTGAGAGGTATTGAGTCAATATCAGATTCCAAAGATGTTTTGGCAAATGATGACACAAAGGGTAAAGCACATTCAAAAGCAAGTACAGTGAGAAATGCCTCTGAAGATTTGACCAAGGACAGGAAGACAGGGCCTACACTTGATCAAGGATGTTGGGGTAAAATCAAATATGGTTCTGAGGGATGCAGTGATCGACCTTCTACAACTCCAGGTCAACCGCCGAATTTTCCTCCTAACAGTACATCAGTTGACAGAGAGAAAAGAAAAGTTTTACATGTAAAAGATGAACTATCTCAGCTCGGAAGTAAGGACATTGGGGGTCTAGTAAATGCTGTATCCACGGATATCATCACAAAAAGTGTAGGTGGAAATCCTTCTGGAATGCTGAAAAGGAAAAGGAAAATTTCCTCTCCGCAAACTTCTCTGCCTGGGAAGAAGCTGAAGGTTAAGCCACATAAACACTTGAGCGACATCACTAGAAAATCTTATGGCGAAGATACAAGTGTGAAGCCTGACAAGGAGACTGTTTCATCTGGAGAAACTGATAAGGGCAAGTCAGATGGTGGAACTAATCATGACCACAAGATCTCTCCCTTTAGTTTTGACAGACCAGCTCCTGTGCCATCAGCATCCCTGGCAGCGCCTGTTGTGGAACCTGTTGTAATAAACGAACAATGGGTTTGCTGTGACAAGTGTGAGAAATGGCGCCTTTTACCTTATGGGATGAATCCAGATATACTTCCCAAAAAATGGCGTTGTAGCATGCAGAGTTGGCTCCTGTAAGTTTCTGCAAGCGACATTATACCCTATTAATGCATGTTTTAGATCTTCCCATGGCTTTTCTTATTCGTTCTATCTTTTATATTCTCTAAACTGCAATAACTCAGTTGAGTAAGTTTTCCTTTCGTGTTATTTGTAAACTGTTGGGTGTAATATTTCTATTTTTTCTGCTACCTTAGAGAAACAAAATACGTTGAATTCATTCTGGTCTATTTTGGAATTTGTATATTCGTGTTCTGCTTCCAGAAATTTCAGCAAGCTTAAACCTTCAGCCATTTGGTCATGTATAGATTATTGGGTGTGCAAATAGTGCTGAATATGCTGTTTGCTATACATCTGCATGATGTCTTTAACGGATTGGTATTTGTAACTTCTTGTAGGCCTGGAATGAATAACTGCAAAATAACCGAGGATGAGACCACAAAAGCCCTTCGCGCGCCTGAAAATAACCTTAGTCTGGGTGTTCGTCCTGATGTTGCTACATCAGGAGTATCCACAACTATGACTCCACAAACTTTTGAGGGTGACATGAAGTCCATCACTACGTCAGAGATGCTGAAAGTTGAATCTAATGCAAATGTGTCAAATAATTTATGCATAGCTGAGATGCCAAAGTTTCCAAAGAAGCTACAGGCCCCTACAAGTAAAAATCCCGATGATGCTGACCGCTTCCGTAAACACAACGAAAAACGAAAGAGCACAGGATTGTCAGATAAAGGTGCAAGGCTAAGCCTTTTTCTCTTCCTAATTTCAGCAGTATGATTTTAACAGTTCAATTTCTGCAGGAGAAACTGTTGCAGAAGATCAGACACATCCAGAATCGAAGAGCAGTGTTGATCATGATAATCTTAGATCATCAAAGAAAATGAAAAAGGAATTCAGCGAGCCAGCCAAGCGTCGTCTTTCTGAGTTTGATATTAGCAAAAGCAGTCCTTCAATCAGGGAAACTCCAAAAAACTTGCATGCCGATAATGGTGTTTCATCGAGCATAGGAAAATATGGTTCATCTTCATCAGTTAAATGCAGTGATGATAAACTTATCTCAGATGGGGCTGTTAGAACTACAGATGTAGGGCGATCTGATCGTCCAGAATTATCGATTAAGATAAGGAAATCAAAACAAAGGCAATTGAGCAAGCATGCTCCTGAGCCTGTGGCTAACGATGCCTTTCCAAAGCATATTGTAAAAGAAGGTGAAAGTAATGGTGCCAAACAGAAGCCCATACCAGAGCTGAAGTTTTCAAAGACAGATGATAGGAAAGTTGCCAATTTCAGAGGCCCCGTTTCTGGGACTGGAAGTGATACAGTACATGCTGAAAAAGAGTGTTTAAGTGAGCCACGCCATGAAAATACCCATCTTCAGCATCCACTACTCTCTGAAAGTTCCATGAGGAGGAAGATGTGTACACAAGCATCTACGGCTGCCACTTCCAGTTCGTCCAAGGTGTCTAGCTCCCACAAAAGTAAAGTTGATTTTCAAGAAACAAGGGCCTCTCCCGTAGAGTCAGTTTCTTCTTCACCCTTGAGAACTTCTGATAAGAACCTTGTGGATCAACATAATAGGTATCCATGTGCGGTTGCAGAAACTGTGCCTTCTCAAGAGTCAGGAAAAAGTGGTTTGTCATTTTCCAAGGAAAACTATGATTCTGGATCTGGTCCTGATCATTCCAAGGCTCATGGTTCTGGTTGCTTTAATGGAGACACACAACCTCATGTTTTGAAGGATGGGGAGTTGCAGAAGGGTAAAAAAGACAACGGTTGCTCAAAAAATGAAGATTCTGGACTTGGTACTAGGAATGGTCAATTGAATCCATCTAAGGCACAGAAAGTTAATTCACATATTCTTTCAGTTCATAGAAACGGTGATGACAAACAACAACCATCCATTCAAAATGGAGAAAGACTGCCTCATTTGAATTCAAACCAATGTGATCATGCAAATTTGACTTCCGGGAAGCATCCATCTCAGGTGAAGCTTGATAAAGGGAATACAGAACACAAGGACCTGAAAATACCTCTGTCAACTCTCAAAGGAAGTAAGCAGCAGTCAGCATTAAACAATACAGAAAATGGTGATGTTTCCTGCAAGGCAAAACAATTGAAGAAGGCTGTTATCGAAAATACAAAGCAAGCAACTCTTAGCCATGATGTGCTGAATCCAATAAACACATCTGTCCTACTAAAGGAAGCTCGGGATTTGAAGCACTTGTCCAAACGTTTAAAGGTTTGAATGTTTGGTACATTACTCGAAACATTTTCTACTATGTTTTTATGCAGAATCCGTTGCCCATTATGTATATCCCTTGTTGCAGGAAAAGGGCGATGACCTTGAGAGCGCAAGTATGTGCTTTGAGGCTGGTCTGAAATTCCTCCATGTTGCATCTCTTTTGGAGGCTCCGAGTATTGATAGCTCCAAACAAGGGGATCCTATACAAGCTATGAGACTATATTCTGAAACAGGAAACCTTTGTGGGTAAGCAAAAAAGTCATCTCTAAGATGGAAACAGTATGTCAATCTGTTGATAGTATTTGGTTTGATATACCCTGCCTTCATTGCTACTTGTTCCTACAGCTCTATACTTAGTATGTTAGGACTTTCATCTTCCGTAAGAACCTTTAGCTTTATTGCAGACTAATCTGTAAATTTAGTGGCTAGTTGATTATTCCTCATTACTCTTATGTACATTTTAATATCATGAAATGCTTACCAGCAGTTACCTATGCTAATATGAATATCTCACTGTTGAAATGTTGTTTCAATAGATTTTGTGCCCGTGAATTTGAGCGACTTAAGAAAATGGCAAATGCTGCCTTGGCCTATAAATGTGTGGAAGTGGCATATATGAAGGCTGCCTTCTATAAACATCCTGGTGCAATTAAAGACAAACATGCAATACAAGCAACGTCTTTGATGGTTATTCCAGGTTTTCCACATATGCTTTAACTCATCAAGTTGCATAGTTATTTAAATAGTTCGGGAAACCTCTGCCATTAGTTCTTTAAATATCCTGTTATGTTTGAGGAACAAAAATTCTGGAATAGGTTGGTGCATCGCCACACAGGCAATCTGATTTTTGTGGAATGACCTTGTAGCTATTTTTTTTTGGAATTTATGGTGATGAACCAATACATCATATTCCTTGACCCAACATAAATTTTAGTTTCAGGTTAGCATTCCGCAAGCAAAATATACCTCTAAAATTAGTAATGCTTCAATTTCTGAGTATCTGATCTCTACTCTATTTTTATCACGACGTGGAAGTGCAACAACCTTTGTTATTTAAAAAATGATTTGAAAAGTTATTTTTTTTTCACAAGCAAACAATTAATGACGGAGGTGAAGTAAGACTTCAATCCATGATCATGGTCCATCTCTTATGTTAAATTTTTAGTGTATCTCTTGTTCAGAATCGCGAGATGTCTAAAGCATCTATCTGATTTGTTAGACAAAGGAAACTTTCATTTTATCTGGTCATATCAGAGTAAATTAATTTGTCATTCATCTTTCTTTGAAACAATTGTCCTTCTGATTGGTATTTTTTTTGGGCTAGCTGAGTCGCCGTCATCATCTGCTTCAGATGTTGATAATTTAAATAACCAGAGTACAGCTGCTAAGGCTGTTTCTGCAAGAGCTTTGTGCTCTCCTCGGGTTGCTGGAAATTCCATACCTCGGAACAATCATCACTTGATGGGGTTGCTTGCTTATGTAAGTGTTTTTGACTTTCAGTATCAGAATCTTAAGTTATCCATTGGATATGTCATGACAAGTCAAAATCGACTTTAGTTTGTCGATAATTCTAAAATTTATCACTCGCAAACTAGTTTCTCTGTTTTATGATTGACCATTCAGTTTAGAGTGAGCAAGTGCTGTTGATTGTGATATTATCAGGGAGCTCAATGCTTGCAATTTTGTTATCGTGCTGTTCTGGGGGAATGTTCCTCTGATCTTTTCAGTTTGCTAGATAGGGTTAGGAATGTATGGCATGCCATGGTACTAATAAGTGATCATAAGGGGGAAAAAAGTGGCTGCGCTGAAAAAAGAAATATGTAAGCCGTCCTACTTCTCTTTTCGTGTGGTTTCCCAAAAGAAATGAAGTGTTCCTCTTCGTTATAGATATTACACATTTTTCTTTAATACCGGTCAAACTTAAAGATATATGACTTGGGACAATCGTAGAACGTCAATTATTTTGGAACGGAGGGCGTACAAGACAAATACCCCCTTGTTGTACACGGCGAACTACTTGTAATACATAGCAATGTGTCACGAATTATCTTTATGATCATCCAGTGAATGTCCTGTTTGATTTGCTACTATCGAGTATTTTTCTTGACTCTGTATTTTACAGGCAGATGACATTAATTATGCATTTGACGGAACAAGAAAATCACAAAATTCATTTGCTGCTTATGTTGCTGATATTGCTAAGGGGCAGGTTGATGGCATTGCTCTTGTAAGAGAAGTCCTTGAATTCAGTTTTCACAATGTCACTGGGCTGCTGCAACTAATTCGCCACTCATTGGAATCCATCAACCATGAAAGTGTTAAATAACGGAACAAACATTCTTCCTGTGAATAGTGATATGTGATGCAAGTTGCTTTGGCATCTCTGCACAATGATACCACCATGCATCAGTCAGGATGAATCAGTATTGGTGTGAATGGTCAATGGAGGGGAGTCCCATTGCAATGGTTATGGATCATTACTTTGACTTTTGCCAAATGGTTTTAAAACCAAGAGTTAGGCCTGTGACGTTCATTGGTACATTCAAAATTCTCAGTGGTGATGTATGACGAGTTGAATAATCCATGTTAGTGAAGTCAACTGAATTTTCAACTGTTGTACCGGTAAGAAATGTTTGTGAATTATACTTTTCCTTAGAACTTCACCTCTCGTTTTTGTACAATGCATGCCCGAGTTACCAATAAGTGGTTAATCTGTTATTGAATTCTTCGAATGAAATGTTCATATGAAATAGTACACCAAGAATCATTTTCCAGATGTAATTTCGTTCTTGTTTTTTGCAGGATAATGTAGTTTCCTTCCGTGTATGTTTATTTCTAACAGATTACATGCTTTGTCAAACAGATAGAAGATTGCAGTAGGAGGATGTAAAACCTGTATTTTAACTTAGTGCATATAGAAGCTTAGGTGGGACTAAGGAGAAGATTTAATTTCACCACCTGTTATTGGTGTTGCTATGATGGTTCCAACAGGCAAGAATCTTCACCTGTTCTCACTATTTTTTAAATCTTTATCTGCTTAGCTCAATCATGCATTTTAGAATTGGTAAACTAAACCAGAAAGGTTTGAATTATCGCATGTTGTTGGTGCTTTTGCACTAGATATGTTGCCCCAGATAGATAGGCTATTAGGTAACAACGGTGGCAAACAAAGATGAGGATTATCTTGATAGAGAGAAATAGGGGACATGAACTTTAACGGTTATTCAATGAACTGCCTTGCAGTAAACTTACTTTTGTAAAAGCCACTGTAACTTCACCGCACTCTGCTCATTTCTGATTGAATTATATACCTAACTTTAATTGTATTATTCAGCTTTACTGATTTCAGAAGAAGCCTGTTCTTGCTACAATCATATAGGGATACTGATTGTCGAGTTGACATGCGACCTATTCTGTCGCATTCAGTTTTGGACTCAACGGGAAATGAAACCTCTAGTGAGCAGACATGCAGAGGCTGGGCGACAACGTCAGCAACCACCTTACTCTTAAACTTGTGTACATATGCACCAACTTGAGCTAATTGCTGCCAAATTTTGCTGAAAATCCGTGTACATTTATATAGAATGCCACCAAAAGTTTAAAGATACAATTTTTTTAATATGATTTTGGTTGACCTATGTTTTGTTCTTACCTGGCAGAGTTTTTTCTGTTGCCGTCATAATTAGCTAATTATTTAGGTTCCATGTAACTAAATGTTTATTTACTGCTGCAAGCACATTTTTGGGCCAACCTGACAACAAATGATGGCGGCATTGTTTTGCTTGTCTGATTGTTGTTTGGAGTCCTTTTCTCAGAGATGACATTGTATCGGTGATGTAAATGGACGTGCTGATAGATATTAAGAATGAAATAATATACACATTCTGAAATGTGCCCGCCTTTAGGTTGCTATTGTTGCATACTAGCATATTCTTCGTTGGAGAGGAAAGCATGAGCGAGCTTTTGAGAAACTGGCATCCTAGAGCAATCATTTGACTCGTCAACAAAGGGAAAAGTATAAGCCTATGAGATAGATCAATTGTGCATAAGTTTAAAGATCCTTGTTTGCATCGAATACATCCGAGTCAGTTTTCTAGTTTCAACACTTAATTTTTCTTAGTCCGTAGCAGCTCTATTAAGAACTAACTCTATCGGTGCTAGTGGTAGTGGCAGGCGAGCATCTCTCTTAATGGAAACATGCCACCCCATATAAAAAAAGCTCGACTAGGCAGGATAATTCATCCACTCTTATACTCTTTGAGTATATGTTAACACTATCACAAGAACTTCAAGAAAGTGAAATAATTAAAAACTTAATAACATATTGTATACTGCCACAAAAGTGCCAATTCATATGGCATTTCCAACCATAATTGGAACAAAATCATACCAGAAATGAAATGTCATTTTTTTTCTTTTATTTTTTGTTAAATTAAATTGTTGGATCATACTAATCAAGTACCCTCTCCGTTCACTGGACGCTCTCGCGCTACTGAAAAGAAAGGCAGCGACTAGCGTTTCGACCCTAGTTGTCGTTGTCGGCGCCATCTGCAACTTCATTATGGTCTTCATATAAGAATTGACGGGTCCTCACCTCCTCTAGGTGCCGCTCTGGCACTAGGAGGGTTGGGACCGCAGACCTACGCAGGGCGCTATACATGGGTCCTTAATGTTAGAATTTGGTTTTGGTTGTTATCCTCTTCGTCAATGGAGATGGCATCGTCTGTAATAAGTGATCTTTCGCGCTTCAGTCGTCGGCAAGATCTCCTTCTCGACGTAGATGGTGGCTTTAGAAGATTAAGTTTGTCTAGGTATGGTTTTTCATATCTTGTTTCGCCAGATTAATCTTGAATTGTTTCTCATGGTTGCTGTGAGGAGGTTTGTCTTCACATTATCTAACCCGACTACTACGTCTTCGGTAATGGTGATTCGTTCTCTCGGCTCCCAACGTCATCGACAAACTGACTCGGTTATTTGTCCCTGAAATATCAGTGGTGGTGCTCTTGCCAATGTTGCTTGATGAATTTAATGGCTATGTGTGTGTGCAAAGCCTTAGCATTGCGGCTCAAAACTGAAAGGGGAGAATCAGTGATATTCACAGGTATATGGTTTGGTGTTCTCGGCATTTTTCTACGGCTTCTTTCAGAAAAGTATAAGATTGTGTCATGAAGAAAGAAAGGGCCCGAAGATCTCATATATTTGCTCGTATCTTTTAGTTTTATTTTTTTAACCGATGTAATTATGTACTCTTTGTTGGTTTATTATATGTGGGAAAAAATGTTGGGTCATACTAGATTTTAACATTAAATAGCATATACTTTGAGAATAAATTGTTGGGTGGTATTAGAATTTTTGTTAAATTATTGGCTCGGACGGCCCGAAATTTTAGGCCGGGCTGGGCCATAACATGTTTGGCCCCATAGAAAATACAAGTTCATGCATGGTTAGGTCAAGCCGGTTGGGCCTAATTGGGCTTCCTCGGTCTCGTCCTGATTTATGCGAGTTAGGTCGGGTTTTGGGCCTAGTTTTGTAGCATCTAGCTTGTTTAGGCCTGACCCAAAATATGGCAAGGTATGGCTACACTACCCGGGTAGCTTCAAATGATAGCCTATGATTCAAATTTTTCATCATCTTTGTTGCAACACATTCTAAGTTCACACGTCGCAACTACATATCAAACATTTTTTTTTGAAAATTAACCGGCAGGAGCTCTACCATTGCATTATAAGAGGGGGAAAGGTTACAAGCCTACAAGCAGGCGGGGCACAAAAACAAAAATCCCTAGGTAATCCTAGGGTTAACTAACAAAATTACTCCCAAAAGGCCTCCTTCAGGAGGGCAATATCCTCACGCACCATATTAGCCACAGCGATAGCATCAGCGCTGGTACCTTGGAAGGTTCTCCGGTTGCGTTCCTTCCAAATGTTCCAGGCAATGTAAGCCGCAAGTATGCACTCAATGTTGCGATTTGACTTCAGCGCTTCGTCATGCGTCCGCCTCCACCACACCTCGATCGATGTCGTGTTTTGAGCAATGCTCGCCACGCGAGGGAGCTCCCCGGAAAGGTGGTGCCAAACTTCCTTGGCGAAGGGGCAAGAGAGTAGCAGGTGAGCCGCCGACTCCATGTCTTGATTGCAGAAGCAACGGTCTGCGCTATGAGGCCATCCCCGCGCCGCTAAGCGATCATTTGTCCAGTTTCTGTTCTGGAGCAGAAGCCAAAGGTAGAATTTGACCTTTTGTTCCATCTTGATCTTCCAAACACTACTTAGACCCAGCGCTGGAACCCGGCCAATCAACTGGGCCGCATAAGCCGACCTGGCCGAATAAACGCCATAAGTACCCCGGCTCCAAGTAATGGTATCTCGGTCGTCAGAAAGCGTGATCGGCTGCAGGCGGTGCCACAGATCCACAAATTGCTGGAGTTGCGATGCCCTAGTCATCCTCTGAAGGCCACGCATCCATCTGCCTTCCGTCAGGGCCTCCCGGACCGTGAGTCGCTTGCGCCAAGCAATTGGGAACAAGTCAGGCGCGAGTTCTCGCGGCGAGGTGCTCTGCAGCCATTTCGCAATCCAGAAATCCGCAACCCTTCCGTCCCCAAGAGTAATAACAGTGCAAGACGCAAAGAGGGCACGATCAGAATCATCGCACGGCAGCTCCGTGCCAGCCCATGGCCTTGGCGTCGCGTCCCAGTCAAACCAGACCCACCTCAGCCTCAAGGAACGAATGTACATTGAGATGTCTTTGACTCCAAGACCGCCAAACTTTTTCGGCACACAGATCATGGGCCAGCCAAAGAGGCACTTACTCCCACCCGCCTCCTCGTCGCCAGCCCACAGAAAACTCCTACAGATCTTGTTCATCTTCTTGATCGCCCACTTGTCGAGCGGGAAACATGCAAGGTAGTAGGTGAGCGTCGCTGTAAGGACCGAGTTCACCAGCTCGAGCCTGCCCGCCCGGTTGAACATCTTTCCTTTCCATGGAGGCACTCTTGATGCCGCCTTCTCAAGCAGCGGCTGGATCTCCAAGCGTCGTGGTTTGCGAACTCCCAGAGGCAGCCCAAGATAGTTGCAAGGGAGGGAACCAATGCCCCCACCAAAGTCGTCTAGGACATCACTGAAGCTCACATCATGGCAACAGACTTTGAAGGCCGTGCACTTCTGGAGGTTTGCCCGCAGCCCAGACACCTCACCAAACCTTTCGAGAATGATTTGCACAGCCGTCACCTCTTGCCGAACAGGGTTCAGAAAGAGGGCTGCATCGTCAGCGTACAAGCTCGCGCGGAGCCTCGCATTAGGCTGCTGCAGATCAGAAAGGACACCATGTTCAGTTGCCAGAAGAAGAATGTGGTGCAGCGGCTCGATCGCAAGCAGGAACAAAAAGGGCGACAGAGGGTCCTCCTGACGAAGTCCGCGCCTGTGATTCATCGGCTATCCCGGGATCCCATTGAGCATAACCCTGGAGGTCGAGGAGGCGAACAAAACAGAGACAAGGTCACGCCACCTCGGGCCAAAGCCTAAGATCTGCATGATCTCCAACAGATAACCCCAGTGGACCGAATCAAAAGCTTTTGCTATATCCAACTTCAGAAAAATCAGCGGCTTCTTCTTCTTATGTGCCGCTCTGACCACATTCTACACATACAAGAAATTGTCTTGTATACTTCGCCCACGGATGAAAGCACTCTGGCTGTTAGAAATCAAAAGAGGCAGCACCGGAGCAAGGCGTGTGGCCATCAACTTGCAAGCAACCTTCGCGACACTGTGCATTAAACTGATCGGGCGAAAGTCAACAGGAGTGGATCCATTCTCCCGCTTCGGGATCAACACAATGTGGGCACTATTGAGCAGATTCCAATGTCGATCACGCAAGGCATGCAACTGATTGATAGCCTTGAACAGATCAACTTTCACCACGTCCCAACATTTCTTGTAAAAACCACCAATGAACCCGTCGGGGCCGGGCGCCTTTTCAGCAGGTGCGTCAAAAATTGCAGTTTTGAGCTCTTCCATTGAGAACGGCTCCTCCAAGTGCTGTAGGTTCACAGCGGGAAGCTGCAAAGACTCCCATCTCATAGAGAACTCCGGCTGCACAGCCTTGCCAAGCAGCTCCGAGAAGTGCTCGAGGATCAGTGCCGCCTTGCCCTCGTGATCAGAGACAGGGCCACCCTCGCCGGTGAGGACCGGGATGTGATTTTTTCGCCTCCTGCCACTCGCCTTCAGGTGGAAAAGGCGGGTTCTGGTGGAACCTAGCTCAACCGGTTGGTTGTTTGTTTAGCATCGGAAGTGGGCCTATCTCAACTGGTTGGTTCCTTGTGGTGGAACCAGCCCACATAGGTTTAAGTCCTAGACTTGACATGGGAGGTCACACTTTTCTGGATTTTCTAGGAATTAACCGGTGCTATGCGAGGCGCCGATGGTGACTTCGTCAACCTCAAGATCTGCCGGACCAGTCTCTCGGAGGTGCTCTTAGGGGTAGGGTTTACGTGCGTACGTTCATAGGGGTGTCTGTTCGTGTGTGTTTGTGAGCGTCTATGTAATACTGTGCTTCTCAACAAAAAAAAAGTTTGTTTAACATCAACACCTCTTCGGTGTGCATGCCAGAATTCTCGCCATAATATTATGAGGGCACTAGATTGGTACCATTTATAGCCGACTAACCATGCTCTTCTCGTAATTACTAAAAAGAGGTTTCCTTTGTAAATGGAACCGCACGTGCCATGCGGTGCACAAAAGTTTCGTCTTCTCCTTTGCGCGGTCTTTTTACATGTTGTTGCATGTGCGCCCAAATATCACAACTAAAATAAAAGTGGAAATGCATGTGAGAGAGAAAGGGGTGACTTCGTCTGCCAGACCAGTCTTTCGAAGGTGCTCATAGGGGTAGGTTTTGCGTGCGTGTTTCTCAAAAAAAAGTTTGTTTAGCATCAACCCCTCTTCTGTTGTACGGTGTGCATGACAGAATTCTCATCATAATATTATGAGGGCACTGCATTGGTACTATTTATAGCCGACTAACCATGCTCTTCTGCTAATAACTAAAAAGGGGTTTCCTTTGTATAGGGAACCACACGTGCCATGCGGTGCACACAAGTTTCGCCTTCTCCTTTGAGCGGTCTTCCTACATGTTGTTGCATGTGCGTCCAAATGTCACAATCAGAATAAAAGTGGAAATGCATGTGAGAAAGAAAAAGATACGAGAGGGAAAGCAACTTTTCCCTTTTATATATTTTAAAATTAAAATTTTAAAACAAAATATCTCGAGAACAATTTATCAAAATTAAGAACCATTTCACTTTTGAGCTTTCCACGTAGAGATTTTCAAAACTAGATCCCATGCTAATATGTTTTGACGATATTATCACACCTCAAAAAAAAAATACGTGCAACTACAATTTGATGACATCACATGAATGTAAATTAGAATAATTCCCAGTCGTCTGAATTACAGGTGGACTTGCAACATTCATGCAACATGATTTGCTTCATGATTCATGCTAATCAGAGTTGGCACTTACAATTGCTGACTGCAAATCTGAGTCTTGGACAAAATGCGTCAGCTAAATTTTATTATTATCAAGTGAACATATAATACATGCATCTCCTGCATGACCAGATGTCTCATTACAAATTTTTGATAAGTGAAGATCCCTAGATCAGTGTGTATGCTACCATGCATAACCCCCAGATCCAAGATTAGGAGGGAAATGAGTACACAGCAACAACGAATTAATATCGCTTATGAATATGTTTGGTGCTGACGTTGTAATATCTGATCAGCACCTGACCGTCCATAAGCTCTTGAGCCTAGAGACAACCAATCAAAAAACATATTTTTTTTAAATTTCATTCAAATTACAAACAAGAGAGATCTGTTTCATCACAGTGAAGCAATAGGTAACTCTTCAAACTAGTTCTGTACATGGCACACAATTAAAATCATTATTTATGACATGGGTTGACGCCAACAAGTTGGTTACTCAGAGAACACCATGGAAGTTCTTTGTTAAATTCTAAGTCGCCAACCGCTAATTTATCTTCATACAATCGCAGTTGTCTCCGAACAAGTAATTAGATGGAAGACCATTGCAAACAAAAGAGATAACCAAACAGTACATGCAAACAGACTATTCTCCCGACAAGAGAGAAAATGTTGGTCAAATCCAGGCCCGCGAGATCAAAGCCCGAAGGCGTCAAGACGAGCAGACATATGCAGACCACCGGAATCGGTACTCTCCGTGCACATTACCATGCTTCCTTCCTTCCTCGGTCCAGAGCATCGGCTTATTGCGCACGGCAAACATTAACAATTAAAACCAAATGAAAACATAAGCAATCAAAGAGAGTTTTGAGGAGAAATACCTCGGTTGATCAGATAATTGTAGTCTGTATTTTAGTCAACACAACTGTTAAGTTTCTGCAGAGGTTCATCCTCACATCAACCGCAACGAATCAAGGGAGAAGAAAACAGCAAAAAAAATCAACGAAAAACGTAACCAAAAACACTTGTTTGTGCGGGCTCAGAAGGATCCATTGGTTTCTCTCAATCAGGAGGAGGAAAACCAGTTCCCTTCCCTCAGAAAATCCCTTTACAGTATAGCATCACAGCCGCAACCAAGATTTAGAACAAAGATTGAGAGGATAAAAGAAAACAGCGAGAAGAAACAAGCATCGGCTAACAGAGAAACGGATCGCGTTCATGGCAGAAGCGCGCGACGGCGGCGCCAGGGAGGGAAGGATGTAAATGGAGGAAGAAGGGAACCTTGGATTATATAGCGGAGATCGGTGGGCTAGGGTTTGGGAATAATTGGATTATTAGGGCCCGTTCGGGCTACACCTTCTGTTTTATGAAGGCCCATTGTATGGCCCGGTACTAGAAACAGAAGGGCAGTATTTGCAAAGTGCGATCTGTGTAATTTCTGTCAAATCTGGCCATTCGACAAAACTAATGATAGATCCTACTTCTCTGTGGGAGCCGAAGTTGTCCAGGTTAGCGACAACACTTTTCACCATTTTAAAAGTTTATGCGTTTGAGTGAAGTGGGCATAGCTCAACTGGTTGGTTCCTTGCGGTGGAACCAGCCCACCCAGGTTTAAGTCCTAGACTTGACATGGGTGGTCACACTTTTCTAAAATTTTCAGGAATTAACCGGCGCTATGCTTTCAGTGGTACGTGACGTGCCCGTCAACAGCGAGGCGCCTGTGGTGACTTCGTCAATCTCAAGATCTGCCGGACCGGTCTCTCGGAGGTGCTCATAGGGGTAGGGTTTGCGTGCGTACGTTCATAGGGGTGTCTGTACGTGTGTGTTTGTGAGCGTCTGCGTATGTACTGTGTTTCTCAAAAAAAGTTTATGGGTTTGACGCCATTGCATTTGGCACCGACCTACTTCATTACTGCCGACATGGGGGGTGTGGGGGGTGTGGGGGGATTTAAAACTAGTTTCACAAAAGTGTTAGATCCGTTACTAGTTTTGTCAAATGACCAGATTTGGCAACAAATACGCAATATATGTGTCTGCGCCATATGGTGGCCTGATCAGGAGGGAAGCCCCCGCGTCTTTACAACACCGAAGTGCCTTTTACAGTCTACGTGGGTTAAATCCAATACATAAAAAAGTACACATATACAGTACAATTACACAAAAAAAAGTACAAAAGTACACAAAACATGAAGCAAGTACATAAAAGTGAGAGTACAAATACATATAACAGATGTACAAACTATACATAACCGGGAGTAAAAATGTTCGTCAAAACTTATCAGCATGGGATCTAGTTTTGAAAATCTCTACGTAGAAAGCTCAAAAGTGAAATGGTTCTTAATTTAGATAAACGGTTCTCGAGATATTTCGTTTTAAAATTTCGATTTTAAAATATATAAAAGGGAAAAGTTGTCCTCCCACCTCTCTCGTATCCCTTTCTCTCTCACATGCATTCCCACTTTTATTCTGGTTGTGACATTTGGGCGCACATGCAACAACATGTAGGAAGACCGCGTAAAGGAGAAGGCGAAACTTGTGTGCACCGCATGGCACGCGGTTCCCTTTACAAAGGAAACCCCTTTTTAGTGATTACCAGAAGAGCATGGTTAGTCGGCTATAAATGGTACCAATGCAGTGCCCTCATAATATTTATGTTTACAAAGGAAACCCCTTTGTTGAGATTACCAGAAGGCATGGTTGGTACCAACGTTTTTTTTGTTGAGATGCTTCCGTTTCTTCTTCTAATCTCAAGTGTTTTTCTTAACGCTAAAGACATATTTCATCTCAGACAAAAATATTTTGACTCGAAATGACCAATTTTGAGTTTTGTGGACGATAACCTTTGGATTTTGGATCAAAGTTTGCACCACTTTTAGACAAATTTTGTTAAATTCGTCATGCTCGGTCGGCCGTTTTAAATTTCCATTCACGGTAGATGAATAACGTTATTTTACACAACTTTAGTGTTGTAACTTTTTCTTTTTGACGGAATAGATCTTTTTGTAATACGTGTATGCATTTAGCCTCATTTTATTCAACCAGTATACTGTGTGGTCGCATTTGTTTCTGCCACCAAATAAAATAGATTCATAAGCTAATTTGTTTGAAAGTTCATCTACCTTGTAGTAGACATGTCAAGCTCATAGTTCTTTTTGCGTTCAACTTGTAATATATTTATTGGACAACCTCATATGGTCTTTTGCATATAAGTGATGTGTTTAAAAATGGTCTTGGGGATGTATGTAATGCCTCGTTTCAATAAATACATGCTTCAATTATTACATATAAATAAATAAAAATGACGTGATTTAGCTCTCTAAACAACTATTTCGGTTCAAATCAGCAATTGAATAACGTCTTCACCATTCAGGGGCATTCTAGACATTTCAACCAGAAAATCAACAGCAACAGCTCCTAACAGCAGTTTTACCAAACGTCAAATCTCTGTTTCCAACAACTGCTTTCTCACAGCTCAACAGCTACATCTGCTTTTTAAAAGCTGCAGCCCAAACAAACAGACCCTTAGACCACCATAATTTTCGTTTAGTAAAAAAAACACAAATTATGAGAGCATCTCTAATACCTTTTAACTTAACTGTAAATGTAAATTTAGTTGATTGTAAAAGTAAATTTTAGTCGATTCTAAAGGTAAACTTCAGATTTTAGAAAATATAGATTTTGGATTTCTAATTGCTCGTAAAGATTAGTACCTTAACATGAACTGCATACCTAGACACAAACTGGTTTGGCTTAGATACGGGAGCTATTGAAGGTCGCCGCTACTTGCATTCTACCAAACCAAGTTCTGAACAGCTATCGGACCGCTTGGTGAGGTCGACGAGCTCGGAAGCCTCAAGCTTGATGACGTCAAAGCGCACCGCCTTGTCTGCCTCCGCTGAGGCTGTTGTCGACCCCAAATAGGTTACAGATTGTTAGATATGCGCTTTAAACTCATGAACTCGCTTGCCAGAATTGCAAATTCAAGCGGCGGAGCTGGTGAGGAACTAAGGTTCTGCCAGTGGGGGGTGGGGTGAGGGTTTAAACCCGCACCCGCTATTCCAATTTATGAATTGGCCTGGATCCTGCGAATACTGGTAATGATAACTTCTTTATGGACTAGGCTTTTTTATGGGCCCTACTAGCTGGGTCGTCTGGGTTTAGACTGTAAACTCGCCAACATTTTACAAGTTTGATGAGTTTACATGTACTGCTAGAGATGCTCTGAAATTTTCATTGAAACAACGAGATAAAGCTAAACATGAAAATATATGTATTTATCACTTGTATATGTCTAGATACATCTATTTTGCCATATACGTTTTGGAACGGAGGGAATACAATTTTTCCCTTGCTTGTCATTGCATCCTACATGATTTTTTATTATTTAATCATTTGTACATTTTCCATGAGAATTATATCTTCCACTTTGAGCTCTTTTTATAATCCTTTGGTGGAACAAACAAACTTCAGCTTTTTTTGCTATTTTGTTTGGTGGAATCAAACAAACTTTGACACAAACCAAATCCTATAAGATTGTAGTGGACATTGTGATGGCTTGTGACACGCCTTCTCATTTGGGACTAAAAGAGTAGAGTGTTGTAGCAAATAGAGGTTTCCCTTCGAGGTGACTTGAGGGTACTCTTAGGGAGTTGTGTGAAGAGAAGTGTATCTTTTTGTCTTTCTTGGGTCTACAAAATAGTTTATAGATTGTTTTGTGCTTTCAATTCCACCGTGTGGTCGTAAAACACAAGGTGTATATATTAGTAAATCTGAAATAAAATAAAAATGATAATAAAATTAAACTAGAATATACAACGAAGATATAAATAGTAGATGATGATGTTTTTGGGTTTTGGTTTGTAAATGCAAGATTAAATATGTTTTTGTATTTTCGGATTTTTTAATGGTTGAAAATAAAAAGTACTCCAGAAGTGTTGGGAAGCGTTTTCTTATGATTAAAAATGGATCGTGCTTTATGGTTTCACTTATGCACTCTCTCTAAAAGTTGTGGTGGACAAAAGACTATTCTAGATGATATAAATATTGCTGCAACATAATTGTGTATAAGATAGCATTTATATGGGTATCACGTCCGAATATGGAGATGTTGTTTTGACCATCTCTCTTATACTCCACCTAAAAGAGATCTCTAAACAATCTAGTATTAAGAATAAATCAGAGTATAACCTTGGGTTCTATGGCATGAAGTTAGAATTAGAACACACTAGCTCTAGGCATGGATATCTTGCAAAGGTCCTCAAAACATCCGGTAGCATGAAATTATCTTTATCCCAAGTGAGGTAACTAAATTAAGGTAAAGATCTGAGTGGTTCACAAGATTTTGACTGTCACTACCCATTCACCACTCCCCGTTACTCCATCTAATGCACACATTCCCCCACACATTCTCACATACATGCTTGATGATAACAGGTAATAAAGACGGGGGTACATAATATGCATCTAATGATACATCTCATACTCAAAACAATTGAGTTCTCAAATATCAACTATAAATAAAGGATCCACCACATAGGTAATACATAGATGACCATAATCATGTTACGCAGCTCATACGGTTCTAATACAATGAAAAACGAGAGAGAGAGAGAGAGAGAGAGAGAGATACAATAAGCTACATCCACACACCCATAGTCCAGAGGTGGTACTCCGGTGACGATGGTGGAGACGTTGGAGAAGGAAGAGATCACACCGACAACGCCCACCGGAGTTTCCCCCTAAAATTTGGCTGCTTCTGTCTATGTTCTTGTGTTTTTGTGTTTCCGCGGCGCTCTTCTCCGAAACTCGTTGGGGGGCTATTTTATAGGTGTTTTTAGGGCAACCCTAATTTTAGAACCAAAGATCGACGATATACGACGCTCGAGGGAGGAACGGGTAGGGCGGGCCCGACCTCCTTCCAGGCCGCGCTAGCTGTCGGAGTATCGGCATAATGGATAGGAGACGGGGGTCATCTAGCCTAAGGATGGATGTGAGGAAGAAGGCTGGAGTCGTCGAGGTCGGGATTGAACACGACGAGGTTACCCAGCTTCAGATCTCGAAGCGGTGGTGAGACCCTACGTGTTGCTATAATTCACTCTAAGGCAATAGCCGTGAACATGTTACAATGTGTATGAGATTGTCTGTAGCGACTCAACTTGGATAAGCTTGGCCCTAAAGGCATCCCGGTAGCCGGCTTATATAGGCGGCCAGACCCCGGTTACAAGGTAAGTACTTGGCCGGCAAGTAAACAAAGTCCTAGTTATAGTCGGCTTGGTTGCCGCATTCTATCTTGGGCTTGGTGGCTTGATGGGCTTCAGTCGGCTGCCTTCCTTGGACCATCCGCCTACTTCCTTGTATGTCAGCTATCGGGGCCGCCCGACAGGCATCAGCTTTAACCACCCTTGGGCCACCCTGGACTAGCCGATTGATCCATGTTAGATACCCCTAGTTGGTATATCCCCAACATTAGCCCCCATAAAGGTTGAAGTTCTCCAGGCGTCGGCTTCTTCGTCTTCTTGATCTTCAGTCTTGAATGTTGGCGGCTGCAGGACTTGAACCATTCTGAATATAATAGGCGTCGCATGCCGGTACCAACACGCGGCCGCCTTTATCATACATGGGAAATACGGCTAGCTTAACTTGTCGGATGACTTCTCGAAGAAGCCTCACCCTTACTGACAGGTCAAATCAATGTCTGATAGATGACGTAATTTGGTCAACGACAGTTTGAATCCAAATGTAACGGAATCGTGCATTGTCGGTGAAAGAGATATGCCCTAGAGGCAATTAATAAAGTGTATTATTTATCATATCTCGTTTGTTCATAATAGGTTTTTGTGTCATGCTAGAACCGTATTAAGCGGAAACATTAATACGGGTGTGATACATAAACAACCAGGTCCCTAGTAGCCTCTACTAAGACTAGTTTCATTGCGCGATTGATGATCGAGGTTTCCCGGTCATGGGGCATGGCGCCGGTCGGCAATGGGAGTCATATCGTTGGAGAACGATGTGATGGACATACCCAGATTTGGAGGACGTAGTCGTTACGCCTTTGACCGTGAGATCAACTCTTATTGTTATTCCTGGAAGATACTTTGATCGCACCAAACGTCGTATCTTTTATAGTATGACAATAACGGTGATACTTTTGGGTATCAGAAAGGAGTAGTTGAGACGAGGGGTCAAGAGCGAGAATTGCCAGTCCGCGTAGCAGGATAGATACTCTCGGGCCCACTCGGTGAGATCATGTCTAATGAGCTTGCAAGCATGTGACTATGTCACGGAGACATGAGATCATGGACGAGTAGAAGATAGTGTTGTCGGTAACGAGTCGAGATTAGGTATGGAGATATCTATGGAACGACGTTCAGACACACTAAGTATTGCTATGGCAAAAGGTTTAAGACTTTGCGTTCAGGTTTGATAGATGAAAGTCATTCGTTATATCACAGGGATTAATTCATGGGGTCCAGGCCTACGAGTTAGTCGTTGATCATAGAGTAGTCTTGGTCATACCTGTTATTATATCGAACCCCTAGGGTAACACACTTAAGGGGTTTCGACAAGACAACCGGAAAAGGAAAGAGATCACCGGGAACGTCCCGGGAGGGGTCCGATGGAGATCGGGCAGCACCGAAAGAGTTTTCGGAGCTAGGAAAAATTATATATATTATGTTTGATATTAATTAGTGTAATTAATATGCAAATATGATTTTATATATTTATTTTCGAATTTATTTAGACTGATTTCCCTAAATGGGCCTTCTGGTCGAAAGAAGGCCCAAGAGGGGGAAAATCCTCTAGGGGATTCGGTGGGGGCCAAGGGGGGCCGACCCAAGTGGGCCAAGGAGCCCACAAGGGGGGCGGCGCACCCTCCTATGCCGCACCAGGCATGTGGGGGTTAGTCCCACATTGCCTGGTTAGCAAGTTGGCTCCCCCCTGGGAGCCTATATATGAAGGGGCACCCCTGACCTTTTAATTCACCAATTAATTCCTGAATTCTCTCTCGATTTCGTGATTCCCTTTGTTGGAGTTGCGCCGAGCTGAGAGGGGGATCTCTTCCACCATAGCCCGCTGTCGTGTTGCTGGTGTTCCTGTCCAAGTCTTCCGCCGCTCATCCTGGACTGGAGCTTCGGAGGCTGTCGTCTCCACCGTACGTGTGTGACGCCCTGCGAGGTGCTGCGCTAGCGGTACTCGGAGGTCTGCTTCCTCTACACGACCTTGAGGTCGGCTTCGTCGGTCTTCATCGACAACGTTTGTGCGGGAATGTAATCCCCGCTTTCGGTCTAAAAGGGTACGTATTCCGATCTCCGTTCGTACTACTATATCTGCATAGAATAGATTTTCGCATGCTTTTTGGATATCGTTGGTAGAATTTTTTTTGTTTTCTGCACACGATCCCCTTCAGTGGTATCAAAGCCGATCTATCATAGATATAGATGTACGCTCTTAGAACCCGTGTTCTGCACGGGGGCACCGTTCCTGTTATTTGCTACCCTCTAGCGTGCACTTGTGTTTTCCAGCGGCATTGAGTTGATGAAGCGGCCCAGATCGACTTTACGCGTACGCTTACGCGAGACTGGTTTCACTAATGACATACGGCTTGTACCGTATATGTGGCTGGCGGGTGTCAGTTTCTCTCTCTTTAGTTGGTCTTCGCATTTTCAATGGAGGGCCCGAAAGGGATGCTTAAACATGCAATTATTGGATCTTTGTTGTGGTCATAAGGTTCATAGGTATGAAGCGGTTCTATTTACGAAAGCCCCAAGCCACGGAAAATATGCAAAAGATAAAGTAGAAGCGTCTAACTTTATTGTTTATGGCCAAGGTAGGTTTATCAAATTGTTTATAAACTGCGGGCGCCAAGAAGACCATGGCGCAATGGACTATATCACATTGCATTACATTTGATGTTTTGTGTGCATCTTATATTGTGTGATTGTATATATAGTATATATTAGTTACACGGCGGTAGCTATATAAGATGATCCCTTCAAAATACCACTAGTGTTCTCCCTCCAACGCGCACCACCAAGAAAGTTCTACGTTATGAGGCAGGCCGTGATGATCGGGTGTCAGACATCTCGTCGTTCGCATACAGTGGGTGTAAGCCATGTTGCACAAGCGTCAACGTGGATGTCTTTGGTGGCGAGCCTAGCATATTCAGAAATATGGACTCGGAACAGGAAGACTGAAAGGTCGAGCACGAGTCACAAAATTGGTGTGGTGGACTTTTGTCTACTCTTGAAGTTGTGCCGCCGGCTCTGATGATGAGGGGTGGTGCAATGGATGGGGGTCGTGTAATCGCTTAAACGACCAGGAGGGATGTTCGTTTGAGTGGGAGTTATGTTAGTTATTTTCTAAAAATACTATAACTCAAAATTATTATGAACAAAGTCTTATGTTGTTGCAAATTCCATTGTAGATGTCTCGCCCCTCGTTTAACCTAGGTCTGTTCCTTGAGAAGGAAAAACTTAAGACCAATGGGTCAAACTTCATGGCCTGGTTCCGCAACCTGAGGATCCTCCTCACTCCCCATAGGGTGGCCTACGTCATTGAGGCCGCCATAGGTGACCCTCCCGCAGATGATGCCTCTGAGGATGAGAAGAAGGTCTTCCAGACCAGATCGGAGGACTCTGCCTTTGTCCAGAGTGGCATGCTCTACGCCATGGAAGCCGACCTGCAGAAGCGCTTCGAGAAGATGAGCGCCTTCGAGATTATTTCTGATCTGAAGGTTGTCTTTGCGCCGCAGGCTACGGCTGAGAGATATGAGGCTTCTGAGCTTTTCTTCTGGGCCAAGATGGAAGAGCATGGCAGTGTGAGCGAGCATGTAGTCAAGATGTATGGCTACGTTCAACGCCTGAATGCTCTAGAATGCAAGATTCCCGATGAGCTGGCGATTGACAGGGTGTTGCAATCGTTGCCACCAAGCTATAAAGGCTTCGTCATGAACTACAACATGCAGGGCATGGCTAAGTCCCTGGGTGAAGTGTTTGTGATGCTCGAGACTGCTGAGGTAGAGATTAAGAAGGAGCACACGCTGTTGATGGTCAACAAGGCCGTTGATTTCAAGAAATCCGGTGGCAAAGGAAAGCAGAGCTGGAAGTCCAGGAGGGAAGGCAAGATGAGTGCCAAGCCCAAGACTAACAGATATGGTCCCAGAGCTAGCGTGGAGTGCTTCTACTGCAAGGGGAAGAGTCACTGGAAGCGCAACTGCCCCAAGTACCTGGAGGATAGGAAGTCTGGCAAGACGGTCGACAAAGAGCAAGGTATATTTGATATTCATGTTATAGATGTGTACCTTACATCCGCCTGGAGCAACACGTGGGTATTTGATACTGGTTCTGTTGCTCATATATGTAACTCTCAGGAGGAGTTACGGAATAGACGGCGGCTGGCAAAGGATGAGGTGACGATGCGCGTCGGCAACGGATCGAGAGTCGACGTGGTGGCTGTCGGCACGCTCCCTCTACATCTACCATCGGGATTAGTTTTGGTTTTAAATAAGTGTTATTTTGTGCCATCCTTGAGTGTAAACATTATAAGTGGGTCTTGCCTGTTTCAAGACGGTTATTCATTTAAATCAATATCAAGCAGTTGTGCTATTTATATGAATGATATCTTTTATGTTGATGCTCCCGAGAATAACTGTTTATTCTTGTTGAATCTCGATCGTAGTACTCATATTCATAACATAGAAGCCAAGCGGATTAAGTGTAGTGATGATACCGCCATGTATATGTGGCATTGCCGTCTTAGTCATATTGGTGTAAAGCGCATGAAGCAACTCCACTCCGATGGAATTTTGGACTCGTTGGATTTCGGATCCCTCGATACATGCAAACCATGCCTTATGGGCAAAATGACCAAGACACCGTTCAAAGGTTTCGTTGAACGGGCGTCGGATTTATTGGGGATCATACATACAGATGTGTGTGAACCGATGAGCGTTTCGACACACAATGGTTATCGTTACTTCGTCACCTTCGCTGATGACTTGAGTAGATACGGTTATATCTATTTGATGAAACACAAGTCTGAAACTTTTGAAAAGTTCAAAGAATTCCAAAGTGAAGTTGAGAATCAGCTTAATAGGAAAATCAAGCACCTCCGATCCGATCGCGGGGACGAGTACTTGAGTTTTGAGTTTGGCACACATCTGAAGAGTTGTGGCATAGTACCCCAACTTACGCCAGCCGGAACACCGCAGCGTAACGGAGTGTCCGAGCGACGTAATCGTACTCTACTAGATAGTGTTCGATCTATGATGTCTCTTACCAATTTTCCAGTGTCCTTCTGGGGTTATGCGTGAAACAGCCGCATTCATTTTAAATAGGGCTCCGTCCAAGTCCGTTGAAACGACACCGTATGAATTATGGTATGGCCAAAAGCCTAAGTTATCGTTTCTGAAGGTTTGGCGTTGTGAGGCGTACGTTAAGAAACTACAGCCCGACAAACTCGAACCGAAGTTGGAGAAAGTCGTCTTTGTAGGATATCCGCGGGAAACCGTTGGGTACACCTTCTACAACCAAGCTGAGGGCAAAAATTTTGTCGCGAAGACCGGTACCTTTCTAGAGAAGGAGTTTCTCACGAAAAGGAGTGAGTGGGAGGAAGGTAGACCTCGATGAGATCGTTGATCCTGAGCTCGAGATTCTGAGTGGCGCAACGGAAGCAATTCCGGAAACGTCCTCCGTGGAAGGAGTGGGAGAAACTGTCGAGGAAGGTGTTCTACCTCGTAGGTCTGGTAGATCTCGGATCACACCAGAATGGTATGGCAACATGGTTTGCACCGTCATGTTAGTTGAACAAGACGAACCTACGAACTACAAGGAGGCGATGACGAGTCTAGAGTCCGAGAAATGGCTTGAAGCCATGAAATCCGAAATAGGATCCATGTATGATAACAAAGTGTGGACTTTGATGGATATTCCCGAAGGGCACAAGGCCGTCGAGAATTAATGGATCTTTAAGAAGAAGACTGATGCTGATGGGAATAAGACCGTCTATAAAGCTCGGCTTGTCGCAAAAGGTTTCCGACAAGTTCATGGGATTGACTACGATGAAACTTTTTCACCGGTAGCGATGCTTAAGTCTATTCGGATTTTGTTAGTAGTTGCTGCCTATTACGATTATGAAATCTGGTAGATGGACGTCAAAACAGCCTTCCTAAATGGAAACATTGAGGAAGAGTTGTACATAGTACAACCGGAAGGTTTTGTCGATCCAGGAAATGCGAACAAGGTATGCAAGCTTCAGCGATCCATCTATGGATTGAAGCAAGCATCTCGGAGCTGGAATCTTTGCTTTGATGAGGTAATCAAAGGTTTTGGATTTGTCCAAAATTTGGAAGAGACCTGTATTTACAAGAAAATGAGTGGGATCTCGGTTGTGTTCTTAGCACTATATGTAGATGACATATTGCTGATTGGGAATGATGTGGAACTTTTGAATAGCGTGAAGGGTTATTTAAACAGTAAATTTTCCATGAAGGACTTAGGAGATGCTGCATACGTCTTAGGCATAAAAATCTATCGTGGTAGATCAAGACGTCTATTAGCGTTGAGTCAGAGTACTTATCTTGATAAAATACTGAAGCGTTTCGGTATGGAGAAGGCAAAGAAGGGTTCTCTGCCGGTTATCAAGAATAAAACATTGCGAGAGGCACAGTGTCCGGTAACGGAACAGGATAAGGCCGATATGACTAAACATCCTTATGCTTCAGCCATAGGATCGATTATGTATGCAATGTTAAGTACTAGACCTGATGTGGCATTAGCTCTAAGTTTGACAACCCGGTTCCAGAGTAATCCTGGAATGGCGCATTGGATCGCTGTTAAGAGCATTCTTAAGTATCTCAATAAGACAAATCAAATGTTCCTTGTCTATGGTGGCTGCGATGAAGAACTTGGCGTAACAGGTTACGTGGATGCAAGTTTCTGCTCAGACCCCGATGACTCTAAGTCACAGACAGGTTATGTGTTCAAGCTGAATGGAGGCGCCGTGTGCTGGAGAAGTGGGAAGCAACCCATTGTCGCACAATCTACAATGGAGTCGGAGTACATTGCTGCTTGCGAAGCCGTGAATGAAGCTGTGTGGCTGAGGAAGTTCATCTTCGAACTTGGAGTGTTCCCGAGCGTGCAAGACCCCGTGATCCTCTTCTGCGACAATACGGGTGCCATTGCTAACGCCAAGGAGCCAAGGTCTCACTCCACCGCGAAACACATTCTCCGACGCTTCCATGTGATACGTCAGTACGTACAAGGAGGCGATGTGAAGATTTGCAAAGTGCATACGGATCTGAATGTGGCAAATCCGCTGACGAAGCCTCTCCCGCTTGATAAGCATGAAAACCACCAGTTAGCTATGGGTGTTAAGCTTTTACCAAGTTGTAATCTAGATTAATTTGTACTCTAGTGCAAGTGGGAGACTGAAGGAGATATGCCCTAGAGGCAATTAATAAAGTGTATTCTTTATCATATCTCGTTTGTTCATAATAGGTTTTTGTGTCATGCTAGAACCGTATTAAGCGGAAACATTAATACGGGTGTGATACGTAAACAACTAGGTCCCTAGTAGCCTCTACTAAGACTAGTTTCGTTGCGCGATTGATGATTGAGGTTTCCTGGTCATGGCGCCGCTCGGCAATGGGAGTCATATCGTTGGAGAACGATGTGATGGACATACCTAGATTTGGAGGACGTAGTCGTTACGCCTTTGACCGTGAGATCAACTCTTATTGTTATTCCTGGAAGATACTTTGATCGCACCAAACGTCGTATCTTATATAGTATATCAATAACGGTGATACATTTGGATATCGGAAAGGAGTAGTTGAGACGACGGGTCAAGAGCGGGATTTGCCAGTCCGCGTGTAACATCCCAAATTTTGCAAAATTTTAAAACTTTGCATTCAAGCATCATTCATCATTAGGCATAAAACTACATCACAAAAATATTAAATAAAACTTCAAATTATAAATTTGAACAAACTATAATTCCATAAAGTGTTTACTTAAAACTCCTTAAATAAATAAAATATTATCAATTTATTTATGGGTAAGTATAATGTCAAAAAGTCCCATTTTTAATAACCTTTCCAAAACATATTTTTATGATTTTTTATGAAATGTTTTGAATAGGTTTAAAAATCATATTTGAAATCAGTGTTTAAAACAGGAAATAATTCTTTTAAAAAGAAAAGGAAATCGGGCCGGCCCGTTGGCTATCTGCCGCGCACGCGTAGCCTACCAGCCCGCCAGCGGCCCAGCGCCCCGCGCTCTCGCTCGCAGTCGCTGACAGGTGGGACCCATCTGTCATCACGCCCGCGGAAGCGTTCGTCCCCAAATCACGCCCCCGACCCCGACCGAAAACGCTGATTTGATTCGCATGATTATGGACGATTTACTGCTCCATTTATCTCGCATCCTCTCCCTACTAATAGCCCTCCTCGCTCTCGTCCGATTGCCCCAAACCACACCTCCCGAGAGCCCCTAGGCTGCCTGCTCGAGCTCACGCAATCCTGCCGTCGCCGTCGGTAAGAACTCCGCCGCCCGAGCAACTCCGGCCACCTCGGACCTCCTCTCCACCTCCCTTTGCTCCCTGTGAACCGTGCGCATCAATTTGACACGGTGGGGCGTGTGTTTTTGCAGCGAAACCCCGCCTCCGTCCACGACCGAGAGGAACTGTCGTCGTGCGCAACTCCGGCGAGCTCTTCCGGGGAGACGAGGACGCTCCGGTCATCGCCACCACGCCATCGCCCTCCCCTCGACGTCGCGTATCCCCTGGTGAGCTCCGTTCCCTCCTAGCACCGTAGAACGCCTCGGGCGCAAACGCCGGCCATGGCTCCGCCGCGCCCCACGCGTCTCCGGCGACTCGCGCCGCCCGCGTTAGGTCAACGCGTCCTGGACCGTTGGATCTAGATCCAACGGATCCGTTTTATTTTTTATTTTTCGTCTCTACGATTAATCTGGCGCGTCCGTTTTCATTTAGATCTAACGGCTCTAGATCGCGATCCGCGTCAAACCGGTACGGGCGAATCAGATCGCGCCGCGTGGCCGATTCTTTTTCTATTTTCGAATAAAATTTAGAAATTAAAACAGAAAACTATTAAAACTTGCAAAATTCATAACTTCTAATCTGTAAGTCCAAAATTGATAAACTTTATGTCATTGGAAAGCCCTGCTCATGTAGTTTATTTCTACAATTTCCCTTTGCCAAATTATGAATTTTATAATTATCAGAGGAGTATTTCGGCCATTAAAATAATAACATAAATAATAAAAATGATTTAGAAATAAATTTAATTGTTTTAGGATTTTATTATCTCCCTCCGTCCAGCAATATTAATAAATGGCTTAATTGAAGATTTCATAAAACAATAAAAGTTGTAATTATAGAAATCAAAGTTTTACTATATTATTTTTAAAATTATTTAATTGATAAATAAAATAAGAAATACCTCGAAATTATATTTCATTCATTTGATGACGGAAAATAAAATTATTAATAAGTGAGTCCTATTATCATAGCATATCATTCATGCATACATGATTGTGTTTGGTGTTGTGTTGGTATTTATTTTATTCATTGTTGTGCTAGATTGTGAAGAAGAGGAAGGACTTGCTTGTGATTGTTACTCTTGCTGTGCTTGTTGCTCCTGTTACCAAGGCAAGTGACATTCATACAATATCCCATATTTTCTATATGCATAAGTAGTATATTTTGAGTAGTGTGCATGATAGGGATTTTTGATTTATTTTATAATGCTAACTTAGTTTGTATTTTACAAATATCCTAGTAGTGTGTAGCCACCCTCCTAAGCAGCCATGAAAAGATTTTATTAGTTGCTTAGCCATGCTATAAAAATGTTTACCATGTTATGGAAATGTTTCTAAGTATTAAAATCTAAAATATACATCTGGTTGGAATTGGTTGTTATGGTTTATGTTGAGTGGCTTTTGGGACTATGTTTGTGGTTGTCATCGCCTAGGATGAATGTATATTCTACTTAGGGCCACGAGTATGGTGGTTGTTACCCAGAAGTACACTTGTGGATGGCCACCCAGGAACGAAGAGATTACCAAGTCCCTCCAAGTTTAGAAGCTTCCCGTGCAGCCTTTTGACAATGGGCTATGTCTAGAATGATTAAGTTGTGGGAGTGCAACCTGTCAGCTTGACAAGCAGATGTAGAGATGATAGGTGGAACGGGTCTTGCTAGTATGGTTGCATTCTTCTTCTGAAAGTTCTTGTCTCAATTCTCTCCTTTCCATAATACACTCCGCGTGTTTAGGATTTCTCGGACAAATTGAGTCTAAAGGTGAAAGTGCACAACCTCTGCAGAGTCGACAATCTGAGTTCTCAGCCGTGTCCCCGGAAATGGACTACTTCGAGCAACTGGACAAGGATGGGCAGAAGAATCTCAACACTGTTTTCATAAAGTAAAATTTGACTAAAGAAAGAATTGTTGGTGCACTTGGGCTTTATCCCTTGGCGCCAAGTCTTCGAGAAATAAAAGTGTTTTACAAAATGATAGGAGAAAACATTGCTTTCTGCAAATAGCCTTCAACCCCACCAAGCCAAATATGCATATAGATGTTAGACTTGCCAGTATATATCCACCATAGTCACTTGCCAATACATCATTGTATTGACCTCCTTCGGGGGCTGCATATTCCAATGTGCAGGTAATTCTGATGCTGAATGATTTTGGCTCGAGTCTACACCCAACATGACTGCCTGTGGCGCATGCTTGAAGATGAGGCTCAATGTTATTTCGCTATCGCTGTGAACTCTGAACTTTATTTAGCCTTCATGGCTATGCAATTTGTAATAAAGCCATATTTGGCTATTATTTTTGGATCTCGTTGTAGCAATTTTAATACTTATGCAATGGTACTTTATATTTTGTACTGTGGTGCTGGCAGTGATCCAGGGACTAGCACATAACACAGGTGTTCCAACTTTAATAAAAGTTGGGGTGCTACAAAATGGTATCAGAGCAAAGTGTTGCCTGTAGGTTCGAGCCCCTAGGATTGGTTAAGCCCTTTTTGGTCATAATGTTACCATCTTTGAAGTATGTTGGATTCTAACGGCATGGTGGGATGAAGCGGCCCGGGACAAACTTTACATGTCCACGTACATGAGACCTGTTCCACAATATAAGTGGCTGGCCGGGTGTCTGTCTCTCTCACTATAGTGAAAAATCCAATTTACGAAGAGTTGTTAATATCTGGTGATCACCTTAGGATTTTTGACTTAGTATCCTTCTAAATTAATAATACACACCATGACTAGTACTTCCTTATCTTATGCAATTCTTGTTTTAATTTCCTTTCTTTCCTACCTAAAGGATGACGAGCTTTCACTTCACCACCGTGGAGGACTTCGAGAACACCCGTTTTGGCTGTTACCTTCTCGACATCGGCGAGAAGATAGGGTTACCACTACCCCAAGTAAAGGGCTTCATTCTGAATAAGTTTAACAAAGAGGGTTGCTGGGGAATAAAAGCAACACAGCCAGGACGTGGAGAGGAGCCCCCACTGGAGATCAAAATGGTTAGTGACTCCAAAGACAAAGGACTCAATCTAGTCATGCAAGATTTGATTGGGCGCCTCTGCGGACGCTACATCACAGAGTTGAGGGGCCACTACTCCATTTTCTTTGGAAGGAGAAACGAGGATGGAGAACCTTACCTGTATGATGTCGGAGAAAGAGGCAAGGCAAAACCCCTTAGCCTTTATTTCCAGGAGCTGGAAATCCTTGTCACCGAACTATATGAAGATCGACGCACCGAGCTCCTGAAGAACGATGAGGTATGTGCCTTACTTAAGGAGAACGAAGAGAATGTGAAGGTTCAAGAGGAAGTGACTAAGGCACAGGAAGAGAGATTCGCTGCACAAGAGGAGAAGTACAGGAGACAAGAGAAAAGAGTTCAAGAGAAGAACAAGATTATCAGGGAACAAAAGGCAGAACTCGAGAGCAATGAAGTCGAGTTCGAGGCTGATAGTGACTTGATCAAAAGGCTTCGTACTGAGAAGAGAGAGCTGCAAGAGAAGAACCTTGCCCTGGAGAAAGAAGTAAAGGAACTCAAGGATGTACTCGCCAATGAAGGAATCGAGATTCAGGAAATTGAAGAGGAGGAAGAGGACATGGTCGAGTAGTTAGTTAGTGACACTACCATATATCATACACCTCATTGTCTTGGCCTTGTATTGACCTACCAACTTGTGGTAAGGCAGTACATTCCCTTGTATCCTCGGAACCTCGCGAGTTTATTTTCCAAACTTTTATATCGCTTTCCTTAAACCAAAGGTTTTGATTTGTTTGCTGATTGTTTTTATAAGTGGTGTTTTGTTGATGGTGTGCTTGACTGGATTGTTTTGTGCATGGGTAGGATTCCTCCTTATAGTTCCATCTATCTTTTACTCATCCCTGCAAAAACCCCACAGATGCCTCCACGTCGTGATACCGACAACAGCGAAGGTATGCAACAGCTGATGGCAGCTCAAGCCCAACTGATGACTATGATGACCCAGTTCATTGCAGCAACCAACAACAACAACAACAACAACAACAATAACAACCATCCACCACCACCCCCACCTCCTGTGGACAGACTTGCAAGATTTCTCAGGCTTAGACCTAATAAGTTCTCCTCTGCTACTGAACCCATAGTGGCGGATGACTGGCTCCGTTCAGTCAACAAGGACTTAGTAACCTGTGAGTGTTCTGAGGCAGAAAAGGTGAGGTTCACTGCTCACCTATTGGAAGGACCTGCTGCCATGTGGTGGGAGACCTATCAAGTGACCCATCCCTTGGATGGCATGACTTGGGATGCGTTCAAGGATGGTTTCCGCAATGCTCACATCTCCTCTGGCATAATGAATCTGAAGAAGGAGGAATTTCGTAGCTTGAGGCAGGGAGGTAGAACTCTGAAGGAGTATATGGATGACTTCTGTACGCTATCAAGGTACGCACCAGAAGACATCGACACTGATGCTAAGAGGAAGGACAAATTCCTTAATGGACTTCGGGGAGAACTAAAGATACCTTTGTCTGTGGCATATGCTCCTAACTATCAGATTCTGCTGGATCAGGCAATCACCCTGGACAATAACATCAGAAAGGAAGAGAATAGGAAGAGGAAGTTTGGTGCAAGTAAAGGTAACACTGAAGGGACTCACAAGAAACCACACACCTCAGAAGTCAGTGGCCATAAACCCTGGAACTACTCCAACAATGGTAGTGGCCAAAAGCATCATGGTCATAACCACAATGGAGGGTACAAAGGAAATAATGGTGGGTTCAAGGGAAACCATCACCATGGCCAAAATCATGGGAATGGTAATCCCCGTCCTAACTACGAAGGAAGAAAGACTTGTCTAATGTGACTTGCTTCAAGTGCAAGAAGACAGGACACTATGCAACTGAATGCCCAGAAAAGAAGGCTGATGAAAATTCCAAGCCCAATCCTTTCCAGAAAGGGCAAGTAAATCACCTCAACGTGGAAGAAGTTCATGATGAACCTGATGCTGTGATTGGTAAGTTCCTGCTCAATTCTTTTCCAGCATTGGTCTTATTTGATACTGGAGCATCGCATTCATTCATATCAAGAGCTTTTGTAAACAAACATGGGCTAGCCGAGGAAAGCTTAGGAAAACCTATTAGAGTGAGTTCACCTGGGGGTGAGATGATAGTAAATTCGGGCTGTAGGCAGTTAGATTTAAGGATTGGAAAATATCTTTTTCCAGCAGACTTAGTCATCCTAGAAACCCAAGGTTTGGATGTTATCATCGGAATGGATTGGATGACCCGTTTTGAAGGAATCATAGACTGTGCAAACAGAGCTATCACCCTCACCACCCCAGAAAAACAAAAGATTAAATTCAGATCAACTTTCGAACTTAAGAAAGTTAGGCTAAATTCTCTTAAGGGGGTTAGCCTTGGTGATGTGCTGATTGTCCAAGAGTACCCAGATGTATTCCTAGAAGAATTACCGAGAATGCCACCTGATAGAGATGTGGAATTTCTCATTGAACTAAAACCGGGTACCAGACCAATAGCCAAGAGACCTTACCCAATGGCCATCGATGAACTGAAAGAACTCAAGAAGCAACTAGAGGAACACCTTCTGAAAGGATTTATCCGTCCAAGTTCTTCGCCCTGGGGAGCGCCAGTTCTTTTTGTCAAAAAGAAAGATCAAACCCAGAGACTAGTCACGGACTACAGAGATATAAATGAACACACCATCAAGAACAAGTATCCGTTACCCAAGATAAATGAATTATTTGATCAACTGAAAGGTGCATGTGTGTTCTCCAAGATTGATCTTCGATCAGGTTATCTCCAAATGAAGGTTAGAGAGATGGATATACCAAAGACAACGTTTGTTACAAGATATGGCTCTTATGAGTATACAGTAATGCCATTTGGATTAACCAATGCTCCAGCTTATTTCATGAATATGATGAATAAAGTGTTCATGGATTTTCTGGACAAGTTTGTGGTAGTGTTCATAGATGACATTCTGATCCACTCCGAGAGTCACAAAGAACATGAAGAGCATTTGCGCCTAGTATTGCAGAGACTACGTGAACATAAGTTATATGCCAAATTCAGCAAGTGTGAATTTTGGTTGGAACAAGTCACATTCCTAGGACACATAGTATCCAAGGAGGGTATAGCAGTGGATCCTGAAAAGGTTTCAGCTGTAACCAATTGGGAGCCACCAAAGAATGTTGGAGAATTACGAAGTTTTCTTGGTCTAGCAGGATACTACCGAAGATTTATAGAAAACTTTTCCAAAATCGCCAAGGCACTGACGGAATTATTAAAGAAGGAGAAGAAATTTGAGTGGACTGACGCATGCGAAGCCAGTTTTCAGGAGTTAAAGAAACGACTAGTTTCAGCCCCAGTTCTATGCTTAACTGATTTAGAGAAAGAATTCCAAGTGTACTGTGATGCTTCACGCCAAGGCCTGGGAAGTGTGCCGATGCAAGAAGGCAGAGTGGCATCTTATGCCTCTAGACAGCTCAAGAAGCATGAAACAAATTATCCCACTCATGATCTCGAGTTAGCCTCAGTAGTACATGCCCTGAAAACTTGGAGACCCTACCTAATGGGAAAAAGATGTGAAGTGTTCACTGACCACAAAAGTTTGAAGTATATTTTTACTCAGAAAGAATTGAACATGAGGCAGAGAAGATGGTTAGAACTTATCAAGGATTATGACCTAAGTCTTCAATACCATCCTGGAAAGGCTAATGTAGTAGCTGATGACCTGAGTCGTAAGGTTTATTTGAATGGCCTCACGGCAGGAGAAATACCTGAGGATTTATGCAAGGCATTCAAGGACCTCCGATTGGAAGTGGTACCATATGGTTTTGTAGCCTCGTTGGTAGTACAACCAAATTTGATGGACAATATACGTGAAGCTCAGAAGGGAGACAAGGATATTGAAGAAATCAAAGCCAAATTGAGAGCAGGAAAAGCCAAGGGATTTCATGAAGATGAGCAAGGAACCTTGTGGTTTGAAAAACGTGTATGTGTGGCAAATGATCCTGATCTTAGGAAGTTAATTCTACAAGAAGCCCATGAAACACCTTACTCCATTCATCCAGGAAATACCAAAATGTATATGGATGTGAAGGAGAGATTTTGGTGGAACAATCTGAAAAGAGAAATAGCAGAATATATAGCTAAGTGCGATGTATGCAGTCGAGTAAAGGCTGAGCATCAGAAACCAGCAGGACTTTTGCTACCTTTGAAGGTACCGGACTGGAAGTGGGATTCTATTGGGATGGATTTCATCACCGGGTTACCAAGGACCAGATCAGGGTATGATTCTATTTGGGTTATTGTTTGTCGCTTAACCAAAATAGCTCACTTTATACCCGTGAAGACCACCTATACCAGCGCAAAGCTAGCTGATATTTACATGAAGAGGATTGTGTGCCTACACGGCGTCCCCAAGAGTATCGTGTCCGATAGAGGGACCCAGTTCACATCCCATTTTTGGAAACAGTTGCATGAATCACTGGGAACTAGATTGGAATTCAGTACGACATTTCACCCGCAAACGGACGGTCAGACTGAAAGAGTAAATCAGATTTTAGAAGATATGTTAAGAGCTTGTGCGCTTGATTATGGGTCTAGTTGGGATGACAATCTACCCTATGCCGAGTTCTCCTACAATAACAGTTACCAAGCTAGCATTGAGATGGCACCATTTGAGGCTTTATATGGGAATAAATGCACAACCCCATTGTTGTGGAGTGGTGTAGGAGAACGAAGTTTCTTTGGACCTGATATAATCCAAGAAGCTGAAGAGAAGGTCAGATTAATTAAAGATAGATTGAAATAGCACAATCACGCCAGAAAAGCTACGCGGATTCTAAACGTAGAGAAGTCGCCTACGAGGTGGGCGATAGAACATATCTTAGAGTGTCGCCACTCAGGGGTGTAAAGAGGTTTGGAATTAAAGGAAAATTAGCACCTCAGTTTATTGGACCTTTTAAAATTCGGTCTCGTAAGGGTGAGGTGACATATGAGTTAGAACTACCAGAAGCTCTGTCTGCGGTTCATAATGTGTTCCATGTCAGTCAATTGAAGAAATGTCACCCCGAGATGATGGGAGTTCCCTTAAAGGATACAATACCCCTTGAAGAAGTACAATTGGAGAGTGACCTGACCTACGAAGAGAAACCCATCAAGATATTGCAGACTGCAGAGAGAGTCACCCGTACCAAAACCATCAAGTTTTGTAAACTCCAATGGAACCATCACACCGAGGAAGAAGCCACCTGGGAACGAGAGGATGACCTCCGAGAAGACCATCCACACCTATTTGCTGATCTTTCCGAAGCTCGAGGGCGAGCTTCCTCTTAAGGGGGTTAGTCTGTAACATCCCAAATTTTGCAAAAATTTAAAACTTTGCATTCAAACATCATTCATCATTAGGCATAAAACTACATCACAAAAATATTAAATAAAACTTCAAATTATAAATTTGAATAAACTATAATTCCATAAAGTGTTTACTTAAAACTCCTTAAATAAATAAAATATTATCAATTTATTTATGGGTAAGTATAATGTCAAAAAGTCCCATTTTTAATAACCTTTCCAAAACATATTTTTATGATTTTTTCTGAAATGTTTTGAATAGGTTTAAAAATCATATTTGAAATCAGTGTTTAAAAACAGGAAATAATTCTTTTAAAAAGAAAAGGAAATCGGGCCGGCCCGTTGGCTATCTGCCGCGCACGCGTAGCCTACCAGCCCGCCAGCGGCCCAGCGCCCCGCGCTCTCGCTCGCAGTCGCTGACAGGTGGGACCCACCTGTCATCACCCCCGCGGAAACGTTCGTCCTCAAATCACGCCCCCGACCCCGACCGAAAACGCCGATTTGATTCGCACGATTATGGACGATTTACTGCTCCATTTATCTCGCATACTCTCCCTACTAATAGCCCTCCTCGGTCTCGTCCGATTGCCCCAAACCACACCTCCCGAGAGCCCCTAGGCTGCCCGCTCGAGCTCACGCAATCCCGCTGTCGCCGTCGGTAAGAACTCCGCCGCCCGAGCAACTCCGGCCACCTCGGACCTCCTCTCCACCTCCCTTCGCTCCCTGTGAACCGTGCACATCGATTTGACACGGTGGGGCGTGTGTTTTTGCAGAGAAACCCCGCCTCCGTCCACGACCGAGAGGAACCGTCGTCGTGCGCAACTCCGGCGAGCTCTTCCGGGGAGACGAGGACGCTCCGGTCATCGCCACCGCGCCATCGCCCTCCCCTCGACGTCGTGCATCCCCTGGTGAGCTCCGTTCCCTCCTAGCACCGTAGAACGCCTCGGGCGCAAACGCCGGCCATGGCTCCGCCGCGCCCCGCGCGTCTCCGGCGACTCGCGCCGCCCGCGTTAGGTCAACGCGTCCTGGACCGTTGGATCTAGATCCAACGGATCCGTTTTAATTTTTATTTTTCGTCTCTGCGATTAATCTGGCGCGTCCGTTTTCATTTAGATCTAACGGCTCTAGATCTCGATCCGCATCGAACCGGTACGGGCGAATCAGATCGCGCCGCGTGGCCGATTCTTTTTCTATTTTCGAATAAAATTTAGAAATTAAAACAGAAAACTATTAAAACTTGCAAAATTCATAACTTCTAATCTGTAAGTCCAAAATTGATAAACTTTATGTCATTGGAAAGCCCTGCTCATGTAGTTTATTTCTACATCATTTGTTTTTCCCTTTGCCAAATTATAAATTGTATAATTATCAGAGGAGTATTTCGGCCATAAAGATAATAACATAAATAATAAAAATGATTTAGAAATAAATTTAATTGTTTTAGGATTTTATTATCTCCCTCTGTCCAGCAATATTAATAAATGGCTTAATTGAAGATTTCGTAAAACAATAAAAGTTGTAATTATAGAAATCAAAGTTTTACTATATTATTTTTAAAATTATTTAATTGATAAATAAAATAAGAAATACCTCGAAATTATATTTCATTCATTTGATGACAGAAAATAAAATTATTAATAAGTGAGTCCTATTATCATAGCATATCATTCATGCATACATGATTGTGTTTGGTGTTGTGTTAGTATTTATTTTATTCATTGTTGTGCTAGATTGTGAAGAATAGGAAGGACTTGCTTTTGATTGTTACTCTCGCTGTGCTTGTTCCTCCTGTTACCAAGGCAAGTGACATTCATACAATATCCCATATTTTCTATGTGCATAAGTAGTATATTTTGAGTAGTGTGCATGATAGGGATTTTTGATTTATTTTATAATGCTAAGTTAGTTTGTATTTACAAATATCCTAGTAGTGTGTAGCCACCCTTTTCCTAAGCAGCCGTGAAAAGATTTTATTAGTTGCTTAGCCATGCTATAAAAATGTTTACCATGTTATGGAAATGTTTCTAAGTGTTAAAATCTAAAATATACATCTGGGTGGAATTGGTTGTTATGGTTTATGTTGAGTGGCTTTTGGGACTATGCTTGTGGTTGTCATCGCCTAGGATGAATGTCTATTCTACTTAGTGCCACGAGTATGGTGGTTGTTACCGAGAAGTACACTTGTGGATGGCCACCCAGGAACGAAGAGATTACCAAGTCCCTCCAAGTTTAGAAGCTTCCCGTGCAGCCTTTTGACAATGGGCTCTGTTTAGAATGATTAAGTTGTAAGAGTGCAACCTGTCAGCTTGACAAGCAGATGTAGAGATGATAGTTGGAACGGGTCTTGCTAGTATGGTTGCATTCTTCTTCTGAAAGTTCTTGTCTCAATTCTCTCCTTTCCATAATACACTCCGCGTGTTTAGGATTTCTCGGACAAATTGAGTCTAAAGGTGAAAGTGCACAACCTCTGCAGAGTCGACAATCTGAGTTCTCAGCCGTGTCCCCGGAAATGGACTACTTCGAGCAACTGGACAAGGATGGGCAGAAGAATCTCAACACTGTTTTCATAAAGTAAAATTTGACTAAGGAAAGAATTGTTGGTGCACTTGGGCTTTATCCCTTGGTGCCAAGTCTTCGAGAAATAAAAGTGTTTTACAAAATGATAGGAGAAAACATTGCTTTCTGCAAATAGCCTTCAACCCCACCAAGCCAAATATGCATATAGATGTTAGACTTGCCAGTATATATCCACCATAGTCACTTGCCAATACATCATTGTATTGACCTCCTTCGGGGGCTGCATATTCCAATGTGCAGGTAATTCTGATGCTGAATGATTTTGTCTCGAGTCTACACCCAACATGACTGCCTGTGGCGCATGCTTGAAGATGAGGCTCAATGTTATTTCGCTTTCGCTGTGAACTCTGAACTTTAGCTAGCCTTCATGGCTATGCAATTTGTAATAAAGCCATATTTGGCTATTATTTTTGGATCTCGTTGTAGCAATTTTAATACTTATGCAATGGTACTTTATATTTTGTACTGTGGTGCTGGCAGTGATCCAGGGACTAGCACATAACACAGGTGTTCCAACTTTAATAAAAGTTGGGGTGCTACACCGCATAGCAGGATAGATACTCTCGGGCCCACTCGGTGAGATCATGTCTAATGAGCTTACAAGCATGTGACTAGGTCACGGAGACATGAGATCATGGACGAGTAAAAGATAGTGTTGTCGGTAACGAGGTCGATATTAGGTATGGAGATATCTATGGAACGACGCTCGGACACACTAAGTATCGCTATGGCAAAAGGTTTAAGACTTTGCGTTCAGGTTTGATAAATGAAAGTCATTCGTTATATCACAGGGATTAATTCATGGGGTCCAGGCCTACGAGTTAGTCGTTGATCATAGAGGAGTCTTGGTCATACCTGTTATTATATCGAACCGCTAGGGTAACACACTTAAGGGGTTTCAACAAGACAACCGGAAAAGGAAAGAGATCACCGGGAACGTCCCGGGAGGGGTCCGATGGAGATCGGGCAACACCGAAAGAGTTTTCGGAGCTAGGATAAATTATATATATTATGTTTGATATTAATTAGTGTAATTAATATGCAAGTATGATTTTATATATTTATTTTCGAATTTATTTAGGCTGATTTCCCTAAATGGGCCTTCTGGTCGAAAGAAGGCCCAAGAGGGGGGAAATCCTCTAGGGGATTCGGTGGGGGCCAAGGGGGGCCGACCCAAGTGGGCCAAGGAGCCCACTAGGGGGCCGGCGCACCCTCCTATGCCGCACCAGGCATGTGGGGGTTAGTCCCACATTGCCTGGTTAGCAAGTTGGCTCCCCCCTGGGAGCCTATATATGAAGGGGCACCCCTGGCCTTTTAATTCACCAATTAATTCCCGAATTCTCTCTCGATTTCGTGATTCCCTTTGTTAGAGTTGCACCGAGCTGAGAGGGGGATCTCTTCCACCATAGCCCGCTGCCGCGCTGCTGGTGTTCTGGTCCAAGTCTTCCGCTGCTCGTCCTGGTCTGGAGCTTCGGAGGTCGTCGTCTCCACCGTACGTGTGTGACGCCCTGCGAGGTGCTGCGCTAGCGGTACTCGGAGGTCTGCTTCCTCTACACGACCTTGAGGTCGGCTTCGTCGGTCTTCATCGACAACTTTTGTGCGGGAACGTAATCCCCGCTTTCGGTCTACAAGGGGTACGTATTCCGATCTCCGTTCGTACTACTATATCTGCATATAATAGATCTTGGCATGTTTTTTGGTTATCGTTGGTAGGAAATTTTTTGTTTTCTGCACACGATCCCCTTCAGTCGGCCATACCACGGAGGCGACCTTTAGCCATGGAGGCAACCATGTCGCTGACGACAATGGCAGTTGTGCCATGAAGGCGGTTATGTCGCTGACGACAAGACATTCATGCCACGGAGGCAACTGTGTCACAAACGATAAGTCGGTTGTGCCATGGAGATAAGTCGATAAGTCGGTCGCATCAGCCTTAGCCACCCTTGGGCCACCCTGGACTAGCCGGATTGACCCATGTTAGAGATACCCCTGGTTGGTATATCCCAGCACTAGGTACGCCCGTTTGTCCCTCAGACTTGCTTTTTAGCTGATTCTTGACTCATATATTTCCTTCTTTCCAAAAAAAATCGTCAAAAACTGGCAGGTAAATTTGACGTCGTTTAGGTCTGTGAAACTTAAAAATACCCAAAACATGATTTTCCTGATCTGTATGGTTAAATCCAAATAAATGGGGACAATGTGAATTAACCCCTAAAAATTCTAATTCATCAATATAACCATACATATGTTGCAAATAAGTTGGAATACCAAATAAAAAAGTACTAAATTCATGTGGGCATTTTACATGCATCGCCATGTTGATTTGAAAGTGGGACATAAGCTGCTCGAACATTTTTGTTTCCAAAAGTGTGTGAATATGGTGAGCGAGAGAGTTGATACGTCTCCAACTTATCTATAATGACTTATGTTCCATCTTATGTTATATCATGCTGGTACTAACCTATTAACAAGATGCCGAAGTGCCAGTTCCCTGTTTTCTGCTGTTTTTTGTTTCAGAAAAGTATTTAAGGAAATATTCTCGAAATTGGAAATAAAACATCCTGAAATTATTTTTGGAAAAGGAATGTTCCAGAACGCCGAAGACGAGACGGAGAAGAGCCACGAGGTGGCCACACCACCCCGTGGCGCGGCTCCTTTCCTGGCCGCGCCAGGAGGTGGTGTGGGCCCCTCGGACCTCCACCGACATTGCCCTTTCGCCCATAAATAGCTCCTGACCTAAAAACGATCTTACGATATTCACTTTTTCCTCCACGGGTCTAGAACCGCCGCCGTCGTCAACACCAATTCGGGAGAGATCAGAACTGCTCCTCGGCACCGTGCCGGGAGGGGGAATCGTCCTCGGAGGCCTCTACGTCGACATGACCGCGTACGGACTGATGCGTGAGTAGTCTACGCTTGGACTACGGGTTCATAGAAGTAGCTAGATGGTTGTCTTCTCCTCTTGTGCTATCATGTTTAGATCTTGTGAGCTGCCTATTGATGACCCACAAGTATAGGGGGTCGCAACAGTCTTTGAGGGAAGTAAAACCCAAATTTATTGATTCGACACAAGTGGAGACGAAGAATACTTATAAGTCTTAACAACCGAGTTGTCGATTAATCTGCACCTAGAAAAGCACTAGTAACAGGGGTGATGTGAAAGCAGCAGTTGTATGAGAACAGTTGTAACAGCAACACATAGACAATAGCACCAGAGAATAGTTGTTTGCGTGGAGTTGACAAGAAAGCAATGATGATGACAGAAGGACCGGGGTTCCCAACTATCTACACTAGTGGTAACTCTCAAAGAACAAGTGTCGGGTGAACAACTTACGGTTGGACAATTTACAGTATTGAAATAACATTAAGTAAGAATATACAGATTATTAATTAAGAATGCATGTTTTCCATATGTAGTTTGTGCGTGCTCGCAATGAGAAACTTGCATAACATCTTTTGTCCTGCCAGCCCGTTTGCAGCGGGGCCTCTAGGGAAACTACTGGCAATTAAGGTGCTCCTTTTGATAGAGCACCGGAGAAAAGCATTAACACTTGGTGAAAACATGTGATCCTCACATCATAGCCATTCCCTCTGGTTATCCCAATTGATGTCACTTTGGGGCCATCGGTTCCGGAAAAATGACATGTGCATACAACTTGTAGATACAATCTAAGCAATAAATATAGAACTCAGATCTAAGATCATGCCACTCGTGCACTAGTGACAAGCATTAAACATAACAAGATTGCAGCAACAATAACTTCACAAACTTATATAGATAGACTCATCATAATGTAACAATTCATCGGATCCCAACAAACACAACACGGATTACATCATATGGATCTCAATCATGTATAGCAGCTCATGAGAACGTTGTATTGAAATACATGGGAGAGAGAGTACCAACTAGCTACAACCAAGAACCCGTAGTCCATGAGGGAACTACTCACAAGTCATCATGGAGTCGAAGTGGAGGTGGTGGAGTCGATGGAGATGGCTCAGGGGGTCGATCCTCGTCCCGACAGGATGCCCTAACAGGAACTTCTGACCCCCGAAACTTGTCGGCGATGGCGGCGGCGCTCGGGACCCGTGTAGGAAAAAGTGTCTAACCCTCCCAAGTTTTTAGGTCAGGGAGGTATTTATGAGCGAAAGACCTAGGTCGGTGGCCGCCTGAAGGCACCACATCGTCTCCCGGCGCGATTATTGTAGCAGCCGCGCCACCAGGTGATGTGGCGGCTGAAAGAACATTTCTTAATCCCTAGTGTTTTGAGTGTTAGTTAACAATACCAATGATGTACTAATCCTATTGCTAAGTATTTCAGTTTGTGTGAGTTTCATATCACATATCCCAAAGCCAAAATGTAGAGAAAAAGAGTTTCTGGAATTCTTCCCAGAATCGGAATATTGGAGCCGGAAATTTACAGGATCGGAAATTCCGGGTCTCCTATATCTAACAGAAAAATGGCTAAGGAAAAGTCAGGAAGTGGTTCTGATTCAAACCGGAAAATCAGCTCGGAAATTTCACTGACTCGGAATTTCCGAGTCACCCTCAGAAATTTGGCTAAGTCAAGATGTCAAAGTGGTTCTGACTTCAACCGGAAATTCAGCTCGAAAATTTCACTGACTCGGAATTTCCGAGTCACCCTCAGAAATTTGGCTAAGTCAAGATGTCAAAGTGGTTCTGACTTCAACCAGAAATTCAGCACAGAAATTTAACTGACTCGGAATTTCCGAGTCACTGTCGGGGGGCTGCCCCCCGGGTAGGGGCAGATCCCGGTATATTATAATGAATATCAACAGTGCTTGACCTTTGACGACAGCAAAGAACACCTCCCGGTATGCCGAAAGGGCAACCTGACCCTTGGGCACTGGAAAAGGGCAAAGTACCTCCTGGCAGCCGCAGGGGTCACCTCCGGCAGCTATAAATAGGCTCCCCCGACCCTCACAATCGCAGCACAAGCATGAGCGGGTGGTTCCTCTAAGAACTAGCTTCTCGAAGATGTCTTTGCTGATAAGCTAAGACATCTTCGGGAGGCTAGGCCTAGAGTTACTCATCCTGAGATGAGTTAAGACATATCCGGAAAGGATCCCGGGCCTGGGACACCGAGGAGGTTCCCGGGTGATGGTGTACTCGGCTTTACCGGATAGGTAGTCCGGGTAAGTGCTAACCGGGATGAATATGTCGATCTTGGTCTTATACAGAAGAGGCTCGTAGTGGCAAGCGAGGAGGTAGCCGGCGAGAAGGCTCCCGGTAGACCGTCAACGGTCTATGGCAGGCTTTCCCGTCTGTTACGGGGGGAAGTACCATTCCGCCTGACACGGAAGCATGGTCACATCCCGCCTGACACGGAAGCGTGGTCACCTCCCGCCTGACACGGGAGCGCGTCAGCCGGTACGACAACGGTACGACAAGACCTGACATGCCTAGCCCGGCAATCCGGAAAAGGCTATCCGGGATGGGCAAAGACATGTCCTGTCTCTGACAAGGGGACAATGATGATGCAGGACGGCGCCTGCCGTCCTCAACGAGATGATGACGCAGGGGCTACACCGGATAGCCCGGCGACTAAGTCGCGCTAGCCGGTGACGACATCCCGGCTAGACCTGTCCGGTGGGGCCGAGGCAGTTTAGGGTTTCCGGCCCTCCCGGCCGGAACTCTATAAAAGGCGCCATAACTGCTCCTGAGAGAGGGGGACCAACTTCAGAGCCAAAGCTATAGTCACATTTACTCTTAGAGCAGTTACTCCTCTTCACCTTGAGTTCATCTAGTTCTTCATACTTCATCCTTTGGCAGATCTTGTAGCAAGTTGTAGTCCTTATATCACCAATATATAGAGAGGAAGGCAGGAGTAGGGGTGTTACCTCCTCACGAGGGCCCTGAACCTGGGTATATCGTGTGTGTGTTGCGTGCCTTCGTGCATTTGTTTGTATTTGTTAGATCTTCCCCTTCGCACTTTATTCTTGTTCCCTGTTCTTGGGAGATCTCGGTTTTACCGGGATCCTCCCCGTGTGAGCTCTTCAGCTCGCTATCCCTCCCCGGATCCACCAACGTCCATCGGCCCCACAAATTAGCCATCCTATGGCATCTGCCGTGACACCACCACGACAGTTGGCGCCCACCGTGGGGCTGACAGAGGCGTTGGCTGGTGTACACATCCGGACGGGCTCCCCCGTTCGTTTCGGCGTTCTGGTTCTTTCTGGCTTAGTCGTAAGGCTAGGGGAGATGGACTTCGTCTGCGACAATACTGGGTGCTTCCGTAACAAGCCGTTTCCGGTGAACGGGTGTCTCATCGAGTTTGGTGGTTTCACCACCTACGTGGCCACCGAGGTTGTCCGTAGCTACCCGGACGTGGTCCTGGAAGCTGAGGACCCTCCCATGCTCTGCGCTGCTCGGGGTCTGCATGCCGGTAGCCCCCCGAGTTCCGTCGCGGTGATGATGGTGGGGGCAACCGAGGAGGAGTATCAAGATGCTGACGGCGATACCGACGGCCACCCACGTTTGGCCAAACCCCCGCAGGAAAGACCTGCAGCCCGAGATGGTGATCCGCAGCCGTCCCAGCCGCGACGCCGTCCGGATCCCCTCTCGGGTCTGGTAGCCAAATTAGCTATACCTGTGGCTGCCGGAGCGGATACCCAGGCCGCTTCGGCTGAGTTAGAGGAGCAGAGGAAGTTGTTACTCACTGAGGCGAAGGAGATCGCCGAGATCCGTCGCGAGCTCAGCGTTAGCCTCCGGGAGTACAATGCTGCTCACGGATTCACTAAGATAGACTCCCGGGAGAAGCGCATTGCAGATCTGCGCAAGAAAGGAAGGATGGTGAATGAGGAGCTAGCTGGTGGAGCCGCCACTAGCAACACCGGAAGCCGGATTTCTGCGGGGAAGCCGGTGTACAGCTCACCAGCAAAAACTCTTAGGGCCGCCGAAGCCGCCATGGCCGAGTTGGTGGGGTTATCCGGTGAAGCCCTGCGCAAGCAACAGGAGAGGGTCAACGAGTTGGTGGTTGAGGCCAACCGGCAGAACCAGGCCTCCAAGAAGAAGAATCCCGGGGCAGGGTCCCAAGTACACTCAGCCAGACCCAATAGCCGGATGTCGGATGGAGAGGCCTCTTCCCCACATCCGAGCAGAAGCAGGAGCAAGAGCAAAAGCCGGAGCCGGAGTCGAGGTTCCGGGAAGAACAAGCAGCTACAGACATACGATCCGGCTTTCGCCGGTATCCAGCAAGCCGGGCAGGCCGGACAGCGTAACTCGGGACAGGCGGGAAGTACCCCTGGGGATGGTAACCTGGGTGTAGGAAATAATAACCCGGCTAGCCGTGGTAATCCACCCCGGAATCCTCCGCACGTTCAGGGAAACCCGCAGAGGGAGGTCGTCTCCGTTCCCCAGCAGGCCATGGTCCCTGCACAGGACAGGCTCAATGATGGCAACTCGAGGATGCAGCAACTCGAGTATCAGCCAGGCGAGAACCCTTTGGGATCTCGGATAGGGACCAGGCAGTTGAACCCGGCAGACGCCAGATTCCGGCTCGACCGGATTCACCAATCCGAGTTGGTGGAAGAGCAAGGACCTCCGGGACCCGCTTGCTTTGGACCTCGGATTATGCGGGAACCACCTGTTCGAAACTTTCAGCTCAACAGGGGTGCCAAGACCTATGACGGTAGCAAGAAGCCGGAGGACTGGCTGACCGACTATGTAACTGCAGTAAGCATAGCCGGTGGAAACAGACGATGGGCGGTACGATATATACCGCAGATGTTGGAAGGACCAGCCCGGATCTGGCTGAACAATCTGAGAGCTGGCAGTATAGACTGCTGGTTAGACTTTGAAGAGGCGTTCATCAACAACTTCACCAGCACGTACAAGAGGCCCAACAGGCCTCAGCAGCTCGCCATTTGTAGGCAAAGGAGCAATGAGACTGACCGGGAGTACCTTACCCGGTGGAGCAATATTCGCAACTCTTGTGAAGGGGTGGTGGAGGCACAGGCCATCTCCTGGTTTGCGCAAGGATGCCGGCATGGCTCTATGCTGTGGCAGAAATTACAGAGAAAGATGCCAACGACCTTGGCAGAGACCATGCGCATCGCTGACACCTATACGCTTGGAGATCCCATGCAACCCCTGGTGGATGTCGGAGACTCCAACAGGAGGAATGCGGGACCTCAGCGTTCGGGACCGAGTAGGAGCCATGATCGCCAGGAGTTCGGCCACAAGAGGAGTCAGCACGAGTACCACCATGCCGCGCAACATGTCGCAGCAGTAACCCGGGAGCAGGAGGATGCCGGCAATAGCCAGCGTCAGAAGACAAGTGGCCCGGCTTGGGGTCAAAGTCAGGAGGTACAGAAGACTTGGGTGGAGCAGAAGAAGCCCCTGACGTATGAGGAAATGCTGAACAAGCCCTGCTGCTACCACACTCTGGAGGCCAACAAGCCCGCAAACCATTCTACTCGGCAGTGCAGCTGGTATCAGCGCACGTTGCAGGAGGGCAGTTCGGGAGCTGTTCGGCAGACTGCTCCGGCATCTCGGCCCAACATCCCGAGACCCCCTCCTCCGACATCGGGGGCCAATGCTGTGCGACTTCCCCCTCCTCCGAGAGGACCCCCGCCTCGCCCAGTGAATGTGGTGCATACCCGGAACGACAACGGTAACCAAGCCGGACACCAGCAGAGCAACTACCGGGAGGCACATCAGAGCTATGTGGTCTTCGTGACCGAGCCCACTGACCGAAATAGTGTGCGGCAGCGTGCCCTGGAGGTGAATGCTGTGATCCCGGCGGTGCCCAAATTCTTGCACTGGTCCGAGATGGAGATTACCTGGAGTCGGAAAGATCACCCCCGGGTTATGCCCAAGCCGGGAGCGTACGCCTTGGTAGTAGACCCAACTTTTATCGGACCCAACCTCAACGTCCGTTTTAGCCGAGTTCTAATCGACAACGGCAGTGCCATCAACATCATGTACAAGGACACGATGCTGAAGCTGGGAGTGTCCATGAACACCCTTCTGCCCACCGAGACAACCTTCCATGGCATTGTGCCCGGAGTCTCTTGCTCACCCATGGGAAAGATCTGGGTGGAGGTGCTATTCGGAACTCGGGAGAACTGCAGAACTGAGAGCTTGGAATTCGAGGTCGTGGACCTCGAGAGCCCGTATCACGCCCTGATCGGCAGACCGGCCCTCGCCAAGTTCATGATCTCGACTCACGTGGGCTACCTCAAGATGAAGATGCCGGGACCCAATGGTGTGATCACCATCTCGGAAGACCACAAGCGCTCCATGGAGTGTGCCTCGGCGGGGTCGTGCTTAGCTGAGTCCCTGGTGATCGCGGAAGAAAAGAAGAGGATCCAGCAGGTGGTGGCGATGGCTAAGTCCTCCCAACTCGGAATGCCCGGGATGGTGAACCCGGAGCAGGGTGCGTCATTTCAGCCCCCCAAGGAGACCAAGAAGGTGTCCGTGGACCCCAGCAACCCGGAGCGCAAAATTATCATTGGCAGCAACCTGGACAGCAAATAGGAAGGCGAGCTCGTCGACTTCCTCCGTGAGAATCGGGATGCCTTTGCGTGGTCGAGTGACGATCTGCAAGGCGTCCCGAGGGAGTTGGCTGAGCACTCTCTGTTTGTTCGACCGGATGCGAAGCCGGTGAAGCAACCGACTAGGCGCCTCTCGGATGAGAGAAGAGCTGCTGTCATGGAGCATCTGGCTATACTGCTGGCCGCCGGATTCATCATGGAGGTGCTGCACCCGGATTGGATTTCGAATCCGGTCCTGGTTGAGAAGAAGAAAGATGATCCCCTCCTGCTTAAGGTGTGGCGCATGTGCATCGACTTCACCAACCTCAACAAGGCATGCCCGAAAGACCCCTTTCCACTGCCCCGGATAGATCAAGTGATAGACTCCACAGCCGGGAGTGAGCTTTTAACTTTTCTAGATGCTTATTCTGGTTTTCACCAGATACCTTTGAATCTGGATGATCAATTAAAAACTGCTTTCATTACCCCTTATGGGGCTTATTGCTATCGTGTTATGACTTTCGGGTTGAGAAATGCTGGTGCTACATACCAGAGATGCATGCAGAAATGCTTGCATGACCAGATAGGCTGAAATGCCGAGGTCTATGTCGATGACATAGTCATAAAAACTAAAGAAAAAGCCTCATTAATAGATGATCTGAGGGAAACATTCAAGAACCTAAGAAGATTCCGGATGAGGTTGAATCCGGATAAGTGCACATTTGGTGTTCCGGCAGGGAAGCTACTCGGTTTCCTCATCTCAAGCCGGGGAATCGAGGTCAACCCGGGTAAAATTCGTGCTATAGAGAGCATGAAGTTGCCTGTGCGTCTCAAGGATGTGCAGAAGTTTACCGGATGTCTGGCGTCCCTAAGTCGGTTTGTGAGCCGACTTGGGGAGAAGGCCTTGCCCCTATATCAACTAATGAATAAGAGCAAGACATTTGTTTGGACCCCGTAGGCGGATGCGGCGTTCAACGATTTGAAGAGAATGCTCTCAACAGCACCAGTGTTGGCATCCCCATTGCCCAAGGAACCTATGCTGTTGTATATTGCCGCAACCAACCGAGTAGTCACTGTGGCAATGGTTGTAGAAAGGGAAGAGGGGGGCAAGCTGATACAGAGGCCGGTGTATTACCTCAGTGAGGTGATCTCGGAATCCAAGCAGAATTACCCGCACTACCAGAAGATGGCATATGGGGTGTACATGGCAGTGACCAAGCTCAAGCACTACTTTCAGGAACACCCGATCACAGTGGTATGCGAAGCTCCTCTCGCCGAGATCATCGGTTGCAAAGATGCTAGCGGCCGGGTAGACAAATGGGCCATCCAGTTGTCGCCATACGCTCCGGCGTATGAGAGACGTGACGCCATCAAGTCGCAGGCGCTGCCGGACTTTTTGGTGGACAGGGCCGAAATGCAGTATGAACCTCCGATGCCGGATTACAATTTCTGGAGGATGCATTTCGATGGCTCAAAGGCTAAGATCGGATTGGGTGCCGGAGTGGTTCTCACCTCCCCGAAGCAAGATGTACTGAAGTATGTGCTGCAGATCCATTTCCGGGCATCCAATAATGTCGCGGAGTATGAGGCTTTGGTTCACGGATTGAATGTCGCCAAGGAAATTGGAATCCGCCGGATAGAGTGTTTCGGTGACTCCGACCTTGTGGTGCAACAGGTGTCGGGGAATTGGGATGCCCTAGATGCAAACATGGCCTTGTACAGGTTTCATGTGCAGAAAATTTCCGGATTTTTTGAAGGATGCGAGTTCAAGCACATACCCAGAGGAGAGAACGAAGCAGCGGATGTCTTGTCCAAGCTAGGGTCATCTCGGGATCCCATCCCACCCGGGATAGCCCTAGAACATCTGAGGAAGCCATCTATTCAACCATCACCCGAGTCAGAATCTATCGTCATCCCCAAGGAGCCTGGTTCAGATGCCGTACCCATGGAAGTAGATGTCGGGAGCATATCATCGAACCCGGGGACTGCGTCCCAGTGCTCAGAGAGGCAAAGAAAGATGATGATAGAGGTGATGTCGGCAGAACCAATGGACATAGACACTCCCGTGTTCCCGGATAGACCTGTCCCGGGATGGGCACAACCCATTATGGCTTACATCTTGGAAGGAACTCTCCCGGAGAATGAGGTGGAAGCCCGGCAAATATTGCGAAGGTCAAAGGCATATACTGTCATCAATCAAGAACTGTACAAGAGAAGTGTCACCGAGGTACTCCAGAGATGTGTGGAACCGGCAGAAGGACAAGAGATGCTGGTGGAAATACATCAAGGGGAGTGCGGACATCATGCATCATCCCGGGCCCTGGTGGCAAAAGTGTTCCGGCATGGGTTCTACTGGCCCACTGCATTGCAGCAAGCAGAAGATATTGTCCGGAAGTGTGGAGGATGCCAGAGATTTGCTCACCGGATACACATGCCGGCGTCAGCACTGAAAACAATCCCCATCACTTGGCCATTTGCAGTATGGTGTTTGGACATGGTCGGGCAATTCAAACCGGCAAGGGGCAACTTGACACATATACTGGTAATGGTGGAAAAGTTCACAAAGTGGATAGAGGTCAAGCCAATCCGGAAGTGCGATGGACACACCGCTGTGCAATTCCTGAAAGACATCATCTTGAGATACGGATACCCACACAACATTATCACAGATAATGGAACAAACTTTGCTGTGGGGGAATTCGCACGATTTTGTACTGAAAAGGGAATCCGGCTGGATGTAGCATCAGTCGCGCACCCGGAGGCAAATGGGCAAGTCGAAAGGGCAAATGCCTTGGTCTTGGCCGGCATCAAAGCTCGTTTGATCGAACCATTATTGAGAACTCCGGGATGCTGGATAGAGGAATTACCGGCAGTATTATGGGGTCTCCGGACTACACCGAATAGATCTACCGGATACACACCATTCTTCATGGTATACGGGGCGGAGGCAGTACTCCCAACCGACATACAGTATGACTCCCCGAGAGTGACAATGTTCACCGAGACTGAGGCAAAAGAGGCCCGAGAAGATGATGTAGATTTACTCGAGGAGGCAAGAGAGTTGGCACTATCTCGGTCGGCAATTTATCAACAGAACCTCCGTCGTTATCATAGCCGGAAAGTACACCCAAGGGTGTTCCGGGAGGGAGATCTGGTGCTGAGGCTCATCCAACGCACGACCGGAATGCATAAGTTGTCACCTCCATGGGAGGGACCTTTTGTGATAAGCAGGGCATTGCACAACGATTCTTATTACCTTGTAGATGCACAGGAGGCTAGGAAAGGGGTAATGGACAAATCCGGTGAGGAAACCAAGCGTCCATGGAATGTAGCTCTACTTCGCCCCTTTTACACGTAAAAGGTTCAGTGTATGTTGTATCTCAATTTTTCAGTATTAAGGAAAGTAAGGCACCCCGGGAGGAACCCGGGGACTGCCTGGTTATGAGCTTGGCTTGTTATTTTTGTCAAATTCATTTACTGTTTTCTACCGACATCCCGGAAAGGAACCCGGGGACTGCCGGATAGCTATCTTATATTTTACTGTGTGTATGCCGGGAAAGTTCCGAATCCGATTCTCAAAGTCAAAGTAATGTATGTCATGTGAAATCATCTTGTGACTCGACTGACGAACGCCGAAATGGTAGTCAAGAGCAAAGAGAGGGAAGGTGGGGAACACGAAAATGGTCTCGGGGACTTGGAACAGGAACTTGTCCGGCATGCTTGTTTTTACTAACTTAGTTGTTTTTTATGTCGGGAATTCGGTTAGTAGGAACTCGGATTGTTTTAAGTAATGTGTGCTGTATGTGGAGTTTTGTGACTCGACTGTCGAACGCCAAAATGGTAGACAAGAGCAGAAATTACCTAAGTACGGTAGACATGAAAGGCAATTCGGGAACTAAAAGCTGAATACATTGACATAAGTTCTTCAAGTAAATAGTTCACGGTGAAACGGAAATAACATAAGTGAACGATACATATTGCACACGGCATCCCGGGGATTTAACGAATTTGCTACTAAGTGTTTTAAGCAGTGGGGGAAGTAGGCTTCTCGGCGACGACTTCCGGAGCAACGACCTCGGGAGCGACGACCTCGGGAGCAGCGGCACCAGCAGCAGGAGTGACTTCACCTAACGGATCGGCAGCACCACTCGGGGCGTCGGGATGCACCTCGCTCTCGGTGGCCTCGGGTATCGGAGAAGACGTTGCATCCCGGGGAGTCACCTTCTCGGGCGCAGCATCGGAAGCAGCCTCATCTCCTTCCGGGACCTCGTCCTCCGCCTCGCCAGAAGCGGCATCATCTTCTTCAGAATCCGCATAGTCTGATTCAGACTCTGAGGAAACGAGGCTGGCAGTGAAGGCACGGATGTTGGACCACTTGGCGATGCGGTGCGCCACCTCTTGCCGCTGCTGGACCTTATCCGGATCGTTCACCCATGGCGACACCGTCCGCAGGCGCTGAATCGCCGCCAGATCAAGACCTTCGTACCAGCTAAGTACTTGGGTCAGGACCTGGTCGGCACCAGCCCGCGCGCCGGAGCGCTTCCACGCGTGCAGGCGACTCCCGGCACCCCGGAGTGCGCCCGCGAGCTGCGGAATCGAGAGAGTCCCGCGAATGCTTGGCCACAATACGCCGTGGACATGAATCGCGGCGCTGAGGAGCTCCGTCCCGATAGACCGGAGAGGTACTATCCGGGCCTTTAGGGCGGTGAGGTGATCCTCAATGTCCCAGGCATCCGAGATGGGACCCTTCCCGGCGCGCTTCTCGCGGAAGGCGGCAACAGCTTTGGCGGCAGCTTCCCGGGAGTGCTCAAACTCTCCTTTAAAAAGAAGAGCTGTCAAACGGCTAAGTCATAAGAAAAGCAACAGCAAATAAAGGAGGTAGCAGGAGAAGAGGGTTGTCGGATTACTCACTGTTGAGATCCCGGTTCAGCACGGTGAGCTCGGCGAGCCAAGTGTCAGAACGCGACCGGAGAAGACCCAGCTCGGTCTCGGCGTTATCCGCGCGCGCCACCGATTGGTCCAGGGTCTCTTTCTGCTTCTTGGTCGCCTCGATGAAGCGCGTCTTCATCTCGGACATAGCAGCCTGGACCTTTCCGAGCTCGCCGTTCAGCCGCGCGATCTCGGATTGCGCAGTGGAAAGAGCAGTCTTCTGGTCCACCGAGATCTGGCGCGCCGCGTCTCGCTCCTCCCGGAAGCGCTCCTCGGACTTCTTCGACTGACCGAGTTCAGCGAGAACCCGGTTGAAGATGTTGCGGCGTTGTTGGCTGCACTCCTGATAGCAAGGCAGAAGACGAAGTCAGTATGGAAAATATGTAAAGAACCCGGTTGGGAGGATCTCGGGGACTCAATATCCGAGTCCTGGATTTTTTCTCTAAGATTGGAACCTAGTGATCTGCTATTCGGTGGAATCTAGAGCACTAAGCACCAATCTCGGGGACTAGTGGTGGTGGAAAGAACAAGTGTGTTTTGGATAAAAGAAGAAAAGTTTACCTCGCTTACTCGGGTGACGTCCAGCGCGGCCACCTGGAGAGCATGCAGGGCTTGAGCGCTGCGGCTCGGGCCTGCAGCGTGCAAGTCCCCTGCAGTCTCGGGAGCATCGGCGGCAAGCCAGGCCTTGTTGAAGTCATCAACAACCCGGATGCCGGAGCTGCCGGCAACGCGGGTGGCAGCGATGTCCCGAGATCCTGAAGATGCAAAGGAGCTGACCGTTGCTCGCAACATCCGCAAGGCGGCAGTAGGGATCTCGGCAGGAGGCGGTGGTAACGAGGAAAACGTACCCGGGCGCAGCACCAAGTCCTGAGACGACGGTGTCGGGGCAGCTGCGGGTGGGGCAGAAGGCGTTTTATGCCCAGCAGCCTTGCCGCGAGACTTGGGAGCTTGCTCTGCTGGCCGGGAGGAGGCGGTAGGCTGTTTCTCCGGGATGGCCTTGGGCGCGGCTGGCCGAGAGGCTCCACTCGCCGCAGGTTGCCGGCGAGGGCTAGCGATCTCTGCCTCCAGTCCGGGAACCCGGCGCGGGCTATCCGGAAGAACAATCTCTCGCGAGGTGGTCGTGGCCTGCACCGCGATCTCGTCGATCACCAGAGGTGCATCCGAGGTCGCGACGCTTGCCGGTGCGGCACCGGAGGCGGCGGCTTCATTTCCTCGAGCAGAAGGGCGAAGAGGTGAAGGAGAAGCCCGAGCTGGGCTGGGAGTCCGAGTTCCCGGAGGAGGAGGAACAGCAGGTGTCGGGAGCTCGAGCGCATCACTGAAAGGAAATGTCTTAGTAAGAGTTGTGGAGAAAACGAAGTCGAATAACATGAGGCAAGAAAGACGTACCCGGAATCCACAAGGGGAGGACCCCTCTGCCGGCGCCGAGCAGGCTTCTCGGTGGTCTGTTTAGTCGGTTTGCTCTTCTTGGGGGGGTTGCCGGAGTTATCGGCCCCCTCGGTGTCGGAAGCCGCGCGCTTCCGGCTCTCGGCACGTTTGGTCCCGGTTGTCGGTTTTGGAACCACTGCTGGGGCCCAATTCAGAGGAAGAGCGTCAATAACGTCAAGGATCTCGCAGTCAATCTCATCCTCCTCATCCGAAGAAATGAAAACTGCCTCTGGAGTTGAAGGATTACCCGGGGCCTTCACGAAAGGGATGGCGAGGTGGTCCTCGCCGTCGGGATCCTCTCTCGGCATCACGTCAGGTTTCGGGAAGTCCGGCGTGTAATTCCCGGCGACGTGGGCGGCGTCTTCTTCGTGTTGACGCTCGAACAACTGCGCAAACAAGTTAAGCCGTGTCAGTGTCCAGGTCAGCGCATGCACGAAGGCGAAGGCACGAAAGACTGATATAAGCAGCTGGTCGCATGGTCTTCTCCGACATCCCCCAAGGAGCCCCCAAGTATAGTCCTCCGTCATCTCCGTCCGGGCAATAGCTCGGACACGACGGACGACCCCCCCATGGTTTAGCCCAAGAATACTGGTCCGAGTAGGGTCGAGGTTCCCGGACATATGGCACATCTTGTGCACTCGGTTTTGGAGGGGGCAGACCCGGCGGACTATGAAGCAGCGCAAGAGATCATCCCCGGTCATCTGCTGAGTCAGCACGAGCAGAACGTCGTGCATGTATCTGATCTCGTCGTCGTCAGGAAGATACTTCCAACGACTGAATTCGCGCGGGGGACCCATAACGAATTCCGGCAGATTGATGAAATCCGGGTTCGAAGATCCCGGACCATCTCCCAAGGGCTCCCGGTTCTTCACGTAGAAGAAGCTGCACTGCCATTTCCGGCAGGACTCTAGTCCCTTGACTATGGGGAATCCGGAGTCCGCGCGAGGGATGACGGTGGCCGCTCCGCAATCGACCAAGTCTTTTACCTTCTGATCCGGATTGGGGATGGCTTGTCGACGAAGGATAAAGTACTTGGCCCAGAGATCCACAAAGGGCCATATGCCGAGATACGCCTCCGCGTAGGTGGTGAAGACCGAGAGCATCATGATGGCATTGGCGGGAAGATGGTGAGGTTGGACGGCGTACGTGTCGAGAAAGTCGCGGAAGAAGGGGCTAGCCGGAAGCCCAAACCCGCGCTCAAAGTGCGATAGGAATACCACGAATTCCCCGGGTTGGGGTTCCGGCGCAACTTCCTCTCCCGGTAGACGGCTCTCGACTTCCGGAGGAATCCGGTGAGTCCGATACAGCCAGTCAAGATCCGACTGCTTCGTCTCGGACCCATCCCAACACCCCCGAGCACGTTCTTCACCCATGTCGGAGAAGTAGGCAGAGGTATCCGGGCTACTCTGCAGGCGCAGCGGCGGTTAGTCGGAGTTAGTCTATCCGAAACGAGGATGTCGGGGCATAAAACTGGTAAAAACTACCGGATTCATGGGAAGCAAGATCTACCGTGGGTCAAATAATCAAAACTAAAGGGAGGAAAAATAGATCGCGCTAAACTCAAACGAGGCACGAATAAAGGTAACCAATCTACATCCTAGCGTCACGGTGGTTCTTCACCGTGCGCCTCGTGCGCGCCGCCCGAGTGTGGTCACCGGCGTCGGCGCAACCGTGCTCGTGCTAGGGCGCGGCCGGAGTCGGGCAATTACACTACCGAAGAAATGCATCGGGGGGAGAGGAAAAACTCACCGGTGAACGAGGAAATCGGCGACGTGCGAGGGCGACGGCGGGGTGTGACCTCCGGCGAACGGCGAACAAGATGTCGTACGGGCGACGAGCGCGGCGGCGGCGACGAGCTCGAGGCGGTGGAGAAGAGGAAGTGCGAAGAAGAAGAAGTGAAGGAGACCGTTCCGGTCCCCTATTTATGCGGGGGATTCCGGAGCGGTTTCCGTTTTTCCCGCCCACGATCTCCACGATCGTGGGTGGGATCTGTTTTGTGCCGCGAGCCACGTGGCGCTATCCGGAGCGCTCGATCCGGCCACACCGAGGACCACACAGCCCCAACGGTTCGATTCCGGATCGAATGCGGCTACCCGGCGCGGGAACCCAAGCGACACCGTGCGTGCGCAGAAGCACTCGAGTGCGCCTCTGCGCAGACGGGACGTCGGGTGGGCCCAGGCTTGCTGTCTCGAATTCATCGGGAGATCAACGGTCAAGATTTGCGGAGATGACATTACCCGGTCGCAGGCTTCGCCTCCCGGTTAAGATCATCTCGGTGAGAAGATCTCGGAAGGAATTGATCTCGGCATGGAATAAAAGTATGGTGTCAAATGTTCTCGGAAGAGGGTTTGTTATTAAAGCTGATCCCGCACATCATCAGGGGTCGCTGTGCCGCACCATCTTCGGGGACTAGTGTCGGGGGGCTGCCCCCCGGGTAGGGGCAGACCCCGGTATATTATAATGAATATCAACAGTGCTTGACCTTTGACGACAGCAAAGAACACCTCCCGGTATGCCGAAAGGGCAACCTGACCCTTGGGCACTGGAAAAGGGCAAAGTACCTCCTGGCAGCCGCAGGGGTCACCTCCGGCAGCTATAAATAGGCTCCCCCGACCCTCACAATCGCAGCACAAGCATGAGCGGGTGGTTCCTCTAAGAACTAGCTTCTCGAAGATGTCTTTGCTGATAAGCTAAGACATCTTCGGGAGGCTAGGCCTAGAGTTACTCATCCTGAGATGAGTTAAGACATATCCGGAAAGGATCCCGGGCCTGGGACACCGAGGAGGTTCCCGGGTGATGGTGTACTCGGCTTTACCGGATAGGTAGTCCGGGTAAGTGCTAACCGGGATGAATATGTCGATCTTGGTCTTATACAGAAGAGGCTCGTAGTGGCAAGCGAGGAGGTAGCCGGCGAGAAGGCTCCCGGTAGACCGTCAACGGTCTATGGCAGGCTTTCCCGTCTGTTACGGGGGGAAGTACCATTCCGCCTGACACGGAAGCATGGTCACATCCCGCCTGACACGGAAGCGTGGTCACCTCCCGCCTGACACGGGAGCGCGTCAGCCGGTACGACAACGGTACGACAAGACCTGACATGCCTAGCCCGGCAATCCGGAAAAGGCTATCCGGGATGGGCAAAGACATGTCCTGTCTCTGACAAGGGGACAATGATGATGCAGGACGGCGCCTGCCGTCCTCAACGAGATGATGACGCAGGGGCTACACCGGATAGCCCGGCGACTAAGTCGCGCTAGCCGGTGACGACATCCCGGCTAGACCTGTCCGGTGGGGCCGAGGCAGTTTAGGGTTTCCGGCCCTCCCGGCCGGAACTCTATAAAAGGTGCCATAACTGCTCCTGAGAGAGGGGGACCAACTTCAGAGCCAAAGCTATAGTCACATTTACTCTTAGAGCAGTTACTCCTCTTCACCTTGAGTTCATCTAGTTCTTCATACTTCATCCTTTGGCAGATCTTGTAGCAAGTTGTAGTCCTTATATCACCAATATATAGAGAGGAAGGCAGGAGTAGGGGTGTTACCTCCTCACGAGGGCCCTGAACCTGGGTATATCGTGTGTGTGTTGCGTGCCTTCGTGCATTTGTTTGTATTTGTTAGATCTTCCCCTTCGCACTTTATTCTTGTTCCCTGTTCTTGGGAGATCTCGGTTTTACCGGGATCCTCCCCGTGTGAGCTCTTCAGCTCGCTATCCCTCCCCGGATCCACCAACGTCCATCGGCCCCACAAATTAGCCATCCTATGGCATCTGCCGTGACACCACCACGACAGTTGGCGCCCACCGTGGGGCTGACAGAGGCGTTGGCTGGTGTACACATCCGGACGGGCTCCCCCGTTCGTTTCGGCGTTCTGGTTCTTTCTGGCTTAGTCGTAAGGCTAGGGGAGATGGACTTCGTCTGCGACAATACTGGGTGCTTCCGTAACAAGCCGTTTCCGGTGAACGGGTGTCTCATCGAGTTTGGTGGTTTCACCACCTACGTGGCCACCGAGGTTGTCCGTAGCTACCCGGACGTGGTCCTGGAAGCTGAGGACCCTCCCATGCTCTGCGCTGCTCGGGGTCTGCATGCCGGTAGCCCCCCGAGTTCCGTCGCGGTGATGATGGTGGGGGCAACCGAGGAGGAGTATCAAGATGCTGACGGCGATACCGACGGCCACCCACGTTTGGCCAAACCCCCGCATGGGAGGGACCTTTTGTGATAAGCAGGGCATTGCACAACGATTCTTATTACCTTGTAGATGCACAGGAGGCTAGGAAAGGGGTAATGGACAAATCCGGTGAGGAAACCAAGCGTCCATGGAATGTAGCTCTACTTCGCCCCTTTTACACGTAAAAGGTTCAGTGTATGTTGTATCTCAATTTTTCAGTATTAAGGAAAGTAAGGCACCCCGGGAGGAACCCGGGGACTGCCTGGTTATGAGCTTGGCTTGTTATTTTTGTCAAATTCATTTACTGTTTTCTACCGACATCCCGGAAAGGAACCCGGGGACTGCCGGATAGCTATCTTATATTTTACTGTGTGTATGCCGGGAAAGTTCCGAATCCGATTCTCAAAGTCAAAGTAATGTATGTCATGTGAAATCATCTTGTGACTCGACTGACGAACGCCGAAATGGTAGTCAAGAGCAAAGAGAGGGAAGGTGGGGAACACGAAAATGGTCTCGGGGACTTGGAACAGGAACTTGTCCGGCATGCTTGTTTTTACTAACTTAGTTGTTTTTTATGTCGGGAATTCGGTTAGTAGGAACTCGGATTGTTTTAAGTAATGTGTGCTGTATGTGGAGTTTTGTGACTCGACTGTCGAACGCCAAAATGGTAGACAAGAGCAGAAATTACCTAAGTACGGTAGACATGAAAGGCAATTCGGGAACTAAAAGCTGAATACATTGACATAAGTTCTTCAAGTAAATAGTTCACGGTGAAACGGAAATAACATAAGTGAACGATACATATTGCACACGGCATCCCGGGGATTTAACGAATTTGCTACTAAGTGTTTTAAGCAGTGGGGGAAGTAGGCTTCTCGGCGACGACTTCCGGAGCAACGACCTCGGGAGCGACGACCTCGGGAGCAGCGGCACCAGCAGCAGGAGTGACTTCACCTAACGGATCGGCAGCACCACTCGGGGCGTCGGGATGCACCTCGCTCTCGGTGGCCTCGGGTATCGGAGAAGACGTTGCATCCCGGGGAGTCACCTTCTCGGGCGCAGCATCGGAAGCAGCCTCATCTCCTTCCGGGACCTCGTCCTCCGCCTCGCCAGAAGCGGCATCATCTTCTTCGGAATCCGCATAGTCTGATTCAGACTCTGAGGAAACGAGGCTGGCAGTGAAGGCACGGATGTTGGACCACTTGGCGATGCGGTGCGCCACCTCTTGCCGCTGCTGGACCTTATCCGGATCGTTCACCCATGGCGACACCGTCCGCAGGCGCTGAATCGCCGCCAGATCAAGACCTTCGTACCAGCTAAGTACTTGGGTCAGGACCTGGTCGGCACCAGCCCGCGCGCCGGAGCGCTTCCACGCGTGCAGGCGACTCCCGACACCCCGGAGTGCGCCCGCGAGCTGCGGAATCGAGAGAGTCCCGCGAATGCTTGGCCACAATACGCCGTGGACATGAATCGCGGCGCTGAGGAGCTCCGTCCCGATAGACCGGAGAGGTACTATCCGGGCCTTTAGGGCGGTGAGGTGATCCTCAATGTCCCAGGCATCCGAGATGGGACCCTTCCCGGCGCGCTTCTCGCGGAAGGCGGCAACAGCTTTGGCGGCAGCTTCCCGGGAGTGCTCAAACTCTCCTTTAAAAAGAAGAGCTGTCAAACGGCTAAGTCATAAGAAAAGCAACAGCAAATAAAGGAGGTAGCAGGAGAAGAGGGTTGTCGGATTACTCACTGTTGAGATCCCGGTTCAGCACGGTGAGCTCGGCGAGCCAAGTGTCAGAACGCGACCGGAGAAGACCCAGCTCGGTCTCGGCGTTATCCGCGCGCGCCACCGATTGGTCCAGGGTCTCTTTCTGCTTCTTGGTCGCCTCGATGAAGCGCGTCTTCATCTCGGACATAGCAGCCTGGACCTTTCCGAGCTCGCCGTTCAGCCGCGCGATCTCGGATTGCGCAGTGGAAAGAGCAGTCTTCTGGTCCACCGAGATCTGGCGCGCCGCGTCTCGCTCCTCCCGGAAGCGCTCCTCGGACTTCTTCGACTGACCGAGTTCAGCGAGAACCCGGTTGAAGATGTTGCGGCGTTGTTGGCTGCACTCCTGATAGCAAGGCAGAAGACGAAGTCAGTATGGAAAAGATGTAAAGAACCCGGTTGGGAGGATCTCGGGGACTCAATATCCGAGTCCTGGATTTTTTCTCTAAGATTGGAACCTAGTGATCTGCTATTCGGTGGAATCTAGAGCACTAAGCACCAATCTCGGGGACTAGTGCTGGTGGAAAGAACAAGTGTGTTTTGGATAAAAGAAGAAAAGTTTACCTCGCTTACTCGGGTGACGTCCAGCGCGGCCACCTGGAGAGCATGCAGGGCTTGAGCGCTGCGGCTCGGGCCTGCAGCGTGCAAGTCCCCTGCAGTCTCGGGAGCATCGGTGGCAAGCCAGGCCTTGTTGAAGTCATCAACAACCCGGATGCCGGAGCTGCCGGCAACGCGGGTGGCAGCGATGTCCCGAGATCCTGAAGATGCAAAGGAGCTGACCGTTGCTCGCAACATCCGCAAGGCGGCAGTAGGGATCTCGGCAGGAGGCGGTGGTAACGAGGAAAACGTACCCGGGCGCAGCACCAAGTCCTGAGACGACGGTGTCGGGGCAGCTGCGGGTGGGGCAGAAGGCGTTTTATGCCCAGCAGCCTTGCCGCGAGACTTGGGAGCTTGCTCTGCTGGCCGGGAGGAGGCGGTAGGCTGTTTCTCCGGGATGGCCTTGGGCGCGGCTGGCCGAGAGGCTCCACTCGCCGCAGGTTGCCGGCGAGGGCTAGCGATCTCTGCCTCCAGTCCGGGAACCCGGCGCGGGCTATCCGGAAGAACAATCTCTCCCGAGGTGGTCGTGGCCTGCACCGCGATCTCGTCGATCACCAGAGGTGCATCCGAGGTCGCGACGCTTGCCGGTGCGGCACCGGAGGCGGCGGCTTCATTTCCTCGAGCAGAAGGGCGAAGAGGTGAAGGAGAAGCCCGAGCTGGGCTGGGAGTCCGAGTTCCCGGAGGAGGAGGAACAGCAGGTGTCGGGAGCTCGAGCGCATCACTGAAAGGAAATGTCTTAGTAAGAGTTGTGGAGAAAACGAAGTCGAATAACATGAGGCAAGAAAGACGTACCCGGAATCCACAAGGGGAGGACCCCTCTGCCGGCGCCGAGCAGGCTTCTCGGTGGTCTGTTTAGTCGGTTTGCTCTTCTTGGGGGGGTTGCCGGAGTTATCGGCCCCCTCGGTGTCGGAAGCCGCGCGCTTCCGGCTCTCGGCACGTTTGGTCCCGGTTGTCGGTTTTGGAACCACTGCTGGGGCCCAATTCAGAGGAAGAGCGTCAATAACGTCAAGGATCTCGCAGTCAATCTCATCCTCCTCATCCGAAGAAATGAAAACTGCCTCTGGAGTTGAAGGATTACCCGGGGCCTTCACGAAAGGGATGGCGAGGTGGTCCTCGCCGTCGGGATCCTCTCTCGGCATCACGTCAGGTTTCGGGAAGTCCGGCGTGTAATTCCCGGCGACGTGGGCGGCGTCTTCTTCGTGTTGACGCTCGAACAACTGCGCAAACAAGTTAAGCCGTGTCAGTGTCCAGGTCAGCGCATGCACGAAGGCGAAGGCACGAAAGACTGATATAAGCAGCTGGTCGCATGGTCTTCTCCGACATCCCCCAAGGAGCCCCCAAGTATAGTCCTCCGTCATCTCCGTCCGGGCAATAGCTCGGACACGACGGACGACCCCCCCATGGTTTAGCCCAAGAATACTGGTCCGAGTAGGGTCGAGGTTCCCGGACATATGGCACATCTTGTGCACTCGGTTTTGGAGGGGGCAGACCCGGCGGACTATGAAGCAGCGCAAGAGATCATCCCCGGTCATCTGCTGAGTCAGCACGAGCAGAACGTCGTGCATGTATCTGATCTCGTCGTCGTCAGGAAGATACTTCCAACGACTGAATTCGCGCGGGGGACCCATAACGAATTCCGGCAGATTGATGAAATCCGGGTTCGAAGATCCCGGACCATCTCCCAAGGGCTCCCGGTTCTTCACGTAGAAGAAGCTGCACTGCCATTTCCGGCAGGACTCTAGTCCCTTGACTATGGGGAATCCGGAGTCCGCGCGAGGGATGACGGTGGCCGCTCCGCAATCGACCAAGTCTTTTACCTTCTGATCCGGATTGGGGATGGCTTGTCGACGAAGGATAAAGTACTTGGCCCAGAGATCCACAAAGGGCCATATGCCGAGATACGCCTCCGCGTAGGTGGTGAAGACCGAGAGCATCATGATGGCATTGGCGGGAAGATGGTGAGGTTGGACGGCGTACGTGTCGAGAAAGTCGCGGAAGAAGGGGCTAGCCGGAAGCCCAAACCCGCGCTCAAAGTGCGATAGGAATACCACGAATTCCCCGGGTTGGGGTTCCGGCGCAACTTCCTCTCCCGGTAGACGGCTCTCGACTTCCGGAGGAATCCGGTGAGTCCGATACAGCCAGTCAAGATCCGACTGCTTCGTCTCGGACCCATCCCAACACCCCCGAGCACGTTCTTCACCCATGTCGGAGAAGTAGGCAGAGGTATCCGGGCTACTCTGCAGGCGCAGCGGCGGTTAGTCGGAGTTAGTCTATCCGAAACGAGGATGTCGGGGCATAAAACTGGTAAAAACTACCGGATTCATGGGAAGCAAGATCTACCGTGGGTCAAATAATCAAAACTAAAGGGAGGAAAAATAGATCGCGCTAAACTCAAACGAGGCACGAATAAAGGTAACCAATCTACATCCTAGCGTCACGGTGGTTCTTCACCGTGCGCCTCGTGCGCGCCGCCCGAGTGTGGTCACCGGCGTCGGCGCAACCGTGCTCGTGCTAGGGCGCGGCCGGAGTCGGGCAATTACACTACCGAAGAAATGCATCGGGGGGAGAGGAAAAACTCACCGGTGAACGAGGAAATCGGCGACGTGCGAGGGCGACGGCGGGGTGTGACCTCCGGCGAACGGCGAACAAGATGTCGTACGGGCGACGAGCGCGGCGGCGGCGACGAGCTCGAGGCGGTGGAGAAGAGGAAGTGCGAAGAAGAAGAAGTGAAGGAGACCGTTCCGGTCCCCTATTTATGCGGGGGATTCCGGAGCGGTTTCCGTTTTTCCCGCCCACGATCTCCACGATCGTGGGTGGGATCTGTTTTGTGCCGCGAGCCACGTGGCGCTATCCGGAACGCTCGATCCGGCCACACCGAGGACCACACAGCCCCAACGGTTCGATTCCGGATCGAATGCGGCTACCCGGCGCGGGAACCCAAGCGACACCGTGCGTGCGCAGAAACACTCGAGTGCGCCTCTGCGCAGACGGGACGTCGGGTGGGCCCAGGCTTGCTGTCTCGAATTCATCGGGAGATCAACGGTCAAGATTTGCGGAGATGACATTACCCGGTCGCAGGCTTCGCCTCCCGGTTAAGATCATCTCGGTGAGAAGATCTCGGAAGGAATTGATCTCGGCATGGAATAAAAGTATGGTGTCAAATGTTCTCGGAAGAGGGTTTGTTATTAAAGCTGATCCCGCACATCATCAGGGGTCGCTGTGCCGCACCAGCTTCGGGGACTAGTGTCGGGGGGCTGCCCCCCGGGTAGGGGCAGATCCCGGTATATTATAATGAATATCAACAGTGCTTGACCTTTGACGACAGCAAAGAACACCTCCCGGTATGCCGAAAGGGCAACCTGACCCTTGGGCCCTGGAAAAGGGCAAAGTACCTCCTGGCAGCCGCAGGGGTCACCTCCGGCAGCTATAAATAGGCTCCCCCGACCCTCACAATCGCAGCACAAGCATGAGCGGGTGGTTCCTCTAAGAACTAGCTTCTCGAAGATGTCTTTGCTGATAAGCTAAGACATCTTCGGGAGGCTAGGCCTAGAGTTACTCATCCTGAGATGAGTTAAGACATATCCGGAAAGGATCCCGGGCCTGGGACACCGAGGAGGTTCCCGGGTGATGGTGTACTCGGCTTTACCGGATAGGTAGTCCGGGTAAGTGCTAACCGGGATGAATATGTCGATCTTGGTCTTATACAGAAGAGGCTCGTAGTGGCAAGCGAGGAGGTAGCCGGCGAGAAGGCTCCCGGTAGACCGTCAACGGTCTATGGCAGGCTTTCCCGTCTGTTACGGGGGGAAGTACCATTCCGCCTGACACGGAAGCATGGTCACATCCCGCCTGACACGGAAGCGTGGTCACCTCCCGCCTGACACGGGAGCGCGTCAGCCGGTACGACAACGGTACGACAAGACCTGACATGCCTAGCCCGACAATCCGGAAAAGGCTATCCGGGATGGGCAAAGACATGTCCTGTCTCTGACAAGGGGACAATGATGATGCAGGACGGCGCCTGCCGTCCTCAACGAGATGATGACGCAGGGGCTACACCGGATAGCCCGGCGACTAAGTCGCGCTAGCCGGTGACGACATCCCGGCTAGACCTGTCCGGTGGGGCCGAGGCAGTTTAGGGTTTCCGGCCCTCCCGGCCGGAACTCTATAAAAGGCGCCATAACTGCTCCTGAGAGAGGGGGACCAACTTCAGAGCCAAAGCTATAGTCACATTTACTCTTAGAGCAGTTACTCCTCTTCACCTTGAGTTCATCTAGTTCTTCATACTTCATCCTTTGGCAGATCTTGTAGCAAGTTGTAGTCCTTATATCACCAATATATAGAGAGGAAAGACAGGAGTAGGGGTGTTACCTCCTCACGAGGGCCCTGAACCTGGGTATATCGTGTGTGTGTTGCGTGCCTTCGTGCATTTGTTTGTATTTGTTAGATCTTCCCCTTCGCACTTTATTCTTGTTCCCTGTTCTTGGGAGATCTCGGTTTTACCGGGATCCTCCCCGTGTGAGCTCTTCAGCTCGCTATCCCTCCCCGGATCCACCAACGTCCATCGGCCCCACAAATTAGCCATCCTATGGCATCTGCCGTGACACCACCACGACAGTCACCCTCAGAAATTTGGCTAAGTCAAGATGTCGAAGATGTTCTGATCTCAACCGGAAATTCAACTCGGATATTTCACAGACTCGGATATTCCGAGTGACCCGGAATTTCCGGGTGTCACTTATACCAGAATTTCCGGGTCCTTGAGGCAGCCAACGACCAGATTTTGGGAGGGGGTATAAATACCCCCTCACTCACTCAAGAACAGCTAGCTCTCAGATTTTCTCTCTCCTACTATTCTTGAAAGCTCAAATCAACAAGATCTCCCAATCCCTCCACCCAAATTCATTGATCTTTGGAGGATTGGAGGAGAAGGCCCGGATCTACATCTTCACCGAAGGGATTTGCATTTCCTCCCCATTCACTTGGGGATTTCGTGGCTAGGGTTTCCAGTGGGAAAACCTAGTTCACCATTGTTGTAATCTTGGTGTTGTCTTGACCTTTTGTGGTCCTTGACCTTTTGTGGTCATCTTGAGAGCCCCCAATTAAGTTGTGGGTGCGTGCCTCAAGTGTTTGTAAGGGATTCGATCTCCGCCCTAAAAGGGGATCAATAGTGGAAGGTGGACTCGCAACCTTTGTGGTTGAGTTCATCGGAGAAGAAGGTGAGCCTTTGTGGCGTTGCGGCTAACCTGTTGTGGTAGCGCACACCTCTCCAAACGAGACGTACACCCTTGGGTGGAACTCGGGATTACATCTTCGTCTCCGCGTGCTTCACTCGGTTCCCCTTATCTTTGCTCCCTTACTTGCTTGTCTTGTTAGCTTGTTTATCTTGTTATTGCTTAGATTGTCATTTAGGTAAATTCACCGTAGTTGCATATCTAGAGAATTTACCTTTGTGTTGAGCCTAAATTTGAAAAGACCTAAAAAATTTAATAGCACCTATTCACCCCCCCCCCTCTAGGTGCCGGATTCCCGTTCAATTGGTATCAGAGCCTTGTTCACTTTTAAGGGCTTAACCGCCTAAGTGCAACGATGACGGAATCCGATGCCGAGAGGGCCGCTCGTGAAAAATTAGAGGCGGAGAAGGAGGCGTTAGCCAAAGGGGCAACCATGGCCGATCTTATTGATATGAGATCGTTCTTGGAGGCCCAACTCCTCAAGATGAATGAGATGCTCATGGCACTCTTGAAGTCTAAGGAGCCCGAGGCTACTTCTCCCTCTCCTCCTCCTAAGGAGCATGTTGAGAACTCTAAGGAGTCATCTTCGGATGGGTCTAAAGATGTTACTCCAAGTGTTTCCCTCGGGAAGGCGGAAAATGATGAATCACCTAGCTCCTGTAACACCCCCAAAGGAGAGGAAGTTCATAATGTCAACCATAATTACTCTCCTAACCCTCCTATCCCTCACCCTCATGTAAACTTTAGAAGTGATCCTCCTAAGCTTAAACCTACTCATTTCTCTCAATGGCAATTTCTAATGAAGTCTCATCTATGTAGTGCCTCCATTGAGATATGGCGCATCATTGAAGAAGGATACAAGTCCCATGATCCAACCAACTTGACAAGAAGAGAGGTGGTTGATAGCCAACTCAACGCCACCGCTCTTCATCAACTCCAAATGGCCGTTGGAGAGAAGGACATGGCGCTCATTCAACAATTCTCCACCGCCAAAGAAGTTTGGAATGCTCTTTCCGACATCTTCGTCGGGAATGAGAGCATGAAAAAGAACCGGTATGATGCCTTATGCAATGAGGTGGAAGGGTTCTACAAGTTGGATGGAGAAAGCCACGAGGACATGTACCAGAGGTTGGTGTTGGTTGCCAACTCCTTCAAGAACCTCGGGGCGGTCTACATTGATGACGCTTGGATCAAGAGGAAGTTTGTGACCGCTCTCTTGCCCTTTGAGGAAACGGATTTGAAGACACTCCAAGGGAGACATGACTTCGCAAAGATGACATCCAATGAAGTCATGCAAGAGATGACCGCATACAAGGTGGCCTCCAAGATTGCACAAGATGCAAGAGCTAGAGCCATAGGGATGCACAAGCATGCCTCAATTGCCTTGAAGGCCACCGTTGAAGAAGAGGATGAAGAGGAGTATGATGATCAAGTCGAGCTATCTAGTGAGACCCTCTCAAGTACTCTTACTCAACACATGGGTCTTGCAGCAAGAACGTTTTGGAAGAACCCCGAAAGGGCCAAAGCGAGGATTGACAAGAAGTTTCCCTCCAAAGGAGGAAAGCCATTCAACAAGGTGAGGCTTTGCTATAATTGTGATGACAAAAGCCACTTTGTTGTAGATTGCCCATGGGAGAGAAGAGAGGATCATGGTGGGAGGCTCGTTGAAAGGACAATGATGTCGCCTAGAGGGGGGGGGGTGAATAGGCGGTTTAAAACTTTTCCGGTTTAGGCTTGATAATTGCGGAATAAAACTAGATGTTTAAATTAACAAGCCGACAACCTAAATAAACTAGGCTCACCTATGTGCACCAACAACTTATGCTAAGCAAGACAAACAACAAGATGATAGCAATATAGAATACTTCAAGCATGAAGGCTATCACAATGTAAAGTGCATAAGTAAAAGCTCGGGAATAGAAATAACCGAGGCACGCGGAGACGAGGATGTATTCCCGAGTTCCTCCTTGTTAAGGGAGTACGTCTCGTTGGAGAGGTGTGAACCGACACAACGGTTCAACAACCACAAAGGTTTCACCTTCTTCTCCGATGAACTGCACCACAAAGTCTTGGTTCACCTTCCACTATCGGAATTCCTTCGAGGCGGAATCCGGAGCCTTTCAACAACAATCCGGGGCACAACCCACAATGGGATTGGGGGCTCCCGAACGGCTTTCCACAACAACAATCCGGGACACAACCCACAATGGTATTGGGGGCTCCCGAACGGCTTCAAGTGACCACATAAGGGTCCAACCACCACAAAGGCGTCTAGGGTCCAAAGACCCAAGAGTAACAAGCTCACAAACTTTCAACTTCCACGAATCCTCGTGGAGAGCACACCGATGCACCAAATGCAAAAGGCAAGAGCACAAGTGCTCAAATCCTTCACTCTCAAATTCCAACAAAGCAACAAATGCTTATGGGGGGGAAAGAGAGGAAGAACAAAGAGGAGATGCACCAAGAACTCCAAGATCAAGATCTACAAGGTTCCCCTCACTTAGAGGAGAGATGGATTGGTGGAAATGTAGATCTAGATCTCCTCTCTCAAATCCCTCAAATATATGCAAGAATCATGGGAGGAAATGAGAGAGGGGCAAGCTTTCCAAGGTCAACAATGGAGGAGAGAGAGGGCGAAAATTCGTGCTTGGAAGAGCTACTCTCTCTGGGGAAGAAGGGGCCTTTTTATAGGTCCCACGAAAAAGAGCCGTTGCAGGAAAACTTCACACCGGAGTTTCCGGTCACTAGGGCCAGAAACTCCGGCCAGGGGCGGAAACTCCGGCCTACTGGGACCGGAAACTCCGGCCCCCACCAGGGGCTGAACACTGTCAACACCGCCGAGGCTTGGGCAAACTCTCCGGTGCCCTGGGCCGGAAAGTTCATCCAGGGGCGGAAACTCCGGTCTCTAGGGCCGGAAACTCCGCCCCCACCAGGGGCTGAACAACGTTTGGAGAAAAACGTTGAGTCCGGAGACTCCGTTCCTGCACAGACCGGAAACTCCGGTCTAGGACCGGAGACTCCGGCCTAGGAAAAACTGCAGCAAAACCGATAACGAAAACGTCAATATCTTTTCCATCCGGACTCTGTTTTCGATGATTTTTGGCTCGTTGGAATCACAACGAAGAGCTTTACAAGATCATGCAGATAAACCTCATAGTCCAATAATGGAAGATAAAACCAAATGGAGGAGGTTAAAATCTCTCTAAAAAGGAATGATCGGCAAACCTCCAAAACCGAAAACGCAACAAGTTTTCCATATGAAATTTGTTTTCGGTGAACTTGGGCTTGTCGTGAAGATCACAACAAGCACCAAAACTCAACAAGGAGAAAAACCAAGTAAGAACCAAGAAAGATGAAATGGCAAGTATGCAAAGGTTTGAGCTCTCCACAAAGATGCGATCAAGTTACTCACTCGAGAGCCCCTCTTGATAGTACGCCATCTATCCTAAAACCCGGTCTCCCACTAACACCATGAGACCGGTAAAATAGAAAAACTATCAAGATCATACCTTTGCCTTGCGCATTCCACTTGAGCTCGATGATGACGATCTTGACTCTCTCAAGTTGAAACACCTTTCTTGATTGTGCTTGCTAGCACATGCTTAATGAGGACTTCTCCAAATGCTCCCCCATACTCCATTATGGGAGGGATGATGACGATCTTGACTCTCTCAAGTTGAAACACCTTTCTTGATTGTGCTTGCTAGCACATGCTTAATGAGGACTTCTCCAAATGCTCCCCCATACTCCATTATGGGAGGGCCTCGCTAAGCTTCGTCTTCATGTCTTCTTTGCAAGCTTCAATCAAAAGATATCTTCCGAGATGCATCATATTGAACTTGCACTTCATCTTCTTCTCTTGATATGTAAGATGGCTTGGGGGTAAACATGATTGTTCACTCAATCTTCTATTCCAAGCCATACTTGCGATGAGCTCAACTCTATACATGACCATTCTTCATATTAACCCTTGAATAGAGCATTGGTCATTATGTCATCTTGAAGAGTCCAACACATGAACTCCTATATTTTCCCATGGACAAGATCTATAAGAATATCTCAATGTAAACATTAGTCCATAAGGATTGTCATTAATTACCAAAACCACGCATGGGGGCAACCATGCACTTTCAATCTCCCCCATTTTGGTAATTGATGACAATCCCTTTTACGAGGGTTTATATAATGAATTTAAGCAGCCATGCAACACAAAGAGCAAGGATGCATGATAACCGCAAGAGAACAAACCCATATTCCCTTAAACCCTCTAAATTTCTCCCCCATTGGCATTGATTGCCGAAATGGGTGAAAAGTAAGAAGGCTAATATAATAAGAGCTCCCCCATAAAGTGTGCATTTCTCATAATGTGAGTGAAATCAAATGCACATATCCAATGAAGAATAGATGGAGGGAGATCAAACTATATTGAGGATCCAAAGATTGCAAGAGAATATCAAATAGAAAGATACTTCAACGAAATATGCAATCAATCAAAAGGATCCAAAAAGTGTTCTAAATATCATGAGGGAACTCCCCAAGGTACGTGCACAAATAGGATTTGTATTTCAATATAGTGTGCACATCCTCACTCCCTCCTAGATAAAATCGAACACAAGCACATGCAAGAGAATATAAGTGAGAAAAGAAACAAAACAATTTGCAACATGAGCAAGGAGCGGCAAATAAAAGGATGGGTGTGAGATATAAAGACATTTTAGTAGACTAATACAAGGATGAGCAAACACATCAACATAGTCTTTCAAAAGGAGTTCCACATGGTGCATATGATGTCTTACCCATACTCACACACCAAAGGAGATATAGCAAGTAGCTCCACAAGCTTATTAAAACTCAACAAGCATAACACATGAAAATAAAGCTTGTGCCTTTAATTAGAAACCACCAAAGAAACAAAAGCAATAAGAGGTGGTCACTAAGGAATTGGAATACCAAATAAAGATGCACTATTTTCATGTGTATAAGTGTCTAAGTAGACACGAATCACTAAGATATGGGTCTACAAATAAACATGTACACACAAGATAGATACAAAGGTAGAGGTCATGATATCCAAGAGGAAGTCATAAATACACCAATAAGATCTTTGCTTAAAAGCATAGCACAAAGCTCACTTTTATCTTAAAGGGATATAGATGAACTTCAAACACACACTCATCATAGCATCAAACGTATCCACAAGGGATAAGGTGATAAACGGGATGCTCCGAGTAGGATAACAAGTCTCACAAAAGGCAAATGATTTTGAAACACATCAATATTACATATACGAGACATAGATTAGAAAGTGCTAGATTAACATATTTGGGATTGGTGAATCATGAAAATGATTATATATATTCCTCCCTTGATATGTAATCATCCCGGCTGACTCACATTTGCAATAAAGACGTTTTACAAGAATCAAAAGAATTGCAACCAAAGAGATTCATGCCATGAAATCAACCTACACAAGGTTGAAAGCTAGATAAGTATGCATGAGGTAGATACTTGTTACCGAGATAGCATTGGTGATATAGAAGATAAGAGCTCATGATCATCCAAGCTTGGCTCCAATAAGCACATGGTGACAACACATTCCTTTTAGATGAGACAAGCTTCCAATGCATCTCCAATATACCTAAAACAAATTCAAGTACAAAAAGGTACCCAAACTCATTGGGTCCAAAGTAGTTAGAGCAACTACAATACATAGGACAAACTCCACATAAATATGTGCATATTAATGTGAAATTGAATTTCATGCACATCTTAGCCATATAGGATTTGATGGAGTTTATCCTATATATTGGATCAACGAAAGTAAGCATGCCATAAGATATACATATAATAAAAATGCATGCACATGACTTTCAAGAACCAAACGAGATATAATTTAGACAAAACACCAAGTAAACCAACAAGGCACACACAAGTGTGACAATAAAACAAATTGTCCACATTATATCAAATACCCAAATCAACACATGAGTGAAGATACCACTTTGAAAAGATGCTAATGAAATCAAGAAACCAATTTATGAACATATCATCAAGGAATAAACCAAAACCTCTACACTTTTCATGATGGCACAAAGTACCAAGACGAAAAATGTTTGTCTTCCAAGGAGACATGTCATCGGGATCAAATATCATATGAAGACAACTAATGTTCTAAAGCATATAGGATTGCTCCCCCAAGATGTGTACATTATTTATGATTTTGCATTTGAATACAAAATGCACACAAATGAGATCATCACTCTTCATATATATATATATATATTCAAACACTAGTCATGTTCAAGAAAGGCAAGAAATTGCAATACCAATTTAAAGAACGGTGTTTTACTCAAAGTAGGATAGCTTCCCAAAGAATAGTGCATTATTAAGAAGTATGACTCTTGAAGGTCAATGCACAAGAATTGGTTCATTGCAAGTCCCAACTCAAGAAAGCACAAAACAAATTTAGAGCAATAAAGGATCCAAAAGATACAAGGAAGACAAAAGAAAGTTAGATCAAACTAAATTCTTGGCAATCAAATAAGGCAATTCAAAGCAAGAGTCAAAGTGAATATGATCAATATATACACCACAAATTATGATTATCACTTGTCACGACAAGTAATGTATGGAGATATTTCTCGGGCGTGGATTGCAAAGATATATTCAAGACCATATTCACAAAACATAAGCATGTGGCAAAGTATAGGAATTAAAATCCATGCTTAGATAGATATTCTTGATAGATTCACAAATCATGTGATAATGCAAAGCAACTCCAAGGAGTAGCTTGAATCAATTGGCTGCCCAAAAAGATATATGAGAACATATTTAGGGAAAGCCATATCAAGAACATCCTTCACAAACAAGATCCAAAAGAGTGAGAGACAAAGAGCATTTAAGTAAATGGGAACTTGTTTGAGCAACATGCCACATAGGAACAAGATAATTAGCAATATCAATGCTAGGTTGTTGGGGATATATCAACTAGGGGTATAACCAACATGGATCAATCCGGCTAGTCCAGGGTGGCCCAAGGGTGGTAAGGCCGAAGCCTACCGGGCGGCCCAGATAGCTGACGTACAAGGAAGTAGGTGGACGGTCCAAGGAAGGCGGAAGGCCGAAGCCCATCAAGCCACCAAGACCAAGACGGAAGGCGGCAACTAAGCCGGCTAGGTCTAGGACTCTGTTTACTTGCCGGACAAGTACTTGCCTTGTACCCTGGGATCTGGCCGCCTATATAAGCCGGCCACCAGGGAGCCTTTAGGGCAGACGCTTCAATACGCATCATACACATTGTAACCTGTTCACGGCTATTGCCTCATAGTGAATTATAGCAGCACGTAGGATCTCGCCACCGCTGTGGGATCCGAAGCTGGGTAAACTCGCCGTGTTCAATCCCGTCCTCGACGACACCAACCTTCTTCCCCACAATCCATACGCAGGCTAGAGGACCCCCGTCTCCTATCAGTTATGCCGATACTACGACAGTTGGCGCCCACCGTGGGGCATAAGGTTCCTGGCGTCACGTTCCAGGCGGGAACACTTGGCGGCGTGGGCAAGCAGATCGCCGTCGGTCGCGTCACAAGATATGGCGGCCACAACTACGTCAACTCGGATGAGTCCTGGATCCCGGCGGACGACTACCTTATCGGATGCGCAATCGTACCGATCGGAGGGATCGACGTCTTCATCGGGTATACGCGAGAGGCGTACGGCCTACCACGTTTCTACAACCCCACCCACCAACCCGTCGACCAAGCAGTCGACCGACAAGATGGATCTGAATCAGCCTTCTCCCAGGAGTCGGCCGAATCTGATTTCCACTACGTCGGAGTTGTCGGACTGGGATCAGACTCCCAGCAGGAAAACAACGATCCGGAGTCAATCCTCTCTGCTCTCCAGGAGGATGCGATGTCAGATGCCGGATCCAGATCTACCGTTCAAGTCAACGTAGACTCTGACTCTGATGATGATGCTAGTCTCTTCGAAGAGAAGATCAAAACCCGCTTTTCCAGTGGTAATCCGGCTCCTTCAGAGGGCACAGCGGATACTGACATGCCTGACAAGCTGGCTATGATGGTTGTTGTCGGTCATGAGACAACCCCAGTTACTTCGGAGGCGCAAAACAAGCCGGCGGAAGATGCCGGCGACACCACTGCCGGTCAACTCATTGAAAGTTCCGACAAGGTGCGCGCAAAGAAGAAAACTGGCCTCGAGAAAGGCGGCAGCAGCAAACCCACGGATTTGCTCTCCGTCATCAAAGAAGTAGACGAGATCATGAATACTCCGGTGAATAAAGACACCCCACTTGACGAAGTGGAAGAGCTTAGGCTTAACATGCTTAAGCACTCTGACTTCCTGCGAAAAAGAGAGGAGCACGTTGAGAGCCTTGCGAAGAAGATCGAGAAAGAACAGGAGAAGATGTCGGCCAAAACAAGCCGGCAACTCTTCGAGGAGAAAAGGTCATCAAAAAACCGCCGTGGCAAAGAGCCGCCAATGAAAGCAACGACAGCGGCTCAAGATCTCGGGTTCGACTGGCGTACGGCACCACAGCGCGTGGACAGAAGGGGAGATGTTGTCTTCTGCACCCCCGTCATCAACGCGGCCGCCGCACTAGATACCCTGGACGACAACACTTACACGGCGGAAGAAAAGCTGGCCAATGCAAGACACTTCGTGAGCAAGGCCCTAGAACAACAAGCTCACGCTGATTCCTACGGCCACATGGCGGATGCTCGCGGGGGAGACCTAGAGTCTAAGTCAGGAAAGTGCAAAGTTGCACCTGGCGCCGACCCCGAAGGTCCGTCTGGCTCCAGTAGCCATGGCGACAAAAGGAAGACAACGCCACCTCCAAAGAAGACGCCACCGCCAAAGCCAAGGCGGGACGAGAATTCAAGGACAGGAAGCAGAGGAGACCTGCCACCTCCATCCCAGCCAAGACGCGACAACGGCGGTAGCCGGAACAACAGGCCGCCGCCTAGGAAAGATGTCGGCAACGACCCTCCCAGGAGAGGTCAAAGCCGGTCTCCGCAGCGTAGCACCGGCAGCAAGAAGAGAGAGGAGGCAGAAGGACCCAGGCACAGCATAAGCCGGGCAGCGCAGGACGAGCCGGACGCAAACAGAGGCGCACGGCAGCTCGATCCAAAAGACGCACGACACCGCCTACAAGACATAGCAAGAGGAAAGGAGCCGCTATACTCTGGACCAAAGTGCTTCGGCGACGCCATCCGCAGAGAGCCGTTCCCTAAGGACATGACATCAGTGTCAAAAAACTGTTCTAGGTACAACGGCCTCGTTAAGCCGGACTCATGGCTATCCGATTACGCCATGGCCATAGAAATTGCCGGCGGGAGCAGCTATATTGCCGTCCGCTACCTACCTCTCATGTTGGAAGGCACGACAAGAGCTTGGATCGACAACCTTCCTGAAAAGTCCATCCATAGCTGGTACGACATGGAAAAGGTTTTCTCCCAGCACTTCCAAGGAACATACAAGCGTCCAAATACCTACACGGATTTGCAACGCTGTATCCAAAAGCCGGACGAAACCATGACAGATTTTGTCAGCCGTTGGATATCCGAAAAAGCCAACTGTCATGGTGTTTCGGACGCACATGCTATCAATGCCTTCTACACGGGCCTACAAAAGAAGTCCTTGCTCCGTCATAGGCTCGTCCGCGAGCAAATCACGGACCTTGGTGAGATGCTCAACCTAGCCGCCCAATACGCGGCGGCGGATGACGACGCCCGGGACGATGACCCAGACGTCAACATCATACCAAAGCGGAACAACAAGCGCAAGCAGGCGGCAGATGACAAAGCCGGACCTTCCAACGAGGTAGCCGTAGCATTCCAAGGGAATGCCGGCAAAAAGAAGTGGAAAAATAAGAAAGATGGTCGTGACGTCGGCTCAGGACCTAAGGCGGCGCGAATCACTTATGAACAAGCAAAACTTTTGCCATGTCCCATCCACACCTCACTGGGCAAGGTCAACCATATGCTTGGCGAGTGCCGTTTCATGGACGACTTCAAAAAGGACCCCACAGTCGGCTGGAAGTCAAAGAAGTCAAAGAAGAACGACAAGAAAGACAACAAGGAGGATGAGGATGACGACGACATGTCTATCTCAAGCGAAGATGACGCAGCCGCCAAGAAAAAGAAGTCATATCCGAAGGTCAAAGAATCTCTTGTGTGCTTTGTCGGCACGCCTTCGGCTAAGGCGGATAAGGCGGAAATGCGCGAACTCAACGCGACAATGCCAGACGTCCCTCAGTATTTGAACTGGTCGGAAGCGACGATCACTTGGGACCGGTCCGACCACCCTGATCACGTTCCTCACCCAGGCAAGTACGCCCTTGTCGTCGATCCCATTGTCGACAACTTCAGACTCACAAAGGTACTTATGGATGGCGGCAGCAGCCTCAACATCCTGTACTATGACACACTAAGCCACATGAACCTATCAGAGGATCAGCTAGACCACATCAACCTCACTTTTCATGGCATAGTGCCCGGCAGGCAAGCAAAGTCAATGGGGAGCATTAGGCTGAAGGTAACTTTCAGACCAAAAGAGAACTACCGCTCAGAGTTCCTCCGGTTCGAAGTTGTCCCCTTCAAAAGCGCCTATCATGCAATCTTCGGACGACCGGCTTTCGCCAAGTTCATGGCAAGGCCGTGCTACATATACAGCAAGCTTAAAATGCCGGGGGAGAACGGAACCATCACGATTTTCGGCAACTTCAAGAAAGCCAAGGAGTGCGAGCGTGGCATGGCCGCCTTCGCAGAAGCCGTCATCCACAAGGAAGAACTCGCGCTGCTCGGGGCGGATTCAGACAACTCCATGCCAAGGCCAAAGATTGATGTCAAGAAGACCTTCGAAGCTTCAGAAGACACCAAAAAGGCGGACCTCATCCCAGGTGACAAGTCTAAGCAAGTTGTCATCGGCTCCAACCTTGACAGCAAATAGGAAGGCGCGCTCGTCGAGTTCCTCCGTGAGAATCGTGACATCTTTGCATGGTCGCCTTCCGACATGCCTGGGGTACCGAGGGAACTTGCTGAGCACTCACTCAACGTCATAAAAGGATCCAAGCCGGTGAAGCAAGCAACAAGACGCTTTGGAGATGAGAGACGCAAGGCTATAGGAAAGGAGATAAATAGGCTGAAGGCCGCCAATTTCATAAAAGAGGTTGTACACACTGATTGGGTGGCAAATCCTATACTTGTTCCAAAGAAGAATAAAGATCTGAGGATGTGTATTGACTATACCGGTGTTAACAAGTGCTGCCCAAAGGATCCCTTTGCGCTGCCTAGAATTGACCAAGTCGTAGACTCCACAGCAGGCTCCGAGCTGATTTGTTTTCTGGATGCCTACTAAGGATACCACCAAATCAAGATGAGAGAGTCAGATCAGCTGAAAACATCTTTCACCACTCCATACGGGACTTTCTGCTGCATTACGATGCCTTTTGGCCTGAAGAATGCAGGGGCGACATACCATCGCTGTATGCAAAATTGCCTGCACGAACAAATCGGCCGCAATGTTCACGTCTACGTAGACGACATCACGGTGATGTCAAAAAAGAAGGCAGATCTCCTAGAGGATTTGGAAGAAACGTTTCAGAATCTCCGGAGGTATCAGATGAAACTCAATCCCGCCAAGTGCGTTTTCGGCGTTCCAGCCGGCAAACTGCTCGGGTTTATCGTCTCAGAACGAGGGATCGAGGTTAATCCGGAGAAGATCAAGGCCATCCAAAACATATCCAGACCCACCTGTCTGAAGGACGTGCAACGCCTAGCCGGATCGGCGGCAGCCATCAGTCGTTTCATAAGCCGCCTAGGGGAAAAGGCAATGCCTCTCTACCGGCTATTGAAGAATCCGACAACTTCGAGTGGACAGCAGAGGCAGATGCCGCCTTACAACAACTTAAGGAGGCCCTCATATCCGCTCCGATATTGGCAGCACCTCGATCACAGGAACCAATGCTGCTGTACATCGCGGCAACATGAGCTGGTGTCAGCGTTGTCTTGGCTGTGGAAAGAAAGGAGAACGAAGCCGCGACGTGTGAGCAACGACCGGTCTACTTCATCAGTGAAGTATTCTCCGCCTCCAAGCAGAGGTATCCGCATTACCAAAAGCTGGCTTATGGTGTATTCTTCGCCGCCAGAAAACTTAGGCATTACTTCCAGGAACACACAGTGACAGTAGTCAGCAAGGCACCATTGGGAGACATAATCAACAATGCAAAGGCAACAGGTCGAGTTGCCAAATGGGGCATCGAGCTTGCCGCCTTTGATATAGTCTATAAACCACGGACCGCCATTAAGTCTCAAGCGCTTGCAGATTTTGTCGCCGACTGGACAGAAGCCATGGAGGAAACGACACTCCCCGAATCAGAATATTGGGTCATGCACTTTGACGGATCAAAGATGCTCAAAGGCTCGGGGGCTGGAGTCGTTCTACGCACGCCTAAAGGTGACAAGCTTAGCTACGTGTTGCAAATTCACTTCACAGCAACCAACAACGTTGCCGAGTACGAAGCTTTGCTTCATGGGTTACACGTGGCAAACGACCTAGGCGTCAAAAGAATCCTCTGTTATGGCGACTCAGATTTGGTCACGCAGCAAGTAAGCGGAACATGGGATGCGAAAAGCGCAACAATGGCGGCTTACAGAGCCAAAGTTGACGAATTCGCAAAAAACTTCGCGGGCTACGAAGTCCGGCATGTTCCAAGAGCTGAGAACGAGGCGGCAGACACACTTGCAAGACTAGGGTCGGAACGCAAAAAGGTACCAAAAGATATTTTCCTGAAACATTTGCACAAGCCATCCATTAAAGGCGCCTATTTGATGGACCCCGATGCAGAAGAACCGGCAGAAGCGGCAAGTCTCGCTGTCTACTTGACACAGCCGGATTGGACAGTCCCATATCTCGATTTTCTAATCGACAGAAAGTTGCCGGAGGACGATGAGGTGCTAAAAAGGCAGATCATAAGGCGAGCCAAGGCATTCACGATAATAAAAGGCGAGCTATATAAGCGAAGCACGTGCGGCATCTATCAGCGGTGTATACAACCGAAAGAAGGCCGGGAAATTCTGAAGGACATACATATTGGCACCTGCGGGCATCATGCTTCCGCCAGGTCCATTGTATCCAAAGCTTTCCGCCAAGTTTCTACTGGCTTACCGCCAAAGAAGACGCCGAGAACATCGTGAAGACATGCAAAGGCTGCCAGTTGTACGCTCGTCAACCTCACTTGCCGGCACAGGAACTGAGTACGATTCCAATCACCTGGCCGTTCGCGGTCTGGGGCTTAGACATGGTGGGTCCCTTCAAGAAGGCGCGTGGTGGGTACACCCACCTATTGGTCGCTGTCGACAAGTTCACCAAATGGGTGGAGGCTAAACCGATCAGCAAACTTGACGCACGAACAGACACCAATTTCCTCTGGGGAATTATCTCTCGGTTTGGAGTTCCACACAGCATTATCACTGATAATGGCAGCAACCTGTCTCAAGGCGACATAGAAGAATACTGCAGCGATCTGGGTATCCGGCTTGATTTGGCATCCGTGTCACACCCTCAATCCAATGGACAAGTAGAGCGTACAAACGGCCTAGTCTTATCAGGACTTAAGCCTCGTCTCGAAGCTCCATTACACAGGGCAGCCGGCGCTTGGGCAGACGAGTTACAGTCGGTATTATGGAGTTTGCGCACAACGCCAAACAGGTCTACCGGCTACACTCCTTTCTTCTTAGTATATGGCGCTGAGGCGGTGCTACCTACCGACATGAAATACGATTCCCCAAGAGTTCAAGCCTACATCGAGAAAGACGTAGAAGGTGCAAGACAGGATAGCCTAGGCCTACTAGACGAAGAAAGAGACGTTGCTCTACATCGCTCCGCCTTGTACCAGCAACAACTTCGCCGCTATCATTGCCGGAGAGTGCGGCAACGAAGCTTCAGAACAGGTGACCTGGTTCTCCGCCTAATTCAAGACAGAAAAGGTTTGCACAACTTATCCCCGCCATGGGAAGGACCGTCTATAGTCACAAAGGCGCTGCTCAATGGTTCCTACTACCTGGCCGACATCCGCGACGAAGACGAAAAGAAAATGCGCAAGAAGGCGGCAGGAAAAAGGGGAACCAAGCGCAAAAAAGGCATTGACGATCCGTTCGAACAAACAAGACGGCCTTGGAATATTGAGCAGCTACGTCCTTTCTACACTTAGCAATTTATAATTGTAATAAGTTAAATATGATTATGAAATAAAAGTCTATGGTTCCTCATCTGTGTTGAGAAGCATGCCATCTTTTGTCTTTTCTTGCAATCATATTTCCCCTATGTATGTAAGTTACCTATCTTTCTAGCTCCGTGCAAAGGTTCAAACTGGTAGATACTTGCAGCTTTCGAGCCAACCCAAAGCAAAAATAAATTTTTTTGCGCCGCCTAATTTCTTTACCTCTGATTACTTATATGTGGTTCGCCTAGTAGTATGTCTTTGACACCAACATGTTGGCTTTGGTCTCTGATTCTAAACGCATGGTTTAGCCCTGGTTGCTTCAGCTAAAGTTACCGGCTGAGGTTTCGTCAACATACAAAAAGTCAAACATATAAGTCAGGGTAAAATTAAGGCGGGCCATATAAATAAAGACAAAATAAAACTTGTCAGCTAGTTTCCGCCTAGCAAAGCAACAACAAAAGTATATACAAATATTACAAGTCAAAGTTGCATTGTTTCAGGGGCCGACAAATAAGGCTAAAAGGAGGCAAGGACAGAAAGCTATGGCTCGGGGGAGCGTCTACATCAGGCTTGGGGGCTGACAACTTCAGCCCCGGAACTATCACTCCCCTCCGCCTCGGCCGCGCCGGCAGCTCCAGCTTCCCCTCCGCCAGGCACAGGATGGCGCCGGTAGAAGATTGAAGTGTCCACCATATCGGCAACACGCGTGGCGTAGCCGGCAACGCTGTCCAGAACAGCGGCCGGCTCAACCTCGCTGCCGTCTTCATATGTAGACGGCATGCCTTCGGTGACGGCTTCTATCTCCGCCTCGGGGTAGTGCACCATGAATAACCCAAGTGCGGTCTTGGCACCACCCCGCGCCGCCGACTTCAGCGAGCTCGTGTGCAGCTTGGTCGCCTGCTCCAAGATAGCGGGCACGTCGCTGAATTCGGTCGGTTCCTGGCTGCCGGAGGAGGTGAAGAACTTGGCGGCAAACCATTTGGACGCTGCCAAAGTCTCGGTGATCAGTTCGCCTAGACGCGCAAGGCGATCCAGGCGGGGGCTGACAACCTTGTCGTCGCCTAAACCGGCGGGAACTGTATCAAAAATGAAGCCATCAGTTTGGTTCAGGCTAAGCAAAATGGCAACGTCAAATAAGGAGTGAGAAATTACCAAGGGCCGAGTTATGGAAAGCGGACAGCTCAATCATATGAGTTGCCAACGCATCCTCAGCCGTTTGGGCGCGAGAAGTCTGCTTGGAGATTTCCTCGGCAGCCGTCTTCTCCGCCTCCGCCAACTTCTTGCGCAGGCCTTCTAGCTCACGAGTGAGCTGGCTAGATTCCTGCGCAAATTTGAGCTGCTGGGCCTCCATCTCCTTCTGGTGAGCCTCCTTCATCGCCAAGTTGGCGGCCGCCAAATCAGAAGCTTCATTCATAAGAGCTTGCATATCAGTGGACGCCTTCAGTATATCCTGGGCGTGGTCTAGCAGTTCTACAAATATGGATTCGCTAACTAAATTATTGACGGCAAAATAAGTCGAAAATATAGCTGAAGGCAAAGAGGATCAACCCTACCTTCATCTTTTTTGCGGGCCGCCTCCAACTCGGCAATCCGCAGGTCCTTAGCCTCGCACTCCTTCTTCAGGTCGCGGCAGCGCCGGTTTATCTCGACTCGGGAGGAGACAAGCTCAACGTTGGCGGACATAAGGCCCTGCAGGACAAAACAAAGGCATACAACATATTGTCGAATAACCACTAAGCCGGCAGTCAAATTTCTTTTATTTATTTTTTGACCTGCCATCTAAGTGCTCGGGGGAAACACTATGTATATGCCGGAGTGGTAAAAACTTACAGACATGTCGCCCTCCAAGTCGGCGAAGGCCTGGGAGGCGAAGTTGGCAAAAGCCAAAGTTGACTCCTTGGCCTCCTTAAAGGTGGACCAAGGGTCCCTGACTTTGCCGCCTCCCGCAGTCGGGGCTGCCCTCTGGGACCCGCTGGCAGTCGCCTCCAGCAACCCTTCCTTGGCGGCGCGCGATTGAGCGGCTTCATCGGCCGTAGCCTCAGCCAAAAGTAGGGGAGTCTTGGGTGCGCGGTCGGTGGAGGAGGCCCTTGGCGGAGCACCAGAAGCCGGAGCCGGGGGCCGACGACGAGCGTCGCCCATAAAGTTGCCGGCTTGGGGCTGAGGAGTTGGCGGCACGGTAGCCGGTGAGCTGCCTTGAGGCCGCTTGCCTTTGCCAAGAAGCCTGGTCGTCAACCGGGAAGTGGCGACCCTTTTCCTGTCAATAAAAAGCAAGCACAGTCAATTGGGTGCCAGTATTGAAGAAGTTTGTCGTCTATTAAAGGCAGAATTGAGTACATTCGGGGGATGTAAATCCCCGCGTTCTCGCCAAGGTTGGCGAGAGCCGGCTCGGTAGCCGATGCGATCCGTTTCTTCCTCTCGGCAATCACCGTAGAGAAAGCGGCGCCGGATGCCTTGCGCTTCTTCGTCTTACCGGCTTCCGACTCGTAGAAGTCAGGAGCCAGGTCATCCTCCCCCAAGTCGGAGAGCTGAAAAAGAAGACAAGTTTAATGGAGCTCAAGTTTAGCCGGCGAAGCTATCAACAAGGGGCAAGGAACAAGATATCTACCTCGAGGGGAGGGTTGTCGTGGGTGTGCATGGGCACGCCCTCCACTGCCTTCACCAGCCCCGCCTTGATGGGGCTGCGGAGCCGGAACGCCAGGTCGGCAACCGGCAACCTCTCTTCGCTTACGTGGAGAGAGGCCGTGGCAGTAGGCGAATACTGACACATTTTGTGCGGGCTGTACCGCAGGGGGAGGATCTGCCGGCCGAGCCAGCAGATGACGGTGTCGACCCCATCCAGCAGGGGGGGAGCCATCGTCCGTGTGAGGAATTCAATCCGCCTTTGAAAAAGGCGGAGTTCCTCCGTCAGCTTGGGCACCGCCTCGTCCCAGCATGGCCGGGGCATAGGTGGCGCGTTGACGAATTCCGGGATGCCAAATTGGCGGCCCGGAGCTGCCATATCTTGGCAGTAGAAGAATGTGGAGGTCCAGCCCTTGACGGATTCAAGGTATGGTATCTTAGGATACCATTGGCGGCACTGGCGGCAGTTGAAGGTGACACTGCCGCAGGTTGCCAGCCCGCCGTCCGGCACAGTCTGTCGCTGGCAACGGAAGCAATATCTGAAGAAGTCTAGACTAGGCCTAATACCTAGGTAGCCTTCGAACAGAGCTGTGAAGCCGGCTAGGACTAAGATGCTATTGGGTGCTATGTTGTGGGGCTGGAGCCCATAGTGTTCTAAAACCTCGCTAAAGAAGGCGGAAGGCGGCAGCGCCATTCCCCTAACTAAGTGGGAGGTGAGGATTACCCGCTCCCCGGCTCTCGGAGCCGGGATGACATCTCCAAAGGCGGCCCTCCATCGGCAATCTTCCCGAGTGGGGAGGTAGCCGACGGCCTCCAAGTCTTGGAGGGCGTCTTTGTCGACTATGGAGGGAAGCCAGTAGCGGGACCCAAGGTCCGCCGCTTCCTATTCCTCGTCGACGGGAGCGCCTCCCGCCGTCGTCGCCGCGGTGGTCGGTGGAGGAGCCGAGGAGACCGCCGCTGGCGCGCGCGCGGTAGAAATCCGAGGGGCGACGGTGGCGACATCGCCCGTCGCCGCCGTCGCGGGACGGGATATCGCGCCACCCATCGCTGCCGCGGGCGCGGTTTCGGTCGCCGGACCGCTCGACGCCGTGGAAGGAAGGTCTTGGCCGGTGGACATCGCCGCGCGCGGAGGTCGTCGGAGGAGATGTGCTCGCCGGAGTTCGCTCGGAAGCAAGAAGCGGAGAAGTGGAAGGGCAAGAGGGCATGGAGAGCAAAGTCAGGGTGGCGAAAATGGACCGTTCGGTTACCTATTTATAGGGCCAGGCGTTGCTCCCTGTGCAACGGCGCTTTTAGTCGGACACGTGTCCAGCATCCGTTGCAGCGCATGATTGCACGATCTCCACGCCTCCTCTTTTCCCGCAATTTGTGATCATGGCGAGATTCCCGCCTAGGCCGTTTTCAAACTGCCGTGAGCCGGCTAAGTGGAATCCGTCAAGAAGAATGCTCGACAAGATTGCAGAGTAGCCGTCTTTTCCCATGTTGGATAAAGGCGGCCGCATGTCAATATCAAGACACGCATGCCTCGTTGATTTTCAGAATGGTTCAAGTCCTGCAGCCGCCAACTTTGGCAGATGAAGAATCAAGAAGAAGCCGGCACCTGGAGAACTTCAACCTTTCTGGGGGCTAATGTTGGGGATATATCAACTAGGGGTATAACCAACATGGATCAATCCGGCTAGTCCAGGGTGGCCCAAGGGTGGTAAGGCCGAAGCCTGCCGGGCGGCCCAGATAGCTGACGTACAAGGAAGTAGGCGGACGGTCCAAGGAAGGCGGAAGGCCGAAGCCCATCAAGCCACCAAGCCCAAGACGGAAGGCGGCAACTAAGCCGGCTAGGTCTAGGACTCTGTTTACTTGCCGGACAAGTACTTGCCTTGTACCCTGGGGTCTGGACGCCTATATAAGCCGGCCACTAGGGAGCCTTTAGGGCAGACGCTTCAATACGCATCGTACACATTGTAACCTGTTCACGGCTATTGCCTCATAGTGAATTATAGCAGCACGTAGGATCTCGCCACCGCTGTGGGATCCGAAGCTGGGTAAACTCGCCGTGTTCAATCCCGTCCTCGACGACACCAACCTTCTTCCCCACAATCCATACGCAGGCTAGAGGACCCCCGTCTCCTATCAATTATGCCGATACTACGACATAGGTGGCAAAACCTCACATTTTCACATTTTCTAGGCTTGTAATATGCACATAGCTTATTACTCCCCCATAATGTGATAATCCATTTATTTTAATACATGAGGCAAACAAAAACAACTAGAGAAATTAATGGACATTATATAATTTGAATTTCTCATGAGCATGACATACCACAAAGAGAATAGATAATATTGATATATCAACACTAAGTGGTATTCCTCATGTACACACATTTTTAGGATTGTAAAGTGCACGAAGCATATCACTCTCCAAAAATGGATAGTCCATTTATCTCTCAAAGAGAGCCAACAAGATAAGATAGCAAATAAAAGCAATAGGGATCAAAACAAGTAGATGGTGTGCAAACCAAAGTACACATACTTGGTTTCTCAAGATAAGTAAGTAGAGAGCACAACACATACAAACTCTAGCAAGGTACTAAACCTAACACATGCAAGGGTGCAAGCAACTTTCAATGTATATATGATTTAAATAGAAGTTACCGCAAGGAGGAACATTGGATATGAGATAGAACAATATAATCCATATGACTTGACTTGAGAGAATATAATTGATGAAGATCCCTTAATTCTTCATAGTGTAGCCAAGTCTCCAATGTCCTCCAACAACACCTATTGATCAAGTTTTAGCTTGTTGGTCCCCAAAGTTGGGTCCTAAGAGGTTAGTCACAATAGGTTTGGCAACCCAAATGGTTCTTTTCTTGACACCACTTTGAGTACCAACAAATTTGGCAAACACATTGCCAACCTTATCCTTCCGAAGAGAATAAACATCATCAACTATAATGGGGTTGGATAAGGTACCATTTGTGCATGAAGAAGCAAGGTCACCCTTCTCACGACATAGGTAGCAACATCTACTTCCTCCTCTCTTCTTAGTTGGAGTCTTGACTTGAGGAGGGGTAGCTTGATTCTTCTTGGGAAGAGACCGTTCTTCAACTTGAGGAGCTTGAGTTTGAACTTGAGTCTTCTTCCCTTGTTGCTTCTCACTAAGAGCCTTCTTCTTCAAAGGGCAAGATCTAACATGGTGCCCTTCAACTTTGCACTTGAAGCAAACAATCTTGGCCGAATCCTTGACTTGTTCTTGGCCCTTGTTCTTCTTGTTAAGCTTGGACTTATTCTTGATATTGGAGTTGAATCCAAGTCCACTCTTGTCATTGGTGCGTCTTTGAACACTCAACATATTGTCAAGTGTAGAATCCCCAACATGACGCTTTTCCAAGTCTTTCTTAAAATAAGTGACTAGGGCCTTGAGCTCATTTAATTCCTCTACATGGTTAGTATCAACACAAAAACTAGAGGAAGTAGAGGCTTCATTGTTAGAGAAACAAGGCATGGAAAGTAATTCATCACAGGATGTAGCAACATTATGAGTTGATGAATCACTAGGACTAGCATTTGGCAATATAGCATTAAGAGTAGAAATTGTGCCATTGTCCACATGAGACTCACAAGATGTTACCTTTGACATAATAGCCTCATGAGCTAACTTTAGCCTAGCATGGGATGCTAGAAGATCATCATTAGAGCTAGAAAGCTTTTCATGACTTTCTTCCAATTTCCCATACTTACTAGATAGCAACTCAAGTTGAGCCCTTAGCTCAACATTCTCCTTCAAAATAGATGCTTCACAAGAAGTGGAGTTAGTAGCACAAGCATCATTAATATTAGAGATGGAAGAAGACAATTTGACAAGCTTGTCATTCTTAGATAGTTTGGAGTTGATCATGAGACTTGATAAGGAGAGAATGTTCACTTTCTAAAGCCTTGTGAGCTTTGTCAAGTCTCTCTATGTCCTCATTTAGTCTAGCATTGCCAACACCAAATTCAACGTTTTCAATTTTAAGCACTTTATACTTAGCAAGGGCATGATCTCTTTCCTTAATGATTTTAGCAATAATAAGATCATTAGACTCATCAAGGGATTCAAGTTTCTCTTCAAGAGAAACCCTTAGCTCTTCTTCCTCTTCAAGAGAAGCTTTCAAAGAAGCTATGGTGATAGAGTCATCTCTCTCAATTTGACATTTCTCATCAAATTGACTTTCCAAATCCTCAATGAATTCCCTACTCTTAGTAACATAATCAATGATTTCACAAAGAGGAGGGATAGCTTTACTACCTTTGGGGAGAACACCAAGTACCATCTCACCCATCTTGGTTAAGGATTCAAAGTCAAAACCTTCTTCATGAGAATCCTCATCCACATCATCCCAATTTGGATTCGAGGTGGGAGATACCTCGGAATCCTTAGCCATAAGGCAAACATGATTAATGGGTGAGGAGGATGAAGAAATACTTGAAGCTCCATTGAGGTCCATGTCTTGTTCCAACAATTGTTGGGATTCCTCTACATTGTTAGTCATGCAAATACTAGAGGATATGGAAGAGTAATTTTCAACACAACAAGACATACAGAGCATATCATCATTATATTTAGTTAAGCAACTATTACTTGATGACATTTGGAGTGCTAGAAGATTTTAAGTTCAAAGATAGAATATTGCAATGTGATAGAGAATAGGTATAATCAATAGTAAGTTCACCATCACCAATGCAATTTCTATCGCCACTCACCATATCGTTACCGTGTGACAAATCACATGTTGGTGAAGTGGAAGAAGTTGTGAACTCATCACGGCCGGAGGTGGAGGAAGAAAAATCATCCTCAATAATTTTGGACACTTCATATATATCTTGAAGCTTGGTCCAAAGCTCATGTGCATTTCTAAAAGGCATGATTGAAGCAAGAACTACATCGGTCAAAACACACATAAGACCATTAGTAACTTGAGTCTCGAGATGAGAGTTTATCTCATCCTCTAAAGATAATTCATGAGAATCCTTTGGAGGAGATAAACACACATCTACAATCCTATTAACATAATTTAGACCCATGGCCCTAAATAGATTAAGCATGCGAATTTTCCACACATCAAAATTTGTGCCATCAAATATAAAAGCGGGATCGTGCACTAATTTCCTAAACGACATCTTTTACTCTCTAGGCGGCAAAGCCCAAAAAGAGAGCCCAGGCTCTGATACCAATTGAAAGGACAATGATGTCGCCTAGACGGGGGGGGGGGGGGGGGGTGAATAGGCGGTTTAAAAATTTTCCGGTTTAGGCTTGATAATTGCGGAATAAAACTAGATGCTTAAATTAACAAGTCGTCAACCTAAATAAACTAGGCTCACCTATGTGCACCAACAACTTATGCTAAGCAAGACAAACAACAAGGTGATAGCAATATAGAATACTTCAAGCATGAAGGCTATCACAATGTAAAGTGCATAAGTAAAAGCTCGGGTATAGAAATAACCGAGGCACGCGGAGACGAGGATGTATTCCCGAGTTCCTCCTTGTTAAGGGAGTACGTCTCGTTGGAGAGGTGTGAACCGACACAACGGTTCAACAACCACAAAGGTTTCACCTTCTTCTCCGATGAACTGCACCACAAAGGCTTGGTTCACCTTCCACTATCGGAATTCCTTCGAGGCGGAATCCGGAGCCTTTCAACAACAATCCGGGGCACAACCCACAATGGGATTGGGGGCTCCCGAACGGCTTTCCACAACAACAATCCGGGGCACAACACACAATGGTATTGGGGGCTCCCGAACGGCTTCAAGTGACCACACAAGGGTCCAACCACCACAAAGGCGTCTAGGGTCCAAAGACCCAAGAGTAACAAGCTCACTGTAACATCCCAAAAATATTAATATAATTATTAGTGCAAAAATGTGGGCCAACAAAAACTTTTCTTATAAAAATGTGTGTATGTTTAATTCTTGAGTGTTGCTTGTTGCATTGTTTGCAAGATTGAGGAATTCTAGCTCTAATTAAAAATTTGAAGAAAAGAAAACAAATAAAACAAACCACAAAAACAAAACACCATGTGACAAATGTCACATTATTTTTCCAAATTAAGATATATAAATTTACTTTCTCACCAAAATCAATGGAGTAATATTATTGACACTCCTAGTTAATTTTTACAAACTATTCCCTTTCAAAAATTCAAATTCAAAACTTCAAATTCAAATTAGAAATTCATGATTGAAATATTTCAAAAGGATTTTTTAACACTTACCAATAATATAGTTAGCCTAGATCCTAAGTTTGAACCCAAAAGAATTGAGAGAAATATGGAAAATTAAATAGCAAATTGCCTACTGTTTTGGTTCAAGCAATTCATCAAACACCTGGCGTGCACCACCTGTTCTTCCCAAGCCGAGCTAAGCCTAGGATCAATCCGAGCCATGCTTCGTTCATTTGTCAAATTGGAGCCCCCACTGCACTCCTCTCTTCATCACGACCTCGCAGCACGCCGGGGGAAGCAAAACGGTGGCCGGAGTCGCCGTGGAGACGCCGGCGACAGCCACGGCAGTGCGCACGTCGCCATGTCACGCGGCAGCGGAGGTGGCAACACCGCGCTCTCCCGTGCCAGCCCCCCCCTTCTCTCCCTTGCCTCTCTGCTCCCTCGCGAGCCCGCACAGCCCCTGGCACCAACCCGAGCACGCCGCGCCCGCGCCATGCCGCGCCATGCCGTGCGCCGCCCAAGCCCGTTCACGGCAGGGCCAAGCCCCCCGCACGCACCCGAGCGCGCCACGCCACCCCACCTTGCCCGCCTGGTCCCCCGAGCAGCCCGCAGCGTAGCCGCACCACTCCACCGGCCTACGGCGAGCACGCACGGCCGCGGGTGCCCTCTGCACCGCGTCCACCGTGCGCCGCCCGGCCGCTATAAAATGGCCCCCGTGCCCCTCTTCTCACCGCACCACCCCACTGCCTCTCCCCCTCACATCACCACCCTCTCGTGCACCGCCAGGAGGGCGGAGCCGTTGCCGCGAAGCTCTAGCCGCCCGTGGTCTCCTCGAGCTCGCCGTGCCCGAGGTAGACGACGACCGCGGCCAGGCCACGACATCCTTCCCCTTCGCTCCCCCCTACCCTCAGCCTCTTCCCCATGCGCCCCGCACTCACCGCCCCCTTTTCCCCTCTGTTTCGTGCACAGGATCGACGAAGGAGCCTCGCCGGAGCTGGAGCTCGGCTGCGGAAGAGGAGCTGCTCGCCGCCGTCGGTTGGAGCCGCCCCAGCACGCGCCGCTCGTCCCTAAGCCTTCCCCGAGTCACCGCCGTCGTTCTGCACCATCCGCACGTCCTCCCGAGCCCCCTAGGTGAGTCTCTGTCCACCTCGCCGTCGCCGGAGTCGCGCGCCGCCAGTTTTAGGTCGCCGGCGTCGCGGCCGCTCGAGAGCCGTTAGATCTTGATCCTACGGTAGCATACCGGTTCGCTGAAATTATTAAAAATCTGACATGAGGGTCCCACGCGTCAGGTTTAAATGAAACCCGCGCGCGCGCCAGCAGTCGCTGACTGGTGGGTCCCCCTGTCAGGGTTTTAATCTTTATCCGTTCTGGATTTAAATTCGAATTTAAATTTTATTTTAAAAACCAGTACTGAACCCAATTTTAGAAATTCCATAACTTTAGATTTACAACTCCAAATTTAGCAAATCCAACTGTTCTGGAAAGCTTATGAAATTCTCTATCCAACTAAGCTAGTTTCACTCCATTTGGATGTATAATAAAAATACAACATTCAAATTACAGTAGCATGTTTAAATCCTAAACTTGTTTGTTTCTGATACTCTGATAATCCAAATTAGTTGAAACTAATTTTATTAGGTCACATTTAGCCATGGTTAGTCACCCCTAAAATGGTTTAATTTTTAGATGAATATAATTTACATAATAGCCAAAACCATATTAATTGGCTTCTGGATTCAAAACAATGTGTAGGGAGTTTGGTAACTCCAAATGACCCAAACCCAATTGTGTCATCTTCTACACATCATTAGCTTTCTGTAGAATTTTAGTTTGTATTTTTGTGACAAACAGAACTCAAGTTATGCAATTAAACATGTGCAACAAGTTTCTGCCGTAATTAAAATACGAGGGAATAATGTTTAATTCAATTAAATTGAAACCACATGATATTGTTTGGTATGTGGAATGGTTAATTAGAACCTCTAAGAGTGTATTGCTATGATGATTGATTGAATAGGCTAGTGATTGTTTGTATTTGATTGATTGTGTATTAGACGAGAACGTTGTCGGATATATCGAGGAGGAGGGATTTGCAGAACCTGAAGACCAAGACCAAGATCACGTTGCCGAGCAAGGCAAGCTACTCTCTGAGCTTGCACCTAACTTATGCTTCTAGATTTACAAATCATTTTCAAAAGCAAAGGTTTACAAAAACCCTTTTTTTCAAAAGTATATAGAGATTATTTTGCCACCCTATGTAGAAGTAGATACTAAAACTATAGGATGGAAAAACAATGTTGTTTATTCAAAACTCCTTTGAAAACTTGTGTGGATATATAGCACCAAAATGTGGTGTTGAAATAAGGAAATGGAGAAAGATGGTTTTAGAAAAGCACATTGTGTCCTAGTACTCAGTCAAGCAACCGATACTCTGTGCGACCACATTTACCCACATATGGGAAAGGGCTTAGTCATATAGTTTGCTCTTATTAGTATGGGACACTGCATCAACAGAGATGACTCTGTTATGCATGAGGGAGTGGTTTAGTGACCTAACCCTGACCTGGGTCCTCTCTCAAAAATCTATGAGTAGATAAGGAGGAGGATAGAAGGATGTCCGTATACACCGCCAGATAAAACCTATGAGTCCTCACACTTAGGGTTTCCGACGGGAAACTGGACTAGGTGTAGATGGAATGGTTCATAGGGGCAGGATCCTATACTAGCATGAGCAAAGGAAAGACTAGGGTCGGTGACTCAACTTCGCATACCGCTGGTATGGCGAGACGTGGCTGACACGATGAGTTATCGGATGAGTGTGGGAAAAGCGTGCTACCTCTGCAGAGGGTAATTAAACTATTCGAATAGCCGAGTCCTCGGATATGGACAGTTGAAGACCCTACTTAGACCATGTGCAAGCTTTTGGAAAAGAGTTGAGTTTAAAAAGGAAATGGAGAGTGTTCCATACACCTATACCAACGGATCGGTATGAGGTAGTTGGAAAGATATTGCCATAATGGTTTACGATCGGAAAAAGGAGGAGTTTTGGAATAAAACTAATAAAATTGAGATATCTAGTAGTCATAATTTTCTTATCTTCTTCAACAAAGATACAGAGATGTTTTAAATGAATAAAAGTGAGAAACTAAAAATGGAACTAGAGCACTCATGTTGGAGTAGTTTGCGAGTACATTCAAATGTACTCATACTAGTTTGCTTCTGGCTATTGTCGTAGCCAGACATGGAGGAGTACTACGCCCAGGAGGAGTATGGCGACATCTATGCCAACTAAGGATCTTCATAAGTCGACTGCCTGTCGGGTCATCGCTAGGATTTGATGTCTACTACGCCTTATTTCCGCTGATTGTTTTGGTTTGGCCCTTGAAGGCACCTATGTAAGACTTGGTCTAGATGACCATTTTATGTAAGGCTTTAATTCGGTATTGTAATGGATGTAAACTTTGGTATTCAATTCGGGTTATGTGCAACGACAGACTGATCATGGGATCGTTGTGTTAAACATAATCGGGTATTTCGGACAGTTAGTCCGGGGTCCCCACAGAATTGGTATCAGAGCCATCTCGACTTTAGGAGCCTTAGATTAGCATGGTCGTTAGGTAGTGATTGCAAAAGTTGAGTTTTAAAGAAAAACAAAGTAAGAAATTAGTTTAAAAAAATGCTTCTCTCTTACCCTCTCATTTGTGCAAAATTCTCTTCTTACAAACTACTAAGTTTTCTCTCATATTCATAAAAACTTGCCACACTTGTCATTTTAATAAACTCAAAAATCTGCTCACATATTTTCCCTTCCATTAAAATTTTGATATACTTGCCATCTCACTAACTTAAAATTTTGACTAAAAAAATTCTAGATGGCGATCCATTTCACCGAGTTCGTTCAGCTGGAGAAGGACGGCAAGTTGATGTTCGATAAGGACTTGTTCGAGTTGACCAAGCTGCTAGGTCGTCCCACTCCTGAGTTTAAGGGAGCCCAGGTGGACGCTCCCGGTAACGGGAACCTGTCCTGGTTGATCGAGGCGTCTGTTCACGGGAACATCAAGTCCCCCGGATCCAGGGCACTCTCTTTCACCCTCATGGACGTCCACTGGGACGATGGACTGTGTCGTTCCATGCAGCGGATGCTATCCCGGCTTTGTGAGGAACACAAGGCGGAGCTGGTAAACTCTCGTTTCCAGTTCTACGGGAGGCGCACCATCGATGGACACCCAATTCGGTCCCCTCTGCACCCGACATTTGGAGAGTATATCCTAGACTTGGAGATTATGCTCTTTCGCACCCAGGAGGATCTGAGGTGCGCTAGGCTTCGGTCTCACTTTGAGCGTCTCTCGCTCAAGGAGAGTCGCGAGAGTGAGGCACAGCTGAAGACTGAGAAGACCACTCTTCTTAAGAAGGGAATCCAGATGCGGAAGACCATAGCGAAGCTCCGCAAGAAGGTTGCCGAGCAGGATGAGCTGATAGAAGATTTGGAGCTCCGTACTGACGAGATGGAGGAGGAGGGCGAGGATCTCCGCAAGGAGAACGACGCTTTCCTCAGTGACGATGACGACTATCTGGAGGAGATGAACGATGAGGATGAGGATGATGAGGATGAGGATGATGAGGAGGAGGATCCAGAGGAGCCACCCTACCAGTCCGATGCTGACATGGCAGAGCCTGAGGTTCCACCTCAGTAGGCGAGTTACTTGAGTTCTACCGCAGGATTAGGTCGACCCCCCCCCCCCCTATCGCTAGTAGAGTCAAAGTTGTGGTTCTTTTGGAACTTGCTATATGTACATTAGTTAGGGAGAATGTTGTAAGCTAGATTTGGATGAACTCTTGATGTAATGGTTGTGCTATGAAAGTGTGTGCTAGTCTTGTTAACATGTGTTAAATGTTTCTCTTATAATCCTTAGTAAATCAACCTCTACGTAAAAACCCATCTTCCCTTGATCAAACCCCTTTTTGCTTGCCCCTTATACCCGGTGTGCTTCAGGATGGTGGACACTCGTCGCACCAACACGGATGGAGGAGCACCACCACCCCCACCGGACCCAACCACCGCCCAACTTCTGGCGCTCATCATGGAGGAACGCCAAGCTGCCCGGACTGAGCGTCAAGCTCATATCGCTGCCCTGCAACAGATAGCTGCCGCTCACAACAACAACAACAACCACCACAACAATGGCAATGGCAATGGCAATGGTGAAGGAAATCAGCGGTCCACTTTGAGCGACTTCCAAAAGACCAACCCACCCACCTATTCCAAGGGACTTCACCCACTTGAGGCCGATGACTGGCTTCGCACCATTAACAACAACCTGGTAGTTGCAGCCGTGGGAGAACCTGAGAAGGTGATGTATGCGACCCACTATCTTGCAGGACCAGCACGGTCTTGGTGGGAAGCTACCAAGGCTCTACAACAAGCTGGTTATGCTATCAGCTGGGATGATTTCCAGGAGAAGTTCCGCAAGAAGCACATCCCCCGCGGACTCATTGAGCGGAAGAAGGATGAATTCCGCAGGTTGCGGCAGGGAAGTAAGGATGTGGTCGGATACCTCGATGAGTTCACTGACTTGTCTCGGTATGCTCCTGATGACGTCGACACCGAGGGGAGGAAGACGGAGCGTTTCATGAACGGACTTCATGATGAACTGCAATGCGCCTTGGTTATCCATGACTTTGTTGATTTGGAATCACTTGTGGACAAGGCCATACAGTTGGAGACCAAGCGCAAATCCATGTTTGAGGGTCGTAAGAGGAGAATGATTGCCCAGGAAGGTTCGAGCAGTCAGAAACCTCGCACCCACCCACCAAACCCCAAGCCAGCATATAGACCACCACCAACTTTGCACCCCAGTTACCCTAAGCCCCCATACAACCCAAACAAGTTCAACCGTCCCAATGACAACACCCGTCCCGGAGGGAACTCTAGCAACCCCAACCTCAATGCCAATGTTGTCTGTTTCAATTGTGGCACCAAGGGTCACTACTCCAAGGCATGCCCCAATCCTAAGAAGAATGGTCCGCGCCCCGATGCACAGGCGCCGAACAACGGCCAAGGCCGCAATGGAAATGGCAAGAACCCCGCACCCCGCGGAAATGTGGCTGTTGCCAAGGGACGCCTGCACCACATCAATGCTGAAGAGGCCATGGATGCACCAGATGTTGTGATGGGTACGTTCCTTGTCAACTCAGTACCTGCAACTGTTCTGTTTGATTCTGGTGCTACTCATTCTTTTGTTACCCAAGAATTTGTTGCTAAGGGAGGTTTAGCCGGAAACCTCTTACCCAAACCCATGGTCATCCAAATCCCAGAATCCACCATAGATACCAAGTCATTTTGCCCGGACGTTTCCCTTGAGATCAAAGGGGAAAAGTTCCGAGTCGACTTAATCATCCTAGGAACCCAAGGAATAGATGTCATACTGGGTATGAATTGGTTAGCCAAGTACCATGGTCGAATTGACTGTGCCAGAAGAGCTGTAGCCCTCACCACCGACAAAGGAGTAGAAGTGGAGTATGTGTCAGAAACCAGTCGACCCCAACCAGGATGCCATGAGAGCATAGCTCGACCAGCCCTAGATGAGATCCGTGTTGTTCACCTGTTCCAAGATGTCTTTCCTGAAGAATTGCCTGGTATGCCACCGGATCGGGATATTGAGTTCATCATTGAACTTATCCCCGGGACAGCCCCCATATCCCAAAGGCCTTATCGGATGAATCCAGAAGAACTGGTTGAGTTGAAGAAGCAGTTAGCAGATATGCTCAGCAAAGGGCTTATTCGCCCAAGTGCTTCACCCTGGGGATCACCCATTATTTTTGTGGATAAGAGAGATGGTACCACACGCCTGTGTGTGGATTATCGCAGGTTAAATGATGTGACCATCAAAAACAAGTACCCTCTCCCAAAGATTGAGGATCTGTTCGATCAAATGAACGGAGCCCGAGTCTTTTCCAAGATCGATCTTCGGTCAGGGTATCATCAGTTAAGAATCCGAGAGACAGACATTCCCAAGACTGCCTTCACAACCCGTTACGGTTTATTTGAATATACCGTAATGTCCTTTGGTCTGACCAATGCCCCAGCCTATTTTATGAATCTCATGAACAAGATCTTCATGGAGTATCTTGACAAGTTCGTGGTAGTTTTCCTTGATGACATCCTTATTTACTCCAAAACTGAAGAAGAGCATGCTGAACACCTGCGTCTAGTTTTAGCAACCCTTCGAGAGCATCAGTTGTATGCCAAGTTTAGCAAGTGTGAGTTCTGGCTCAGTGAAGTCTCATTTCTCGGACATGTTGTGTCTGCGGGAGGAATTTCTGTTGACCCAGAAAAGATCCAAGCCATTGTGGACTGGAAGGCCCCAACTAGTGTGACTGAAATCCGAAGCTTTCTCGGACTAGCGGGATACTACCGCAAGTTCGTTGAGGGATTCTCCAGTATAGCCAAGCCCCTTACCCAACTGCTGAAAAAGGACAAGAAATTTGAATGGACTCAGAAGTGTGAAGAGAGTTTCCAGGAATTAAAGAAGAGATTGACCTCAACCCCTGTCCTGATTATGCCAGACGTCACCAAGAGTTTCGACGTGTATTGCGATGCATCACGTCTAGGACTGGGTTGTGTTCTGATGCAAGCAGGCAAGGTGGTGTCGTATCTGTCTCGACAGTTGCGACCACATGAAGAGAACTACCCAACCCATGACCTGGAGTTAGCCGCTGTTGTTCTTGCTCTGAAGACGTGGCGCTCCTATCTGGCGGGACATCGCTGCGAGATCTATACGGATCATAAGAGCTTGAAGTATATCTTCACGCAGAGGGAGTTAAATTTGCGACAGAGAAGGTGGATGGAATTAATCAAGGATTATGATATCGGCATCAATTATCACCCTGGAAAGGCTAATGTAGTTGCCGATGCCCTTAGTCGCAAACCCTGCACCTTGAATGCCATGATCCAAGCAGAGCAGCCAGCCCTGTTTAAGGAGTTCAAAGATTTTGGACTAGAGCTTGTTAGCCACGGCTATCTCGCCCATTTAGAGTTAGCTCCAACTCTGATAGATCAAATCAAGGAGGCCCAGAAAGGTCATGAGAGCATAGAAGGAATCAAGAAGAAGGTTTCTCTCGGTAAAGCGCCTGGTTTTACCGAGGATGCAGAAGGAGTGTTGAGATTCAATGGTCGTATCTGTGTCCCCAATACCTCGGAACTCAAGGAATTGATCCTAAGGGAAGCCCACGAGACCCCTTACTCAATCCACCCCGGCGGAACCAAGATGTACCAAGACCTTCGTGAAAGATTTTGGTGGCATGGAATGAAGCGAGAAATTGGTGCTTTCGTAGCCAAGTGTGATATTTGTCAGCGAGTCAAGGCTGAACATCAGCGACCCGCTGGATTGCTTCAACCCCTAAAGATTCCCGAGTGGAAGTGGGATGAGATTGGAATGGATTTTATCACCGGACTTCCAAGATCCAACCGAGGCCATGACTCAATATGGGTCATCGTTGACAGGCTGACCAAAGTGGCCCATTTTATTCCCGTCCACACCACCTATAGGGGAAATCAGTTAGCAGACCTGTATATTTCCAGAATAGTAAGCCTGCATGGTGTGCCTAAGAGGATTGTATCAGATAGAGGCACACAATTCACCTCAAGGTTCTGGAAAGCCCTGCATGAAGCCCTCGGAACCAAGTTGGCGTTTAGCACAGCTTATCACCCCCAGACCGATGGCCAAACTGAACGAGTGAACCAGATATTAGAGGACATGCTTCGCGCATGTGTCCTAGCCTATGGATCCAAATGGGAAGATTGTCTTCCATTTGCAGAATTCTCATACAACAACAATTACCAATCTAGTCTGCAAATGGCCCCTTTTGAAGCCCTTTACGGCAAGAAGTGTCGTACACCCCTGAATTGGTCCGACACCGGAGAAGGCAAACTGTTTGGACCAGATACCCTCCGTGAAGCTGAAGAGCAAGTCCAGCTTATCCGAGAGCGACTCAAGACCGCCCAATCCCGTCAGAAGAGTTACGCTGATCCCAAGCGTCGTGATGTCACCTTTAATATCGGAGATTATGTCTATCTCCGAGTGACACCCCTTAAAGGAATGCAGCGTTTCCATGTCAAAGGAAAATTAGCGCCAAGATATATTGGACACTTCAAGATCCTTGCTCGTCGAGGAGAGGTGTCTTATCAACTGGAATTGCCTCAAGAGTTAGCAGATTACCATGATGTTTTCCACATTTCCCTCCGGAAATGTCTTGAAGTTCCTGACCAGCCTGATGTTTTCAAAAACATCGATCACCAGTCCGTCGACCTGAATCAAGATCTGACTTATCGTGAGACGCCCCTCAAGATTCTCGACGAAGATGTTCGTCTCACCCGCAGGCGAGCAATCAAGTTCTACAAAGTCCAGTGGACTAACCACTCTGAAGATGAAGCAACTTGGGAACGTGAAGACTATCTTAGGAGCGAGTTTCCCAACCTCTTTAGTACCCAGGCCTAGCAAATCTCGGGACGAGATTTATTTTAAGGGGGGAAGTCTGTAACATCCCAAAAATATTAATATAATTATTAGTGCAAAAATGTGGGCCAACAAAAAAATTTCTTATAAAAATGTGTGTATGTTTAATTCTTGAGTGTTGCTTGTTGCATTGTTTGCAAGATTGAGGAATTCTAGCTCTAATTAAAAATTTGAAGAAAAGAAAACAAATAAAACAAACCACAAAAACAAAACACCATGTGACAAATGTCACATTATTTTTCCAAATTAAGATATATAAATTTACTTTCTCACCAAAATCAATGGAGTAATATTATTGACACTCCTAGTTAATTTTTACAAACTATTCCCTTTCAAAAATTCAAATTCAAAACTTCAAATTCAAATTAGAAATTCATGATTGAAATATTTCAAAAGGATTTTTTAACACTTACCAATAATATAGTTAGCCTAGATCCTAAGTTTGAACCCAAAAGAATTGAGAGAAATATGGAAAATTAAATAGCAAATTGCCTACTGTTTTGGTTCAAGCAATTCATCAAACACCTGGCGTGCACCACCTGTTCTTCCCAAGCCGAGCTAAGCCTAGGATCAATCCGAGCCATGCTTCGTTCATTTGTCAAATTGGAGCCCCCACTGCACTCCTCTCTTCATCACGACCTCGCAGCACGCCGGGGGAAGCAAAACGGTGGCCGGAGTCGCCGTGGAGACGCCGGCGACAGCCACGGCAGTGCGCACGTCGCCATGTCACGCGGCAGCGGAGGTGGCAACACCGCGCTCTCCCGTGCCAGCCCCCCCCCCCTTCTCTCCCTTGCCTCTCTGCTCCCTCGCGAGCCCGCACAGCCCCTGGCACCAACCCGAGCACGCCGCGCCCGCGCCATGCCGCGCCATGCCGTGCGCCGCCCAAGCCCCTTCACGGAAGGGCCAAGCCCCCCGCACGCACCCGAGCGCGCCACGCCACCCCACCTTGCCCGCCTGGTCCCCCGAGCATCCCGCAGCGTAGCCGCACCACTCCACCGGCCTACGGCGAGCACGCACGGCCGCGGGTGCCCTCTGCACCGCGTCCACCGTGCGCCGCCCGGCCGCTATAAAATGGCCCCCGTGCCCCTCTTCTCACCGCACCACCCCACTGCCTCTCCCCCTCACATCACCACCCTCTCATGCACCGCCAGGAGGGCGGAGCCGTTGCCGCGAAGCTCTAGCCGCCCGTGGTCTCCTCGAGCTCGCCGTGCCCGAGGTAGACGACGACCGCGGCCAGGCCACGGCATCCTTCCCCTTCGCTCCCCCCTACCCTCAGCCTCTTCCCCATGCGCCCCGCACTCACCGCCCCCTTTTCCCCTCTGTTTCGTGCACAGGATCGACGAAGGAGCCTCGCCGGAGCTGGAGCTCGGCCGCGGAAGAGGAGCTGCTCGCCGCCGTCGGTTGGAGCCGCCCCAGCACGTGCCGCTCGTCCCTAAGCCTTCCCCGAGTCACCGCCGTCGTTCTGCACCATCCGCACATCCTCCCGAGCCCCCTAGGTGAGTCTCTGTCCACCTCGCCGTCGCCGGAGTCGCGCGCCGCCAGTTTTAGGTCGCCGGCGTCGCGGCCGCTCGAGAGCCGTTAGATCTTGATCCTACGGTAGCATACCGGTTCGCTGAAATTATTAAAAATCTGACATGAGGGTCCCACGCGTCAGGTTTAAATGAAACCCGCGCGCGCGCCAGCAGTCGCTGACTGGTGGGTCCCCCTGTCAGGGTTTTAATCTTTATCCGTTCTGGATTTTAATTCGAATTTAAATTTCATTTAAAAACCAGTACTGAACCCAATTTTAGAAATTCCATAACTTTAGATTTACAACTCCAAATTTAGCAAATCCAACTGTTCTGGAAAGCTTATGAAATTCTCTATCCAACTAAGCTAGTTTCACTCCATTTGGATGTATAATAAAAATACAACATTCAAATTACATTAGCATGTTTAAATCCTAAACTTGTTTGTTTCTGATACTCTGATAATCCAAATTAGTTGAAACTAATTTTATTAGGTCACATTTAGCCATGGTTAGTCACCCCTAAAATGGTTTAATTTTTAGATGAATATAATTTAAATAATAGCCAAAACCATATTAATTGGCTTCTGGATTCAAAACAATGTGTAGGGAGTTTGGTAACTCCAAATGACCCAAACCCAATTGTTTCATCTTCTACACATCATTAGCTTTCTGTAGAATTTTAGTTTGTATTTTTGTGACAAACGGAACTCAAGTTATGCAATTAAACATGTGCAACAAGTTTCTGCCCTAATTAAAATACGAGGGAATAATGTTTAATTCAATTAAATTGAAACCACATGATATTGTTTGGTATGTGGAATGGTTAATTAGAACCTCTAAGAGTGTATTGCTATGATGATTGATTGAATAGGCTAGTGATTGTTTGTATTTGATTGATTGTGTATTAGACGAGAACGTTGTCGGATATATCGAGGAGGAGGGATTTGCAGAACCTGAAGACCAAGACCAAGATCACTTTGCCGAGCAAGGCAAGCTACTCTCTGAGCTTGCACCTAACTTATGCTTCTAGATTTACAAATCATTTTCAAAAGCAAAGGTTTACAAAAACCCTTTTTTTCAAAAGTATATAGAGATTATTTTGCCACCCTATGTAGAAGTAGATACTAAAACTATAGGATGGAAAAACAATGTTGTTTATTCAAAACTCCTTTGAAAACTTGTGTGGATATATAGCACCAAAATGTGGTGTTGAAATAAGGAAATGGAGAAAGATGGTTTTAGAAAAGCACATTGTGTCCTAGTACTCAGTCAAGCAACCGATACTCTGTGCGACCACATTTACCCACATATGGGAAAGGGCTTAGTCATATAGTTTGCTCTTATTAGTATGGGACACTGCATCAACAGAGATGACTCTGTTATGCATGAGGGAGTGGTTTAGTGACCTAACCCTGACCTGGGTCCTCGCTCAAAAATCTATGAGTAGATAAGGAGGAGGATAGAAGGATGTCCGTATACACCGCCAGATAAAACCTATGAGTCCTCACACTTAGGGTTTCCGACGGGAAACTGGACTAGGTGTAGATGGAATGGTTCATAGGGGCAGGATCCTATACTAGCATGAGCAAAGGAAAGACTAGGGTCGGTGACTCAACTTCGCATACCGCTGGTATGGCGAGACGTGGCTGACACGATGAGTTATCGGATGAGTGTGGGTAATTAAACTATTCGAATAGCCGAGTCCTCGGATATGGACAGTTGAAGACCCTACTTAGACCATGTGCAAGCTTTTGGAAAAGAGTTGAGTTTAAAAAGAAAAAGGAAATGGAGAGTGTTCCATACACCTATACCAACGGATCGGTATGAGGTAGTTGGAAAGATATTGCCATAATGGTTTACGATCGGAAAAAGGAGGAGTTTTGGAATAAAACTAATAAAATTGAGATATCTAGTAGTCATAATTTCCTTATCTTCTTCAACAAAGATACAGAGATGTTTTAAATGAATAAAAGTGAGAAACTAAAAATGGAACTAGAGCACTCATGTTGGAGTAGTTTGCGAGTACATTCAAATGTACTCATACTAGTTTGCTTCTGGCTATTGTCGTAGCCAGACATGGAGGAGTACTACGCCCAGGAGGAGTATGGCGACATCTATGCCAACTAAGGATCTTCATAAGTCGACTGCCTGTCGGGTCATCGCTAGGATTTGATGTCTACTACGCCTTATTTCCGCTGATTGTTTTGGTTTGGCCCTTGAAGGCACCTATGTAAGACTTGGTCTAGATGACCATTTTATGTAAGGCTTTAATTCGGTATTGTAATGGATGTAAACTTTGGTATTCAATTCGGGTTATGTTCAACGACAGACTGATCATGGGATCGTTGTGTTAAACATAATCGGGTATTTCGGACAGTTAGTCCGGGGTCCCCACACTCACAAACTTTCAACTTCCACGAATCCTCGTGGAGAGCACACCGATGCACCAAATGCAAAAGGCAAGAGCACAAGTGCTCAAATCCTTCACTCTCGAATTCCAACAAAGCAACAAATGCTTATGGAGGAAAAAGAGAGGAAGAACAAAGAGGAGATGCACCAAGAACTCCAAGATCAAGATCTACAAGGTTCCCCTCACTTAGAGGAGAGATGGATTGGTGGAAATGTAGATCTAGATCTCCTCTCTCAAATCCCTCAAAGATATGCAAGAATCATGGGAGGAAATGAGAGAGGGGCAAGCTTTCCAAGGTCAACAATGGAGGAGAGAGAGGGGGAAAATTCGTGCTTGGAAGAGCTGCTCTCTCTGGGGAAGAAGGGGCCTTTTTATAGGTCCCACGAAAAAGAGTCGTTGCAGAAAAACTTCACACCGGAGTTTCCGGTCACTAGGGCCAGAAACTCCGGCCAGGGGCGGAAACTCCGGCTTACTGGGACCGGAAACTCCGGCCCCCACCAGGGGCTGAACACTGTCAACACCGCCGAGGCTTGGGCAAACTCTCCGGTGCCCTGGGCCGGAAAGTTCATCCAGGGGCGGAAACTCCGGTCTCTAGGGCCGGAAACTCCGCCCCCCACCAGGGGCTGAACAACGTTTGGAGAAAAACGTTGAGTCCGGAGACTCCGGTCCTGCACAGACCGGAAACTCCGGTCTAGGACCGGAGACTCCGGCCTAGGAAAAACTGCAGCAAAACCGATAACGAAAACGTCAATATCTTTTCCATCCGGACTCCGTTTTCGATGATTTTTGGCTCGTTGGAATCACAACGAAGAGCTTTACAAGATCATGTAGATAAACCTCATAGTCCAACAATGGAAGATAAAACCAAATGGAGGAGGTTAAAATCTCTCTAAAAAGGAATGATCGGCAAACCTCCAAAACCGAAAACGCAACAAGTTTTCCATATAAAATTCGTTTTCGGTGAACTTGGGCTTGTCGTGAAGATCACAACAAGCACCAAAACTCAACAAGGAAAAAAAACCAAGTAAGAACCAAGACAGATGAAATGGCAAGTATGCAAAGGTTTGAGCTCTCCACGAAGATGCGATCAAGTTACTCACTCGAGAGCCCCTCTTGATAGTACGCCATCTATCCTAAAACCCGGTCTCCCACTAACACCATGAGACCGGTAAAATAGAAAACCTATCAAGATCATACCTTTGCCTTGCGCATTCCACTTGAGCTCGATGATGACGATCTTGACTCTCTCAAGTTGAAACACCTTTCTTGATTGTGCTTGCTAGCACATGCTTAATGAGGACTTCTCCAAATGCTCCCCCATACTCCATTATGGGAGGGATGATGACGATCTTGACTCTCTCAAGTTGAAACACCTTTCTTGATTGTGCTTGCTAGCACATGCTTAATGAGGACTTCTCCAAATGCTCCCCCATACTCCATTATGGGAGGGCCTCGCTAAGCTTCGTCTTCATGTCTTCTTTGCAAGCTTCAATCAAAATATATCTTCCGAGATGCATCATATTGAACTTGCACTTCATCTTCTTCTCTTGATATGTAAGATGGCTTGGGGGTAAACATGATTGTTCACTCAATCTTCTATTCCAAGCCATACTTGCGATGAGCTCAACTCTATACATGACCATTCTTTATATTAACCCTTGAATAGAGCAGTGGTCATTATGTCATCTTGAAGAGTCCAACACATGAACTCCTATATTTTCCCATGGACAAGATCTATAAGAATATCTCAATGTAAACATTACTCCATAAGGATTGTCATTAATTACCAAAACCACGCATGGGGGCAACCATGCACTTTCACTCGTGGCCAAGACGAAGGGCAAGGGGCCCATGCCCATGAAGAAGCCCTACTTCAAGAAGAACCAAAAGATTGTCTTGGTAACTCAAGAGCAATATCCCACCGATGATGAAGATAGTGACAAGGAGGATACTCCAACGCAAGTGGCCGCACTAGCCATTTCTTCCACACCTCCATCACTCTTCTCCTCACCAAACGAGAGCCCCATCATCAAGAATGCAAGATGTCTTATGGCAAAGACATCCGAGGTAAAATTGTCCCCCACCTCCATATCCCATGACATTGATGATGGTATGAGCCTAGAAGTCAAGGAAGAAATTATTGCTTTTGATAAATTCATGACTAACTTGCAAGGAGAATGAAAGAAACACTTTGGCTCAATTATGAGTCTTATAGGTGAGCTTGAGGATGAGCTTGAATTAAAAGGTGAGATTGAGAGAGAGGATGCACACGCTAAGGTGTCCCTCCAATCCTCTCTCGAAGATGAACAAGAAGCTCATGCTCTCCTCAAGGAGCAACTTGCTAAGATCACTAAGGATCGTGATCTCTACTTTGCTAAATGTAAAATTGTGCAAAATGAAAAGTCCGAGCTTGTAGTTGCTCATGCTAGACTTTGCGAAGACTTCGAATCACTTGAAAATACTCACAAGGTATTGACAAGTGATCACGAACGTCTACTCAAGTCTCGTGATCAACTCCAAACCCGGATATCTATTCTTGAGAAACCTAGTACTTCTACTCATTTGAATACTAATGCAAGTGTTGTCAAGGATAAAGCTGGGATCTTGTTTGTTCCCTCCATGGCAACCGAGCCCAAGACCTCCCTTGATAAAGGCAAGGGGACACTCACTACTCCTCTTCATGAGAGAGTGCCCCACAAGGGTAAGGAAGGTCTAGGCTATGTCGCTAAGGAGAAGAAGAAGATGATCAAGAAGAAGACCAAACCCGCACAAGCCAAGAAATATGATATCGCAAGTGGAAATGCCACAAGGGGCACTCCCACTCGTGATGACTTTGCGGGCATATCTAACCCCAACTATGTTTTATATGTTGATTATTATGGGCATGTTTATGCTAGATACATTGGTCCTTTTGATGGTTACATTGAATATGCTATTTGGGTCCCAAAGACCCTTGTTGCTAACCAAAAGGCACCCATTGCAAAATGGGTACCTAAACCAAAGAATTGACTGTGTGTAGGGACTTGCTTCCGGAGGATCGAAATGGATAATTGATAGTGGGTGCACTAGTCATATGACCGGAAGCAAGGAAATTGTAACGGAGTTGAAGCCTAATGATGATCAAATGACCGTTACATATGGTGACAATTCAAAGTCTAAGGTAATAGGGCTCGGCAAGGTGGTAGTGGCACTGGACATCACACTTGTGAATGTTTTGCTTGTCGAGTCCCTAGGTTTCAACTTGATCTCCGTTCATTCTTTAACTTGTTTGTATTATACCGTTGTCTTTGAAAAGGAGATGGTTATCCTCATGTGGAGCAAGTCTCTCAGTGTGTCTTTCGTTGGGTACATTGAGAATGGGCTCTATGTGGTTGACTTCTCCGGAGTCACCACTTCCCATACAATGTGCCTATTCGCAAAGGCGGACTTGGGTTGGCTATGGCATCGCCGACTAGCCCATGTCAACATGAGGACTTTGCGAAGTCTCCACAAGGGTAGCCATATCCTAGGACTAAAAGACCATGTTTCTTTCTCGAAGGATCGAATGTGTAGGGCTTGTGTTGAAGGAAAAATGCATGACATTCACCATCCAAGCAAGACCATCATTTCCTCAAAAAGGGTTTTAGAGCTTCTCCATGTTGACCTCTTTGGTCCCATTCCGGAAGCTAGTCTTGGTGGCAAGAAATATTGCTTGGTGATTGTTGATGACTATTCAAGGTACACATGAGTTTTCTTCTTCAAGTCAAAGATGGAGACTCAACAAACTATCATCGACTTCTCCAATGAAGCTCAACGTCAACACAATGTCCCTATCTTGGTGATAAGAAGTGACAACGGGTCCGAGTTCAAGAACTACACCTTAAACGAGTTCCTTAGTGAAGAAGGGATTCGTCATCAATATTCCGCTGCTTATACTCCCCAACAAAATGGTGTAGCTGAAAGGAAGAATCACACTCTTATTGAGATGGCAAGGTCGATGATGGCCGAGTTCAAGTCCCCTCACAACTTTTGGGCCGAAGCCGTCAACACCGCTTGCCATTCATCCAACCGACTCTTCTTCCGCAAAGGACTCATGAAGACCCCCTATGAAGTGCTTACCGGGAACAAGCCCAATATCTCTTACTTCCGAGTTTTTGGTTGTAAGTGTTTTTATCTCATCAAAGGTGTTCGTTTAGACAAGTTTGAATCTAAGTCTCTTGAAGGGACATTTGTGGGCTACGGGTCCGAATCCCACACTTATAGAGTCTATGATAAGGCCTCGCGCATAATCATAGAAACTTGTAGTGTGGTGTTCGAGGAGAATGACGGCTCCCTTGTGGAGCAAAGTGGTGTTTCCGTTGTAGGTGATGATCAACCTCAAGATGCTATCCGAAGAATGGGGTTGGGAGTCCACCGCCCCGTTGAACTCTGTTATGAGATCGCTCAACAAGGATCAAGTTCTTCACAAGTGGTGGCCACCCCAACACAAGAAACACCCATCGACAACACCGTGCCCAATACGCCTAGCCAAGAAGAAGCACAAGATTCTCCAGCTGCTCCTGGAATTTCCGGAGGGCCGGAAAATCCGGTTCAAACTGGAGTCGGAAATTCCGGTGATTCGGAATTTCCGGTCCATACTGAACCCGAAATATCCGGTCCTACTGACATTCCCGGTGGCAGCTCGCAGCAAGGCCAAGATCAACCCGCTCCTTCACCAATGGACATCACTCCAATGGTTGATCAAGGCCATCAAAACAGTCAAGGCGGAGACATGAATGATCAAGATGATCAAGCGATTCCTCCCACCACTCGGAGGGAAATCGAGATCCGCCGTTTGAATAGGGTTGGCACCTCACAAGAACTAAGAGCTCTATCTCTTGACAAGGTGCTTGGTGATGTGAGAAGCAAGGTCTCTACCCGAAGACAACTTGCAAGCTTTAGTGAACATCAAGCTCACATCTCCATGGTGGAACCCAAGAAGGTCTTTGAAGTTCTTGAAGATAAAGATTAGCTTGATGCTATGCATGAAGAGCTCAACAACTTCGAGCGCAACAAGGTGTGGAAGTTGGTGGAAAGACCCAAAGATTGCCGCAATGTTATCGGCACCAAGTGGATTTTCAAGAACAAGCAAGATGAACATGTCATGGTGGTGAGGAACAAGGCAAGATTGGTGGCTCAAGGTTACTCCCAAATTGAAGGCATTGACTTTGGAGAAACCTATGCTCCCGTGGCTCGACTTGAGTCAATTCGTATTCTTCTTGCTTATGCCTCTCATCATAACTTTAAGTTGCAACAAATGGATGTCAAATCCGCTTTTCTAAATGGTCCACTAAATGAACTTGTTTATGTTAAGCAACCACCGGGGTTTGAAGACCTCAAGTATCCGAACCATGTCTACAAGTTGGATAAGGCACTCTATGGCCTTAAACAAGCCCCACGAGCGTGGTACGAGCACCTTAGAGAACTACTTGTAGACCGTGGATTCCAAGTTGGGGAAATCGACCCCACACTTTTCACTAAGAAAGTTAATGGAGAGCTTTTCATTTGTCAATTATATGTGGATGACATTATATTTGGATCGACTAACAAAGCATTTAACGAAGAATTCTCTAAGCTTATGACTGACAGGTTTGAGATGTCTATGATGGGTGAGATGAAGTTCTTCCTCGGATTTGAGATCAAACAATTGAAGAAAGGAACGTTCATCAACCAAGCAAAGTACATTCAAGACATGCTCAAGAAGTACGGGTTGCTTGAGCTCAAGGGTGCCTCTACCCCAATGCAAACCAAATGCCACCTTGAGCTCAACCCCAAGGGTAAGGATGTGGATCAAAAGGTATACCGCTCGATGATTGGATCTCTCCTCTACCTTTGTGCATCTAGACCGGATATAGTGCTAGCCGTAGGAGTGTGTGCAAGATATCAGGAGGCTCCTAAAGAAAGCCATGATATGGCGGTCAAGAGGATCTTTAGATATTTGGCTTATACCCCAACCTTTGGATTGTGGTACCCCAAGGATGCAAATTTCTCATTATGTGGGTACACGGATTCCGTTTGGGCGGGAGATCAAGATGATAGGAAGTCAACGTCCGGCGCTTGTCAATTTATTGGGAGGTCCTTGGTAAGTTGTTCTTCTAAGAAGCAAAATTGTATATCTCCCTCCACCGCTGAAGCCGAGTATGTTGCCGCCGCAAGTTGTTTCACTCAGTTGCTATGGATGAGGCAAACTTTAAAGGAGTATGGAGTCGATTGCGACAAAGTGCCTCTTCTATGTGACAACGAAAGTGCCATCAAGATTGCTTACAACCCGGTGCAACATTCAAGAACCAAGCACATTGAGATCCGCCATCATTTCATAAGAGATCATGTGGCCCGAGGAGACATTGAGTTATCTTATGTGGGCACAAGGGATCAATTGGCGGATATCTTCACGAAGCCCCTTGAGGAAGGAAGGTTTTGCTTTTTGAGGAATGAGCTAAATATCATTGATTCCAGTTCCTTAGCTTGATCGCTTGCACACTCACCTAGGGCGTAATTGCATCTTATCGTGTTTAGATGTAGGCATGGAAATAGGGGGAGTGCGGTCCTAATACATTGGACCATCCCTCCCCCCCATTATGCCGATAGCAAGTGCTCTTTATCTCTACATTCATTGTTATGACTAATGAGCTAAAACGACGAGTATTGGTTATGTACCCAAGATACATCTTCGCGGTGACATGCCTTACACTCCTACATGGTGGCCTCGGCCACCGACCTCTTCTCTTTGCAGAGTTGGTTTTATTTGGAGCTTATTGTTGCTATTTGCCCTCCTTTTCATGCTTGTGGGAAACCTACTCAACTTGGCGCTTTATGTTTCGATTTGGTAGTTGTGAGTTGAGTATGGTGTACCAATGACAGTTTGGAAATCTATCCCAAGCCTACTTCCCCCTGAAAACATTTCTCTCTATTGCACACAAGTCATCCGTTTGAAAACTAGGATTTTAGTTCAGCAGGTCGTAATATCCGTTTCATTTATGAATCGGAATATCCGGTGACTCGGAATTTCCGGTGTAAGTTACACCCGGAATATCCGGTCGGGCGGTTTGTCTAAAAAATATAAGGGCAGACTCGGGGTGAAGGGCTCATTCGTGCCCTTCTTCCACCCCCGACCTCTCTCTCCTCCAACCGCCGTCCCTGCTGCTCCAAGATCCCTCCGGAGCACTCCGACCGCCGGGGAACCTCTTTCTCGGCCGGATCTGCTCCTCCTCCACCCCGGGAACTCACTCCTCCAAGCAATGGCCTCAATGGATGAGGGTAACTTCACTTTTCTTCTTCCTTTTGTGCTTGCACTAGGATCTTGATGTAGAGTTATTTGTTTCAATATTGCTTGGTAGAGATTGTTCCTAGCATCATTCCCTGCCTAGTACATACATTAGTTTTGCATTATGTTGGATCGATCTAGTTTTAGACCGAGTCAATCTCAGATCTGCACTGTTTCTGTTTGGGTCGGAATTTCCGACTCAGCCTGACTCGGAATTTCCGGTCCACCGGAATTTCCGGTTAAGTTTGAATCGGAATTTCCGAGCTGAACACAGCAGTTTTAAGATTAACTCATGTTTAACTAGATATGATTCATCAAATGCCTACCTAATGTGTGTATAATCTCCTGACTTGTGTGCACTTACCTTATGCTACCCACTATGCTCAAATTCACAGGTTCTAGTGGGAGTCCGTCCGTTGGGGCATCAAGGAACACCTCAAGGGCACCTGTTTACAAGACCCATGTCAACAAGGGTAAGGGTGCTGCCTCCTCAAGCAATCCACCTGTCCAAAGGAAGAAGAAAGTTGTTGCTAGCAAGCCGCCATCCAAGAAAAGGAAGAATGCTCCTATTCCTGAACGTCAGAACTATTCAAATATGAACTCTGTTGAATACTCTCAGCTCAGACAAGGGGATTGGTACCTTATGCCAAGGGACAACACTCTGGATGATCGCAGCTATTGGTGTCAAGAGAAAGAGCACATACTCGTGGACCTCTACCACTCTCTGTCGAAGCCCATTCGGCCTATGCATCCGTTTGACCTTGCAACTCTGCAAAAGAAAGCCTCCTTTGTTGAAGCTATACATCTTGTCAAGACTATGGGCTTGGAGAGGCTAGTGCTCACTCGTTGCCCTTACAACTCTCAGCTTGTGATGCAGTTCTTTGCCACTCTTGTGATGAAGGGTGACTCAAAGAAGACAATGAAGTGGATGACTGGTGAATCTTTCTATGAGTCCAATTTTGAGGAGTTTGCCAAGGTTTTGGGCTACAAGTTTGATGGTGACAATCCTCAAGGCTATCGCATGCCCCACCCTTACAAGATCAACAAGAAGCAGACCGTGCACTTATATGGTGAGGGAGCCACACCCGACAATTCTCGAGACTTGCTTCCTCTTTATGATGTTCTTGTGCGCATCCTCCGTGAGAACATTGCACCAAGTGGTGGCAACAACGACAATGTGGTGACCCCTCTATGCAACTTGGTCCTTCATGCCAACCGCATTGTAAAGGACCCTGGCTCTGATGAAGACTGGAGTGTGGATGTTATGGATTACATCTTCAATGAGATGTATGAAGCCATGACCACTAGAGTCACTATCCCCTATGCTCCTTATATCATGAAACTCATCAAGTTCAAGTTTCCTGACTATAACTTCAGTGGCGATGAGTTGGAGCCGCATGACTTCAAGAAACTATATGAGAAGAAGACAGTGGTCAAGCCTCCTCCTGTGCCTTCTTCTAGCTCAGCTCAGGGTGGATCTTTTATTGGTGATGCTAGGAGGGCAGCTGCTCTTACTTATGTCCCAGCCACTCATGCGAAGGTGAAGAAGCTGAATTGGTTCCAACGCAACATCCTGTGCATGAATGTGGACATCCGCAAGGAGCAATACACCGCATACAAGGATCGTCGTCAGCTGGCCTACAATCAAGACTTGATCCTTCATCATGTGTCTGGCTCTCCTGCTCCTGCCGATCTCTCTGATCCCCTGACCTTTGCTCAGTGGAACCAGGGTTCTTTGGCTCTGTGGACTCAGATTGACCATGACCTTGGCGGGAGCTCGTACACCACTGGACATGATTATGATGATGATGAGGAGGAGGCTGAGTATGATGAGGATGAGGATGATGATGATGAGGAGGAGGAGACCCCCTCGGACTGAAGACCTTCACGGGACGTAGCATCGCTCCTCTTCCTTCTTGGCGTTTAGATGCCAAAGGGGGAGAAGTTGCTCTAGTAGGACTTCGGGGATTTACAGGGGCTCGGGCACAAGCATATGCGTTTACCATTTATTTGCGCTTGTGTCCATTTATCTTATTTGTGGTTATTTGTTGAACTCTTTTACTATCTATGTGTGATGACTATGTGTATTGAGACAATGTTATGCTTTCTTTATCCTATGGTTGAGACTTCAAATTTATTGTGTTGATATTTTCTTCATATCCTATATACACCAGGTATGAAAATCTATCTAGTCTCAAATGCTACCATAACCTTACATTTTGTCTCATTACTCCTTTGTGATATCTTGTGTTTGTTATTATAAAATTGCTCCTATCCTTTGTCTTATTGTGTTTCTTACATGCACTTGTTTAGGGGGAGCTATTTTCTGTCAAAAAGATGATATTGCATTTTGTTTCCTTGCAAATCTTGGTATTGTCATCTAACACCAAAAAGGGGGAGATTGAAAGAACATTTCTTAATCCCTAGTGTTTTGAGTGTTAGTTAACAATATCAATGATGAACTATCAGTTTGTGTAAGTTGCATATCACATATCCTAAAGCCAAAATGCAGAGAAAAAGAGTTTCTGGAATTCTTCCCAGAATCGGAATATTGGAGCCGGAAATTTACAGGATCGGAAATTTCGGGTCTCCTATATCTAACAGAAAAATGGCTAAGGAAAAGTCAGGAAGTGGTTCTGATTCAAACCGGAAATTCAGCTCGGAAATTTCACTGACTCGGAATTTCCGAGTCACCCTCAGAAATTTGGCTAAGTCAAGATGTCAAAGTGGTTCTGACTTCAACCGGAAATTCAGCTCGGAAATTTCACTGACTCGGAATTTCCGAGTCACCCTCAGAAATTTGGCTAAGTCAAGATGTCAAAGTGGTTCTGACTTCAACCGGAAATTCAGCTCGGAAATTTCACTGACTCGAATTTCCGAGTCACACTCAGAAATTTGGCTAAGTCAAGATGTCGAAGACGTTCTGATCTCAACCGGAAATTCAACTCAGATATTTCACAGACTCGGATATTCCGAGTGACCCGGAATTTCCGGGTGTCACTTATACCGGAATTTCCGGTTCCTCGAGGCAGCCAACGGCCAAATTTTGGGAGGGGGTATAAATACCCCCTCACTCACTCAAGAACAGCTAGCTCTCAGATTTTCTCTCTCCTACTATTCTTGAAAGCTCAAATCAACAAGATCTCCCAATCCCTCCACCCAAATTCACTGATCTTTGGAGGATTGGAGGAGAAGGCCCGGGTCTACATCTTCACCGAAGGGATTTGCATTTCCTCCCCATTCACTTGGGAATTTCGTGGCTAGGGTTTCCGGTGGGAAAACCTAATTCACCATTGTTGTAATCTTGGTGTTGCCTTGACCTTTTGTGGTCCTTGACCTTTTGTGGTCATCTTGAGAGCCCCCAATTAAGTTGTGGGTGCGTGCCTCAAGTGTTTGTAAGGGATTCGATCTCCGCCCTAAACGGGGATCAATAGTGGAAGGTGGACTCGCAACCTTTGTGGTTGAGTTCATCAGAGAAGAAGGTGAGCCTTTGTGGCGTTGCGGCTAACCTGTTGTGGTAGCCCACAGCTCTCCAAACGATACGTACACCCTTGGGTGGAACTCGGGATTACATCTTCGTCTCCGCGTGCTTCACTCGGTTCCCCTTATCTTTACTCCCTTACTTTCTTGTCTTGTTAGCTTGTTTATCTTGTTATTGCTTAGATTGTCATTTAGGTAAATTCACCGTAGTTGCATATCTAGAGAATTTACCTTTGTGTTGAGCCTAAATTTGAAAAGACCTAAAATTTGTAATAGCACCTATTCACCCCCCCCCCCTCTAGGTGCCGGATTCCCGTTCAGCGGCCTCGCGGCCCCACTTCGTCTCGTCTTCGGTTTTCCTGGACGCAAATATTCCAAAAATAATTCATGGTTGACTTGTTTCCAATTTGGCGGATATTTCCTTAAGAGATTTTCTGAAACAAAAAACAGCAGAAAACAGGGAACTGGCACTGTGGCATCTTGTTAATAGGTTAGTCTCAGAAAATGCATAAAACTATATAAAATGCATGTAAAACATGTAATAACATGGTATAACATAGCATGGAACATAAGAAATTATGGATATGTTGGAGACGTATCAACATCCCCAAGCTTAGTTCTTTCTCGTCCCGAGTAGGCAAGAACGATAAAAAGAATAATTTTTGAAGTGACATGCTTTCATACAATCTTGATCATATAATAATGTAAGGCTCATGTTATGAATGAAATGACTCGAGACAATTATCTATTGTTTGCTAACAAATAGACAAGGAGTAAACAACTACATCATATAAGTAAAAACTTTTCATGAATACTACTTTCAAATAAGCATCAATAAGATTTGCATAAGAATTAACTCATAAGGTAATATTATCTACGTAAAAGTGCATTGAAGCAACACAAAGGAAGATATAAGTTTCAGCATTGGCTTTCAACTTTGAACATGTATATCATATAGATAGTTATCGACACAAAGAAATATAACAAGTGCAATAAGTAAGCATATAACAATTGTTGTACACAATTGACACAAGTGTTTGCTTCGGAGATAGAAAGAAGTAGGTAAACTGACTCAACATAAATTAAAAGATAGGCCCTTCGCAGAGGGAAGCATGGATACACGCATGTGCTAGTGCTTCTTAGTTTTATAGGTTGTGAAATCATATAGAGAGCATAAAAGTAAGTTTTTGAGCGGTGTTTGTCGTTGCAACGAATGGTAATGGGCACTCTACCCGCCTTGTCAACCAGACTTTCAAGAGCGGCTCCCATGAAGGACGTTTCTACCAGCAAGGCAGATCATCCCTCTTTCTCTTTATTTACACATGTAGTTTAGAACTAGTATCATTGCTTGGCTGATTAGATCAGGGCAAAAATGTGAAGGGAATGCAACGGTTAAAGTTGTAATTAATTGGGACTGGGCACCCCTTTTGCCAGCTCTTTTTGCAAAATTAATGGATAAGCGGTGTATATGCCACTAGTCCGGTTGGTGAAAGTCTGTCTAAAAGTAAACGACAAGGTTGATATCCGTAACACCACATACTTCCTCTGAAATAATGAACATTGACACCAATAAGGGACAATAAGTTTTGAATAAAAGATAGCACACGAAGTATTTGCTTGGAATGGCAGGAAATACCATGTAGTAGGTAGGTATGGTGGACACAAATGGCATAGGTTTTGGCTCAAGGTTTTGGATGCACGAGAAGTATTCCTCTCAATTTAAGGCTTTGGCTAGCAAGGTTGTTTGAAGCAAACACAAGTATAAACTATGGCAACAAGACATATATACAAAACATATTGCAAGCATTATAAAACTCTACATTGTCTCCCTTGTAGCTCAAACACTTTAACTTGAAAATATCTAGACCTTAGAGATACCAAACATGCAAACCAAATTTCAACAAGTTTTACGGTAGTTATCCACTAATAGGTTTTAACTACATGATGCAAAAGATTAAACATGATCTACTTGAGAGATCAAAACAATTGCCAAGCATCACAAAAAAATCAAGACAATGATCTACAAGAACATGTATATCTTTTCATTATACCATCTACCATATTTAGCATTTTTTGTTTCCAACCAAAAACCAATAAACTCTCCAAGTATTAAACAATGAGATATGAGAGTATAATATATGATAACTAACAACTCTGAACTAGAAGTGCATGAAAAACAAGAGCTGAAAGTATTGAAGTAGCTAGAGAAGAATACTCAACAAATATAAGTGAAGAATAGGAGTATTCATAAGAAAAAGCGGAGCATGTCTCTCTCCCAAACAAGAATGTTAGGATCCAATTTATTCAGAGAATGAAAATAACAAAGATAGAAATAAAAACAAACATACGCTCCAAGTAAAACACATAAGATGTGACGGAATTAAAATATAGTTTCACTAGAGATGACCTGATAAGTTGTTGATGAATGTTTTGACGCTTGAGTCTTCTTGAAATATGCTTGGGTGAACCACGGGGGCATCCCCAAGCTTAGTGTCTTTCATCTTCTTGATCACATCATATCATCCTTCTCTCTTGATCCTTGAAAACTTCTTTCACACCAAACTTCTCATAAACTTCATTAGAGGGGTTAGTATTCAAAAACATTAATCCACTTTGGTACTGTTGTGACACAATTCAAGAACTCAATAAAACATTAGCTAAAGCCCTCCATGATAGAGAACCTTGCTTAAAGTCCACAAGAGACAATGCAAAAACAGAACAACTAGTAAATATGAATTTGTTCGAGGCACTTAACTTGCTTAGATCAGAAAAATCAAAACTTAAAGTTGCGTACATATCTGAGGATCATGCAGAAAAAAATCCAGGTCATTTCAAATTTTCTGTATTTAGTTACGAATTTAACGGTGATCAGCAGAAAAACTGTTCCTGCGCAGAAATCCAAATCTAGTATCAACTTCCTACTAGAGACTTTACTTGGCACAACTATGCAATAAAATAAAGATACAAAGGATTTGCCAGAGAGGTAAACATGCTCCTTGACTCAAATAAAAGAAAATTACAGAAATAAAACATGGGTTGTCTCCCACAATGCTTTTCTTTAATGCCTTTTAGCTAGGCTTGATAGTTTTAATGATGCTCTCATGAAAATAGAAAATGAAGCTAAAGGAGCATCAAGAAGAAAATACAAAACACATTTAAGTCTAACACACTTCCTATGCATAGGAATCTTGCACACAAATAAATTCACAAAGAACAAAGTGACAAGCATAGGAAGATAAAACAAGAGTAACTTCAAAAATTTCAGCATATAGAGAGGTGTTTTAATACAATGAAAAATTCTACAACCATATTTTCCTCTCTCATATTAATTTTTAGTAGCATCATGAATAAACTCAACAACATAACCATCACATAAAGCATGATTTTCATGATCTACAAGCACATAATTTTTATCAAGCTCCATAATAGTGGGATAAAAACTTTCAAACCCACTTGTAACAATTTTATAACAAGATGATTGATCATTCTCAAGAGACATGGGACCACTAGATAAACTCAAGACCTTTCCAATACCATTTTCAATAGTAGTACAATTAATATTATCAAGTAACATAGGACCATCATCTAGAGCTTTATCATAAACATTTTCTAAGCAAACTTATTTAGTACCATGCATTTCGAAATTAGACATAAATAAATGATTTTCATAAGATTTATCAAAATAGCATGGATTATCAAATATAACAGTAGCATAATTATTTTCACAAGTTTTACTCATAGGGAATATTTCAAGAGAATCCACATGAACATAACATTCATCCTCCTTTGGTAAGTATGGGGGACAATCAAATAGTATAAGGGATGAAGAGTTACTCTCATTAGAAGGTAGGCATGGGTAGATACTCCATTCTTTCTCCTTTTGTTCTTCACTCTCCTCCTCTTTTTCATCTAATGAGCTTTCAGGTTAAGCAATTTCTTCTTCCACAGGTTTCTGCAAATTGTGGATACATTCTTGTGCATTACTGAGTCTCTCTTTATAATCAATGATATAAGGATTATTGCTGAAATATTCTATGAAATAATTAAGGATAGAAGAGACATAATCTTTAAGCGTATTACAAGCAACACAAGTTTCATAATTTTTAGACATGAAGGATTCTATTTCAGAAGCTCCCATAAATATACAAAATTGTTCTACTTCTTTAAATCCAAGGTCAATATAGTTATTCCAATGATAGTTCATAATTAAAAATTCTTTACTAAAGCCACATTGGAATTTAAGATGTTTAGTAACCTGTTCAAAGCAGCAATTTATATCATGGCGTTTAAACAAAATTTTAGCAAGTGTATTCAACTTTTCTAACACGCCTCTCATGACTTTTCCTTTACGTGATTCTCTATAATTCATATATAATTCATTAAGTTCCACAACATATCTAGCATATTCTTCCATAACAACAATATTTTTTAATTTTCGGTTTTCAAAATTTTATGGTTTTTCGGTTATATAAAATAAAACAAGACAAAAATAAACTAAACAAAAATAAACAAGACAAAAGTAAACTAAACAAAACACAACTAAACAGAAATAAACTAAGCACAAATAAACTAGACAAGAAAATAAAATACAATAATATAAAAACAGAGAGAGAGGTAGAGTGTACTCCCTAGGTGAACTTATGAGTAGAGCTATGCCTCCCCGGCAACGGTGCCAACAAATAGTTTTAATGACCCACAAGTATAGGGGATCGCAACAGTCTTCGAGGGAAGTAAAACACAAATTTATTGATTCGACACAAGGGGAGACGAAGAATACTTATAAATCTTTAACAGCCGAGCTGTCAATTCAGCTGCACCAGGAAAAGTACTAGTAACAGGGGCGATGTGAAAGCAGAAATTGTATGAGAGTAGTAGTAACAGTAACACATAGACAATAGCACCAGAGAACAGTTGTTTGCGTGGAGTTGACAGGAAAGCAATGATGATGACAGAAGGATCGGGGTTCCCAGCTATATACACTAGTGGTAACTCTCAAAGAACAAGTGTCGGGTGAACAAATTACAGTTGGGCAATTGACAATATTGAAATAACATTAAGTAAGAATATCCAGATTATTAATTAAGCAGACATGTTTTTCATATGTAGTTTGTGCGTGCTCGCAATGAGAAACTTGCATAACATCTTTTGTCCTGCCAGCCCGTTTGCAGCGGGGCCTCTAGGGAAACTGCTAGCAATTAAGGTGCTCCTTTTAATAGAGCACCGGAGCAAAGCATTAACACTTGGTGAAAACATGTGATCCTCACATCATAGTCATTCTCTCCGGTTATCCCAATTGCTGTCACTTTGGGGCCATCGGTTCCGGACAATGACATGTGCATACAACTTGTAGCTACAATCTAAGCAATAAATATAGAACTCAGATCTAAGATCATGCCACTCGTGCACTAGTGACAAGCATTAAACATAACAAGATTGCAGCAACAATAACTTCACAAACTTATATAGATAGACTGATCATAATGTAACAATTCATCGGATCCCAACAAACACAACATGTATTACATCATATGGATCTCAATCATGTATAGAAGCTCATGAGAACGTTGTATTGAAGTACATGGGAGAGAGAGTACCAACTAGCTACAGCCAAGAACCCGTAGTCCATGGGGGAACTACTCACAAATCATCATGGAGTCGAAGTGGAGGTGGTGGAGTCGATGGAGATGGCTCTGGGGGTCGATCCCCATCCCGGCAGAGTGCCGGAACAGGAACTTCTGACCCCCGATACTTGTCGGCGATTGGCGGCGGCGCTCGGGACCCGTGGAGAAAAAACTGTCTAACCCTCCAAAGTTTTAAGGTCAGGGGGGTATTTATGGGCGAAAGACCTATGTTGGTGGGCGCCCGAGGGCGCCACATCGCCTCTCGGCGCGGTAACTGTAGCAGCCGCGCCACCAGGTGATGTGGCAGCCTCGTGGCCCCACTTCGTCTCGTCTTCGGTTTTCCTGGACGCAAATATTCCAAAAATAATCATGGTTGACTCGTTTCCAATTTGGCGGATATTTCCTTAAGACATTTTCTGAAACCAAAAATAGCAGAAAACAGGGAACTGGCACTGTGGCATCTTGTTAATAGCTTAGTCCCAGAAAATGCATAAAACTATATAAAATGCATGTAAAACATGTAATACATGGTATAACATAGCATGGAACATAAGAAAATATGGATACGTTGGAGACGTATCACCTATCATGATCAAGATCATCTTTATGTAATTCTCCATGTTGTGTTTGTTGGGATCCGATGAATATTGAGTAGTAAAGTTATTGCTTCATAATATATCATCTGTGTGTTATTTAATGATCTTGCATGCTCTCCGTTACCTGTGTGTGCTTTGACCAATTAGATGCTCGTAACTCCAAGAGGGGGTATTTATGCTCGATAGTGGGTTCATGTCTCTATTAAATCTGGGGCAGTGACAAAAAGCTCTAAGATTGTAGATTTACTGTTGCTAATAGGGATAAAACAATAGTACGTTGTCTAAGGATGATGTTACTTACTTACTTTACACACAATGCTTAAGGCGATAATCTGTTGCATGCAACTTAATACTGAAAGGGGTGCGGAAGCTAACCGGAAGGTGGATTATTAGTCATAGATGTGGTTGGAACGGTCTATGTATATTGTTGTAATGCCCGAATGAATCTCACACTAGACACCATAACATTGGTATATGCATTGGGTTGCTCATCATTATTCTGTCAATTGTCTAGCTTTAATTTGTTTACCACTCATGAATGAATGTTATTATTATTTATATGGAGAGACACCACTAGTGAGCTATGGACCCCGGTCCTTCTCATTAATCTGATAAAACCACAACTGCAAACATGTTACTTTCTGCAAACAAACATCTTTCTTCCACACATACGTTTAATCCCTTTATTACAGCAAGCCGGTGAGATTGACAACCTTACTATTAAGTTGGGGCAAAGTATCTTGATTGTTTGTGTGTAGGCTCCACGTCAACCACCAGGAAGCATTTTTCATGCGCCGTTGATACCTCGGGGAATTCTTCATCTCCTATTGGTTCGATAACCTTGGTTTCATACTGAGGGAAACTTGCTGCTGCACTACTTCACACTTTCCTCTTGGGGTATCCCAACAACACACCCATCGTGTGCATCAAGAGGCAACTGAATATGATTAGTTTCTTATTTGGGGGGAGACAGAGAAACTGCTCCGACGAGGCGCTTTCGTTGCCCCCTCCAAACCGGGAAAGATTTTGTGAGGGGAGAGAGAAGGTGCTCCCCACATGTCTCCTGGCGGACCCACCTGTCAGCAGGTAACGGCCAAAAAGAACCCTTCCTACATGACCCCACTCGTCAGGACCTAATGGAAGAGTTCTCCACCCGACAACAGTCTGCCGTTTAGACCACTAGTGAGAGTTAGGGCAAAAGTGATCAGAAGTTTAATAGCTGGAAAAAAGTGAGTACAACTAACGAATAAGGGGAAAAAAAGAAATCCTATTAAAAAACACATGACCAATTTGAGAAAATTCGATTGCTAGTCGCCCACATATGAACATTTTTTATTCATTTGTTCAGCACAAACGAAAATTGTAGTATCACAACATATACATATCACGAGTTACCAACTTTAACAAAAAAGCCATAGTGGAAATTGTGTTCGTACCCAAGACGTGCACCGGAATCCTTCTTACACACTACCTCAATTTTTTAATATAATGTGTTTTAGCCTTTTCATATTCATATTCCAAACTTATATCTACACATGTTTTTAGTGTCCATTTTCACTTATTTTTATGCGTATCTAGACAATATAAATGTACTAGTCAAATCATCTTATATTGGATATTGGAAGGAGTAGTTATTATAGATGCAGATTAGTTAGGTCAGGGATGATTGGCTACATATATCAACATTGTTTAACGCGGATTTTCTATAACTCATGTGGTGCGCAAAAGTATCTCAACCGTCAGCACACATTTTGATTGCAAGAATGAAGAATCGCCGACATCTTGTATCGATTAAAGTACTGTATCAAAGAAGAATTAAAAATAGCAAATCACACTTAGAATCTGCTTCCCGCCACAGCAAAAGCAGTGGTTGCACTCGAGCCAGTTGTCGCGCCCCGCAGTGGTCAGTGAAGGCCGTGTTCCATCCTATATATACACGAGAGCAGAGCAGGCAAGGCAAGGCAGAGGGCGGCGAGAACGGCCATGGCGAGCAGGACGGTGGACGTGACGCTGGTGTCCGCTCGGGACCTTCGGGACGTGAACCTCGTCTCGAAGATGGAGGTCTACGGGGTGGTTTACCTCGCCGGCGACCCCATCTCGGGGCAGCGCGTCGCCACCGACCGCACCGGCGGCCGCAACCCCGCATGGAACGCCACCGTCCGCGTCACCGTCCCGGCGTCCGGCGTCGGGAGCGGCGACCTGCGCGTGCTCCTCCGCACGGAGCGCCCCCTCGGCGACCGCGACGTCGGCGAGGTGATCCTCCCGCTCACCGAGATCCTCGCGGACGCCGGAGAGGAGCCCACAGGAGCCAGGCTCGGTGCCTACAAGGTGCGCAAGGTCGGCTCCAGCAAGACCCACGGCGTGCTCAACCTCTCCTACAGGCTCGGCGGCGTCATCTATCCTGCGGCTCAACAGTCGGCCGGGGTGAGATCGGGCGAGGGGTACCTGGCGGCCGCCGCGGTGCCGTACGTGTCTGCTCCGCCGCCGCTGCAGCTCGGCTACTCTTACCCGTACCCGTGCCCGCCGGCGCCGCCGACAATGATTCGGCCGTTGCGCATCAGCTCCAGGTGAAAGCCGCGAGACAAACAGAAATAAACATAGCAGCGGCAAAATGCGTTGTACTACCAAATAATCGGAACCAAATGTGTATGAGTTCCCCCATGCATGTTTATCCTCTTCACGAACAATAAACGAAATAATATCTGTGATGTGCAATCATACTAGCGAATCATTCGCTTTTCTGGCTCGCACGCCACCGGCTATCCTCACTAGGAGCTCGACGAGCTCCTCGGGCCGCGAGATCATGGCCATATGGCCGGCTCCACCTCCACCGGCGGACATCCCCTCCACCTCGACGCCGGGGCTCTGCGCGATCATGTGGCGCTGGAATCCCACCGGAATGGCCTGGTCGTCCTCCACCGTCACGAACACGCGCCTCGCCGACCCGTACCTCGCTGCAGTCAGAAGCTTCTCGTCACTCATCACGCCCTCCTCAGGGTTGTTCGTGGTGAACGAGTTCGCCGGACGGATCAGCATCAGCCCCAGATTCAAGTCCTGCAAATCAGAGAGCGGTTCATGCATGCATGATTGTAGTTTTTTTAATAAAAATTCAGTTTAGTCCCTTTCGAAATACACTTGCTTGTTTGTGGAAGCATGTTTCTAGTAATCTTACAATCTAATAAGCATAGAAGCAGCATGTTTGTAGTAAGTAATTGCCAACTACTCCCTCCGTTATGAATTAATTTGTATAAAATCTGAGTCAATTAATTCAGAACGTATGGAGTAATAAGAAAGAAAAATTATATTAAAATTGGGGGATGCAAGAGCTTTCCATTGAATTATAAACTTTATATTTTTTTTTGCTAAATGCATGTTAAATGGTGGTATGTTGTGGACACAACTGTGGCCATATGTCACTAAAGATTGGCATGATCATGACGAGGTCGAGGGTATAAGGATTAGATGTTGGCAGCACTACCAGGTACATACAACTCTACAAAATAAAAAAGATATGTTTTACCGGAACAAAAAGTTTATTTTAAAATAATTTTTAGCAAATTATATTAAATTCATCAGATCAAAGATATTGAAGATTGACACGCAGATTTATAAATAAACGAGTTCTTTATTACCTCCAATGGGCTCATATTGTATAGCTTTTGGGCCATGAATTCCGGCCCAAAGATGAATGGTTTACCCTTGATGTTCTGGTTCTTTTGCTCAAACTCTATTGAATCCATGAAGAAGTCTGGTCCGACATATGCAAGTAACTAAAAACAATAGTGGCAAATATCAGACAAAAACATACATGTGTAACATATTAGAAACACATACGCTCATATACACGTGTATATACTCACACCTATAAATTTATATACATGCACACTCATCCAAGGGCGGACCCAAGTAGAGGGTTGTGGGGGCCTTGGCCCACTCAAAAACTAAAACTTCAATAGAATTTGTTCATTCTTTTGGAGAAAAACTTCTAATTGTATGAAGTTATATAATAAATGCCCCCGGTCACATTGTGTGCCCCCTCTCAAAATCTTGTCTGGGTCCGCCCCTGCACTCAACCCATATCACGAAATAGGCTTTCGCCCCGCTTTATAAATAAAGCAACAACCGAAACAACCAACGACAGGTGCTGGGGCGGAAACAGCACAGGCACGCCCAAAAGAAAAGAAAGGAGAAAGCAAAAGAAAAAACGCCGTAGCGGCGGAAAGACAAGAGTGAGACGGGTTCAAGACCGTTGCGCCACCGTAGGCCGTCCACCAAGCTCCTAGTGCTCCGAAGCGCCGGCACCAAACAACACCTTCAGGAAGGGATGCGACGACGACGACGCTGCTGCCAAGGGTTTCCCCCGGTACGCGACGGGGAGAGGAGGGGGAGCACCCGCCGCCCTTCACGAAGGACTGGCAACATCCACAGACGCCACCGCGCCGGAGTCGGGCAAGCCGACAAGGATTTCTCCCGTCCCCGTATCACCCCAGGCGCTCCGGAGCACTCCACCCTACCACCCACCCCCAACGCCACCCGATCGAGAAACCGCTCATCAAGTCTCACCACGGCACAGAGCAGGTAAGCCTATACACCGAAGAAAAGAGCCGGGACAAGGAGTTGCAGCATCGCCGACGTGCGGGAGGGACCGACCTCCACCGTCGAGGACGGTAACCAACCGGACACAGCATTAGGAGTAAGGCCGGCAATTCCGCCCATGGGCACGTCCGCCCATGGGCACCCGACCCTAATGGGCAGGGTATGGGTTGCTATGTTCGCCCACGGGTCTCGCCCGTGGGCGACCCGATTAGTCATGGGTAGGGTATGGGCAGACATGTGTACCCATGGGCGACCCGATGGGCAACCCAATTAGCTGACATGTGCGGTCTCATAGTAAGACATGACCAGAGCCCATGTAATTTTTAGCCTATCCCAACAGTCCAAATCCAACACGCACTGCACTAATCCACTAAACCTAGGTGTGAGCGTGTCCCTCCCCAGTGTCTCCCCGTCTCCGCCTCAATCCTCTCCCATAGTCTCTCTCTGCTCAGTGCTCAAGCCTCACGGTGCTCTACCATAGTCTCTCTCTCCAACACGCACTGCACTAAGCCATTATGATTTTATTGATATACTAATGCAGTTTGACACATAAAATATGCCATTTAGAATTGACATGAGGAGATGTCATATGCAGACCCGACGGGCGACCCGATGGGTCGGGTGACCCGACGGGCATGGGCATGGGCATGAAATCTGACCCATGGGCAGGGTCGTGGGCAGAGAAGCTTGCCCATTTGTTAAATGGGCATGGGTCTAGAAGAGGTTGACCCGACCAAACCCGACCCGATTGCCAGCCTTAATTAGGAGCACACCCGGCCTGCGGACCCACAAGCCAGGCCGAGCCTCTCCGCCTGAGAGGCCTGTGAAGCTCCCGTCGCCGCGTTGCATAAGGCACTTCGTTGACCCCACCGCCCCCTATCCGAGCTGCTCTTCACCATCAATGTACAAAAAGCCAAGCCGATGAAGATTCGGGCCGACCCGCCTAAAACCCAGATCAGATCTGGGCCAAAGGGCACGTCAGACCAGCACCACCACGGCCATGGCCCTGCCACCAAGGGAGGCGCCACCACACTCTGGCCGGCCTGATCCAACCAAGGAAATTCCGAGCATCGGAACAGAGCGCCACCAAAAGGCCGACCATCACCGCCGCTGAGCTCCCCGACAAGGAGCAGCAGCACACGGGTAGGGGCAGTCTCGGGCGCGAGGGAGGGAACAGCTGCACGGCCGCCGGCAGATCTGGGCCCACCTGGCTCGGATCCAGCCCGCAGCCCACGCCGGCCCTGCCATGGCGCCTCCACAGCAGGCCGGGGCAGGGTCAGCCGTGGTGCGCAGCGCATGATCGCGGCACCAATGGCCCCCCCTCACAGCTGCAACCGCCCGCCGCCGCCTCCAACCGCCGCCAGGGGCGAGCACCGGCGGCTCCCCCCGCAGGCCACGAAGCCCTCCACGCCAGGACGCGACACCAGCAAACTCCGCCGCCAGCACCCGCCACCACGCCGCCGCGCCCAACGCCAGCGCGCCGCCACCGCTCGACGCCGCCGTCCCGCGTCGACCGCCACCGAGAGAGGGGAGAGAGGGCCGCGCCGCCGCCCACGTCGTCGGGCTTTGCCCGACCACACGCTCTGGCGACGGCGCGACGGGGGGGGCGGAGGAGAGGGCCTCTGGCGGCTAGGGTTAGGGTTTCCCTCCGGTCGCTCGCGGGAGCGACGCGGAGGGCACCGTTTCCACCAACACACAAGAGGGGGCACTCAACCCATATGAGTATCTCAAAAACAGAAAACATATCCGGGTGATACAGGCTCATTTATTAGCATCAGACTAAAGAGGTGGTTGATTGAGAAAAATGACCAGTTTTCTTCCTGATAAAAACTAATGAATGACCTTTGGGACTGTCTCGCGGCAACCGACGGTCGAGAAGTCAACAATGTCGTGTTAGAATTTGGGCCCATATGTGGGAAGCCCAATTAGCAATTTCTGAAATTTCAAAGCCCATGGAAAAATGGCAGCACACATGAGAGTGGAGTGGGAGCTAAAGTTTAGTCCCACATTGCTAGTTTAAGAGGAGTGGCACCACCTTATATAGTGGAGTGGAGTGCTACTTGGTAAGCTTGTGAGAACATGAGGCTCTCTCACGCGCTCCTCCTCCGCCGCCGCTCGCACGCACGCACCGCACCGCCCCGCCCCGCCCGCCCGTCCGTCTCGTCACGACGCGCCGTGGGTTGCGGGAATCTCGCCGAGCCGAGTTTTATTTTTGCAGTCTGGGAAAAACGGTTTGGACGGACGCGTCACAGATAGTCGGTTCGGCTCGCTCCCGGATCGTGGGCTACTGTAACCGACCTAAACGTGCGCGACGTGGACTTGGCCCATGTTGTACCCGTTAGGGTTTTCCCTAGACGTGCTATATAAAGTCGGGCACTGCGTGCGCTGCAGATAGATCAAACCGATCTAGGTTTTCCCACCTCGTGCCTTGCGCCGCCACCGTAGTATACTCCATCCCGAGCGCCGGCGTGCACCGGCGAACGGGACAGCAGGTCTCCGGAACCCTCGTCCTTGTGATCCTGTATGGGAGAGGGCGAATAAGGTTTTTGGGAAGCGCTCCGCGCGACTGCTCTGAACCTCTTCATCACGGCTCGCCTTCCTGAACGTGTACGCTCGCCGGACTCGTGGGCTGCTCGTCAACAACGTCGCCATCGCCTTCAGGAAGCTGCTGCCGTCGCTGCTGCTGCAACAACTACGACGACTACTACGACTACTTCATCTACAGTTGTTCGGTACGTTAATCACGTGCCGATGTGCCGATTTAGTATGTCTATGTATGTAGATGTTTTGCTGCTGTTCATGTTAATAAATACATCTAGTATCTGCGAGATTAACATGCTAGTAGTTGTTGGTATAATGTTAAATATACTGGAATTAATCATGGAAATTGTGCCTAATATTCCAACAATCCAAAAACCTTATATGTGTTATAGGCAATTTCCTGAATTAAACATGGGATATCTATCTGATTCGCTGAGGCCGGACAAGTTGACCGGTGCGGATTTTAAGAGATGGAAGATCAAGACCACGTCGTGGTTGCGATCTCTGAAAGTGTTCGAGGCCAGTGAGGGTTTACCTGAAGGAGCTATATCTGACGAAGATCAGAATAAGTTCAAGGATACCAACACTGCCTTTGTGGGACTCGTTCTGAGTGTTCTTAGCAACAAGTTGTTTGATGTGTACATGCACATCTCAGATGGCAAAGAGCTCTGGGAGGCACTGAACGCTAAGTTCGGTGTAGCAGATGCTGGCAGTGAACTGTACATCATGGAGAATTTTCATGACTTCAGGATGGCTAACAACCGTTCTGTAGTCGAACAGGCTCATGAGATACAGTGCATTGCGAAGGAGCTTGAGCATGCTAAGTGTGCCTTACCTGACAAGTTTGTGGCCGGCTGCATTATTGCAAAGTTGCCTTCTTCATGGAGGAACTTCGCCACAACTCTCAAACACAAGAGACAGGAGATATCGGTTGAAAACCTGATAGCGTCTCTTGATGTTGAGGAGAAGGCTCGGGCTAAGGACACTGCTGAGAGAGGTGGTGAAGGTCAGTCTAGCGCCAACATGGTGCATAAGAACCATAACCACGGCAAGAACAAAGGAAAGAACAAGCCTGCTTTCAATGTACCTGCCAAGACTAATTCTTTCAAGAAGAAGAAGAAGATGATGAACAAATCTGGGCTAGGTTGCTATACCTGTGGAGAGCTCGGTCACTTCTCTGTGGACTGCCCAGATCGTGCAGACAAGAAAGGGAAAAAGGCTAAGACTGTCAATGTCGTGACCGCTAGCAATACTGATGGGTATGGTAATTTACCATTTGTGCTTTCAGTATTTCATTCTCCATGTTGGTGGATTGATACGGGTGCTAACGTTCATGTGTGCGCTGACATCTCTTTGTTCACTTCTTATCAGGTCGCTCGGGATTCTTCCGTCCTAATGGGGAATGGATCACATGCTACTGTTCATGGTGTTGGCACGGTAGATCTGAAGTTTACTTCGGGGAAGATCGTGCAGCTGAGGAACGTGCAGCATGTCCCTAATATGAACAAGAATCTCGTTAGCGGTTCCCTTCTATGCAGAGATGGGTTTAAGTTAGTCTTGGAGTCCAATAAAGTTGTAGTGTCAAAGTTTGGACAATTTATTGGTAAAGGTTATGAGTGCGGAGGCTTGTTCCGTTTTTCACTTTCAGATTTCTGTAATAAATCAGTAAACCATATTTGTGGCGGTGTTTCCGATGATACCAGTGTTTGGCATTCTCGTTTATGTCACATTAATTTTGGTTTGATGTCTCAGTTGTCTAGTATGAGTTTAATTCCGAATTTCACTATTGCCAAAGGTTCCAAGTGCCATAGTTGTGTGCAATCAAAGCAACCTCGAAAGCCTCACAAGGCAGCCGAGGAGAGACACTTAGCACCCCTGGAACTCGTACATTCGGATCTGTGTGAGATGAATGGCGTGTTGACAAAAGGTGGAAAGAAATATTTCATGACTTTAATTGATGATGCTACTAGGTTCTGCTATATATATTTGTTGCAAACTAAAGATGAAGCTTTAGACTACTTTAAAATTTACAAAGCTGAAGTAGAAAATCAACTAGAGAGAAAGATCAAACGTCTTAGGTCGGATCGTGGTGGCGAGTATTTCTCCCAAATATTTGATGTATTCTGTGAGGAACATGGCATTATTCATGAGAGGACGCCTCCCTATTCTCCCCAATCAAACGGGGTTGCCGAGAGGAAAAACCGCACGCTGACCGACTTGGTGAACGCCATGTTGGACACTGCTGGTTTATCTAAGGCATGGTGGGGGGAGGCTTTATTGACTTCGTGTCATGTCCTGAATAGAGTTCCTAACAAGAATAAAGAGAAGACCCCTTACGAGGAGTGGTCTGGGAGAAAAACATCACTTTCTTATTTACGCACTTGGGGGTGCTTGGCGAAAGTCAATGTTCCAATTCCTAAGAAACGTAAACTCGGACCAAAGACAGTGGATTGTGTCTTTCTGGGTTATGCTCAGCGGAGCATCGGCTATAGATTTTTAGTAGTTAAATCTGAGGTACCTGATATGCATGTTGATAGTATTATGGAATCTCGTGATGCAACATTTTTTGAGAACATGTTTCCTATGAAGGATATGCATAACACTGCTAGGATTTCTTCTGAGATATTTACTGAATCTAGTACATCTGTTGATTATTCTGAACAACCACATGTTGAGGAAGTCCTTGAGAAGGATGACAATGAAGCTCCCAAAAGGAGCAAGAGACAGAGGATTGAAAAATCCTTTGGTGATGATTTCATTGTGTACCTTGTGGACAATACCCCTACGTCCATTGCAGAGGCATTCGCATCTCCTGATGCGGATGACTGGAAAGAAGCTGTCCATAATGAGATGGACTCGATTCTTTCTAATGGAACTTGGGAATTATCTGAACGACCCTACGGTTGCAAACCCGTGGGTTGTAAGTGGGTGTTCAAGAAAAAGCTAAGGCCTGATGGTACTATTGAGAAGTACAAGGCACGGCTTGTAGCCAAGGGTTACACTCAGTGTGAAGGCGAAGATTACTTTGACACCTATTCACCTGTCGCTAGACTGACCACCATTCGTGTACTACTTTCCATGGCTGCCTCCTATGGTCTGATCGTTCATCAAATGGACGTAAAGACAGATTTCCTTGACGGAGAGTTGGAAGAGGAAATCTATATGGATCAGCCCGATAGGTTTGTAGTAAAAGGTGAAGAGAGAAAGATGTGCAAATTGTTAAATCTTTGTATGGGCTGAAGCAAGCACCTAAGCAATGGCATGAGAAGTTTGATAGAACGTTAACATCTGCAGGCTTTGCCATTAATGAGGCTGATAGGTGTGTGTACTATCGCCATGGTGGGGGCGATAGTGTCATATTATGCTTGTATGTTGACGACATACTAATTTTCGGTACAAGCATGATAGTGATAAATGAGGTCAAGTCTTTCTTGTCAAAAAGCTTTGATATGAAAGATCTGGGACAAGCTGACGTGATTCTGAACATCAAGCTGATTAGGGATGAGAGTGGGATTACGTTAACGCAATCACACTATGTTGAGAAGATCTTGAGCCGATTCGGCTTTATAGACAGCAAGTCTTCTCCAACACCCTATGATCTCAGCGTGACACTCAGAAAGAACAAGAAAGAGACGAGAGATCAATTAAGGTACTCTCAAGTGGTCGGTTCACTCATGTACCTTGCGAGCGCGACGAGACCTGATATCTCTTTTGCTGTGAGCAAATTGAGCAGGTTCATGTCTAACCCGGGTACTGATCACTGGCATGCACTTGAAAGGGTCATGCGCTATCTGAACAGTACAATGAGTTACGGGATTCACTATTCAGGGCACCTTGCTGTGCTTGAGGGATATTGTGATTCGAACTGGATCTCAGATGTTGATGAGCTCTACGCCACAAGTGGATATGCGTTTATTCTTGGTGGTGGCGCAGTATCATGGAGGTCTTGCAAACAGACCATATTGACGAGGTCAACCATGGAAGCAGAACTTACTGCGTTAGATACAGCTTCTGTTGAGGCAGAATGGCTGCGTGAGCTCTTGATGGACTTGCCGGTGGTTGAGCAACCATTACCGGCCATCCTTATGAACTGTGACAACCAAACGGTTATTGTCAAAGTGAACAGTGCTAAGGATAACGCGAAGTCATCAAGACACGTTAAAAGACGTTTGAAGTCTGTCAGGAAATTGAGAAACTCCGGAGTAATAATTGTTTCGTATATTCAAACAAACAAAAACCTGGCAGATCCCTTTACGAAGGGACTATCACGTAATGTGATAGAAAGTGCATCGAGGGAGATGGGGTTGAGACCCGTGAGCGTTACTCCATAGTGGTAACCCAACCTATGTGATCGGAGATCCCGTGAATTAGGACCTGGGAAGAACAAGCTAGTGGTGTGACAGAGGAGAGTTATTACCTAACCCTCTCTATGTTAAGATGCACAACTCTCAAAATCTGTAAGGCAGGTTGGCTGCATGCCTTAATGTGGTTCTGTTGGCTATTCATAGCAAAGATGCTGTTCTACAGAGCATTCTTGAAAGAACACACCTATATGAGTCAAATTGTTAAACGTCGCAATTTATGAGATTTGGGTGATCTCTAGTAAACTCATGAAGAGACCAGGTAGTATGACGCATATGCTACACCCGCGGGGTAGGCTACTGGCAGCCAAGTACCAGTTATGATTTTGTGTGAAATCTAGAAGCACCAAACTTGCAATTCAAGGTTCGTCCATTGTTCAAGTTGCCAATAGACGTAGCTCAAGGTTCTAGGCAGAAGTTCAACTTAACAGTCTCTGCTGAAACACTGGTATATAAACAAGACTCGAGATCTGGCAAACATCTCTAAATGGGATTTGAGATCTGGTGGGGGATTGTTAGAATTTGGTCCCATATGTGGGAAGCCCAATTAGCAATTTCTGAAATCTCAAAGCCCATAGAAAAATGGCAGCACACATGAGAGTGGAGTGGGAGCTAAAGTTTAGTCCCACATTGCTAGTTTAAGAGGAGTGGCACCACCTTATATAGTGGAGTGGAGTGCTACTTGGTAAACTTGTGAGAACATGAGGCTCTCTCACGCGCTCCTCCTCCGCCGCCGCTCGCACGCACGCACCGCACCGCCCCGCCCCGCCCGTCCGTCCGTCTCGTCACGCCGCGCCGCGCCGCGCCGCGGGAATCTCGCCGAGCCGAGCTTTATTTTTGCAGTCTGGGAAAAACGGTTTGGACGGACGCGTCACAGATAGTCGGTTCGGGTCGCTCCCGGATCGTGGGCTACTGTAACCGACCTAAACGTGCGCGATGTGGACTTGGCCCATGTTGTACCCGTTAGGATTTTCCCTAGACGTGCTATATAAAGTCGGGCACTGCGTGCGCTGCAGATAGATCAAACCGATCTAGGTTTTGCCACCTCGTGCCTTGCGCCGCCACCGTAGTCTACTCCATCCTGAGCGCCGGCGTGCACCGGCGAACGGGACAGCAGGTCTCCGGAACCCTCGTCCTTGTGACCCTGTACGGGAGAGGGCGAATAAGGTTTTTGGGAAGCGCTCCGCGCGACTGTTCTGAACCTCTTCATCACGGCTCGCCTTCCTGGACGTGTACGCTCGCCGGACTCGCGGGCTGCTCGTCAACAACGTCGCCATCGCCTTCAGGAAGCTGCTGACGTCGCTGCTGCTGCAACAACTACGACGACTACTACGACTACTTCATCTACAGTTGTTCGGTACGTTAATCACGTGCCGATGTGCCGATTTAGTATGTCTATGTATGTAGATGTTTTGCTGCTGTTCATGTTAATAAATACATCTAGTATCTGCGAGATTAACATGCTAGTAGCTGTTGGTATAATGTTAAATATACTGGAATTAATCATGAAAATTGTGCCTAATATTCCAACATGTCGTCAATCATTTGTGGCTTGAGATAGCTAGTGGCACTTGTTGTTAATTTGCATGTAGGGTTCGATCGACGACGACCTCTAAGCACATCGGCAAACTCTTTAGATAATTCAGTAACAGTGTACGAGCTGTTTACTAAAGTTTCAATATCCAAACGAATTGCACCGCTCGTGTCCCCTCTTCTGCGGCGCTGCCTTGAATTTGGATGTGGTGGAGAAAAAGAATTAATGTTTACAACACATACCTCGTCGCTGGTGGCGGCCATTTCACGCCCGACTGCCGGCATGGAGGCGGTGACGAACACGGCGGCGGCGACCTTCTCGGGGAACCTCTCGACGGCGAGGGCGACGCTGTAGCCACCGTGGCTGTGCGCGACGAGCACGACCTGCTCGCCCGGGGGCAGCGCGGCGAGTTCGTCCAGCAGCGGGCGCGAGTAGTCCTCGAAGGTGAGCACCTCGTCGACGCGCGCCGGGTGCACGCCGCAGCCGGCCATGTCGAGCGGCGTGGCGCGGTGGCCGGCGAGCCGCAGCAGCGTGACCGCCATGTACCAGCACCAGGCGCCGTGGTTCATCCCGTGGACCAGCACGAAGTGGTTCTGCTGCAGCTCGCTGGCGATGATCTCCATGGCGTCTGCCGATGATGCACCACGTACGTCTGCTGCTTGTTTCTAAAGGTGGGGTATTATGACGCCTCGACGTGGTGGCGACGACTACACGAGCACATATGACGCATTTTGCGTGTGAGTATATACCTGAAACTGGCATGCATGGAATCAGTCTTATGACAGTGACGATATTCACGTAGCTTTCTAAGAACGGAGGTGTACATAAGCTGAGGTGTTTGCAGGAAATATATACTACCGCCTCTATATGAAAGTCGTAGAACAAATAATTGAGCATTGAGGGCTGTTTACGTCTGTCCCACTCCCATCTCGGCCTCCAGGCACGGGCCAATGGACATGCCGATCTCCTCCTTGATCTGCTGCATGCCGATTATCGCCTTCCATCGAGATCCAGTAACAGTTTCGACAGCGATTGGGCAGTAAATTTCCTGTACATTTCTGCCCGGCTATTGATCTTTGGGAGCGCTGCTAGGCATCAGCCGCCGATGGCTTGATGCTCAATTGCAAGGACCGGTGTTAGTACATACCCATCAATTAAATGATGTCACAAGTTTGGATAAACTTATGAGTAGGTTGTTTTAATACTCATCAACAGAACACATTTACTGAAACAAAATAAAAATAGCACCACGATGACGTTTCATCCAATTAAGATAAATATTGGGGTAAAACTTTTTATCCCCGTTTAAGATAAATATTTTGACACGGAACTCGATCTACCATTTAGTGTGTGACATGTCTCAATAAAGGAATAAGCTTATCTTAGCCTTGTTGCTTAGATCTCATAGTGTTAGTTGTAGTTTCCTTGTTGGGATATTTTGGTGTTATCATGTGGCATACTACATGATTAGCAAATAAACCCTGATATTTTGGTGTTGCATGTACAATTAGCATCTTCTTGATGGCTACCTGCCAATAAAGAATGAGGCGCGTTTTCCACGCACAATATTTTATTTTTTTGCAGAAAGGACGTAAAGTATCCAAAAATGTAAGGACAAGACATGATCAATGTTTTCCACGCACAATATTCCCGGTGCCAGAGCACAAAATGTACTTCAGATAAGTCTATGCTACCTCGGGTCTGCTAGTCGAATACAAGATCCTCTCTGAATATTGTTAAACTTTGTTTTCCTCTCTGAATAATCTACGCTATTACGAAAATTTGCTATAGATTGATACTACGGAGTAGATTCTTTGAAAATCTTGTGAACATTCTCCAATGTCACAGTCCAACACCCTTCTCCACTTCCTCCGGCACGTCTCCTTCCCGCCGGACCCTCACCTCCTGCCCTCCGCGCTCAAGTCATGCCCCGCGCGGCCGCTCGCCCGCGCGCTCCACGCGGCCGCCGCGGTCTCGGGCCTCGCCGAGGACTCCTTCGTCGCCTCCTCCCTCCTCCACACCTACCTCCGCCTCGGCGCCACCGGCGACGCCCGCTGCGTGTTCGACAGAATGCCGGAGAAGAGCGTTGTCGGCTGGAGCGCGCTCATCGCCGGGTACGCCACGCGAGGGGACGCCGAGGCCGCGTGGGGCCTCCTGGATCGGATGCGGAGTGCCGGTGTGGAGCCCAACGTGATCACCTGGAACGGCCTGGTGTCCGGGCTGAACCGGAGCGGGCGCGCACTGGACGCTGTCACGGCGCTCGCGAGGATGCACCGCGAAGGGTTCTTGCCGGACGCCACCGGCGTCTCGTGTGCACTCTCTGCGGTCGGTGATCTCAAAGAGGTCTCGGTTGGCGAGCAGGTGCACGGGTATGCGGTGAAGGCGGGTTGCAGGTTAGATGTATGCGTGGTCACGGCCCTCATCGATATGTACGGCAAGTGTGGTCGTGCTAATGAGATTTCTCGGGTCTTCCATGAGTCAAGTCACATGGATGTTGCGTCCTGCAATGCCCTTGTCGCTGGCCTCTCCCGGAATGCTCAAGTCTCTGAGGCACTACTGCTGTTCAGGGAGTTTGTCAGCCGAGGAGTGGAGTTGAATGTTGTGTCCTGGACCTCGATTGTTGCCTGTTGTGTGCAGAATGGGGAAGATTTGGAAGCGGTGGATCTTTTCAGGAAGATGCAGTCAGAAGGGATTGAGCCAAACTTAGTTACGATACCTTGCGTGCTGCCAGCGTTTGCCAATGTTGCAGCTCTGATGCATGGGCGGGCAGCACACTGTTTTTCTCTTAGGAAAGGATTTTTTCATGACGTTTATGTTGGCAGTGCGTTGGTGGACATGTATGCAAAGTGTGGCAAAGTCAGGGACGCGAGAACAATCTTTGATGCAATGCCGTCTAAGAATGTAGTTTCATGGAATGCGATGATTGGTGGTTATGCTATGCATGGAGAGGCTTCAAATGCTGTGCAGTTATTCCGTTTGATGCAAAACTTCAAACAGAAGCCTGATATAGTCACATTCACCTGCGTCCTTGGTGCCTGTGGCCAAGCTGGCCTGACAGAGGAGGGACGTCGCTACTTCAATGAAATGCAGCAAGGGTATGGCATCACCCCTAAGATGGAGCATTATGCATGTATGGTTACTCTGTTAGGACGGGCTGGCAAGCTTGATGAGGCATATGATCTCATAAATGAGATGCCATTCGAGCCAGATGGTTGCATTTGGGGGTCGTTACTGGGCTCCTGCAGGGTTTATGGAAATGTGCTCCTGGCTGAAGTTGCAGCAGAAAAGCTATTTGAACTAGAGCCAGAAAATGCTGGCAACTACGTCCTGCTTTCCAATATTTACGCATCTAAAAAAATGTGGGATGGGGTAAACAGAGTGAGGGACAAGATGCAGAATATCGGACTAAAGAAAGAAAAGGGTTGCAGTTGGATAGAGATCAAGAACAAGGTACACATGTTGTTGGCTGGTGATAACTCGCACCCTATGATGACTGCAATAACCGATAAAATAAATCAGCTTGCCGTTGAGATGAGCAGGCTGGGCTTTGCGCCGAGCACAGATTTTGTCCTACATGATGTGGAAGAGCAAGAAAAGGACAACATACTCGCTGTGCACAGTGAGAAGCTGGCTGTTGCATTGGGCCTCATAAGCACGAGCCCAGGAACACCCCTTCGGGTGATAAAGAACCTTCGAATTTGCGGGGATTGCCATGAAGCAATGAAGTTCATATCATGTTTTGAGGGGAGGGAGATATCTGTTAGAGACACTAACAGATTTCATCACTTCAAGGATGGGAAATGTTCTTGTGGGGATTACTGGTGATTTTTCATGCCTTGATTTACAATCTGTACAACAACTTGATGTGGAAGGTGAATGAGCATTCATGTCACACTACCTTATGGTGGATTAGTTTGAAGAGGTAATTGTTTCAGTGCAACATAGGTAATATTTTGAGTATGTGAAAGTTAAATCCAACATGAGGACTTCGGCATTTCATAGATTAACAAAGAGAAGTTAACTCTTATGCTATGCGATTCTACGGTTACAATTTCAGTTTCTTAATACCATATGTTGCTACTATCTTCATCAATCCTAGTTTGTAGCAGTTTGATTTACAACACGCTATTATCTGGTGTTTTCCAAACGAGAACGTTCTTATTTCCTCCTCAAGTTCTTTGTTATATCTGGCCTTTGTTCTTACATAATTCTATGAGTTTTGTAGTCGCTCAACGTGCAGAGTTCAGAAATATGTTTGCTGGAGTACTTCCATTGAAGAATTTCAGTTGGAACATGGGGATGATATTGGTTTTTGTAAATTAACATTCATGGCTTCTCATCGAACTAATTAAATCCATGGAAGTGAGACACGTCAGCTTTTGGAGGATGCATCAAATAGAAGAAAAGAAGAAATATATGTATATTTCTGTTATATTAATGCACTTACTTTCCATTTTCTTGCTTCTTTATAATATCTTTTTCAAATCACCACTAGCATGGGCATGTAAACTAGTACTATGTACAACAAATTGGAGATCATCATTCCACATCAACAAAAGCCCACCTGATCAAACGCAAATGTCATTTGTGTTTCCTCTAAAAAGCCCACCTGATCGTAGCTGAGAAGGAACTACAATACTATCAGCCGTGCTAAACCTAGTAGTATATTAGATACTTTAACTCTGTAAGATTTAATTTCGCAGATGAAAATTACCTGAGCTTTTGTGGAATTGATCACCCGAGCAAGGTGCCACATCTTCTCACCACCAAGGCCCTTGCCCATACCCCCAAAAAAGTTGACTACCTTGTCAGAACAGCTTATCCTTCATTTACCTCTTCATTCAGCTTCTATGGTCTGTATTTCTTCACATCTCAACTAATTCATGCTTGCTAGATTCTATTGATATTCACGTTTCGACATTCTATCAAATCTTGTTTCAGAATTTGTGGCATTCAATAGTGTTGAGTGTTGATGCCCAGAGATATACTTCAAGAATTATCAAGCAGCTCGTTTGTAAGAAAACCCTCATTATTTATAGTTAAATTGATGTTTCAGTACTCACTACGGTAAGTTCTTAATGCTATGGCTTTTCCAAAACCAATTGAAGCTAATTGGCTTGTTTGCACATCTAAATAGAAGAAAATCATGTTAAACTATGCAAGCAATTAGTTACATGATTGATCAATTTGTTTTTTCTTTTATTTCTGGGAATTCTTTATTTTAAAATTTCAGACTGTAGAGATTATTTTTCTACATCTACTATCTGTTGCCCAGAGCTTTGTTGTTAATTTCTTACACTCATCTGAAACAAATTTTGGGGAAAATAAATACAGGCCACTTTTACCTTAACCTGTTTGCAGTGTTATTATCTTCAAAACTGCATTATGTGCATGCCATCTAACATGTCTTGCTCAAAACAAATATACTCATCTCTAACATGTCTTGCTCATTTTCTGATTGCCTGCTTATTTTCTAACAGTGACATCTTCTGTCCTACTGAAATCTTACGGTACCGGTGCTGGTTTCAAATATCCCCCAAGCAGCCATGAAAGCACAATATTAAGTAATAAGTGTTCCTTTCAATTTCCATAAAAGAAGCGGCGCTCTCAGTTTGCAATGAATTTCTCAAATGCAAATTTGACTGTGATGGCCGCTTCAGGATTTTGAATAGTGATATTGTCACACCCCCACCTACTGACAAGGTGGTGTATGACAAAGATGGCCAAAACACGGAGGACGGCCTAGAAGGTGCGAATGAGTAGCTATGTGTGGCGTGCGTGAGTTGTTCGCTGGTCCAGATGGAGAAGTACTGTTATAAGCTCCCTGTAGCCTATCAGGCAAAGACATCGAAATAGACATGAGTAAACTCTCAAAAGAACTTTGTGTCTTCGGTCCTCCCTCTGTATTTGTCCAGTTCATCCCTTTTCCCCTTTGTGATCTCACGAGCTCCTGCTCGGGCCATCACAGATATTTGGTTTGCTAGAACAGGATTTGAAGAGATATTTTAGTGGCGGTTTGAGCCCGTACAGGTGCAAGCACGGCCTTTGGTGCCTAGACTGCATATGAGCACAACCTGATGAAGCTGAAGAACCAGAGACACAGTTAAGGGATAAGATAGTATGATCTCATTTAGTTTGTGTCCTAATTGTCTGATTGCACACGGAAAGTAAACGGGTACTCATTGCGTTCTGAATTAATTGATTCAGATTTAGTACAATTTGCACTAAATCTGAGTCAATTAATTCAGATCGGAGGGAGTAGTAGTTTGAAGAATGATAATGTCTCCATTTTGTAAGCTAAGGATACTTGTGCTTATACCAGGCTGTAAGTGCAACGGACCCTTGTTATTACTAGTGGAAGGAACCAACATGCGCATTTCAAAGCTTGTATTGGATGCAGCCTGCGAGGCATCTCCAGTGGCTGCCATAATCATCTCGCCACAACCCTGGCGTCGGCGACGATCGGGCTCCGCACCACATAATCTTCGGACACCCAGTGTTGGCTCCCCTCAGCCAGCTGCCCGCCGCCGTCGTCCCTGCTCACGGTGACTGTGAACGTCTTCTTCTCCATCGCCATTTGCATGCGAGAAGATGTCTTTGGATGAATACAAAAACTATTTTGATAAAAAGGAGCACATATAGCTATCGCGCCTGATGACTAATCTGCAATAGGCTGATTTTTTTTTTGAAATTCTGCAATAGGCTGGCTTAATTATGTATGCGCTATGGCAGTTCTAGCCTTGCCAGCTTTCTAGGAAAGCGAGAGCAGTGCTGGAATTTGTGTCTGCTCAAAGAGAAATTCTTAAGCATGTAAAAAAATTTGCTCAAATGGATGAATATCTCCACGTCTCCGGAGAGCAAAACGCATAAATTAAATTCCAGAATCATCATCCTCAACAGAACATCCATGCTAGGTCACCGAATTACATCTCCACTACTTATAAAAGAGCCAACTTTAGTTTAGCTACAGCCACCCAGACAAAATGTACACAGAACAATTTGGACCATCAGATAGAGTCCATCAAAACAGATCAAACGATACAGATCCGATCTACCAAAGCAACGACTCAGATGAATCCTGTCGACCGTGGCAGAGAAATTTCCTGCCAGTCCCGCCTCACGTCCGCGACTCTTCCCCACGCTTCTCTGGGAAAGAAACTAGCTACCATTTTCTCGATCCCCTTTCCGCTCCTCCTCATCCTCGATCCGCCCGAGACTGCCGTCGCCGCCGGCAACCCTGCCTTCTCTCGCCGCTCTCCTCTCAGACGCCGGCAAACCACCCACACAGTCCCCCCTACGTTAGCATCCCCACGCAACGAGCTCCCTCTGCACCCGCGAAATTCTAGGTCACCCCCCGCCGCCATCTGGATATCTGTCCTACTGCCGTGGTCCGCCCTCCATCCCTCTCTGGGTTGATGCGCCAGCCATGGAGACGGCCCAGGTAGCAGCAGCGGGACGCTGCTGCCAATTAGCGCCGATGGTCGCCGGCCTGACCTCACGTCGGTCCCTCCACCGAACTCCCGCTGCTGTTCTACGGCCCCGTGGAGCAGTTACCGCGGTCGATCGATGGATCTGCTGGTTCTCCATCCGCCCAGCGGCCACGAACGGACAACCACGTCGCCGTGATGCTGCCAGCCGCCGCAGGTAGCCGTCCGTCCGCCCAAATCCAGTTTAGTAGATTGTAGATTTATACTAGCACATGCTTGATCCTAAGAGTTCGATGGCTACAGCTAGCTAGGTAGCTAACTTGGATCATTGATTGATCGCTACAGCTAGCTAGGAAGCTGACTTGGAAATCGGTGATTGATTTATAATATGTTATTTGTTATCTATATTTGACGTAGATTTTGGGATGTTTTACCTTCGACGTTGTGTTGACAGCACAAAATAGCAAGTTTGTATTTCACCTATCATCAGATTTCACGAGAATGAAGGCAGGTTGCACGGTAATATCCGCGTGTGATTATTGATATATGAAAGGAAAAATGAAAGTATTGTTTCTCCTTATTTTGCTTTTGTTTTTCAGTCCGAGGAGAGGAAAGTTGCAAGTTTGTTCAGGTTGTATTCCACATGCCTTTTACTTTCGACAGCTGATGCATTGCAATTTTTCTTTGTAGATTGCCCTTTTTTAGCTTCCCTGTTCAATAAGACATTGTCACTGATTTGGTTTCTCGGCTGAGTATGCGCAAGCTGGTTCGGATTGCATTACAGATCCGGTAGGACTTGAGCACGCAGAGGTTAAAGTACAAATGATAATATATACCTTCAGGTTGTGTCAACCAGGTATAGACGCACAGTAGGCCATCACTTACAGGTCAAGTGCAATGACTCAGCATTTTCGCTTGTAGATCTTTTTTGTACATTTGATCGATTTCATTGCATGTTCATTGTTCATAACTGTGTAATATTTTATCATAGTCTTAAAAAAGACTATGATAAAATGTACTTATTCTTTCTTATTGTCTTTGTTGCACTTTGGCTCACTTTTCCCCCTGGTTTTTTGTTTGTTTCATAGGAGGCCCCCTCCACTGCAGATAAGGACTATGAGATTTCCTGCTGGTCGACGACCTCCTCCCCGAGATGATGGCGCCGGCAACGTCCCATCTCGACCTCAATACACAATAACGCTGGAAGTACAAGAGAAAATGTGAAGGTTCAAGCTTGATGATCAACTGGTGTTTTTTCATACGTAAGTTTCAATTGACACTGTCCTACAAGGACAAATTCTTACTAATTTTTTTCGTGAGCAATGTCTCACTCTGGAAATAGCAACAACTTAATTGTGAGCATATATGAACTTTGACTGAATTAGCTATCATCAAATTTCTACTTTGTTAAATTTAATGTGTTTCTTTGAAGTTTGTAAAACACCTTGGATATGTGCATATGTATTTTTGTAGTATTAACTGTTTTTTTATGCGAAAGGACAGTGGGGAAGACCCCCACTGCTTCATTTTTGTTGCGCGTACAGTATAGAAATGTAACTCCCATCTTGGAAGACATGGCCAAGAAAACACCCCAGCTTAGCAAGTATGCTGGTACTTAAATTTTGTCCGGGCGTCTCTATCTAGAGCTCTCGCCTGGTGTTTGTTGGTTCTCAATGTAATCTACTTCTATTGATAATTTTGTCAGGGCCTTTGTTTCAATGTGATTTTTATTTTCTTGTGCAACCAGGGCAGAATGCAACCTGTAGAATCCAGACTAATAAATTTGTATAATTATCTATCACTTTCAAGTTATAGTAAACTTGCAAATTCCGTTTGCTGCTAGATTAATGATGAGCAATTCACAAGATGTTATGTTACATTAAGTTGGATGTTGACAGTGGAGCCACCGTTGTGACTTGTAGTAGAGAAGCTTTGTGAATGATACTAGCGTGGTAAATGATATGTGTTTTTCTGTATTGGACTATCCAGTGCAGTTATTCAGATATGCCACCGTGTTGTTTGTGTTGTTAGCGTTCAATTTTTCGGTTGCTGCCTATTCCTTTGCAATGCCATACAAATTGGGAAGATGGACACCCTCTCTTCCTTCCCCACTCGATTTGTTTCGTAAATTTGACGATAATTCATCATACTACGTTACTATTACTACTTCAGAATATAGAAAAAGAGATATGTTAACAAATTTGGTTGAGAAATATGAGGCATTTGTTGCCTAACAAGAATTTTAGGAAAGAAATGTTCACACTGTTGATAACCAGGGGATCTTAGTTCACGAACTTTATACTTTAGAATTGATTTTCCATGGCCATGACATTCATATTGCAAAACTGAAGAATTTTCTTCATACTAAAAAATAAACCATGAACACCATCATCCCTGTAATTCGGTTAGGCTTTTGCTCATATTTATTTATTCAAATGCATGAACACTGCTCATGTCTATTACCATGACATATGTAGGTTATAAGATACACTAGATGAATTCTTAAATGTGTTTCCATGTCAGTATAGATTTGTGTGTTAATGGAAAAAAAAAATTACATGTAACTACAAAGAGCTCAAGTATATTTTCAATGCTCATTATTTATTATCTAATACAGAAGTTGCATGTTTAGTTCCTTTCATCTCCTGCGTCTCTAACAGCTTTTTCAATTGTCACTTGTTTTTCCCTGTTTAGATCATTTTTTCTGAAAGACCATGCACCAGTGGCTTGACATATTGTCACTTTTGCAACAGTTTTAAATTTCCAACGGAAAACAGTAAGGAGGAGAAGACACAGCAAGCATAAAGAAAAATAACCTCAATTGCTCATTATTTGATTCCTACTCAAGGTACTACTTGGATTTTATCTTGAAAGTTCTAGCATAAACAGTTTTAGATACAATCAAGTTTTTGTTCTAATGTGCATGGTTTGTACACATGCGGTTACTGTTTAAAATACAAAAATATGTGTTGATTGATAGGCTTGTGCAATTAGTGCGAACTCCTTGTATTAAGCAATGTTTCTTCTTTTGATGATTTCAACGTGATGATGTTTCAGCGATTAATGTACAGGATTTGGAGAGAAAGCCAATACGAATATACTCTTACTGTAGCTACTCAGACGACATGGCAATATAGTCGAGAGGACAGTACATGATTTCTATATCTTGGAGGAGTTGAGGTTAACATCCTCTCAATGTTTAGAATCCCTTGTTAGCACCCTTGCATTTTGGGAACAAGAGACCATGGTTCGTCAAAACGATATGTTCTAGACAAATGTATATTTGCTTCCATCGTGGATTCAAGAATTGTATAATTTGAAGTCACCATTGTTTCTTGGCACAATATTTATTTGTTCTGTCACGTGTATGCTAGGAAAAGAACACAGAAAACACATGAAAAAAATGTCAGGAACATTTTGGATTATCTCGCATTGGTAGTCGAGATATCATCATATCTCCAAGTATGCCAAGAGAAACTAAGCAAATGTTTGTTGTTTGTCAAAATGATTTTTGCTAGACAATGTAATTAAGTATATCAAAATATGGACTGTTGTAGCCATGAGGCTTTTGAGTTTTACCATTAGTGGTGGGATTGCATGCTACCGGTTGATTATTCTTGACACCAGTAGGCTGAGCTGCCAGAGTTTTAAACCCTCGGCATAACCTCGACATTAGTGTCATCACATCCACATCATAAATATAGAGCTTCGTAAGGAGAGAAGGAGGGAGGTGATGGACTAGCGTAGCATCGCACACTCTGATTAGGAGAATGACCTAGCAACTGAGAGATCAGTAGACTTTATCATCATCATGTAGCAAGAGGGCATCACGATTTCTGCAAGGAAAGGAGGAGTACAACACATTTAAGCAAAGTGTAGAATTCCTTAATGATTATATAGACGTGCGTTGCACGTGCATTTCAACTAGTCTTATGTAATAGCCAAAACCCAGAAAACCCACATTATCAGGGAAAAAATTACATCATACCATCATTACAAGTGGATTAAAACTGATTGCACTCTGAGGAGTTGCAAAGATAACGAGCACCTCAGAAAACCAATATATCCTCCTATTAAGACAACACCGTAATAATAAGATAACAGCACACAGCAAAGATACCAATGGCTACTGCATTACAAGATGAGCCTACGGAATATCAGCTATAGTTCCACAACAAGTTCCAGCTGATTACATGGTCGGCCAGCAACAGTCAAACTGGAGTACAATTCAAAACAGTGGTGGACCACAGACAATACCCCCAGCCAAAACTTGGCAAACATACAGAGTCCTCCAGCATAAGAATAGCTCGTGGGATAGATCACATCCTGTCCTCTCTCCTGCGCGGGGCGCAGGTTATGATCTCATCAACCCTGAGGATCATCTCCGCAGCCTCAGTCGCCGACAGGATGATGGCTTGCTTCACCTTGAACGCCTCACAGATCCCACGCTTTTGCATGTCTCCAAGCTGAGGTAGAGCAGACATGTTAATATTTCAAACTAATGTGCAGCTTACATAGAAAAAAAAGGAATCTCTGTGAGTAGCTTACGCCGCCACTGATGACATCAATTCCAGCAGTACTGTTCTCCTTATGGTGCTCAGCTCGGAGCTGGGAGATCAGCTCAGCACTGTCCAGACCAGCATTGTCAGCTATGATTGTTGGGATGGCTTGCAGGGCACGTGAAAAAGCATCAATTGCATGAGATTTCTTCCCAGGGGTCCTCCTTGCGAGTTCATCCACCTCTTTGGCCATCACCATCTCAGGCCATCCACCACCAAAGATGACACGTGTGTCACTCACTGTCTGAGAAAGCACACACAAGGCATCATGCAAGGACCTCTCAGCCTCATCAAGCACATGCTCACTGTCAACAATAGAACACATGTATTCAATGTATGGCCAAATAAATTAAAATGCCTCAATATAATAGAGTGTTATCCTGCATGATAGGGAGCTACACAAATAAGACATACCTTGCTCCTCTCAGGACAATGGTGCACGCTTGCCCCATTGCAACCCCGGAAAAGTGTATCAGCCTGTCTTCCCCAATCATAATCTCTTCAATGAGCTTGCAGTGCCCCAGCTTAACAGATTCTGGATTGTCAAAAGTTGATGCAATATCGCCACCAGTGACAAGAGCTAGCCGTTCGATGCCCTCAAAGTCAGCATGCTCTACTGCGAGTATACCAGCATCAGCAAAAAGTTCTTCAGGAAAGTTATAGATCAACTGCCTGTTCACAAAGCAGTTGATTCCATGACCAATGATCTTATTAACTTTCTCTCTCATCTTCTGTTTTTCAGCAGCTTCGATATCTGCAACCTTGGACATCGAATCCACTCGGACACGTGCTCCATAGATCTTAACTTTATCTGTGTCCATAGCAGTATTTGCAACCAAAATATTAGCATTTTCAATTCTCTTTGGTTGACCAAGGCCAATCTTCTTATCAAGAATGAACCTACAAAACAGAATAAGAACGTTAAATGGATAGCAGTATCATGATCATGATTAGCCTTGGACCTCATAAGCTTGCAATCATATAGTTGGGATAAAAAAGAACAAATTTGTGAAAAAACATACCCTTCGTCCAAAAAGGAATCCTTGAGAGATCCTCCAGGTTTCTTCAGAATTTGGATTGATTCCAAGTTGGTGCTACCCTGCCAGCAGTGACCAGTGCGGCGCAAATAAAATAAAAGTTTTACAAACAGCATGTAACAATATGATGAATAATTATGAATTAAACTTGAAGCAACATCCCACAGATTGTTATGACCAACTTCCCGCAAACCATTTTACCTTAAGCCTTAGGACAGCATCAACTGCAAGTTCAGCAAAGTACTCCTTATCCTGGGAGAGAATTTTTGAACTAAGTGTAGTCATAGCAATGTTCATGAGATCTGATCTGAACTTATCTGCAGCACCAATGGAGGTTTACTGTCAGCAAACATATACCTGGTGGCATACTCTTGAGATGAAACATAAAGCATAATGAGTAATATCAAATTTATACATTTGACTGAAAATTTCTCTCAAGTCTCAAATATAACAAATAAGCAAGCATTCCAAGACGTGATTTCTAAAGGATAAAAAAGTAAACCGAGTCTCCAACCAGAGGACTAATGCAAGCATAAACTTTCTTCCACATCATTAACTACTAACAGAGGATTTGAGTGATTATAATATAGTTACAAAATCATAACTGATAAAGTAATGAAATAGGTAACCTGTGTTTCCTTTGTTGTCCATGGTATTCTGTAGAAGAGCATTTCTGGCACACTCAGCAGCCATTCTGTAACCTGATAATTCAGGGACACAGTTGAGCATTACAGATGTTCAATTGCAGTCAAATGATTCATTAGAGATTCAGAAACAGATCCATCATGAGTATCTCTATTTTTATTATAACTTTTTATAAAAAATATCATTGATACCATTTTTGTATATATAAACAAGAAAACCAAACGACATAAGAAATGAAAACCAAACGGCATCAATGGGGAAGTACTTCGGTTCCATTTTATTTTTCTAATGTATAGTCTTACTTGAGAAAATGGCAAGTTACGTAGACTGATGGGGTTGCTCTTTAACAATTTGAGCATGAATAACTCAACATGACGTATTTCAGCATGAAATGCCATTTTTCAGATTACATATGTCTGACTGATGTATAAAATATGTTATTGTATCATTACTAACCAGAGGCTCAGTTAACATGTGTTGAAGTGGTAATTAAGATTTAAGATTTTCAAATAATAGGCTACAGATAACAATAACATACAGAGTAAAGTATGGCAAAAAAAGTGACTAGAAAATGAGGATTACCTGCAATAATAGTCATTGGATGAATTTTCATGTTGACCAACTTTTCAGCCTCCCTCAAAAGTTCTCCAGCCAAAACAACAACGGATGTTGTTCCATCACCAACTTCATCATCTTGAACTTTCGAGATGTCTAACGATCATTATTAAGTAGTAACATTTCTTTCAATTAAGGGACAATACCCATTATACAGCCAAGTAATCAAGCGGGTTCAGGAGCAGCTAAAACAAGCACATATATTGGAAGATCCAGAAACAGTGGCCGCCTACTAAGGAGTAAAATCATGAAGCAAACAAAAGGATACCAACAAGGACCTTGGCAGCAGGATTGTCGATATGAAGGGACTTCAAAATGGTAGCCCCGTCATTTGTAACAGTGACACTCCGACCTCTGCCAGTTGACTGAAGGATCTTGTCCTGAACATAAATAAATAAGGAAACAAGTGAATTTAAAGGAAAATGTCCTAGCCTCCAATGTGCAATTTTGTTTGTGTGAAGACGTACCATTCCTTTTGGTCCCAATGTGGTCTTGACCAAGTCGGCAATCGCCATGGCGCCCACAAAAGATGCCTGCCAGAAGATGGAATGCCAACTTAGGACCGTCAAAGTGAAAAGAAAGGAAAGCAGCCCAAACTAAGAGCGAAACCGATCAGGTCTGAGGGGGGTTGGTTGGTTGCCTCACCATCCTGGCGCGCTCGCCCTTCTCCTGGACGGCGTCATCCTTGAGCACCCTCTCCATCTGTCCAACCAACCACAGAGAAAAAATTACAGGCGCAAAACCGTGAACCCTGGCGACACCTCTCCGCGAGCTGACAGAGGGGCAGCTCTGGAAATGGAGGAAGGGGGGAATGAACTCACCGCGCCGGTTGCCGGAGAAGGGTCGGGCGGAAGCGGAGGGAGGAGCGAGACGGCGGCGCGGATTCTCTAACCTGACGTTACCAAACCCTTAAAAAAAAACCTGACGTAACCAAGTCTCTCAATGCACAAATGCAAGGCCAGCCCGCGTTAGGCCCAGCTCGAGCCTGCAGTTTAGAGGCCAGCCCACGTTCGGGATCCCCTGTTTGCTGTTGGTACAGTTCAGAAACACAGAACAGACATTCAGTAAGAAACGCTATTAGCGCACGACCACCCCCTTCGGGGTGAGTGGGCCGGCCCAATAACGCACGGCCTGGTTTTTTTCTTTTTTCTGTTTCTTTTTCTTTTTACTGTTTATATTTTCTTTTTTCGTTTTATTATTTTTAGGATGTTTCTTTTTTCGTTTTCTTTCCTGTTTTTTAGTTTTAAATATTTACTATTTTTAAAAAAATCAACTATAATTATTTTTATGTTTTTTCTTTCCTCTATTATTTTTATGTTCATAGTTTTTTTCTGTTTATGGGGATTTTTTGTGTTGACGTCAAAAATATAAATTTAAAATTATTCAAATGTAAAAATTGTTCAAATTTGAAAATTGTTCACATATAAAAATTATTCAAATTTTTAAAAGTTTTAGATTTGAAAAATTGTTCAAACACGAAAATTGTTCACATATAAAAATTATTCAAATTTAGAAAGGTTTTAGACTTGTAAAATTGTTTAAACACGAAAATTGTTTAAATATAAAAATTATTCAAATTTAGAAAGGTTTTAGATTTGAAAAATTGTTCAAACACGAAAATTGTTCATATTTAAAAATTATTCAAATTAAAAGTTTTAGATTTTGAAAAATTGTTCAAATTAAAAAACTGTTTAAATTAAAAAATTGTTCAACTTTGAAAAAAAAATCATATACAAATATCTTTTAAATTATGTTTTTTCTGTAAAAACTGAAAAGAAAGGAAGAAGTGTTATTGGGCCGGCCCATTTCGCGGAGAGGTGGTCGTGCGCGACCAGGTCGTCAAATAGGCGCTCCCGTAAGAAACAGAGGACATAAACATCCGAACTTAACCTCCAACAAAGAAATTACTACACCGTTTCACATATGAGTTTAACATCCAACAAAAGGCACTACTGCCTGCAGCAGATGGATTTATACATTTTAGCACAGATTTCAGCAAGCTCCAACTCATTCAACCCAAAAATAACAAAATAGGCTAAACAGTCTATTTGTAGCTACATGCCCTAAACTAGGAACCTAAAGAAGATCTTGAGCAGACATAGAGGAAAACCAGTGAAATTTCTATGTCACCCTAAAATAGGAACCTAAAGAAGATCTTAAAGCGATACTGAAACTAATTTAGAAAAGTTCAATAGAGAAATATTTAAATTACCGTGCGCAAATCTGTGAAGGTATTGCTGCAGTTCTCATTAGCCTTTGTTGTTGGTACTTGGCTTTGTACACCACCATCATTCTTTTGTTGCTGCATAAAGGAACAAACCATAATATTTAGCATGAAGTAGAGGGCAATTAGGACAAGTCCTATGCTGAAGTAGTAATGAAAATGGACACTACCTCTTCATTCAGCAAAATATTAAGTGATAAGTGCTCCTCTCAATTTCCATAAAAGAAGCGGTGCTACCAGTTTGCAATGAATTTCTCAAATGCAAATTTGATAGTGATGGCCGCTTCTCAAGATTTTGAATAGTGATTATGTGGTTTGGTAGAAAAGGATTTGAAGAGATATTTTAGTGGTGATTTGAGCCCAGGTGCAGGGGCAAGCAGGGCCGTTGGTACCTAGACTGCATATGAGCACGACCTGATGAAGCTGAAGAACCAGCAGAGACACAGTAAAGGGATAAGATAGTATGATCTCATTTAGTTTGTGTCCTAATTGTCTGATTGCACACAGAAAGTAAACGGGTAGTAGTTTGAAGAATGATATAATGTCTCCACTTTGTAAGCTAAGGATACTTGTGCTTATACCAAGCTGTAAGTGCAGCAAATTAACCCTTGTTATTACAAGTAGAAGGAAGCAACATGCGCATTTCAAAGCTTGTATCGGATGCAGCCTGCGAGGCTGGCTGCCATAAGCCCATAATCATCTCGCCACAACCCTGGCGTCGGCGACGATCGGGCTCCGCACCACATAGTCTTCGGACACCCAGTGCAGGCTTCCCTCGGCCAGCTGCCCGCCGTCGCCGTCGCCGTCCCTGCTCACGGTGACCGTGAACGTCTTCTTCTCGAGCGCCCACTTGAACTCCAGTTCCTCCGGCTCCACCTTAACCTTGAGCCACTTGGGAACGTGTAGGTGGGCGGTGTACCTCGACTTGGCCGGCCCGACGTTCGTCACGGTCCGCTTCACCTTGAACGCCTTCTCCGACAGCGGCACTACCATCGTCGGGTAGTTCAGCTGCGCCTCCGGGATGGATCCCACCACCGCGCACGTCAGGTTGCTGTTCCCCGTAATGGTCTTCATGGCCGCCTCGCCGAGGAGCGTGCAGATGTACGCGCTGTATTCGCCGGCGCTGAGGTCGTAGACCAGGCCGGGGTCCACCGCATTGGCCGCGTCCACGTGTCCGGCGCCGATGGAGTAGGAGCTCGCCTTCCGGCGCTCTTCGTCCATAATGGGGTGTCCCGCGTTATCGACGGCCCTGGACGTGGTCATGATGGCGGACTTCACCGCGGACGGCGACCAGTCCGGGTGCATCTTCTTCACGAGCGCCGCGACGCCGGCGACGTGAGGCGTGGCCATGGACGTGCCCGAGGCGACATTGTAGTTGTACGACTCCGTGCCGTCCACGGGCACCATCGACGGCCACGCGGCGAGGATGTTGAGCCCCGGCGCCATGATGTCGGGCTTCAGCACGCCGGGGCTGGCCGCGTTCGGCCCGCGCGACGAGAAAGCGGCCACGAGCGGCGCCGGCTTCACGTGAACCATCGTGCTGTTGAACACTATGGTCGCGGTGAGGGGCGAGGCTGCCGAGGGAGGCGCCGCCTTGGCGTAGCCCATGATCTTGGCGCCGTCGGTCGCGGTCACCTGCGACATGGGCAGGTTATAGTACTTCTCCACCACGATCGTGTACCCGAAGTCGGCCTCGTTGACGAACACCACGCCCGCGCCTCCGGCCGCCTGGACCGCCTCGATCGAGTTCAAGGGAGGCAACGCCGTCTCGGTGTCGCACAACACCACCTTGCCGGTGATGTTGACGTCGAAGAAGTCGCAGTAGTTGCTGCCCTGAGGGTAGTACAGCGGGTACGCCTTGGCGCTGAAGCGCTTGTCCTGCGTGAGCGACTCGCCGTCGAAGGCCTCGCCGTCGCCGAGCCGCACGGTGGCTCGGTAGCTCCGGTCCACCGACCCGGCCGCCACCGTGAGTAGCCACGGCGCCTCGTTGGACAATGTGGAGGGCGTCGGGCCGCTGTTTCCGCCGGCGCACACCACGAGGATGCCCTTGGACATCACCCCGAACGCGCCGATCGCAATCAGGTCCTTGTCCAATGGCAAGGACGGGCCACCGAGGGAGAGCGAGAGCACGTCTACGCCGTCCTTTATGGCCGCGTCCATCCCCGCCAGTATGTCGGACTCGAAGCACCCTTCGCCGTCGCACACCTTGTACATGGCCAGGTGCGCGCCCGGCGCGATCCCGGCCGCCGTGCCCGTACCCAGCCCGAACGCCGAAACGCCGTCCACGAAGTGGCCCACCGCCGTGCTCGACGTGTGCGTCCCATGCCCGACGTTGTCGGTGGTGTCGTTGCCGCCCATGAGCGACACCAAGCCGACGAGCTTGTTGTTGCACCGCACGGGCGATTGGCACGTCCCCTTCCACTTTGCCGGCGGCGGCGCCATGCCCTCGTCCCTGAACGAAGGGTGCGAGGCGGCGAGGCCGGTGTCCAGAATCCCGACGATCACGCCCTCGCCGTAGTTGGTCGCGTTCCAGACGCCCTGCTTGGCGTCCAGCCCGAGGAAGCCCGGCGTGCGCGTCGTCATGAGCGGCACCTTCCGCTCCGGGAACGCGCGCACGAACCCGCGCTTCCTGGACACAAAGTCGAGCTCGCCCGCCGTCAGCTTCGCTGCAAAGCCGGAGAACACGCCCGTGTAAGAGTGGCGGATGGTCGGCGGGTCGCGGCCGCCGGTGCGCGAGCCCGGGCGCAGGAAGGACTCGTGCCACCTCCGGTGCGCGGCTTCGTCGTCGGCGTGCACGTGCGCGGGAGGCTCCACCAGCACTACGTAGGTTCGGGCGGCGCCACCCTCGTTGAAGCTGGTGCTCTGCTGCCTGGTTGTCGGCGCACGGCCGTCAGTGACGATGCTCAGCGTGGGTGTCGAGTTCAAGACGAAGACGAGGAGGCATGCTACCGAGCTCAGGCGAGCCATGGCAGCTATCTATCTATGAGAGCAAGCAGTGCAAGCACTCTGGATTTGGGAAACAATCGGTGCAGGCAATGCCTATATATATACATCAATTCTCAAACAGTACTTTCATTAGTTCGGTTCCCCTACATGACGCGTGCAGACATGCATGATCTCCAGATGCAGTGCGGCATGTCTCTCTCTCCGAGACATGAGCATGCGAAATGCGTGCATGCCTTCGTTTATTTCTGGACTACTCATGTAACTGCATCTGTTTTGGTTTGGTTTCACTTGCATGTTTAGTGTGATGTGCCAGTACTGATCCTTCACTCCCGGCAGAGTATGTGAAAAACTTGTGTCTTCGTTTTCTTTGTTAGTGAAACGAGCAATATGCATTTATAGCCTTACGAAGATGATATCATTTACCTGGATCTTGTCTGAAAAAACCAAGTATACTTACAAACAGCCCCCGCTTTGGGTGCCGGCGTAAGAGCATCTCCACTCGGCGCCTCCATATCTTGTCCGGATTTGATGTCGGAACGAGCGCTATGGGTGCCCTCTCCAGCGCCTATGGGGGCAGCCTCTCCCCACTATGTAGCCCTAATATTTTTGTTCAAAATATTTAAATTAGAACATAAACAAAATTTCATTCAAATATTTAATAAATTTTATAAGATTTTCAATGAAATTTAACTACAACTTAAACAAAACTTAAATATAAACCTAGCGGAAAGCCAAACACGCCGTAGTCCTCCTCCTTGGCGGTGTAGCTGGATGATCGCCGTCGCCGTCACCGGTGTCGATGGGTCCTGCCTCGTTGTTGTTGGCCCTAGCGAGGAAGCCGCCGTCTTTGGTGAGGTCGAGCAATGACACCCCAGAGATCACGAGGTGGTCCTAGAGCGAACACACGCATGCCTTCTAGAGCGGCAACATCGCGACATTGTTCTTCGACGCCTCGAATGAGGCGGTGATGCCTTCGGGGTCGGCAGATCAGAGGCGAGTTGCTGCTTCATTTGCGATGAAAGCACCTTTGTCTTCACGTTCTTGGGGAGGGGGCATTGCTGATGACGGCATCCGGCTTCGGCCTGGGGACGCGCATAGACGAGTGGGAGTAGGGTGACACCGAGTGCGAGGAAGGCACTGTCGCAGGTGTCCTCGACGCACCGGTGCGTGGAACTCCGACATGACTATGTCACTATTATGGTTAGTTGATAATTTGTGAAACTTGTTAAACTGTTTTTGATATAGTCATGTCATATTGTTGATTCTAATTGTTAATTGTTACATTTTTAGCAAATGTCAAGTCAAATTTTCATATTGCATCGAGCCTTTGAGCCGGCTTGTTGAGCCTCGAGCCATGTCTGCTAAGTTTAGGTTTAACGTGTCCTATATTCGAGCCTTATCGAGTTCGAGACTCGACCCTCAAGCTTTGTGTCCACCCCTAACCGAGTCGAACTTGATCTTTTTTTTTTGAATTTCCACGTATATTAAACCAACAAATAATACACGAATATATCGATTATAAAAACAAAACTAAAATAGACTAGCAAATCTATAAGATCTTCAAGCTCTTTCTTCGTCCATGACATAATCTTGTACTTTCTGAAGGCAGCCTAGAACCACGCCAAAACCACCAAACCACATACCTGTGAATACCACTTCTCCCTTTTTAATTTTGAGCAGCAATGTCAAGGCATTGTGCACGCAACCATTAAATTAATCAAGCAACATCGGTAAGAGCATCATCACTAATATTTCAGGGACAAATAACCGAGCCACTATGTCTATGATGATGGGAGCCGAGAGAACCAATCACCATTGCCGAAGAGGTAGTAGCCGGGATAGATAACGCGAGGACAAAACTTCTCGCGGCAACCATGAGAAACAATCCAAGATTTATCTGGCGGGCAGATCCCGCTCCTAAACATAAGGGAGGGATAGGGGGAAAGGGGCCGGGCCTATCATATAAATAGGGTTGTAGAAAGACCACTTTCATTCGACGACGTTCCAGGACGCCCGATTCGATCGACGAATTTGGCGAGCTGATCCGGTTTGATCCAGGAGAAAGCCCAGTCATCCACCTTTTCGGTGCAGGTCACGTGACCTACAGCTCAGCCTTCGCTTTTTGAGACTTCCTCTACCCACACCATATTTAGAAAAATTTAATCCTTCAAAGCCACCATTGACGTCGAGAAGGGGACCTCATCGACGAGACCGAAGCGTGGAAGATCACTTCTTGCAAACGATGTCATCTCCATTGACAAAGAAGAAAACAACCAAAACCAACCTCTAACATTAAGAACCCTTTTATAGCGCTCTGCGCATGTCCGAGGTCTCCACCCCTCCTAGTGCCAAAGCGGCACCTAGAGGAGGTGAGCACCAGTCAATTCTTAGATGAAGAGGACGACGAAGTTACAGATGACGCCGGCGGCCACGACTAGGGTTGAATTTCTTTTCCGTGAAGCGAGTAGGGTTGAGTGCTACTATGCTAGTGAGTCGAACTTGATCCTTTTTTTTCGACCGGCATGATTTTTTTGAGCGGACAACCACTACCGGAAAATTTGGATATGCCGTGTGGTCCATGGTTTGTCGTGCGCCATAAATTTGCAGAACACGGCATAGAAATATTTGCCGTGAGGAAACAAAAACGACGCATGGCAAACAACCCAATCACGGCACATACTACACGGGGCACACGGCAAAGTATTCGACACGACAAAATAAACACAAAACACTCGACACAGATTTCATGCTCGGCAAAGAGACCTTTGGCGTGCGTCATTACACTCCAGCACGGCAAACCAATGGCACACGTGACGACCAAATTCAGCAACTTTCCCGCGCTAACCATTAAAACGCGGGAAATGTCTTTGCCGTGTGTGGACAGAAACAATGACGGCAAATAATCGACAAATTTTGCCGGCTCATTTCCCACGCTCAAAATAATTCTGCGGGAAACGCTATGCCATGCTAAGAGTTGGCGCACACGGCATATCACTTCTTTGCCGTGCGCCTTTAAGTCCAGCACACGGCATATCACTTCTTTGCCGTGCGCCTTGAAGTCTAGCACACGGCATATCACTTCTTTGTCGTGCGCCATGTCTTGTGCACGGCAAATAATTCGTCCTTATTTACTTTGTTTTCATATGTTTGCTTTGTTGATTTTCTTTGTTAATATTCTAGTACATTCATTCACTTCACTTAATTATGTTCTCTTAATAATATATATAAACCGTCCAATCATTATGTTAGTTAAATTCGTGACTATGTTAGTTCAAATCATATAAACCTTCCCGAGGCGTTGAAAAGGGGTTGCTCGGTAGGCTTTCCTCCGTGATTATGTTAGTTTAAATCGTATGGACATCTCAACCCAACTTTGGTCACATTTTAAGGGAGGATTCCATGTCGTGCACATGAAGTTGGAATTTTGGTGGGGTTCCGATGCTCCCCCTCTACGGCGAAACTCTGCTCCCGTTGGAAAAAAGTCCAACCTGTCGATCTACCCCTTTAAGCGGCGTCGAGAGGGGGTAGAAGCATGCATTTTTTTGTTTGGTTGTGTTAGTTTGTTACATAGAAACATGGGGAACACATATTTCATGTGTTTCGTCGCAAGACTCCATGCCCGGCACCCGAAACGAGAGTTTTCACCTCTAAGTGCAAGAACTTACTATGGAGTAAGAGAGGTTGGTGAAGCAGGTCGCACCTCGGAGCTGTACCTTGGTTCCCACAACCTAACACCACACTAGTATACGTATGTTAGGGTTCTATGCAAGTTATGGTGGGGTTGAGACGCTCCGGACTCCCTCTAGAGTGAAACAATGCACCGCGGGAAAGAAGTCCAACATGTTGATCTATCCCTTTGACCGGTGCCAAGAGGGGGTAGACCCATGAACTTTTTTGATTGGTTACGTTAGTTTGATACATAGGACCATAAGGAATCAACGTATCAGGTGTTTCGTCGTATGATTCCATGCGCGACACCCGAAATGGGAGATTTCACCTCTAAGTGCAAGAACTTATTACGAAGTAAGAGGGGTCGATGAAGCGGGTCGAACCTCAAAGTTGTATCTTGATTCCCACAACCTATCAAACCACTAGTATACATATGTTAGTGGTCTGTGCAAGGTTTTGGTGGGGTTCCGACGATCCGGACCCCCTCTACGGTGAAACCCTGCTCCCGCTGGAAAAAAAGTCTAACATGTCGATCTACCCCTTTGGCCGGCGGCTCCGAGAGGGGGTAGACACATGAACTTTTTTGTTTGGTTGTGTTAGTTTGTTACATAGGAACATGGGGAACACACATTTCATGTGTTTCGTCGCAAGATTCTATGCCCGACACCTGAAACGAGAGTTTTCACCTCTAAGTGCAAGAACTTACTATGGAGTAAGAGGGTCGGTGAAGCGGGTCGCATCTTGGAGCTGTATATGATGCAAAATGGCACTCATTTATTTTTCACAAAGACTAGTCCACATATGATGGATAATCCCCAAGTATTAGGATTTTTCTTGATTTCTAGCTAATTTCTCTTAGTTAAATGAGTTAATGCCAATTTTTTGAAAGTAGGAGGGGTTAAGAGGGGTCGGTCAAGCGGGTCGTGTCTCGGAGGTGTATCTTGGTTCCCAAAACATACCAACATACTAGTATACATATGTTAGGGGTCTATGCAAGTTTTGGTGGGGTTCCGACGCTCCGGAGCCTCGCCACGGCGAAACCCCCATTGAATGGAAACAACGTCGTTTATCCCTTCCTCACGCGGTATACTTTCTCTCAACGATGGTAACTTGGTGTCCTAACTAATATTGATAAACAGTCCACAAAAATAGTAAACAAAAAATTCAATTAAAATAAAAAACAAAACAAAAATGAAAACAACAATGCACACGGCAAAGCAATAGAAGCACGGCAAATTGCCACGGCTCACGGCAAAGAAATTTGCACGGCAAACTCCTATCCCTATCCAATATCCACAACCACACACATGGCACACCGCACGCTCCCCTCACTCACTCCGCACCGACACACCACGCACGACGCCGCCGCCGCCCCCGCATCGCTGCCCCCCCCCCCCCCCCCACACACGCCCCCACCCCGCGCCTCCCCTGCCGCGCCCGCACCGAGCTCGGCGCCTCCCCTACCGCCGCCATGCACGAATCTCCTGCGCCGCCCGAAGCTTGTGCCCGGACCTAGCCCCGCCGCCGCCGCCGCCGCCGGATACTTCTCCTCTCCGGCTCTCCCTCCACGCCGGCATCCTGCTCCTCTGCCCGCATCGACGCCGGCCTCCTCCTCCACGCCTAGAGCTTCTATTCTCTTCCGATCTATTCTGAGCATGCGTCTTGTTCCCATCAGATCCTCCAGGGGCTCCGCTGGGTGGTGCGGTCGCCGGTGGCCGGCAGCAGGAAGGACGCCCCTCGGCATCGACAAGCTCTGCTTCTAGGACGTCTTTGGCAGCAGACGGGATAGCTCCAAGAAGAACAGCCTCGAGATCTGCAAGCATCTATTCCAGGGTGAGTCCCTCTCCCCTTTCCTCCTCCCCTTCACATATTGGTGTCTCCTTCCCATGTCTAGTATGTCTAGCATTTATCAGCAGGATAGTATCCATGCTAGGTGACTCCTTCACAAAGATCATCAGCCCCAAGGCACGTATGATCATGTGTATCCAGATTTAGTTAGCCTATATAGTTTCATCATTCTATACCAGATTGTGCATGTGAGGTGTTAAACGTTTCAGCAGACTGGTCACATATTGTAGTAGTGCAAGATTGAAGTACTCCTCGACATTAGTTCTACAACTAATCAAACTGAAGCTGTTGTTTCCTTGTTATGGTATAATCAAATTGAAGGTACTACAACTTGTTTGCTTGTGTTCTACCAACTTCAGTTGCAAAGATGATTTCTCCCTGCAATATATAGGTGTATGTAGCAGCTATAACTGCATTAGCATACTAACAGTAGTAAATATACTGCCTATGTATTCCTGTGTGTAAATGACCCAGTGTTGTATATTCAGTGTGCTTCATTTTTCTTCTGAAAAATATTGCAAGTATTTACTGTCTATGTATTCCTGTGTAAATGTTGATGTACAAATTCTGTTTCACTAGGAATTGTGCAATTGCAGGACTATCTGCTGTTGATACAGTGTGATTGTATGCTGCTTCTTCTATCTTATTACGTATATTGCTGCTCCCAATCCAAGATGGAGCAGTGAGAGTCTGCCGGTTGACCTGGCAGCAAGGGGCTAGGCCGGCGAGTTGCTGGTGCTCTCCCTCTGGTGCCGGCGACCTTACCTGGTGCTCTAATGACTCATGACTCATAATTTAGTCCTGCATAATTTAGCTTTCCATGTCATTACCACTTTAGTTGAACTTGTCAAAATTTAGCTAGTTGAACTTGTCAAATTTTACCCATTAGTTGAACTTGTCAAATTTTAGTTAGTTGAACTCGTCAAATTTTAGTTACCTTTCTTTTAATGCCATGACTTTGCCATTTCCACCTAGTTGTTGAACTCATCATTTTTTTTGCAAACGTGTAGGACAATGCTTCACATCAATGATGTCCATCTTCGCCGTCGTGGCCTACATGTGGAGATTGAGCAAGCTCCATCCCTTTGTGACCTATATGTGGAGTGCTTGTCCTATTTGTAGAATAGATGACATTTGTGGAATTTGAGTTCGTTTTATATTATGGAGGAGTTTGAGATTGTATATATAGACATGTTATGGAGGAGTTTAAGTTATTTCTATATGTGCGCGTGAATTGTGATATGTGATATGTCATATTTCTGTGAATTGTGATCTGTTATTTTCATATTTGCACAAATTTATGAAATGCAGGGAATTTTGTAGAAAATGAACAATTATGGATCTTATGGCAACTTTGCCGTGCAGGGGCACACATCAAAGACCTTTGTCGTGTCGGGGCGCACGGCAAAGAAGGCACGTGGCGGCAATCTGTGCACCTTGGCAACTTGCTGGTGAGCATATGGTTCATATGCCGTGAGGTTTGCCTAACAACGCACGGCAAAGGGCGGAGGCCTCTCCGTAGGCGCACGGCAAATCGAGGAGATGTTCCGTGCACCGGAGGCTCACGACAAAGGTGAAAGATGTGCCGTGCGTTTTCTAGACCAAGCTCACGGCAAAGATGCATCAACGGCAAAAAGCCTTCCGGAGGATGGACCATATTCTGACAATATTGTGCCGTGCAGGGCTCGTAGGGGGCTAAGCGCACGGCAAAGATCTTTGCCTACGAGTATTAAGCCGTGTGATGTTTGCCGTGCGAGTTCTCACGGCAAAGGCTTTGCCGAGTTCTGCAAAGCCTTTGCCGTGCATTTTTGTCGAGCCACTGATATTTCAGGGACAAATAACTGAGCCACTATGTCTCTGATGATGGGAGCCGAGAGAACCAATCACCATTGCCGAAGAGGTAGTAGCCGGGATAGATAACGCGAGGACAAACCTCCTCGCGGCAACCATGAGAAACGATCCAAGATTTATCTGGCGAAGCAAGATATAAAAAACCATACCTAGAAAAATTTAATCCTTCAAAGCCACCATTGTCGTCGAGAAGGAGATCTCGCCGACAAGACCGAAACGTGGAAGATCACTTATTGCAAACGATGTCATCTCCATTGACAAATAAGAAAACAATCAAAACCAACCTCTAACATTAAGAACCCTTTTATAGCACCCTGCGTAGGTCCGAGGTCTCCACCCCTCTTAGGACATCTCCTACGGGGCTGCTCAATTGCCCCGGACAGTCCGGATTTGAGCAGCCCCGGACAAAACCAAGGCCCTGCGGGGCTGCCCAAACGGACTGTTGTCCGTTTTTTGGTCCGCGGCTGCTCAAATCTGGACCAAATTTGGTCCACAATTGAGCAGCCTCCCGGACAACTCTGGACACAATCGTGTCCACTACTTGGCGCCCTGGCCCGCCAAAAAGAGGCACACATTTTGCCCTTTCCTCTCCGACCCCCAGCCTCCGCCCGCCAAAAACACTATCCATGTCCCGCCCTGCCCCGCCGGCCGAACCCGCCGCCCCGCCGCCAAAGCCGATGCAAAAGCCGAAGGTGCTCACGGACGAAGAGAGGAGGGAGCAGTCGGCCAAGAGGGCGGGGCGGAGGAGGAGAGCGAAGGAGGAGAAGCTGTCGCCGATGGACGACGAGCGTACCAGGATCGCCTAGGCGGCGGCGGAAGCGGTGATGAGCGATTGGGCATGCGTCCGGCGACCACGACCACGACGTACGTGCCTCCCTCGCAGGCTGCCAGCTCCAACACGTCCGTGGCCCGGTCGCGCTTCCCCCCCGTCGCCGACGCATCCCCCGCGCCGACGTACGGGTACTTGCCCGGCCGTGACCCGACGCCGCAGCCCTTCTACTCGATTGAAGTGGAAGATTCGTCGCCGATCCGCGGCCCCGCCGTGGGCTCGATCGATCTGAACACCGCGCCGGGCTCTGGGCTGTCCGCGCCCCGCAAAAGTTGCATCCGCGTTCCGCCGGGCGTTCTTCCCGTGCCCCGCAACCTGTTCGACGAAACGCCGGTCCCGTCGACTCAGGCGACTCCGGGACTGACGTTTGAGGAAGGCGACGCGTACATGAACGACTTCATCAACGAGAATGGCCGTGCGAGCTACATCGACGCCGGGGACGAGCTGGAGGAGGACGGAGCGGACGGAGCGGACGAACACCACATCGCCGACATGCCGTTGTTCATGGACGAGCTCACCCAGCAGGCCAAGACGGCGAGGAGGAACGTCAAGCGGGGCGCCGGCTTCACCGAGAAGGAGGATGAGTGTCTCTGCGACACATGGATGGAGGAGGGACAGAACACCATTATCGGGGCAGAGATGAAGGGCAACGCGTACTGGGCGAGGATGTTCAGGAACTACCATGAATGGGCCCTCCTCCAGCCGTACTCCATGGCCACCACACGGACCGAGCTCTCGATCCAAAAGAGGTTCGGGCTCATCTCGCAGGAGTGCAAAAAGTTCACCGGCTCCTTCGAGCACGCCGCGGCCCGGCCGCAAAGTGGCATCGGCATCGCCGACTTGGTGAGTGACCCTTCCTTTCCTTGTCCATTTGCTGTTTGTGTAGTCGTTCCATGTCCTCCAATGGCCGTTTGTGTAGGCGTTCCAAGCGTTGGAGGTCTACAAGGCCGAGCATGGGGGCAAGTCATTCAACTTCGCCCATTGCTACCGGAAGCTCAAGGACAACCAGAAATGGAAGGAGCTTCACAGCGCCCTCAAGAAAGGAGTGGCCGTGCCCGGAGGGGTGCCGCCAATGGCCACGGGTTCCGCCGATGGTCCAGAAAGCGAAAGGCCAAGGGGACGGGTCAACTCCAAGCTCGACCTGAAGCCGGACACCACGACGATCGCGCTGCAGGAGACCCTCCAAGGCTTCATCACCCAGAAGGACAAGGAGACCGAGAAGAAGGACGAGAGGGACGAGAAGAAGCGCCGGGAGCGAGAGGAGGTGACGAAGAACTTCTTCCTCATCCAAACGAAGAAGCTCGAGATAGAGGAGGAGAATGCAAAGACTAGGGCCTTGGAAGCCTCGACAAGGGCCATGGAGGCCGAGAACAAGAGGAGGGAGGTCGAGCTCGCTCTGGCCGCCCAAGAGGCGCAGATCATGGCCATGGACCTGACCTGCTTCACCCCAAGGAAGAGGGCCTACTACGAGAAGAAGCAGCAGCGCGGCGGTACATGGAGGCCGAGTGCTGATTGGCATGGCCTGATCGTGCCCGACATGGCCCCGTGGCCTCCTTTTGCATGTGCCAATTTTAGTTTTTTGGTATTTCCAGGACATTTTCGTATTTGCCTATATGTGCATTTTGAAAACTCTCACAATTTAAGCAGCCCTGTAGGGCGCATGGCTCCAGTCCGCGCGGACACGCCTGCGGACGGCTGCTCAAACAGACAAAATCCGGACCTAATCGGTCCGGATTTGAGCAGCCCCGTAGGAGATGTCCTTAGTGCCAAAGCGGCACCTAAAGGAGGTGAGCACCAGTCAATTGTTAGATAAAGGCGACGAAGTTACAGATGACGCCCGGCGGCCAGGACTAGGGTTGAATTTCTTTTCCGTGAAGCGACTAGGGTTGAGTGCTACTATGCTAGTGAGTCGAACTTGATCTTTTTTTCGACCGGCATGATTTTTTTGAGCGGACAGGGCCGCTGTGCGCGTAGGCCTCATGCAGCTTATTTGTTCTTTGACGCTTTCATTGGCATTTTTTTTTTTCTGGTGATCAACTTCCCCGCTGGATTGGAGCTGGGCCCTTGGCTGCTTGCAGCTATATGGCCTTGTCCTAGAGATTGGATTTTGGACCTGTGTGGATGTGTGCATGAACCGTCATCAATCCAGCATTAATAGTGAACAAATATATTAAGAAATTGCAACCTAGTCATCATGCCACATTTTGTAAGCATATTACTTTATTTTTTTATTCTATGGCATGGTTCATACTTGTTGTAGAGAGGTGAATGTAATCTTCTCACAGAATATATATTGGGAAGGTGCGCTTGAGGATATAAAAGAGGTTGTATGGATGAAAATACGATTAACGGTTAACCGATGCTACTTACAAGTTCCTGCTTCCTTACATCGTATTTCTTGGAATAGATGGTTGGATACAAGATTTAGTTGATGGCCATTTGTTGTTGTAACTTTTTCATTTGACTTGATGATGGCCATACCAGCAATGTATTGGGTAGTATCTCTTAGATCTAGGGTACGTAGCGTGGATAAGTTTTACAATGCATTGTCAAGTTTTTATCCTATGAATATATCACAACTTACAATTTTATTTAACTGTGAATGCTTAGTTTAATATGAAAAGAAATTTTTCGGTAGTGTCATGCACACTTTTACAGTTGCATATTTTTTATTGTCAAAATATTAATATTGTGTATCTTTTACAGTTAATTACATTTTCAATCTTCAATGGACCTACTGATTATCGGTATCTTTCTATGGTGCACGATTGCTAAGCAAAATGAATACGAGGTAGAGTGTAGAATTTCAGAGCTACAGTGTCGTTATATGAGTTGTTCTAGCTATGTACAAATGAGGGAAATTGATATATTCTGACTTAAACAATAAACTAGCTAGTGTGTAATAATTCAGTAGGAAGCATTAGCCAGATCCGAAACGCACACTTGTCTTATAATGATTGTAATCGTTATACATGAATTTTGTAAAAGAGATCTAAATTCGAAGAAACTGTAAAGAAAAAATGCTTCACCCAATATGTCTGCCTGCAATTAATAAGGCAACACGGTGCACACCCACTAGTGTATCCTATTCCCCAATCTCTTCACATTTGCAGTCAGGACACTTGTACTGATACATTATGTCTGCTTCAGAGGCTGTTATCTTCACAAATTTTCCATGGAACCAACGATCACAGATGTCACAACAAATCCAAAACCCATTGGCATGGTATCGATCACCACAAGCTGCGCAAAAGGTTTCATCGCTAACTTCTTCAAGCTCCTCATCAGTCTCTTCACCATGCGTCCTTGAGTCATTGTTCTGACTGGAATCACTTTGCGTTAGGCCAGGAGATATTTGCACCTTCTCTTCAGCATGTGTGCTAGAGTCCTTGTTTGGATTGGAGGATACATTATGTATCAGGTCAGCGGTAGCAGATAGTTGCATGTTCTCTTCAGCAGGTGCCCTAGATGAGTTGTTCGGTTTGTACGTATATTGCATCAAATCTGGTGACGGAGGCGCATTTGTTCGGAGAAAAATGGAATCATGAAACTGAGCAAATGCTTCGTGGACAGTTGGTAAATCACTCGTCATGTCAAACAAACGCATCCTGAAAGACAAGGTATTAAAGAAAAACTGTTGCATGAGCAATAGGCTGCGCAAACTATATAAAAATCTTCCACTACATCCATGCATGGCAGAGAGTTATACACTACATCCAAGTAAAATAATTTATAATGAAAGAAGATCCTCATCCATGATAAAACTGTATTGAGCGGCCACACGGGGTGCCCTGACGAGAAATTATGCTTATATATATTTAATGATTATTTGTGCAGGAATACTCGTTCTACTGCTGCTATAGCCCAAGTCATTCTAAAAAAACATAATATGACAGTAAAATAATAGAATAAGAGGGAGCAACATATGTGTAATATTTTTTAGAATCATATATGTAAGCTTGTTTGGAATACATAGAATTTGCACATCAGTTCAATTTATAGGAAAATGACCGGTCATAAAAACATGGTTTGCCCCTAAAGTTCTAGGCGCTTGTTGATATATAGTTTCTTCTTGAACCCAGTTATTTTGCCCACTGCTCAGCAAGGTAACGCCCAACAAAGGGGATAAACTACAGAAACAAACAGCTACCAACAAGCTAGAACATCCCAGAGAAACTACCAGGAAAGCAAACATATCGTATGCAATCCTACAATGGTGAAAGAGGGGTACCTTTGATTGGCGTTGAGGTGAACGCCGAAGAAACGGGAGAGGCTGGCGAGCCAGGAGTCAGACCGAATGGCGACGCGCGAGAGCCAGTCAAAACGGGTCATCTCATCTCGCACGAGGTTGAGACCCACCGCTGGCTCCGGTATGTCTGTCGGTGCCGTCTCCTCCGGAATCGTCACCTCCCAGTTCCCGTCGGCATGGCCGTACAGGAGCAATAGGTTTTCACCTGCACCAATGCAAGAAAATTAAACCCCAACGGTCTATATATCAGGCGATGATGCATCCCTCCCACACGTTTTAATTTCTGCAAAGAAAGGATCCAGTATTTCATGCACTCGAGACAGAAAGATCTCTTACGTACCTGGACCAAATAGATCGAAGAACTCCTCCTGATCTGCACGTTCGTACGGCAACAAAAGGAGCAAAGCCTTGCGTTAGATCGGTCTGCGCTTTGCACATAGATACCTAGCAGGTCATAATGGCTACAGAGAGCGTAATCGATTACGTACCGATGGTGAGGGCTCGGATGAGCGCGTCGCGATGAGCAGAGAAGTCCTGGAAGATGCCCTCCACGGTGAGGGGTTTGGTGAACTTGGGCTTGGAGGAGGAGCCGGAGGCCTCCGCGGGATTCGTCTTCATGGGGTACGAGTACGACGGCGGGTTGGCCGCCGGCCGGGAAGTCACAGGGAGTTCCTCTTCCTCAGAGTCGACGTTTACCATGGAGGAGACGGCTGCGGTGGGCGCCTCCATCTCCATGGGACGGGATTGTTGTGCAGCGACATGCGCCGCCAGAGGGGTCAGCGAAGCCTCCGTGTCTATCTCCATGGGACGCGTACGGGGCTGCTGTGCAGGGAGAAGCGCCGGCGTCGTGGTGGTCGGCGAAGGGAAGTCGTCCGGGTAAATGAACATGGCCTCGGACATGGAGGAAACGGCGCCTGCGGTGAGAGGCTCCATCTCCATGTGACTAATTGGTTGCTGTGCGGGGAGCGACGGCGGGGTTGGCGAAGGGAGCTCCTCGGGATCATGGACGAGACGAGGATTGAGAGTGATGAAAGTGGCTTTGGAGGAGGAGGTGGTGGCGGCGGAATCCATGGGATCGACGAGCTAGGGAGGGAGAGAGCGCGTGGTGTGGAGGAAATGGATGCGCTGGATATCTTTGGTTCACTTCCTTGCTCCATTTTATAGGACGGCGTCGGGAGAGGGTGGGGGTAGTTGACTGGATGCAGGGTATTCGTTCGGTTTTCTTTCTTGTTCTGGCCGTCAGACGGGTTTAATGTATTTCCTTTTTTGGTCCCGCCGCCGGACGGCCGGAGAGTGTACCAACGGTGTAAAATGTAAACCTAGAACGTCTTTTGTTGGTTCTTGGTTGGCTGCCATCTGCGGTGCAAATCACAACACAGGGTGTAAAATGTACTCCCTCTGTCCTGGTTTATAAGTCACTTAGTATCCTAACCAAAATAATATAAATTTTATAATATAAAAAGTATACCATTAGAAAATATAAAGTCTAAATTTTCTAATGATATTTTTTATAATATATATATATCATAATATGTTGCTCAAATCTACGACCTAGGGATACGTAGACGACTTATAAACCGGGACGAAGGAAGTACCAACTGATGATCGGATTTTACCGTTACCATCCTCTATGCATACCTTCAATACTTCTCCACATACTAACACTAGTGGAAATCGGGGCTCTAGTCCCGGTGTAGCAACCGAGACTACCAAGGCGGGACTAGAGCCCCCCACCATTTGGTCTCGGCTCAGCCCCCCCCCCCCCCAATGAGCGCGAGCGCTACGCACGTGGCCGCGGCAGGCGCGCGGGGGCGAACCCTTTAGTCCCGGTTCGTGTTACGAATCGGGACTAGCGTTTTGCTTTTTTTTCCCACCAAATTTCAGTTTTTTTTTTCATTTCCGGGTTCTCGGTAGGGGTTTTGGATGCGTGATGGTAGGGGGTATTGGATGGTTCCGGGTAGGGGTTTATGTACCATGTCGATGCATGATGGTGGGGGTTTTCGGATGGTACCACGTCGATGCGTCGGGTAGGGGTTTCGGATGCTACGGTTTTGATGCGCGAAAAACACGTACAAATTATTATATGAAGCAAGATGAAGTTGTATCATGCATATATACAATTACATGAAGATCATGTGTTGATAACACATACACAATTAAGTACGCGTGGTACATGAAGATCACGTTTCCCGGTTCTAGATACTTAGAAGTACTTTGTTACATGGAGATCACTATTACATATTACATGTCCGCACCAGTGGGAAAATAGTGATACTCTCCGGTCTCCGGTATGACATGGGTGAGGTAAAATCCCGCCAACTCCTCTGCAATTGCCCTGAAGTGGGTCTTTATTGGTAACTCGTTGCGCTTTCTTGCCAACTGTAAAAAAATATATCACAATGAATACATGAGATATGAAATGAATAAAACTCATCACGATTGATGGTACAAAAATAATGTTGAGACTACAGCTTTACGTACTTCAATACTTTTTTTGCTCTTCAAACTCTCGTTGACCATAGTGTGCATGTACTTGTAAACGTAGAATCCACATAGATAAGTCCCTATTGGCTGTTTAAGGCAAGTCTATAGAAGAATATAATTTAATCAAATAATACTAAAGTATGATAATGGTGCATGAGCCTAGTTATAGTACCACTTACTTGGTTAGTACGCCATAACAGCTTCTCTGGCCATCCACTTTTCGGATGTTCCGCGAGTAAGATTTTCCAAACGCTGCATGCCAAGAAAATGAATAACCGAGTCATAAATTCTTTGATATTAGGAAATGAATGAAAGAGGCGATAAGAAAAGAAAGTACCTTGTCACCAAATCAAAACAGGTCTTGTATTGTTTAGGGCATCTTCTTAACGATTTAAGGACAACAATTTCTCCTTTCCGCAAGTTAATAACGATAAGAATGTAGTGATAGATGCGCACGTTTATAAATAGTCATGCATAACTCATCAATTAAACTTAACATCGGGTGAGAAAAATAGAATGTGTAATAAGCAGTAACACTCACTTAAAGTAGTAAGGTCATAATATTTTTTTTTTGTAAGCTTGTCGCTTGAAAAACATTAGCAAATTCCCCGGTATATCCTTGTTTACTCTTGGATCAATTATGTTTTCTTCATGCATTATAGAGGGGTCAATGAACCCAATGTGGTTAATTTTATGCTTCTGACATTCGAGCATCTTCATTTTGTGTAATAAAGCACACAAAATATTATAGAGAGGATTATCACATACAATGAACGGGTATAGCTAATTAAAACATTAAATTACAGGAATAGATCACTTACAGACAATAGGAACTCATGATAGCTTTGTCGAGGGCCCGGAGATTGTATAACTGAAAGATTTCGACGAAGTAAAGGACAATTGAGTATTCTTGGAAATAATGCTCTTCCTTAACTACCAACATGGGAGCGCCTTTATTCTTCTCCTTTACGGTATTCTTGTACCAGGTTTGAAATTGACGCATTTTTGTGGATAAGTTGCCGTCGACAAAATTCTCCCCGTGAACATAAGTACGAACAACATCTGCGAAGGGGATATCATCTCCCGAATATACCAGCTCCCGCACATTGATGTTTTTGAGAACTCTGTCATCAAGCACCTTGAGCCGGGGGGGGGGGGGGGGGGGCGACTATGCGTCTTGTTCTCCGAGTTGGGCAACTTGTTTCCCTTTTTTCGATCGATCCTCCATCTCTTCGTCATATGACTTATCAATGTTGCGATCATAGTCTGTTGGCGGCGATGGTGGGGGTTGTATAGGGCATCGATGCAGCGGTCAATTTTCTCCTGAGGAATTCCGGCAGTAAATTTTTGAGGAGGCAATTGTTTCGCTAACGCTTTCTATTTCACGCCAGCAAGCCAGGCATCCGTATGTTCTTTGCAGGCGATATCGTTTTCCTCGACGGTTCTCTCCCAAGGTAACTTTGGATTGGCGGCGGTGTTTTCTGCTTTCTAGGTTTCTTCCTATCAAAAAAACCAGTATGGCGCCTACTCGAGAGCGACTTAACATTCTGGCGGACTGGCATAGACTGCGATGGCCTCGCGCTGGGGACCCTCTCGGGGGCGTATTGAAAGTGCATGGTTTCCCCCATGCGTGGTTTTGGTAATTAATGACAATCCTTATGGACTAATGTTTACATTGAGATATTCTTATAGATCTTGTCCATGGGAAAATATAGGAGTTCTTGTGGTGGACTCTTCAAGATGACATAATGACCAATGCTCTATTCAAGGATTTATATGATGAATGGTCATGTGTAGAGTTGTGCTTATTGCAAGTATGGATTGGAATAGAAGATTGAGTGAACAATCATGTTTATCTCCAAGCCATCATACATATCAAGAGAAGAAGATGAAGTGCAAGTTCAATATGATGCATATCGGAAGATATCCTTTGATTGAAGCTTGCAAAGGAAACATGAAGACAAAGCTTAGCGAGTCCCTCCCATAACGGAGTATGGGGGAGCATTTGGAGAAGTCTTCATCAAGCATGTGCTAGCAAGCACAATCAAGAAAGGTGTTTCAACTTGAGAGAGTCAAGATCGTCATCATCGAGCTCAAGTGGAATGCGCAAGGTAAAGGTATGATCTTGATAGGTTTTCTATTTTACCGGTCTCATGGTGTTAGTGGGAGACCGGGTTTTAGGATAGATGGCGTACTATCAAGAGGGGCTCTCGAGTGAGTAACTTGATCGCATATTTGTGGAGAGCTCAAACCTTTGCATACTTGCCATTTCATCTTTCTTGGTTCTTACTTGGTTTTTCTCCTTGTTGGGTTTTGGTGCTTGTTGTGATCTTCACAACAAGCCCAAGTTCACCGAAAACAAATTTCATATGGAAAACTTGTTGCGTTTTCGGTTTTGGAGGTTTGCCGATCATTCCTTTTTAGAGAGGTTTTAACCTCCTCCATTTGGTTTTATCTTCCATTGTTGGACTATGAGGTTGATCTGCATTATCTTGTAAAGCTCTTCGTTGTGATTCCAACGAGCCAAAAATCATCGAAAACGGAGTCCGGATGGAAAAGATATTGACGTTTTCGTTATTGGTTTTGCTGCAGTTTTTTCTAGGCCGGAGTTTCCGGCCCTAGACCGGAGTTTCCGGTCTGTCCAGGACCGGAGTCTCCGGACTCAACGTTTCTGCTTTAAAGCTGTTCAGCCCCTGGTGGGGGGCGGAGTTTCCGGCCCTAGAGGCCGGAGTTTCCGCCCCTGGACGAACTTTCCGGCCCAGGGCACCGGAAAGTTTGCCCAAGCCTTGGCGGTGTTGACAGTGTTCAGCCCCTGGTGGGGGCCGGAGTTTCCGGTCCCAGTAGGCCGGAGTTTCCGCCCCTGGCCGGAGTTTCCGGCCCTAGTGACCGGAAACTCCGGTGTGAAGTTTTCCTGCAACGGCTCTTTTTCGTGGGACCTATAAAAAGGCCCCTTCTTCCCCAGAGAGAGCAGCTCTTCCAAGCACAAATTTTCCCCCTCTCTCTCCTCCATTGTTGACCTTGGAAATCTTTCCCCTCTCTCTATTCCTCCCATGATTCTTGCATATCTTTGAGGGATTTGAGAGAGGAGATCTAGATCTACATTTCCACCAATCCATCTCTCCTCTAAGTGAGGGGAACCTAGTAGATCTTGATCTTGGAGTTCTTGGTGCATCTCCTCTTTGTTCTTCCTCTCTTATTCCCCCATAAGCATTTGTTGCTTTGTTGGAATTCGAGAGTGAAGGATTTGAGCACTTGTGCTCTTGCCTTTTGCATTTGGTGCATCGGTTTGCTCTCCACGAGGATTCGTGGAAGTTGAAAGTTTGTGAGCTTGTTACTCTTGGGTCCTTGGACCCTAGACGCCTTTGTGGTGGTTGGACCCTTGTGTGGTCACTTGAAGCCATTCGGGAGCCCCCAATCCCATTGTGGGTTGTGCCCCGGATTGTTGTTGGAAGCCGTTTGGGAGCCCCCAATCCCATTGTGGGTTGTGCCCCGAATTGTCGTTGAAAGGCTCCGGATTCCGCCTCGAAGGAATTCCGATAGTGGAAGGTGAACCAAGCCTTTGTGGTGCGGTTCATCGGAGAAGAAGGTGAAACCTTTGTGGTTGTTGAACCGTTGTGTCGGTTCACACCTCTCCAACGAGACGTACTCCCTTAACAAGGAGGAACTCGGGAATACATCCTCGTCTCCGCGTGCCTCGGTTATTTCTATACCCGAGCTTTTACTTATGCACTTTACATTGTGATAGCCTTCGTGCTTGAAGTATTCTATATTTCTATCACCTTGTTGTTTGTCTTGCTTAGCATAAGTTGTTGGTGCACATAGGTGAGCCTAGTTTATTTAGGTTGTCGGCTTGTTAATTTAAACACCTAGTTTTATTCCGCAATTAATAAGCCTAAACCGGAAAAGTTTTAAACCGCCTATTCACCCCCCCTCTAGGCGACATCATTGTCCTTTCAATTGGTATCAGAGCCTGGGCTCTCTTTTTGGGCTTTACCGCCTAGAGAGTAAAAGATGTCGTTTAGGGAATTAGTGCACGATCCCACCTTTATATTCGATGGCACAAATTTTGATGTGTGGAAAATTCGCATGCTTAATCTATTTAGGGCCATGGGTCCAAATTATGTTAAGAGGATTGTAGATGTGTGTTTATCTCCTCCAAAGGATTCTCATGAATTATCTTTAGAGGATGAGATAAACTCTCATCTCGAGACTCAAGTTACTAATGGTCTTATGTGTGCTTTGACCGATGTAGTTCTTGCTTCAATCATGCCTTTTCGAAATGCACATGAGCTTTGGACCAAGCTTCAAGATATATATGAAGTGTCCAAAATTATTGAGGATGATTGTTCTCCTTCCACTTCCAGCCGTGATGAGTTCACAACTTCGTCCACTTCACCAACATGTGATTTGTCACAAGGTAATAATATGGTGAGTGGTGATAGAAATTGCATTGTTGATGGTGAATATTCTATTGACTATACTTCATCTCTATCTCATTGCAATGTTCTATCTTTAGACTTAAACTCTTCTAGCACTCCAAACGCCATACATGCTAGAGTTGATAGTCCTTGCATATCATGTAATAGTTGTTTAACTAAATCTCATGATGATATGCTTCATATGTCTTGTTGCCATGAAAACAATACTTCCATATCCTCTATTTCTTGCATGACTAACAATGTAGAGGAATCCCAACATTTGTTGGAACAAGACATGAACCTCAACGGTGCTTCAAGTTTTTCTTCATCCTCTTCAACCATTAATCATGTTTGCCTTATGGCTAAGGATTCCGAGGTATCTCCCACCTCGAATCCAAATTGTGATGATGTGGATGAGGATTCTCATGAAGAAGGTTTTGACTTTGAATCCTTAACCAAGATGGGTGAGATGGTACTTGGTGCTCTCCCCAAAGGTAGTAAAGCTATCCCTCCTCTTTGTGAAATCATTGATTATGTTACTAAGAGTAGGGAATTCATTGAGGATTTGGAAAGTCAATTTGATGAGAAATGTCAAATTGAGAGAGATGACTCTATCACCATAGCTTCTTTGAAAGCTTCTCTTGAAGAGGAAGAAGATCTTAGGGTTTCTCTTGAAGAGAAACTTGAATCCCTTGATGAGTCTAATGATCTTATTATTGCTAAAATCATTAAGGAAAGAGATCATGCCCTTGCTAAGTATAAAGTGCTTAAAATTGAAAAAGTTTAATTTGGTGTTGGCAATGCTAGACTAAATGAGGACATAGAGAGACTTGACAAAGCTCACAAGGCTTTAGAAAGTGAACATTCTCTCCTTATCAAGTCTCATGATCAACTCCAAACTCAACTATCTAAGAATGAAAAGCTTGTCAAATTGTCTTCTTCCATCTCTAATATTAATGATGCTTGTGCTACTAACTCCACTTCTTGTGAAGCATCTATTTTGAAGGAGAATGTTGAGCTAAGGGCTCAACTTGAGTTGCTATCTAGTAAGTATGGGAAATTGGAAGAAAGTCATGAAAAGCTTTCTAGCTGTAATGATGATCTTCTAGCATCCCATGCTAGGCTAAAGTTAGCTCATGAGACTATTATGTCAAAGGTAACATCTTGTGAGCCTCATGTGGACAATGGCACAATTTCTACTCTTAATGCTATATTGCCATATGCTAGTCCTAGTGATTCATCAACTCATAATGTTGCTACATCCTGTGATGAATTACTTTCCATGCCTTGTTGCTCTAACAATGAAGCCTCTACTTCCTCTAGTTTTTGTGTTGATACTAACCATGTAGAGGAATTAAATGAGATCAAGGCCCTAGTCACTTCTTTGAAGAAAGACTTGGAAAAGCGTCATGTTGGGGGTTCTACACTTGACAATATGTTGAGTGTTCAAAGACGCCCCAATGACAAGAGTGAACTTGGATTCAACTCCAATATCAAGAACAAGTCCAAGCTTAACAAGAAGAACAAGGGCCAAGAACAAGTCAAGGATTCGGCCAAGATTGTTTGCTTCAAGTGCAAAGTTGAAGGGCACCATGTTAGATCGTGCCCTTTGAAGAAGAAGGCTCTTAGTGAGAAGCAACAAGGGAAGAAGACTCAAGTTCAAACTCAAGCTCCTCAAGTTGAAGAACGGTCTCTTCCCAAGAAGAATCAAGCTACCCCTCCTCAAGTCAAGACTCCAACTAAGAAGAGAGGAGGAAGTAGATGTTGCTACCTATGCCGTGAGAAGGGTCACCTTGCTTCTTCATGCACAAATGGTACCTTATCCAACCCCTTTATAGTTGATGATGTTTATTCTCTTCGGAAGGATAAGGTTGGCAATGTGTTTGCCAAATTTGTTGGTACTCAAAGTGGTGTCAAGAAAAGAACCATTTGGGTTGCCAAACCTATTGTGACTAACCTCTTAGGACCCAACTTGGTTGGGGACCAACAAGTTAAAACTTGATCAATAGGTGTTGTTGGAGGCATTGGAGACTTGGCTACATTATGAAGAATTAAGGGATCTTCATCAATTATATTCTCTCAAGTCAAGTCATATGGATCATATTGTTATATCTCATATCCAATGTTCCTCCTTGCGGTAACTTTTATTTAAATCATATATACATTGAAAGTTTCTTGCACCCTTGCATTTGTTTGGTTTTGTACCTTGCTAGTGTTTGTATGTGTTGTGCTCTCTACTTACTTATCTTGATAAATCAAGTATGTGTATGTTGGTTTGCACACCATTTACTTGTTTTGAGCCTTATTGCTTTTATTTGATATCTTATCTTGTTGGCTCTCTTTGAGAGATTAATGGACTATCATATTTTGGGGGAGTGATATGCTTCGTGCACTTCACAATCCGAAAATTGTGTATTCATGAGAAATACAACTTAGTGTTGATATATTTATATTATCTACTATCTATGTGGTATGTCATTCTCATGAGAAATTCAATTTCTATAATGTCCATTAATTTCTCGAGTTGGTTTTGTTTGCCTCTTGCTTTAAATAAATGGATTATCACATTATGGGGTAGTAATAAGCTATGTGCATATTACAAGCCTAGAAAATGTGAAAATGTGAGGTTTTGCCACCTAGCATTGATAATTATCTTGTTCCTATGTGGCATGTTGCTCAAACAAGTTCCCATTTACTTAAATGCTCTTTGTCTCTCACTCTTTTGGATCTTGTTTGTGAAGGATGTTCTTGATATGGCTTTCCTTAAATATGTTCTCATATATCTTTTTGGAAAGTCAATTGATTCAAGCTACTCCTTGGAGTTGCTTTGCATTATCACATGATTTGTGAATCTATCAAGAATATCTATCTAAGCATGGCTTTTAATTCCTATACTTTGCCACATGCTTATGTTTTGTGAATATGGTCTTGAATATATCTTTGCAATCCACCCCCGAGAAATATCTCCATACATTACTTGTCGTGACAAGTGATAATCATAATTTGTGGTATATATATTGATCATATCACTTTGACTCTTGCTTTGAATTGCCTTTTTTGATTGCCAAGAATTTAGTTTGATCTAACTTTCTTTTGTCTTCCTTGTATCTTTTGGATCCTTTATTGCTCTACTTGAAATTTGTTTAGTGCTTTCTTGAGTTGGGAAAAGCAATGAACCAATTCTTGTGCATTGACATTCAAAAGTCATACTTCTTGATAATGCACTATTCTTTGGGAAGCTATCCTACTTTGAGTAAAACACCGTTCTTTAAATTGGTATTGCAATTTCTTGCCTTTCTTGAACATGACTAGTGTTTGAATAATATATATGGAGAGTGATGATCTCATTTGTGTGCATTTTGTATTCAAATGCAAAATCATAAATAATGCACACATCATGGGGGAGCAATCCTATATGTTTTTTTGAACATTAGTTGTCCTCGTTTGATATTTGATCCCGATGACGTGTCTCCTTGGAAGACAAACATTTTTCGTCTTGGTACCTTGTGCCATCATGAAAAGTGTAGAGGGTTTGGTTTATTCCTTGATGATATTTTTCATCAATTGGTCTCTTGCTTTCATTGGTATCTTTTCAAAGTGGTATCTTCAATCATGTGTTGATTTGGGTATTTGATATAATGTGGACAATTTGTTTTATTGTCACACTTGTGTGTGCCTTGTTGGTTTACTTGGTGTTTTGTCTCAATTATATCTCGTTTGGTTCTTGAAAGTCATGTGCATGCATTTTTATTATATGTATATCTTATGGCATGCTTACTTTCGTTGATCCAATATATAGGATAAACTCCATCAAATCCTATGTGGCTAAGATGTGCATGAAAGTCAATTTCATATCAATATGCACATATTTATGTGGAGTTTGTCCTATGTGTTGTAGTTGCTCTAACTACTTTGGACCCAATTAGTTTGGGTACCATGTTGTACTTAAATTTGGTTTAGGTACACTTGAAATGCATTGGAAGCTTGTCTCATCTACAAGGAAGGTGTTGTCACCATGTGCTTATTGGAGCCAAGCTTGGATGATCATGAGCTCCTATCTTCTACATCACCAATGCTATCTCGGTAACAAGTATCTACCTCATGCATACATTTCTAGCTTTCAACCTTGTGTAGGTTGTATCTCGGCATGAATCTTTTGTTGCAATTAATTTGGTACTTGCAAAACATCTTTATTGCAAATGTGGGCAAGCCGAGATGATTTCATATCAAGGGGCATATATATAATCATTTTCATGATTCACCAATCCCAAATATGTTAATTCAGCACTTTCTACTCTATATCTCGCATATGCAATATTGATTGTTTTCTTCAAATCATTTGCCTTTTGTGATACTTGTTATCTCTCTCGGAGCATCCCTTTTATCACCTTATCCCTTGTGGATATTTTGATGCTATGATGAGTGTGTGTTGGAAGTTCATCTATATCCCTTTAAGATAAAATTGAGCTTTGTGCTATGCTTTTAAGCAAAGATCTTTTTTGTATATTTATGACTTCCTCTTGGATATCATGTTCTTTACCCTTGTATCTATCTTGTGTGTACATGTTTATTTATAGACCCATATCTTAGTGATTTGTGTCTACTTAGAAACTTATACATATGATAATATTACATCTTTAATTGATATTCCAATTCTTTAGTTACCACCTCTTATTGCTTTTGACTCTTTGGTGGTCTCTAAAAAGCACAAGCTTTAGTTGTCATGTGTTATGCTTGGTGCATTTTACTAAGCTTGTGGAGCTTCTGTTATATCCCTTTTGTTGTGTGGGTATGGGAAAGACATGATATGCACTATGTGCAACTGTTCTTGAAAGACTATGTTGATGCTTTGGCTCATCCTTGTATTAGTCTCCTAAAATGTCTTTGTATCCCACACCCATCCTTTTATTTTCCGCTCCTTACTCATGTTGCAAAACATTTTATTTGTTGCAAGTTGTTTTGCCTTCTTTTCTCATTTATATTCTCTTGCATGGGTTTGTGTTCGATTTTATCTAGGAGGGAGTGAGGATTCCATGTTGTGCACACTATATTGAAATAAAAATCCTATTTGTGCTAGTACCTTGGGGAGTTCCCTCTTGATATTTAGAACACTTTTTGGATCCTTTTGATTGCTTGCTTCTTTCGTTGAAGTATCTTTCTATTTGATATTTGTTTGCAATCTTTGGATCCTAAATATAGTTTGATCTTCACCCAACTATTCTTCATAGGATATGTGCATTTGATTTCACTCATATTATGAGAAATGCACACATTATGGGGGAGCTCTCACTATTGGCCTTCTAAGTTTTTCTTCCCATTTCGTCAATCGATGCCAATGGGGGAGAAGTTTAGAGGGTTTAAGAGTTTTTGGTGTTATGCTTTAGTTTCGTTCTCAAGCATTTTCCTTTCTTGCTCTTGCATCCTTGCTCTTTGTGTTGCATGGCTGCTTAAATTCATTATATAAACCCTCGTAAAAGGGATTGTCATCAATTACCAAAATGGGGGAGATTGAAAGTGCATGGTTGCCCCCATGCGTGGTTTTGGTAATTAATGACAATCCTTATGGACTAATGTTTACATTGAGATATTCTTATAGATCTTGTCCATGGGAAAATATAGGAGTTCTTGTGGTGGACTCTTCAAGATGACATAATGACCAATGCTCTATTCAAGGATTTATATGATGAATGGTCATGTGTAGAGTTGTGCTTATTGCAAGTATGGATTGGAATAGAAGATTGAGTGAACAATCATGTTTATCTCCAAGCCATCATACATATCAAGAGAAGAAGATGAAGTGCAAGTTCAATATGATGCATATCGGAAGATATCCTTTGATTGAAGCTTGCAAAGGAAACATGAAGACAAAGCTTAGCGAGTCCCTCCCATAACGGAGTATGGGGGAGCATTTGGAGAAGTCTTCATCAAGCATGTGCTAGCAAGCACAATCAAGAAAGGTGTTTCAACTTGAGAGAGTCAAGATCGTCATCATCGAGCTCAAGTGGAATGCGCAAGGTAAAGGTATGATCTTGATAGGTTTTCTATTTTACCGGTCTCATGGTGTTAGTGGGAGCACAATCATCGAAAACGGAGTCCGGATGGAAAAGATATTGACGTTTTCGTTATTGGTTTTGCTGCAGTTTTTTCTAGGCCGGAGTTTCCGGCCTGTGCAGGACCGGAGTCTCCGGACTCAACGTTTCTGCTTTAAAGCTGTTCAGCCCCTGGTGGGGGGCGGAGTTTCCGGCCCTAGAGGCCGGAGTTTCCGCCCCTGGACGAACTTTCCGGCCCAGGGCACCGGAAAGTTTGCCCAAGCCTTGGCGGTGTTGACAGTGTTCAGCCCCTGGTGGGGGCCGGAGTTTCCGGTCCCAGTAGGCCGGAGTTTCCGCCCCTGGCCGGAGTTTCCGGCCCTAGTGACCGGAAACTCCGGTGTGAAGTTTTCCTGCAACGGCTCTTTTTCGTGGGACCTATAAAAAGGCCCCTTCTTCCCCAGAGAGAGCAGCTCTTCCAAGCACGAATTTTCCCCCTCTCTCTCCTCCATTGTTGACCTTGGAAATCTTTCCCCTCTCTCTATTCCTCCCATGATTCTTGCATATCTTTGAGGGATTTGAGAGAGGAGATCTAGATCTACATTTCCACCAATCCATCTCTCCTCTAAGTGAGGGGAACCTAGTAGATCTTGATCTTGGAGTTCTTGGTGCATCTCCTCTTTGTTCTTCCTCTCTTATTCCCCCATAAGCATTTGTTGCTTTGTTGGAATTCGAGAGTGAAGGATTTGAGCACTTGTGCTCTTGCCTTTTGCATTTGGTGCATCGGTTTGCTCTCCACGAGGATTCGTGGAAGTTGAAAGTTTGTGAGCTTGTTACTCTTGGGTCCTTGGACCCTAGACGCCTTTGTGGTGGTTGGACCCTTGTGTGGTCACTTGAAGCCATTCGGGAGCCCCCAATCCCATTGTGGGTTGTGCCCCGGATTGTTGTTGGAAGCCGTTTGGGAGCCCCCAATCCCATTGTGGGTTGTGCCCCGAATTGTTGTTGAAAGGCTCCGGATTTCGCCTCGAAGGAATTCCGATAGTGGAAGGTGAACCAAGCCTTTGTGGTGCGGTTCATCGGAGAAGAAGGTGAAACCTTTGTGGTTGTTGAACCGTTGTGTCGGTTCACACCTCTCCAACGAGACGTACTCCCTTAACAAGGAGGAACTCGGGAATACATCCTCGTCTCCGCGTGCCTCGGTTATTTCTAAACCCGAGCTTTTACTTATGCACTTTACATTGTGATAGCCTTCGTGCTTGAAGTATTCTATATTTCTATCACCTTGTTGTTTGTCTTGCTTAGCATAAGTTGTTGGTGCACATAGGTGAGCCTAGTTTATTTAGGTTGTCGGCTTGTTAATTTAAACACCTAGTTTTATTCCGCAATTAATAAGCCTAAACCGGAAAAGTTTTAAACCGCCTATTCACCCCCCCTCTAGGCGACATCATTGTCCTTTCACGTATGGCTTTGCTGATGAGATGGAGATGGACTCTGGGTTGTGGTCTCTATCGGGGAGCTGTGGGCTTTGCTGATGAGGTGGAGATGGACTCCGTCTTTGATCCCTCTCGAGGAAGAGTGGACTTTGCTGGTGAGCTGGACTCCTAGAACGAGGAGTGGACTTTGCTCGTTCTGAAAGGACGATGTATTTTTTGGGACACAGGGCGAAGCCATGCTTGACGTCTGCCAATGTCTTCTCCTCGTCACCTCCAGGAAACTCAAGTTCCAAGGTTTCAAATCCCACCATAATTTCGTCCACCCCGACACGAGCGTAGCCATCTGGAATTTCACCACAATGGTAGAGTTCTCCAGGTTGAATTACTAAAGCTTGCCCCACCGCCACCTTCGAAGTTATGTTTCTCATTGCTATATGTAACTCACAACCTGTAGGCTCTGTTATTTTATCCACTGGGTAGGGACCACCGACTTGACGCGTGGAACCAACGCTGCTTCTACGATGAGATGGGGCAGCATCTGCTTCATGATCTAATTGAAGGGGATCGTGTGCAGAAAACAAAAAAATTCCTAGCAACGATATCATTAAACTAACCAAGATCTACACTATGCAGATATAGAAGTACGGCGGAGATCAGAATACATACCCTCGTAGACCGAATAGCGGGGATTACGCTCCCGCACAAGCGTTGACGACGAAGACGACGTAGCCGACCTCTAGGTCGCGGAGAACTCGGCGCGACGAAGACGACGAAGATGACCTCAAGGTCGGGTGGAGGAAGTAGGACTCCGAGTACCGCTAGCGCAGCACCTCGCAGGGCGTTACACACATACGGTGGAGACGACGGCCTCTGAAGCTCCAGTCCAGGACGAGCAGCGGAAGACTTGGACCGGAACACCAGCAGCGCGACAGCGGGCTATGGTGGAAGAGATCCCCCTTCTCTACTCGGCGCAACTCCGACAAAGGGAATCACGAGATCGAGAGAGAATTAGGGAATTAATTGGTGAATTAAAAGGCTAGGGGTGCCCCTTCTTATATAGGCTCCCGGGGGGAGCCAACCTCCCTAGCCAGGCAATGTGGGACTATCCCACAGCCTTGGTGCAGCTAGGGATGGTGCACCGGCCCTAGGTGGGCCCCATTTGGCCCACCTAGGCCGGCCAAGCCTCCCCTTGAGGGTTCCCCCCCCATGGGCCTTCTTTCGACCAGAAGGCCCATTTAAGGAAATCAGCCTAAATAAATTCGAAATAAATATATAAAATCATATTTAGAAATTAATTACACTAATTAATATCAAAAATATTATATATAATTTATTCTAGATCCGAAAACTCTTTTGTCACTGCCCGATCTCCATCGGACCATTCCAGGGACGTTCCCGGTGATCTCTTTCCTTCCCGGTTGTCTTGTCGAAACCCCTTAACACTAGTAGAAAACGAGCATTTGGTTCACCCCTTTAGTCTCGGTTCATTTTTTGAACCCAGACTAAAGGGGTGAGAGCCACACCGCCGGATTTGTGAGGGACCTTTAGTCCCGGTTCGTGTTACGAACCGGGACTAAAGGTTCACCGCATGCGGCAGCAGAGGCGGGCCCCAGCGTCAGAACCCTTTAGTCCCGGTTCGTAACACAAACCGGGACTAAAGGTACTGACCTTTATCAGCTTCTTCCACCCCTGCTCACTCCATTTTTCCCACCGAGCCCGAGCTCAAAATCATTTCCTCTCCATTTCTTCTCCATTTCCTCTCCCCAAGACTAGATAATACATAATATTTTACACCATTTGGCAAGGTTGAAGGCACCCCACGGTTAGCCTCTTCATCCTCTTTCCGGCATTGCTTATTTAGCTCATTTTGCTCATTTCAATTTTTTTTGTGCAAGCAAGGTGTTCGATGTAATGCCTAAGTTATGATCTCATTTGTGTATATGTGCAATTTGTTCTCAAACTAAAATAATGATTTATGTGTTTTAGTGTGGTGAGGAGCCTTATCGACGTCGATCGCCCACGCCGTCCCGTCACCACCACGGTGAGCCTCTATATTTTATTTTATTTTATTTTAAAAACATAGCTTTTATGATTTAGATGCATAGTTACTACTTGTATAATTTTCTAACTTGTATTATATGTATAGTGTCATGGTTCTGATATCCGTCCCCGTCGGTCCTCGTCCGGTCTATGATTCGGATGTGGTATATTTTCAAAACTATTTATTTCATTCTATGTTTCTGGCAATTATGGCGACCAACTTGACATAGAATTATTTTTATCTAGGAGGTAGTTGAACCAAAATTGAACCTGACCCTATTGTCGAGTTTTTGGATAAAGAAAACAATGATTTGAAAGAAAAATTGAAAAGAAGTGAAGATCTTTATCTTCAATGCTTAGAAGATAAGATGAAATTAGAGCTCAAACTTGCCGACGTGGTCGATGGTAACGAGATCAAGATGGATGCAATGCGCTTGAAGATAAAAAGGATTAGAAAATATGCCATTAATCGGGAGGCTTGGTATCATTATGCTGTGGGTTCAGTATTTACCTTAGTTGCGATTTTGATCGCATTTGTTGTTGGATTTAAATCCTTTAGATAATTTTTATATTTGTTTCAGTTAATGTATGTTTTATGAGAACTATGTATTACCGCTTGTCAATACTCTACTCTTATTTTAATGGATGACATTGTATTAATTAATTTGCTCTTACATATTATTTATGACAGTAGTGTAATAATGGGGTTCGATATACTTTTATGTAATACAGATGAACCGACAATGGATGTACGGTGACCGATGTTGTCCTGAGTTCATTGATGGCATGCATAATTTTCTCCATATGGCTGAGGCAAACAAGCCGAAGAACGGTTTTATTCGTTGTCCATGTAGTGTCTGCAAGAATATGAGTGATCACTCTACCTCAAAAGTCATTCACTCACACCTCTTGCATAATGGTTTTATGCCTGGTTATTATTGTTGGACCAAGCACGGAGAAACAGGGGTTATCATGGAAGAAAATGAAGAAGAGGAGGATAATGACAAGTATCCTTGGTTCAGTGATACTACAATGGGAGAAGACGAAACTGAAGAAGATCCCATTATTGATGAGCCTGACGATGATCTTCGTCGGGCCATTCGTGATGCACAAATGGACTGTGGAAGTGAAAACGAAAGGTTGAAGTTGGAGCGTATGTTAGCTGATCACGCCAAATTGTTGTACCCAACTTGTCAAAATGACCAGAAAAAGCTAGGTACCACACTTGAATTGTTGCAATGGAAGGCAGAGAATGGTACTTCTGACAAGGGATTTGAAAATTTGTTAAAAATAGTTAAGAAGATGCTTCCAAAGGATAACGAATTGTCGTCTAGTACGTATGAAGCAAAGAAGGTGGTATGCCCTCTAGGATTAGAGGTGCATAAGATACACGCTTGCATTAATGACTGCATCCTCTACCGCGGTGAGCACGAAAAATTGAATGCATGTCCTGTATGCGGTGCTTTGCGGTATAAGATCGGGCGAGATGACCCTGGTGATGTTGAGGGCGAGCCGCGCCCCAGGAAGAGGATTCCTGCAAAGGTGATGTGGTATGCTCCTATAATACCATGGTTAAAACGTTTGTTCAGCAATAGAGAGCATGCCAAGTTGTTGCGTTGGCACAAAGAAGATCGTAAAAAAGACTTGATGTTGAGACACCCCGCGGATGGGTCCCAGTGGAGAAAAATTGACAGAGAGTTCCCGACATTTTCAGATGACGCAAGGAACTTAAGATTTGGCCTAAGTACAGATGGCTTTAATCCTTTTGGAGAGCAGAGCTCCAGTCACAGCACTTGGCCCGTGACTCTATGTATCTATAACCTTCCTCCTTGGCTGTGCATGAAGCGGAAGTACATTATGATGCCCGTGCTCATTCAAGGCCCGAAGCAACCTGGCAACGACATTGATGTGTACCTCAGGCCATTAGTTGAAGAACTTTTACAGTTGTGGTGTGAGGAAGGTGTACGTGTGTGGGATGAGCACAAACTGGAGGAATTTGATCTACGAGCTTTGCTTTTTGTAACCATCAATGATTGGCCTGCTCTAGGCAACATTTCAGGACAGTCAAACAAGGGATACAATGCATGCACGCACTGTTTAGCTGAGACTGATAGTATACATTTAGGTAACAAGAATGTGTACCTAGGTCATCGTCGGTTTCTTGTACCCAAGCATCCGTTAAGGAAGAAAGGCAAGCATTACAAATGTGAGGCAGATCATCGGCCGAGGCCTACCCGCCCTTCTAGTTCTGCTATACATGATATGGTCAAGGAGTTAAATGTAATCTTTGGAAAGGGTCCTGGCGGTCTCACTGTTACGAATGATGCAAACAACCATGTACCCATGTGGAAGAAGAAATCTATATTTTGGGAGCTGCCATATTGGATAATGCTAGAGATTCACTCTGCAATCGACGTGATGCACGTGACAAAGAACATTTGTTGCAATTTGCTAAACTTCTTGGGCGTGTATGGGAAGTCAAAAGATGGGAAGTCAAAAAAAGGTACACCGAAAGGAAGGCAGACCCATCAACGTATGAGCGAAGAGATGCATCGAGACGATACTCATTCAGAGAATAAGCCAGGTCCTGCAAGCTACGCTCTTACTAAAGAAGAGAAGAAAATATTTTTTGAGTGCCTTCGCAGTATGAAGGTTCCATCTGGCTTCTCATCAAATATAAAAGGAATAATAAACATGGCAGAGCAAAAATTTCAGAATCTAAAGTCTCATGACTGTCACGTGATTATGACACAATTACTTCCGGTTGCATTGAGAGGGCTTCTACCGGAAAATGTTCGAGAACCCATTGTGAAGCTATGTGCATTTCTCAATGCAATTTCTCAGAAGGTCATCAATCCACTAACTCTAAAAAAATTAGAGAAGGATGTGGTCCAATGTCTTGTCAGCTTCGAGTTGGTGTTCCCACCAACCTTCTTCAATATTATGACGCACCTTGTAGTCCACCTAGTCGAAGAGATTTCTGTCCTCGGTCCTGTATTTTTACACAACATGTTCCCCTTTGAGAGGTTCATGGGAGTCTTAAAAACATATGTGCATAACCGGGCTAGGCCAGAAGGAAGCATCGTCAAGGGTTATGGAACAGAGGAGGTCATTGAGTTTTGTGTAGATTTTATTCCTGATCTGAAGCCGATCGGTGTTCCTGAATCACGTCATGAGGGGAGACTGCATGGAAAAGGCACCCTAGGAAAGAAAGCAACAATATGTCAAGACGGGGATTCTTTCACTCAAGCACACGACACCGTTCTACATAATTCCAGTTTGGTGGGTCCGTATGTCGAGGAACACAAGAATGTTTTACGCTCCAAGTACCCGGAGAAATCTGAAGATTGTATTGATGGAGAACACATGAAGACTTTCAGCAGTTGGTTAAAAAGACGTCTCATTAATGACACCAATGTTGAAGAACAGCTATACTTGTTGGCCACATCACCAGCTTCAACTATATTGACTTTTCAAGGGTACGAGATAAATGGAAATATATTTTACACAGCCAAACAAGATAAAAAGAGCACCAACCAAAACAGTGGAGTACGCTTTGATGCAACAAACTGCAACGGGACAAAGGACACATATTATGGTTACATAGAGGAGATATGGGAACTTGACTATGGACCTACTTTTAAGGTCCCTTTGTTCAAGTGCAAATGGTTAAACCTACGAGGCGGGGTAGAGGTAGACCCACGATACGGAATGACTACAGTGGATCTCAACAATCTTTCGTACGAGAACGAACCATTCGTCCTAGCCAGTGAAGTTGCTCAGGTTTTCTATGTGAAAGACATGTCTACCCTACCGAAAAATAGAAAAGATAAGCAAGCGAGTACATCATACGATGAGCCAAAACGCCACATAGTTCTTTCAGGGAAAAGAGTCATTGTGGGAGTGGAGGACAAGACAGACATGTCAGAAGATTACGATAAATTTCATGACATTCCGCCCTTCAAAGTCAACACTGATCCAAGTATCAAGTTAAATGAAGAAGATTGTCCGTGGTTACGACGCAATCAGAAGAACAAGTAAACACTAGAGACGGATATTATTGTTGATGTGTAATATCCGAATGTTTTGTATCAGAAGAACAAGTGAACTGAAGTATTTTGTAGATACATGGAACAAAACACACGATTTCACCTGCATACAGCCCAACGGAAGCTCGTGAGTGCCTGCATATGATATGCACCGTTGGGCGTATGCAGGGAATCCGAATGCTTTGTATTCTGTCGATGAAGTAGAATGAGGAGACAATGACTGCCGAACATGTTCAAGAGGGGGCTATATATAGGGTCATGTGACTCACTAACTGGTCATGATAGTGCCCATCCAACAGCTCAGAATCTCTCAAAAGAAACACACCTCAACACCAACCGGGACTAAAGAAGCACATGGATCGTGTGTTTCTTTCTAGCGCTTGTGAGACGTTGGATCTGAGGTGTGTTTCTTTTGAGAGATTCTGAGCTGTTTAGACGTTGAATCTGAGGTGTGTTAGTGAAAAATAGTTGGGTGCCATTTGGAATCATATTTTCTGTACTCACTTCACAAAAAACCTCATTTTTTGCACTCAAAAAAAGGAAAATGATATTTATGAAAATAATTTGAAGAATCCCTTTGGCAAGGTTGTTTAATATACGAATATGCACCTATGTGTGGAGTATGAGATCCTTATCACAAACTATGTCGTCGAAATGACCATAACTTGGTCATTTCGCTTGAAACTTCTAGATGTTCATACATGATAGACCTTTTTGTGAAGACTTTTTTTGCAAATGTAGGCAAAAATCAAGTTTATCATTTTTCCTAGCAACTAGTACACATATAAGGAGCCCATGCCAAAGGATTTGATTTTTTGAGGTGTTTATCACTTTATTACATTTTTTCTTAAAAACGATCAAAACGGTCGCTACGACTAATCATCGGAAGAGGTGATATTTTCTAGAACTATCAATGTTTCTGTGATATAACCACTAGTTGTGTACCTTAAAATGATTTTTCCAAAAGTTTCAGACCAAACTATCAAATAGTTGTAGTTCAAATTTGAATTACTTTCGATAAATCAACATAAACTCAATTAACTAGGGGAAATTAGTTAGAATTCAAAGAAAAAACTCATACTTGGGGATCATCCATAATATGTGCACCACTCTTAGTGAAAAATAGTTGGGTGCCATTTGGAATCATATTTTCTGTACTCACTTCACAAAAAACCTCATTTTTTGCACTCAAAAAAAGGAAAATGATATTTATGAAAATAATTTGAAGAATCCCTTTGGCATGGTTGTTTAATATACCAATATGCACCTATGTGTGGAGTATGAGATCTTTATCACAAACTATGTCGTCGAAATGACCATAACTTGGTCATTTGGCTTGAAACTTCTAGATGTTCATACATGATAGACCTTTTTGTGAAGATTGTTTTTGCAAATGTAGGCAAAAATCAATTTTATCATTTTTCCTAGCAACTAGTACACATATAAGGAGCCCATGCCAAAGGATTTGATTTTTTGAGGTGTTTATCACTTTATTACATTTTTCTTAAAAAACGATTAAAACGGTCGCTACGACTAATCATCGGAAGAGGTGATATTTTCTAGAACTATTAATATTTATGTGATATAACCACTAGTTGTGTACCTTAAAATGATTTTTCCAAAAGTGTCAGACCAAACTATCAAATAGTTGTAGTTCAAATTTGAATTACTTTCGATAAATCAACATAAACTCAATTAACTAGGGAAAATTAGCTATAATTCTAAGAAAAAACTCAAACTTGGGGATCATCCATCATATGTGCACCACTCTTAGTGAAAAATAGTTGGGTGCCATTTGGAATCATATTTTATGTACTTACTTCACAAAAAACCTTAAAACATAGAAAATGATATTTATGATATAATTTGAAGAAATCACCTTGGCATCTTAAAATGTTAGAAAATATAAAACAAAACATAAAAATAAACTAGAAACCAAAACAATTCAAAAAATAAGTAAACCAAAATAAAAAATAGAAAAGTAAGCAATTCAAACAATTTAAAAGAAAACATAAACAAAAATCAGTAAAAAGAAATAAGGAAAAAAGAACCTTTTAGTCTCGGTTGGTAACACCAACCGAGACTAAAGAGCTAAAGAGCCGCGCTGGGCTCCAGCCAGAACCCTTTAGTCCCGGTTGGTAACTCCAACCGCGACTAAAGACCCTTTAGTCTCGGTTCGTGGCTAGAACCGAGACTAAAGGTATTGTCCGCGCCGGTTTAGGGTGGTCGTGGCTCAAATTTTTCTTATCTTTCCCCAAATCTTCCAAAGCGTCGTCGCCCTGCCGCTCCGCCTCGAGGTCGCCGCGCCGTCGCCCTGCCGCTCGCCGCGCCGTCGCCCTGCCACTCCGCCTCGAGGTCGCCGCGCCGTCGCCCTGCCGCTCCGACGCGCCGCCGTCCAGCGCCCTACCGCTTCGCCATCTGACGCGCCGCCGCGTCGTCTGCTCCCCACGGCCCCTACAAGGCCGCCCACCACGCCGCCGTCCAGTGCCTCTGCACACCACGCCGCCGTTCAGCGCCGGTATGCCTAGCTAGTTCAGTCCCCTCCCTCCCTCGGGCTCCCTAGCTTCCACGCCGCCCTCCGGCGCATTAGGGTTATAGAGTTCATGCACTGATTTTGCTAAGGGGTATATGTGTAACAAATAATCAGCGTTTGTAGGAACCAGAGGCATAATTACTTACTGTTTTTACTGATTTTGCTAAGGGGTATATGTGTAACAAATATGTGTAACAAATAGTTCATGCACTGGTTTTTACTTACTGTTTGTGTATGTTGTGGAACCAGAGGCATAATTACCTACGGTAATACCCAATTTGCTCTGAAATCTTTTATGTTCTCATGTATTAGCAGAATGCCCTGAGTTATCTATGAGCTTGCATGTTCATCTTCTGTTCATAGGTAAAATGTACGTAGGATGCAATGTAAAATCTTGGTCCATGTAATTTCTCGATGATGAATAGCATCAATGATATGTGTAGTCTTCCTCTCCTTTCAGCAATGATAGAGAGGTCCAAAATCTTGGTACAGTTTGTAGTAGCTTTGCTCTAGCATTTAGTCATGCTCCATTTTTCTCAAATTATTTTCTATAGGTCATAATCAAATTAGCTATTTAATAAGTTCCTGGTCCCTATCATTTGTTTCATACTGATAAATGAGTATGAAACTCTCGTGGTTGCTAACAATATTTCCATTCAGAAGCTGAATTCCTTTGGTTAATTTAGGCAGTGATTTAGAGGTGTAATATGCTTGGTTATCTTTGGGGTAGGTGTTTCTCTTGCAGAATCGGGACTTCATTTCTAAAGGGGATTATTTTTTAGTATTTATTATTTTGATTCAGTTGATATGTTTGAACAATGATGACACAAAACAAAGAGCATGGAAGCAAATGCAACTTAATCACGGCAATTTTTCTGATTTCCTTTTATCATTCATGCTTCCATTAATATCCATATTTTATTTAAGAAAATAAGTAACACATGTTAAAGGTTTAAGTAATATCTTTAATCTGAAAAATTGTTGAGACTGTAAGTCTGTAAAGAGTGTAACATCAGGTAACAGAGTATACTAGATATATTGTACTTGTGTCAAATGTTAGGCTGCTCCCTTCCAGCCTGTGTGTTTGACTCTTATATTCACATGGTGCTTTACCACGAATATACTTTTATAATCATTATACTGGCTAGCAATCTGTAGTTACTTGATTGTCATGGAAATCTTTGTGCATTTGCTATTTCACTGGCAATGCTAACTTGTTGTATCAGATGAGGCTTTTTATGAACTTCGGTCGACTCATGCGTTTATTTGCTAACTTGTTGTGTTTGACTCTTATATCTCTCTGTGACTCAATGCTAATTTGATTGATATACAATTCATTATACAACTTGCAGGAGGTCTGCTGCTCGGGTCCTTGTGTCCACGGCTTTTCAGGAGGTTTTGCTTCAGTGGCTATCTTTGTTTTGTAAATTGAGATGATTGTAAATGTGTTAGATATGAAATTGTAATATATGATCCGTATATATATTATGGTGTGTTGGATATGCAAATTGAGATGATTGTAAATGTGTACGAAAAAAGATGATTTTGTGTTAGATATGCACAATTCTAAAATATGATCCATATATATAGTTTTGTGTTAGGTATGCAAGATGAGCACACACTGTTTTCTTCGCTGCCACCTTGTTGTGCTATATGATCCATACTTGTTGCAATTATTGTACTTGTATATGTTTTTCAGATGAATAAATGTAAACTTGATTATAATGCCCGAGCTATGGATTGCAGGTAGAGCTATGGAGCACTTGCGAGACGAACAGATAGAAGAAGCACAATTTCAACGAGACGAAGAGATGGAAGACCAAATGGAACAACTTATTTTTAATGATGCCCGAGCTGGGGGAGATGTAGATGATTATGATTTCGACCAATTTTTGAACGACTTTGGAATCGAATCACAAGACTTTGATGTGGTGATAGCAAACTCCGGCGGAGAGGTGTATATGCGTTTATAATAAATATGGCGATATGTTGTTGTTAACTACATGCATTAATTGATTTATGTTGCATTTTATTAACGACTTATTTTTCTTTTAGCCATCCGGATCGAGCAAATCTGCAAAAAAGCAGCCACCATGTGCTCCTCGAGGCAAGGCAAAAAGAATAACGAGCGAGGATCCAAAGTTACCGATTGAGGAAATTGCTGATTCCGGCAAACCGCTCGAAACCAAAACAGAACCGCAACAAATTTATAAGTCAAGCTGGAGTTATTGTTAGCGACATGATCCCAATCAGCATACGCGAATGGAATAAGCCGGCGGTCGCAGATGTGGACGACCCATGTTATGTCCACCAAGTTCTTAAGGATTTGGTCTATAACACGCTGTTGTCACATTTCACCCTCCCGCCAGATCTCTCTAAAGTGAAGAAGGACAACCTCAAGAAGTGGACTCTTATTAAGATGGCGGAACAATTCCGGAACTGGAAGAAAAAGTTATGGAATCAATATGTAGAAACAAAAGAAGTGCCAGATTTCAGTGGAGCACAAGGGAAGAAGTTAGAATCTGAATGGGCGGCGTTTAAGGCGTATAGGGAATCACCTATGGCTGTGGCCCGATCGACGATAAATAAATTGAATGCTGGGCTGAAGGAACACCACCATACATTGGGGACAGGTGGCTACAAGAGCGCCATTCCTAAGTGGTTAGCCTATGAAGAAAAACTGCTTCAATCGGGGGTCCGTCCACAAACACTTGACTGGCCCGAGAGGTCGAAATTATGGTTGTTCGCGCATGGGGCAATGTTGGACCCTAAAACCGGAGAGATTGTTGGAAGGGGAAAATGGAAGGTTCTCGTTAATCGTATAAAAAAGAAGCTTGAAGAAGCAATTAATGATGTTCGCAATGGTGTGTTCAAACCCGATAGAGAGGATGACGAGCTGACACGGGCACTGGGGAATCCTGAACATGTTGGACGAGCTCGAGGCTTTCCTGGTGGTGCTACGTTTAAGACTGCGTGGCCGGAATCCGCTCACACTTATAGAAGCCGTAGCAGAGGTAAAAAGAAGGAGGCCGACCGGATATTACAATTGGAACGTGAAATGAAGGAGCAACGGGCGGAAATAAAAGCATTGAAGGAGCAAAGAACGGAACCTCAGGAGCGGCACCAATTAGACCATGAAGCACATGCCGCCCCATCTCAGCGTAGAAGCAGCGTTGGTTCCACGCGTCAGGTCGACGTTGGTGCCTACCCAGTGGATGACATCACAGAGCCTACAGGTTGTGAGCTACATATAGCAATGCCAGAATTCCTCAGGAAAAAATTGACCGTTGCATCGATGCCCTATACAACCCCCCACCATCGCCGCCAACAGACTATGATCGCAACATTGGTAAGTCATATGACCAAGAGATGGATGATCGATCGAAAAAGGGAAACAAGTTGCCCAACTCGGAGAACAAGACGCACAGTCGGCCCCCCCCCCCCCCCCCCCCCGCTCAAGGTGCTTGATGACAGAGTTCTCAAAAACATCAATGTGCGGGAGCTGGTATATTCGGGAGATGATATCCCCTCCGCGGATGTTGTTCGTACTTATGTTCACGGGGAGAATTTTGTTGACGGCGACTTACCCACAAGAATGCGTCAATTTCAAGCCTGGTACAAGGATTCCGTAAAGGAGACGAATAAAGACGCTCTCATGATGGCAGTTAAGGAAGAGCATTATTTCCAAGAATACTCCGTTGTCCTTTACTTCGCCGAAATCTTTCAGTTATACAATCTCCGGGCCCTCGACAAAAACATCATAAGTTCCTATTGTCTGTAAGTCATCTATTCCTGTAATTTAATGTTTTAATTAGCTCTACTCGTTCATTGTCTGTGATAATCCTCTCTATAATATTTTGTGTGCTTTATTACGCAGAATGAAGATGCTCGAATGCAAGAAGAAGAAAATCAACCACATTGGGTTCATTGACCCCTCTATAATGCATGAAGATAACATAATTGATCCAATACTTAACAAGGATACACCGGGGAATTTGCTAATGTTTTTCAAGCGACAAGCTTACAAAAAATATATATTATGGCCTTACAACTTCAAGTGAGTGTTAGTGCTTATTACACATTCTATTTTTCTCACCCGATGTTAAGTTTAATTGATTAGTTATGCATGACTATTTATAAACGTGCGCAGCTTCCACTCCATTCTTATCGTTATTGACTTGCGGAAAGGAGAAATTGTTGTCCTTGACTCGTTAAGAAGATGCCCTTAACAATACAAGACCTGTTTTGATTTGGTGGCAAGGTACTTTCTTTTCTTATCGCCTCTTTCGTTCATTTCCTAATATCAAGGAATTTATGACTCATTCATTCATTTTCTTGTCATGCAGCGTTTGGAAAATGTTCCTCACGGAACATCCGAACAGTGGATGGCCAGAGAAACTGCGTTGGCGTACTAACGATGTAAGTAGTACTATAACTAGACCCATGCACCATTATCATACTTTATTATTATTTGATTAAATTTTATTCTTCTATAGACTTGCCTTAAACAGCCAATAGGGACTGATCTATGTGGATTCTTCGTTTGCGAGTACATGCACACTGTGGTCAACGAGAGTTTGAAGAGCAAAAGAAGTATCGAAGTACGTAAAGCTCTAGTCACAACATTATTTTTGTATCATCAATCGTGATGAGTTTTATTCATTTCATATCTCATGTATTCATTGTGATATCATTTTTTTACAGTTGGCAAGAAAGCGCAACGAGTTACCAATAAAGACCCGCTTCAGGGCAATTGCAGAGGAGTTGACGGGATTTTACCTCACCGATGTCATACCGGAGACCGCAGAGTACCACCATTTTGACTAGTGCGGACATGTAATATATAGTGATCTCCATGTAACAAAATATTTCTAAGTCTCTGGAACCGGGAAACATGATATTCATGTACCACGCGTACTTAAATGTGTATGTGTTATCAACACACATGATCTTCATGTAATTGTATATATGCATGATGCAACTTCATCTAGGTTCGTATAATAATTTATACGTGTTTTTCGCCCATCGAAGCTCTAGCATCCGAAACCCCTACCCCCGACGCATCGACATGGTACCATCCGAAACCCCCTACCATCACACATCGACTATAGTATCGACGTGGTACCATCCGAAACCCCCTACCGTCACGCATCGACGTGGTACCATCCGAAACCCCTACCCAGAAAACCGGTAGAAATAAAAAAAGTAAACCCTGAAATGAAAAAAGCAAAACCCTGAAATGTAAAAAAAATAAAAACCCTAGTCCCGGTTCGTGTTACGAACCGGGACTAAAGGGTTCGCCCCCCGCACACCCTGCCGCGGCCACGTGCGCTGCGCTCATTGGGGGGGGGGGCTCCGGTCCCGGTTCGTGTTAAACCGAGACCAAAGGGTCAGGGGGCTCTAGTCCCGGCCTGACAGTCCCGGTTGCTACACCGGGACTAGAGCCTGTCTGGAACCGGGACTAGTGCCCCTTTTTCCACTAGTGTAAGTGTGTTACCCTAGCGGTTCGATATAATAACAGGTACGATCAAGACTCCTCTATGATCAACGACTAACTCATAGGCCTAGACCCCATGAATTAATCCCTGTGATATGTAACATCCCAATTTTCAGAAAAATTTAAAACTTTTGCATCCATGCATCATCATCATTTAGCTTGTCATAAGAATTACATAAAATTTGAATTTAATTATTTAAATATGTTTTAATTGAATTTATGTCCTTAAAATTGTTATTTTGAATTTATAATAAGGTTCCTTTTATTCTATTTTTACTTTAGACAAAAATAATGTCAAAAGGATCTATTTTTCATAAGCTTTTCAAATTATATTTTTATGAATTTTTCTGAGAAGTTTTAATATAGTTTTTAAATTTGTTTTATATCAAAAGAATTAAAAACAGAAAATAATTTTCAAAAAGAAAAATAGAGTCGGGCCAGCCAGTGGGCCGAAGCCCACTAACTATCTACCGCGCGCGCGACGCAACCCAGCCCGCCAGCGGCCCGTCCCCGCCCGCGCGCGCGCTCACTCGCTGACAGGTGGGCCCCACCTGTCATCCCTCCCGCTGCAACGGCTCGCCCCAAATCACGCCCACGACGACGCCGAGAAACGGCCGAGTAATCTCGATTCATTGCGGAGGATTCATTGCCCCTTTTACGTCGCCGTTTCTTGATATAAGATCCCGTCGATCCCCTCTCTCTTTTGCCCCAAGCACCACCTTCCGAGAGCCACGAGGCTGCCCGCACGAGACCTCGACTTTCCGCCGCTACCGCCGGTAAAACTCGCACCGTGTGCTCAACTCCGGCCACCCCGGACCTTCTCTCCTCTCCCCTTCGTTTTGTTTCATCCTTGCGCATCGTTGTGACATGGTTTCGCACTCTGTCTCGCAGCGTGTCGTCGTAACGGTGCACTACCGAAGCAACCCGCCGCCGCGCACGACTCCGGCGAGCAATCCCAGGAAGCAAAGGACGCCCCAGCCCCCACGACCTCGCCATCGTCTCCGTGTCGACCCCCTCTGCATTCTGGTATGATCCGTTCGTCCCATAACGCACTAGATCGTGTAGAACGTCCGTCGCCGGCGCGCCGCCACCGCGGGAGTCACCTCCGGCTAGGTTTCCGGCGACAGCGCCGCTCGGTTCTGGTCGATTAGATCTGGACCGTTAGATCCCCAGTGCACGGCCATGATTAGTTCACTTAAAAACCCGAACCGGTACGCCGCGTCAGCGCCTCGTCAGCGCCACGTCAGCGCCTCGTCAGCGCCGCGTCAGATATTATTTTCTGAATTTTTATTAAATCATTTAATTTGGCAGTTTTGCAGAAAACACCCTGCATACTGTTTTCATCATTACTTTTTATCTGTTTAACCAAATTTAAATATTTTTATATATTTGAAATCCTTAGAACCAGTAGAACACTTTGGATTCATTAGTTTTCTGTTTTGACACATACAAAATTTTCAAATATTTTTGAGAGTAGTTTAAGTGTTTTTAACATAACTTTAGTTAGAAAATTTATTTTGGAGTAAATCAAATTGCTAACAACTTGTTTAGATGCCCTCTGCCCAAATGTCATTTTTACAAAATTTGATTTGAAAATTTATTTAAGTGAACTAAAGTCCTTGTCATTAACCCTTTACTCATGGTTAAATAATAGAAACAAATCAAAAATTGAGTCATGCATATATTTGGAAATAAACTGTTGCATCTCATCTCATGCATAGCATATCTTCTTTGTGTGAACCTTTGCTTGTGTGTTTATGTGTGGCTGTTTATTCCTTTGTTAGACTATTCGGAGGGAAACGAGAATCTTTGCAACTGTAACTGCTGCACTCCCGATTGCCAAGGCAAGTGGCACACCCCCATAAAAGTCCTATTATTTCTATGCATGAGTAGAGTATTTTCTATAAGCATGTGTAGGATAGCATTGCTATGCAAGCCATGATAGATCTCTTATTTCTGTGTCTAGGTTCCTATGAAATTACTTAGTAGAATAGTGATGCTATACAAAAATTATTTTGATGAAAAGATAAGTCTACTAAGTTTTAATCAAACACCTGGGTGGAAATTGGTTGCTTGGCTGTATGAGTTGAGTGTTGTTCCCAGGGGTGTTACATGTGGAATATTCACTTGTGGAAGGCCACCCAGGAGCAAAGGAATCTGAAGAACTCCGAGTGAAGATTGCTTCTCGTGCAGCCATTGCCAATATGGGCTCTGGCTTGATCAACTAAGCTGCGTGGACTCTCCCCGGCCTGACAGGTGGTGGTAGAGGATTTGTAGGTGGAGCGCGTCAGGCCAGAGTGGGAGGGAAAATGCTTCTGAAAGATCTCGTCTCATTCTTTCCTTTCCTTATCACAAATGGTGTGTAAAGGGTAAATTGGGTTGAATGGGTACAATGGTGAACGTGCACAACCTCTGCAGAGTTAAAATCTAAGTACTTAGCTGTGTCCCCGGAAACGGACAATTGAGCAGCTGAACGAGGATGTCAACGGAGGATTCCACCATTCCAACTTATAAATTAAAAACTTGATGGGTGAACAAGGGTAGAATGAGACAGTGGATTTCATGCCACGGATGTCTCGAATAGAAGAAAAGTGTTTTCCAAAAAGTTAGGGAAAAACTTGCTTTCTGCAAAATAGCCTTGAGCTCCACCAGCCAAATAAGCATATAGGTCATAGAGTTATTCCTCTAAGTGTCCACCATAGTGTCACTTGCCAGTTCCATTTTAATGGTTCTGACTCACGTTGTTGCAATATATATCTTATTGCAGACTGTCCTGATGATGAGTGAAAGTTTTACTAAGGGTTTCGAGTCTTCACCCAACATGCTCTCCTGTGGCACATGATGATGATTGGGGACTCCACGAAGAATAAATTTTCCGTTGTTCACTCTGTGTACTGCTAGCTGTATGCTATGCAAATATGTAATGCATATTTTCCTAGTCTGGATCAGCGTTGTAATAAATTGATACTTTGTTGTGATATTTCATCGTAACTGTGTGTGCAAACGAATCGATCCAGGGATTTGCACTATACACAGGTATCTGCCATATTTTAGGTGCAGGTACACTACATGATATAACGAATGACTTTCATCTATCAAACCTGGACGTCTAGTCTTAAACCCTTTGTCATGGCGATACTTAGCGTGTCCGAGCATCATTCTCAGATATTGAAGGAGATATGCCCTAGAGGCAAATAAATAAGTAGTATTTATTGCATTATCTCATGAGTTTATAATAGGTTTATGTATTATGCTATAACTGTATTAATCGGAATTATTAATACACGTGTGATACATAGACAACCAGGTCCCTAGCAAGCCTCTATATGAGCTAGTCCATTGGGCAACAGTTGATCGAGATTCCCGATCAAGGACAATGACGTCGGTTGACAATGGGGTCATCTTGTTAATAGAATAAGGTGGTGGACATACGCAAAGTATTGCAATAAGATCGTATTACGATGTTTGTCATTTGCAATAGATAATAGTATGATAGCTTATTCCTTAGACCGTGAGACCGCACTTATTGTTGCTTCGTAGGAGTGCTTTGAGAGCATCAAACGTTGTGTCTTATATAGCATGACAATAACGGTGTCCATCTTGGGTATTCCGAAAGAGCATCGAGACGTAAGGATCAAGAGCGGGATTTGTTCATTCTTGTAATGGAAAGATACTCTGGGCCCACTCGGTGATATTGCATCTATATATATAGTTGCGCAGCTTATGACTAGGTCATGGAGATGTAATATCGCAGACGAGTTAATAACCTTCGTCGGTAACGAGATACAGCAAAGGCATCGGTGTGTCTACGATCATATCTCGGACAAGGTAGTATCGCAGAGACAAAGGGAATGAATATCATACTTATGGTTCAACGACGATATTCGTGGAATACACAGGGGTCGTCATATATTTCCAGGTATCCCTGACGATCATTGGTGAGCGGAGTGTCTCGGCCATGTCTGGAGTGTTCCCGAACCGTAGCGTAACAAACTTAAGGTCTTAGCGACGCTAGGAGATAGGTTCTGGAATTTTATAGGTTTTTATTGGAGAGAAAGAAATGATCCGGAAAGAGTTCCGGTGGTCCGGAAGGAGTTCCGGGGAGCTATGGAATGGTTCCGGGAATGTCCGAAAGTTGTTCGGGTGGTTCCGAAATAGTTTCGGAGTCATGGGATATTGAATTATATATAAATATATTAACTATGAATTAATGGGATTTTTATATTAATTTAATATTAATTAAATAAAGGAAAAGGGGGCTCCCACCTAAATGGGCCCTGAGAGGGCCCAAGAGGGGGAAACCGCATCCCACAAGGAAGGGAAGGCTTGGGCCTCCTAGTCCAACTCGGACTAGGAGTGGGAGAGCCCATGGGGGTTTGGCCGAACCCCCCCTCCCCTCTCCTCCTTTTAGTCCCACATGGGGGAGCCAAGGGGGTTGGCACACCCCTTCCCCCTTTATATAGCAAGGCATATTAATTGATTTAATACACATGAAATTCAATTAATTCCCAATTTCTCTCTCGATCTCGTGGTTCCCAAGTCGGAGCCGCGCGAGCTGAGGAAGGGGGTCTCTCTCCACCTAAGCCATACCGCAGAGCGCCGTTGCTCTGCGGGATTCCAGATAAGATATACTCCTGCGATTTCAGCTGGATCTGAATGACCGGGAGTTGTCGCTAGGCTCCGTATGTTTGCGAGTGCTCGGAGGCTACTCTATTGAGGAGCTTGGGCGACGTCGTCTCGCCCCCTGCAGCCGCCGCGCCACCCCCCCTCTGCTGCCGGCGCGCCAGCCCCGGTGCTGGCGCTCTGCCTTCTTCCGCCCGACGCCCGTCGACGCAGATCATCGTCGACACCCCGACATCATCGACTCCGACATCGCGGCAAGTTCTCCGTGACCTCGAGGTCGGCTACGTACGACTTCATCGTCAACGCTTGTGCGGGAGCGTAATCCCCGCTATCGGTCTACATGGAGGTAATGTAACCCGTTCCGCTACCGTTATCGCATTTACTAGATAGATAGATCCTGGCTAGTTAGGGTTTCGTTCGCTAGAAAATTATTGTTTTCTGCACCGTAACCCCTTCAGTGGTATCAGAGCCGATCTATGCGTAGTACTGCTGGTACGGTTAGAACTCATGTTGAATGAGGGCGTCTTTCTTATATTTGCTACCCTCTAGCGTGCACTTGCGATGCCTTCGGTATTGAGTTGATGAAGCGGCCCGGACCGACTTTACGCGTACGCTTACGCGAGACTGGTTCCACTACTGACATACGGCTTGCACCGTATCTGTGGCTGGCGGGTGTCTGTTTCTCTCTCTCTAGTCGGCAAAGCATTTTCAATGGAGGGCCCGAAAGGGATGCTTAAACATGCAATTATACGATCGACGTTGTGGTACAAAGTTCATAGGTAGGGAAGCGATTCTCTTACGAATAAGCCTATATGCCACGTAAAACTTGCAAAACTAGATAAAGCTAGAGGCGTCTAACTTTGTTTTGCAGAGGCGTTATTTCATGTGACATGGTTACGGTAAGTTTTGATATTACTCGTACTGTCGGAGGCAATGGAGGGCTCTGTAGACTCGGAGTCATGCCGGGGCGCCGGGGGCCAGGCACATGGCGCCATGAAGGTCCAGGCGCATCGACCATGTCACATCGCACTTTATTGCATCATTGTTGTGTGTTGTTGTGTGTGCATCCTATTGATTGCTTATATGCTAGATATACAACGGTAGCGTCATAAATAGGATGATCCCTAACAAATACCAAAATTGTGTTCTCCCTCGTTGCGCACCACCAAGAAAGTTCTACGTTATGAGGCAGGCCGTGATGATCGGGTGTCACACATCTCGTCGTTCGCATACAGTGGGTGTAAGCCATGTTGCACGCGCAGGTCTTCGAGGTTTGATTGGCGAGCCTAGCATACTCAGAGGTATGGCCTCGGAACACGAGAAGATCGAAAGATCGAGCACGAGTCATAGAGTTGTTATGATCGACATTTTATGTCCACCTTTGAAGCTGTGCTGCCGGCCGTGATGATCGGGGGTAGTATGGTGGATGAGGGTCGTGTCATCGCCATTATTATTTTAGGGATAATAATCTTGGTGAGGTGTGTTTTTGATAATGAGATTATAGAACTAAAACTCACCTACATATTGTAAACTTAACCTTACCTCTTTTGCGATCACATCTGTAGACTACGCAACTATACTTCGGTTACTTCCTCAAGAGCCCGGATGCTACATTAGAAGCCGACGGATCCAACTTCATCAGATGGTACAGGGGTTTTAGAAACATTCTCCAAACACAACAAACATCCTATATGTGCTAGAACATTAGTTAGGAGTTAGACCAGATGATTCTGATAGCAAGGAGCAAGATGATGAGTTCCGTAAGCATCATGACATGTTCATGGAAGTGACGATCGTCATGAGCATATGCCTAGCACCTGAGTTGAAAGTTGTTTCAACACATGGAGCCATATGTCGTGATTGATGCGATCAGAGGTCACTTCAAAGATGAATTGAGTCTTGAGCAGTTCAGACAGCTTAGAAAGTTCCGGACCATTCACATGGGGAGCATACCTGTCTGGAGACTCAGTTGAATAAGATGTGTGACATCTACTTCAGGCTTACGAATATCTACGATTTCTAGATAGCGAACTCCAGTGCAATAGAGATTGCGCTTTACCTCCTAGCTGTGAATAGCATGTGCGTGAATATACTATAGAGACACGGTGAGCTTCTTCACGTTCGTGAACAAGTTCAAATCTCTAAAAGTTGATTCATCGAAGAAGAGTTCTTCGACGCTATGGATATATTTCATATACGAAGATATAAATGTATTCTTCTCATACTTGATGAAAAGTGTTTGATAATTGTTCTGTTTGTGAAACAGTCCCTGATTATCACAAGTATGTGGCGAAGGGTGACGTGACAGTGCACGAGTGATGGCAAGTTCATGGCCAGTAGTGCTCACGCCCTCGAGATATCATATTAGTTATCATCAATAGTTTTTGATAAGACATTTTGTAATAGTGAGAATGTGATCTAGTTTGGTGTCTTGAATGTTACAAGACATAATTATTCATATAGAACACATCAGTTGTTTTATGTTATGAAACAAAGCAGTTGTTTCATGTTATGAGTAATTTGCATCACATCTCAATTACATTATGCGTATGATATACATTTATAATAGCGGGAATGATAAAATATCTTGTCCCATGAACAAAGGTTCTATTGCTAGAATAAACACCGTCGAGTTTAGTCATAAAAGCAATGAAAGAAGTAATGGATGTTTTTGGTCCATTTAAGTATTTCGAGTGCTGAGTTGATTAAGCTTGAAATCAAGTATTGAAGTTGAAATACTAGCGGAAATTAATTGAGTATCATTTTTAAAATGATTAATTAATGGTGTTTATTGATTGATCCGAATTCCTCCATGACTTTGGCGAATAGGAGTATTTGCCCGATAAATTGTGGAGTCTGAGATTAATTTGATAATAGATCAAATGGGGTTTTTCAGAAGAAAGATATGTGAACATTGTATTCACAGAATTCGATCAAAGGACAATACTTTTGAATTATGTTTTCAACACAAGAGACTTGTGGAAATTTGCTTCACAGAATTATAATGTCATATATAGTGATATGTGGGGAATTATAATCATGCTCTATTTTCAAATAAAGTGTGGCCTGTCAGAATCAGTCTTAGAATCTCCTAATATGTTCGAAACATTATAGTCGATGTCCACTTTAGAAAATAGATATTTTTCTCAACGAGAATTCGTAAGGATCGACAGTAGTGTCGACATGTATATGATTATGCGATAATTCAGAATATACATGAGTGGTTCTTTGTAGATTGCTCGCATTGGATGAGAGTGTATTCCAAAACCAAATAGAAACAAAGTTCAGTTTGTTGTCTATGTAATTCCGAGAAAAGATGACTTTTCGAATTATGGTTTATGAATTGAAATTAGAAGTTTGGAATAAAGTGTCAGACTTATGTTGGAAGATGTTCCAAAGAGTATATGTCTGCTAATGAAAGTTTAGTGATTAAGAGTGAGGGAGACTAGAAAATTGTTTTCTGCTTGCAATCCTCTTCATAAAGATCATAATATTTTCATGAAAGAAACTTCTAAATAAAGTGCTGTTATATTTAATATTGTTGTCAGGTCACAACACTGTATTAAGTATTGTTGACAGATCAAAGTGCACTTTATGAATACAAATAGAGTTGAGAAAATATCGGAATACGAACAAAGGCTTTTGAGTCTGGAAATCCAAAGTTGCATTTGAAAGGATTAAGAGAGTAATTGTTGCTGCAATTCTTATTAGAGGAATAAGATTGTTTAATCGTCATATAATATGAAAATGTGACTATAAGAAAGACGCGGTAGCATGTCTTGTCAAGAAATGTGTCTTGGACAAGATGAAATTTGTTGACTACATTTATGTAGACATGCTTGAAGTCTGAGGGATTTGTATTAATGTAATAATGTAGTTTGTATTAAATTCGAATTGATAGTAGATCAATGATTTTGGTTTGACCAAAATGTCGATTTAAGTGGGAGTCGTAGTTAGTTTACTCAGGTGGAATATGTATGGAACATATTTTTGAGTGGGAGCTCAGGAACTCAAATATGTGGATAACACGTTTTTGAGTGGGAGCATGTGTTGTCAAATATGTGGAGACATATTTTGAGTGGGAGTCGAATTCATTTTGTGTAGTTAACACATTGTGAAACTGTACCAATAGAATAGGGTGAAGTTGTGAAGCTATTTGAAGGTTAGTGTCTATTTTGAAATAGAACGGGAATTTTAAATAGTTAGTCGAGTTATTTTGGATTATATCTGAGGAGTCAGAATAGAATCAAAAGGATGGTCCTTTGGAATCCAATTGATCATTAAGAGTAATGATGGTTGAAAGTAATGGTTGTATGACATGTGGGTCTATTATGTAATATTAGACATCATACAGAAACCATATTATCTGCTCGATAAAATATAACCGATGTTCTTGGAATAAGAGCAGTTATGAAAGTAAATTTGGAATTTACTGGAAGTAGAAGTGCGTTAGTTAAGAGATTGACATTTGAATGTCAAGTTTTCTACATTAGGTGTGAAAGTTTGTAGATATCGCGAGTTTGTAATTGTTACAAGGGGCTCTGTATGGCTGAGTGTGTTTTTCATGGCAGTTATCTGGTTAGTATAATCAGAGTAAGCGCTGGGAAGCAGAAGTCTCACTTAGTTACGGTATTTGCATATATGTTGTTGGACAACGTGATGATATCAAACAAGTTGATACAAGTAAATCGCAAAAGCGTATACAATCATGGATTGTGCAGTAACACTTTTCCACAAGCAAGCATTATCAAATGATTCTTATTTGATAAGGGATTCTGATAAAGTAAAATGCAGCTAGTTTATTTGTACTCTAGTGCAAGTGGGAGACTGAAGGAGATATGCCCTAGAGGCAAATAAATAAGTAGTATTTATTGCATTATCTCATGAGTTTATAATAGGTTTATGTATTATGCTATAACGGTATTAATCGGAATTATTAATACACGTGTGATACATTGACAACCAGGTCCCTAGCAAGTCTCTATATGAGCTAGTCCATTGGGCAACAGTTGATCGAGATTCCCGATCAAGGACAATGACGTCGGTTGACAATGGGGTCATCTTGTTAATAGAATAAGGTGCTGGACATACGCAAAGTATTGCAATAAGATCGTATTACGATGTTTGTCATTTGCAATAGATAATAGTATGATAGCTTATTCCTTAGACCGTGAGACCGTACTTATTGTTGCTTCGTAGGAGTGCTTTGAGAGCATCAAACGTTGTGTCTTATATAGCATGACAATAACGGTGTCCATCTTGGGTATTCCGAAAGAGCATCGAGACGTAAGGATCAAGAGCGGGATTTGTTCATTCTTGTAAGGGAAAGATACTCTGGGCCCACTCGGTGATATTGCATCTATATATATAGCTGCGCAGCTTATGACTAGGTCATGGAGATGTAATATCGCAGACGAGTTAATAACCTTCGTCGGTAACGAGATACAGCAAAGGCATCGGTGTGTCTACGATCATATCTCGGACAAGGTAGTATCGCAGAGACAAAGGGAATGAATATCATACTTATGGTTCAACGACGATATTCGTGGAATACACAGGGGTCGTCATATATTTCCAGGTATCCCTGACGATCATTGGTGAGCGGAGTGTCTCGGCCATGTCTGGAGTGTTCCCGAACCGTAGCGTAACAAACTTAAGGTCTTAGCGACGCTAGGAGATAGGTTCTGGAATTTTATAGGTTTTTTTTGGAGAGAAAGAAATGATCCGGAAAGAGTTCCGGTGGTCCGGAAGGAGTTCCGGGGAGCTATGGAATGGTTCCGGGAATGTCCGAAAGTTGTTCGGGTGGTTCCGAAATAGTTTCGGAGTCATGGGATATTGAATTATATATAAATATATTAATTATGAATTAATGAGATTTTTCTATATTAATTTAATATTAATTAAATAAAGGAAAAGGGGGCTCCCACCTAAATGGGCCCTGAGAGGGCCCAAGAGGGGGAAACCGCATCCCACAAGGAAGGGAAGGCTTGGGCCTCCTAGTCCAACTCGGACTAGGAGTGTGCGAGCCCATGGGGGTTCGACCGAACCCCCCCCCCCCCCCCCTCCCCTCTCCTCCTTTTAGTCCCACATGGGGGAGCCAAGGGGGTTGGCACACCCCTTCCCCCTTTATATAGCAAGGCATATTAATTGATTTAATACACATGAAATTCAATTAATTCCCAATTTCTCTCTCGATCTCGTGGTTCCCAAGTCGGAGCCGCGCCGACCTGAGGAAGGGGGTCTCTCTCCACCTAAGCCATACCGCAGAGCGCCGTTGCTCTGCGGGATTCCAGATAAGATCTACTCCTGCGATTTCAGCTGGAACTGAATGACCGGGAGTTGTCGCTAGGCTCCGTATGTTTGCGAGTGCTCGGAGGCTACTCTATTGAGGAGCTTGGGCGACGTCGTCTCGCCCCCTGCAGCCGCCGCGCCACCCCCCCTCTGCTGCCGGCGCGCCAGCCCCGGTGCTGGCGCTCTGCCTTCTTCCGCCCGACGCCCGTCGACGCAGATCATCGTTGACACCCCGGCATCATCGACTCCGACATCGCGGAAAGTTCTCCGCGACCTCGAGGTCGGCTACGTACGACTTCATCGTCAACGCTTGTGCGCGAGCGTAATCCCCGCTATCGGTCTACATGGAGGTAATGTAACCCGTTCCGCTACCGTTATCGCATGTACTAGATAGATAGATCCTGGCTAGTTAGGGTTTCGTTCGCTAGAAAATTATTGTTTTCTGCACCGTAACCCCTTCAGATATCTCCATACCTAGCATAATCTCGTTACCGACAACACTATCTTCTACTCGTCTATGATATTATGTCAGCTGGTGACCTAGTCACATGTTTGCAAACTCATTTGACATAATCTCACCGAGTGGGCCCTAGAGTATCTATCCGGCTATGCGGACTGACAAATTCCGATGTTGACCCCTCGTCTCAACTACCCCCTTCCGATACCTAAAAGTATCACCTATCATTGTCACACTATATAAGATATGACGTTTGGTGCGATCAAAGTATCTTCCAGGAATAACAATAAGAGTTGGTCTCACGGTCTTTAGGCGTAATGACTATGTCCTATAAATACTGGGTATGTCCATCACATCGTTACACCTAACGATATGACTTCCATTGCCGACCGGCGCCATGCCCTATGATCGGAAAACCTCGATCATCAATCGTGCAATGAAACTAGTCTTAGTAGAGGCTACTAGGGACCTGGTTTTTTTTATCTACCACACCTGTATTAATGTTTTTGCTTAATACAGTTATAGCATGGTGAAAAACATATAATGAACAATTGGGATATTACCAATAAACTATGTTTATTAACTGCCTTTAGGGCATATTCCCTTCAGTCTCCCACTTGCACTAGAGTAACACTTAATCTAGTTTACAACTTGGTAAAGGCTCAACACTCATAGCATCTTGGTGCCTGCTCGCCTCGTGGAAGAGGAATACAGTCAATAGATCTCACACACTGAGACCTATACGTGCTTTGCAACACTTCTATGTCACCTAGTTTGACATCATCCCGTATCTTACGATGACGGAGAAATATATCCCAGTGTATGGAGTGAGACTCGAGCATTCGCGTAGCATGGGCCTTAAAAGTCTAAGAGATCTTATTAAGGGGACCACCTACGCTCGGAAAACTGCTCAGTCCAATCACACTTGCTACTTCTGAAGTCCCGATATATTTCTATACCTATGTAGATTATGTGACAGTGCATTCATATGCGACTTCGCAAACTAACCATGTCTATCTTCAAAATAAATAACATCTCCTATATGAGATTTCTAGTCGTATGGGTCAGTGTAATAACTTGCATCATCGTAACCGCTTTACGGCAAGTTGTCTTTCCACTCTTACCCTTTACTAGAAAACATATCTTCAGTTCTCATAGACACTGAAGAATAAACTTAAAGTTTGTTCATTGATCCACACAAGGATCGCTCTAGTACCTGTTCTTCAACCAAGAACTTGGGTCACACTAAGTCAAGCTTTCAGTCTGATAGCATCTATGTCTGATACATAGATAAAGTCGAACATCATTTGCTATTACTGAAAATGCCAAGATAAACTTAATATTTTACCTAGTCATACAAGTAAGAACCTCTTTCTTTGCTTGTTCTATTCTGAAACACTTCAGAATCTTGACTTAGGAAATATTCCAACTTAATGTTATTAAGCCCCTTACGATCTATACAATTATAAATCGGATGCCTAATACTCATAACTTCATTTCATAGAAAATTTAATCACTTAAATAATCCTTTGCACTCTACTAGAGGATCTGTGTCATTCAATATGTCGTTACATACAAAATCACGAATGACACCTAGATCCCACTCAAATATGCCTTCCGCATATAAGATCAAGGAAAAGCTACTTAGCTCCCACTCAAAATATGCCTTCCGCATATAAGATCAAGGAAAGCTACTTTGCTCCCACTCACTTCTTTGCAAATGTAGGTTTCTTCAACTATTTTGGACAACTCCAAAATCCTTTGATCACATTATCAAAGTGAAGATTCCAGCTCTGATATGCTTGCTTCAGCCCATGAATGGACCACTTAAGTTTGCATACATGTTTAGCATCCTCGGGATCACCAACTCTTTCTTAATGACACTATTAAGAAACATGGTTTCCTTATCCATCTATCAATTTCTCATTCGAAATTATAGTGATTGCTAAACGACCCAGAATAGATTTAGGCTTCGCCACTTGAGACAAACTCTCATGTGGTCAACTTTTGAATATGTCGGAACTGTTTCACGACAAATCGATCCTTCTCAATGTCTATTCTCTCATAAAATTCCATATACTATTAACATCCTAGATGCCATCAAGAAGATCTCCCAAGTCATTACATGGTAATCGTATATGGATTTTATTTCGGATCATAAATGACTCATAGCCATTTCTCGGACTTAGGTCAACCATCTCTTCTTCGTAGTTCGTAGGTCTATCATATTCCACTAATATGACCTTCATAAAAAGATTGTCGTAACACACAGTGTGGAACACAATCTCGTATGCCTACGCTCTTAGTATGAGCTCAGAACATCATGATCTTGAATCATCAGTTTTTTCAAGCTGTGGAGCCTGACACCGAAAACACTATCGGTTGCGCCACTCTGATGTCTGGAGAGGAATTTCACCAACTTCGTCTTGCTCTACTTTCTTTCTCACTTATACCCTTGGGCAAGAAACTATTTCTTTCGCAAGATATATCCCGACAACGATTTTGCCTATGTCGTGAGACATGTACCCAACTAACTCTTTAGGTACGGTACACTACAAAGATTCCCTTGAGGTTCCCCCCCCCCCATGGGCCTTCTTTTGACCAGAAGGCCCATTTAGGGAAATCAGCCTAAATAAATTCGAAATAAATATATAAAATCATATTTAGACATTAATTACACTAATTAATATCAAACATATTATATACAATTTATTCTAGCTCCAAAAACTCTTTCGTCGTTGCCCGATCTCCATCAGACCATTCCCGGGACGTTCCCGATGATCTCTTTCCTTTCCGGTTGTCTTGTCGAAACCCCTTAAGTGTGTTACCCTAGCGGTTCGATATAATAACAAGTACGATCAAGACTCCTCTATGATCAACGACTAACTCGTAGGCCGGGACCCCATGAATTAATCCCTGTGATATAACGAATGACTTTCATCTATCAAACCTGGACGTCTAGTCTGAAACCCTTTGTCATGGCGATACTTAGCGTGTCCGAGCATCATTATCAGATATCTCCATACCTAGCATGATCTCGTTACCGACAACACTACCTTCTACTCGTCTATGAAATTATGTCAGCTGGTGATCTAGTCACATGTTTGCAAACTCATTTGACATAATCTCACCGAGTGGGCCCTAGAGTATCTAACCGGCTATGCGGACTGACAAATCCCGCTGTTGACCCCTCATCTCAACTTCCCCCTTCCGATACCCAAAAGTATCACCTATCATTGTCACACTATATAAGATATGACGTTCGGTGCGATCAAAGTATCTTCCAGGAATAACAGTAAGAGTTGGTCTCACGGTCTTTAGGCGTAATGACTATGTCCTATAAATACTGGGTATGTCCATCACATCGTTACACCTAACGATATGACTTCCATTACCGACCGACGCCATGCCCTATAAATACTGGGTATGTCCATCACATCGTTACACCTAACGATATGACTTCCATTACCGACCGACGCCATGCCCTATGATCGGAAAACCTCGATCATCAATCGCGTAATGAAACTAGTCTTAGTAGAGGCTACTTGAGACCTGGTTGTTTTATCAACCACACATGTATTAATGTTTTCGCTTAATAAAGTTATAGCATGGTGAAAAACATATAATGAACAATTGGGATATTGCCAATAAACTATGTTTATTAAGTGCCTCTAGGGCATATTCCCTTCACTAATTGTTCCCGCTCCTGAGGTTCCGTTCTTTGCTCGTTCAATACTTTCAGTTCCTCCCGTATCTCCTTCAGGCCACGTTCCAATTCTGATATCCGGTCGGCCTCCTTCTTCTTACCTCTGCTACGGCTTCTATAAGTGTGAGCGGATTCCGGCCACGCAGTCTTAAACGTAGCACCGCCAGGATAGCTTCGAGCTCGTCCAACATGTTCAGGATTCCCCAGGGCCCGTGTCAGCTCGTCATCCTCTCTATCGGGTTTGAACACACCAATGCGAACATCATTAACTGCATCTTCAATCTTCTCTTTGATTATGTAAACGAGATCCTTCAATTTTCCCTTTTCAACAATATCTCCGATAACTGGGTCCAACCCTGCCCCATGCGCGAACAACCAGAATTTTGACCTCTCGGGCCAGTCAAGTGTCTTTGGACGGACCCCCGATCGAACCAGTTCTTCTTCATAGGCTAACCACTTAGGAATGACGCTCTTGTAGCCACCTGCCCCCAATGTATGGTGGTGTACCTTCAGCCCAACATTCAACTTATTTATTGAAGATCAGGCCACAGCCATAGGTGATTACCTATACGCCTTAAACACGCCCATTCAGATTCTAACTTCTTCCCTTGTGCTCCACTGAAATCTGGCTCTTCTTTTGTTTCTTCATATTGATTCCATAAATTTTTCTTCCGGTTCCGGAATTGTTCTGCCATCTTAATAAGAGTCCACTTCTTGAGGTTGTCCTTCTTCACTTTAGAGAGATCTGGCGGGAGGTGAAATGTGACAACAACGTGTTATAGACCTAATCCATAAGAACTTGGTGGACATAACATGGGTCCTCCACATCTGCGGCCGCCGGCTTATTCTATTCGCGTATGCTAATTGGGATCATGTCCATAACAATAACTCCAGCTTGACTTATAAATTTGCTACGATTCTGTTTTGGTTCGAGCGGTTCACCTGAATCAGCAATTTCCTCAATCGGTAACTTTGGATCCTCGATCGTCATTCTTTGTGCCTTGCCTCGAGGAGCACATGGTGGATGCTTTTTGAAGGGGATCGTAGGCGGACAACAAAATTTTTCCTAGCAACGATATCCTTAAAACGTGCCAAGATCTATTCTATGCAGATATAGTAGTACGAACGGAGATCGGAATACATACCCTTGTAGACCGAAAGCGGGGATTACGTTCCCGCACAAACATTGTCGATGAAGACCGACGAAGCCGACCTCAAGGTCGTGTAGAGGAAGAAGTCCTCCGAGCACCGCTAGCGCAGCACCTCGCAGGGTGTTACACACGTACGGTGGAGACGACGGCCTTCGAAGCTCCAGTCTAGGCCTTCGAAGCTCCAGTCCAACTTGGGAACCACGAGATCGAGAGAGAAATCGGGAATTAATTGGTGAATTAAAAGGCCAGGGGTGCCCCTTCTTATATAGGCTCCCAGGGCGGAGCCAACTTGCCATCCAGGCAATGTGGGACTAATCCCACATGCCTGGTGTGGCATGGTTGGGTGCGCCGGCCCCCTAGTGGCCCCCTTGGCCCACTTGGGTCGGCCCCCAAGCCCCCCACCGAATTCCCCTAAGGAATTTTCCCCTTTTGGGCCTACTTTCGCCCAGAAGGACCATTTAGGGAAATCAACCTAAATAAAATCGAAAAAAATATAAAATCATATTTAGACATTAATTACACTAATTAATATCAAACATATTACATATAATTTATTCTAGCTCCGAAAACTATTTCGTCGATGCCCGATCTCCATCGGACCTCTCCCGGGACGTTCCCGGTGATCTCTTTCCTTTCCGGTTGTCTTGTCGAAACCCCTTAAGTGTGTTACCCTAGCGGTTCGATATAATAACAAACATGATCGAAACTCCTCTCCGATCAATGACTAACTCGTAGGCCTAGACCCCATGAATTAATCACTGTGATATAACGAATGACTTTCATCTATCAAACCTGAACGTAAAGTCTTGAACCTTTTGCCATAGCAATACTTAGCGCGATAAGGGGTTGCCCGATCTTCTCAGTGAGCGGTGGGTGGATGGATGATGGTGAAGATAATTTGCGAGATTCCGACGAACTCTACGGTTGTTCTCCCGTTGACAATGCAACAACTCTTCAACCCAATGGATATTCGCGACGTCTCACACTGTTGCAACGTAGCCGCCGACCAAGAAGCAGTTTTGCAATCTACTAATTCCCAGTGGAACAACATATCACACTCAAACTTCGGATAATAATCTCCAGAGCGCAACACAGTGGAGAGGTTGAATTCCTGAGCGCAACACAGAGGAATTCGAATATAGATGAATGTTTGGAGCAAATTCGATCTAGGGTTTATCTTAAACGTGGCCTGACCTCAAAGACACGATATTACAAGCCTTATAAAGTCTGCTGGACGTCCAACATTGTGTTGGAGTCTAAACCAAAATTTCCTAACTTAAACGGACTCTGTTTGGAAACAGGCAAAAAATGACTCGTGCCTTGTTGCGGTCACCACGCCCCGTCCGAGTCGAACCGGTGCATGGCGCCGGACCCATTGGAAAGCTCTTCAAATTGCCTCTTCAGATTGTGCTTATTTGCTTTATTTGGATTCCGTATAAAGAATCCACGTCCGTTTCAAATTCAGAACTTCTGTCAATTTGAACCGAACTTGAACAAATCTTGAATCCGAATTGGAAAGGAACTTCCTTTCTTTGCAGCATCCCTTCTTTTCTTGATGGCTCCACTTCCTCCCTCGCCTCCCTCATGCTAGCCATATTGATGTTTTTCAACGGTCTCCATTCTTTGCGCACATCTTCGTCTCCATTCGCCATGCTCATCATTAACTCAAACCTAATAAAACATAAACACAATAATTTAGGAAGTATTACATTCTTATAATTCACAATATCATATGCAACTAGGAACGAGTTCACCTTATAATAATCATCAGTTAGGCTTAACATTTCCTTCCAGTTCAAGTATGAATAATCACTATAATTGATAGATATATCCTCATCATCCTCCCTTTCTTCAAGAAAAGTCATCCGTGGCTTTGGATAAGATGAAAGTGGAAGGAACAAAAAGAACAACGTGTACGCATAATATATGTATATATAACATTGTTGATCAGTTGTGTTGGCATGACTTGTACATCCAACAATCACAACGCAACTCAGATTACAAGTATAGAACACACAAGTCTCGTATGGGTACAAACCATATCTCAGAAATTTGCAACTAAAATTGCAGGTATAAGTCAAGTGCATATAAGCATGATCATGACGAGGAACAAATATGTCTACAGTCTTAGTATTCAGTAATAAATCAAGTGTCCTGACAGAACATCGATGATCAACTTTCATGCTAGCAAGGTCAAACATATCCAAATGATGCAAATTATAACATGTTTCAGACCATGCTTCAAGTGCGCTACGATGATATCTAGGACAAAGCAATGACTGAATAGCACAAACATGTAAATGGTTATGTCCATTATCTCCCGGACTTATGATGCAACTTAGTTTGCAATTATAAGTGAAGCATAAATCAGTTTGGGACAAACAAGGCGTATTTGCATAATCACAATCAATTCTAGCAAGATCAGAACAGTCCAACAAAAGTGATGCTACCTTTGTTCGTTGTAGTATATCAAGTAGACTAGAATACAACATAGTATCATGGAACTTAGGCATTGCCCCAACGCAAAAAGATTTCGGCACATAGCATATAGGATTTAAACTAGGATAGTTTAATTCAGCAATTTTATCATATGTAATGCATATGTGATCCACCATAAATTCATCATTAATGCTATACTCACCAATTAAATTAATAAAGAAACAACATGCATGTGTGCCAGAATGCAAATATGAAATTTCAGATATCCTGTCCATAGCACAACTCAAATTCATAGGTTCATCAAGCATTACATAACAAACAATAGTATCAACTGGAATTCGAGCAAGCACTTCCTTATGTGAAATCAGTACCACATGATCTAAATTCGAAATTAACAATGTATCACATGGTTTTGAAATATGTATGTAGTTCAAATCACATGAATCAACCAGCAACGAAGTAGACTCACAAAGTGATTCGCTTGCTGACGGCAGCTCCAAATCAGTACCTTCTTCAATGGTAATTGCCTCAAATGTAGTAGGCACTTTTACATCATCCTCACGTGGTGATGCAGGTTGTAGAGCTGACGGCTCCCTTTCTTCAAAAGCAACTTGCATATCACACGAAACAACACTAAGAGTAGAGATTATGACGTTAGTAGAAATATCATCACATGTCCTATCATCTAGAACACTCATGTTGCTCTTTTCTCTCATACTCTCAAAGTGGATGCACTCAACCTCACGTTTAGTGGAATCACACAACTCACTTTTTATAACACTCTCACTCAATTTGGCTGTGTGGCACTCATTCTCACATGGATTTTGTAGCACCAGTAGCTCAGCAGTTTTCAGATTCGAACATTCAACAATCATGCTCTTGTTTGTTTTTTACTTCAAAAACTCTTTTTTCTTGTCCATCCGAACAATATGAAATGCATGAAAATCTTTTGAGGTGTAGACTATAAGTAGCTCTTCCTCATGTTCCAAATGATGGAAAAACCATCAACACCACGTGGACAACTTGCTTTAAATTGTCTCCACCACGGTGCTCCCAACATGATGTGACAAGAATCGAGTGCTACAGGAGATATATCGCATACTACAACCTCAGTGTGCTTTCTAATGGTAATAGGAACCTTAGCCTGGTTTTATATTTGGAGTGCACCATACGTTGAATCTAGAAGATAAGGTTCTGGATGGTAACAAGTAATAAGCCGCAACTTTTCAGCAACTTCAATGCTGACTAAATTAATAGATGAGAATCTCTCAATAGTTACAGCAGCAACTCGTCCACAAATAATGGCATTGTAGTGGAAGAGACCATTACCTTGGATTGGACGACTTTCTTCCTTCCAAAAAGCTGCACTACAAAACTTTTGTTTGCTAGTCTCAAAATCAGCCTCGTATTCTGCCATGGTTAGTAAATAACACAAATATGCATATATTTGGCAAACTCTCAACTCACTCGAAACCGAAAGAAATTGTGTATCTTACTGTTCCAAAATGAATAGTAAAGCTTACCACTCGTAGGGGCAGAACGTGAACAGATGGGGTGAAGCGAATATTATGGATCTCAAAGTATCACAGAACAAACCAGGGTATTTGGTGGAGCTTGGTTGGGATACCTAACAATACTGATTCACAAAGCCTAGTGCTGATCGTATGACACAAGAGACACTCAAAAACACACACGGTGGAGATAAATGGGGCAATTGCAACTCTGAAAATGAGCTAAGAATGATATATGTCGGAATAATACTCGTGTTGCAATGCATAGGAGAGACGCTAGCAAAAGCTCAATTATAAGGGCACAAGATTGCTCAATTCTACTAGTGCAGGGCAGGAATATAATTCACAAACAATGCTCCAAACAGACTGATACGAATAAAATTCTGGCCTCCTTTTCCCTTTTCGCTCGGTACTGTAGCTACAGTAATTTCGGAACTTTCTTTTTCTCTCCTTTTTTTAACTCTTTTGCTCTTTTCAACTAGGCCACACAAATATGTCATGGGAGCACAAGACAACTCTGCCAGAAATAAATTGCACTTTGCCAAATCCTAATGAGCAGCCCAAAGAGCAAAGAAATTGCTATTCTCGTAGGAAAGTTCTAAACACAAAAATATAGGCAGGTTTTTACCTAAGGCTTAGCAAACGGAAGACACGGAAATTCTGGACAAAGGAAAAACGAAAGAGAACTGTAAACAGAACTAGACTCGAACACGGACACGATCAACGCACGGCAGGTCACAACAGCGCTATATATATTTTTGTTAGCAGAACTGATCCAGCCTTGTACGGGGCATCCAAGAGAAGGAAAAAACAAACAAAGCAGATTGCACAAAGCAGGGGATGATTGATCAGCTCCCTTTCACGTGCAGCACCAATGTTTTGATTGAAGTGAACGATCCCAAAATTTTCTCTTTCTAATAACAGATCGGGGATGCACCAAGTCAGACTAGATGGAACGGAACAAAACAGGACTCCGATGACTAAGACTGACGCGGAAACCTAGACACAACTACAACTGATCGGAAGAAAATCAACGCAAAAAAGACACGATCAGCAGCTAAACTCGATGAATCGATGCGATCTATGGCTGTGGTAAATATTTTTGTGGGGCTTTTTCTATATAGGACGAAAATGAATATGAACTATGTGATTGATGGATATGTGGATGCTCACCGAGTAAACACTGGAAATCTGATACCAAAATGATAAGGGGTTGCCCGATCTTCTCAGTGAGCGGTGGGTGGAATGGATGATGGTGGAAGATAACTTGCGAGATTCCGACAAACTCTCCGGCTGTTCCCCCGTTGCCAATGCAACAACTCTTCAACTCAATAGATGTGATGCCTCACACCGTTGCAACGTAGCCGCCGATCACGAAGCGGTTTTGTAATATACTATTTCCCAGTGAAACAACAGATCACACTCAAACTTCGGATAATAATCTACAGAGCGCAACACAGTGGAGAGGTTGAATTACTGAGCGCAACACAGAGGAACTCGAATATAGATGAATGCTTGGAGCAAATTCGATGTAGGGTTTATCTTAAACGTGGTCTGACCTAAAAGCCACGAAATTGCAAGCCTTATAAAGGCTGCTGGGCGTCCAACATTGTGTTGGAGTCGAAACCTAACTTTCCTAACTTAAACGGACTCTGTTTGGAAACAGGCAGAAAACGACTTGTGCCTTGTTGCGGTCACCACGCCCCGTCCGAATCGAACCGGTGCATGGCGCCGGACCCATTGGAAAACTCTTCAAATTGCCTCTTCAGACTGTGCTTATTTGCTTTATTTGGATTCTGTATAAAGAATCCACGTCCGTTTCAAATTCAGAACTTCTGTCAGTTCGAACCGAACTTGAACAAATCTTGAATCCGAATTGGAAAGGAACTTCCTTTCTTTGCATCATCCCTTCTTTTCTTGATGGCTCCACTTCCTCCCTCGCCTCCCTCATGCTAGCCATATTGATGTTTGTCAACGGTCTCCACTCTTTGCGCACATCTTCGTCTCCATTCGCCATGCTCATCATTAACGCATAACCTCAGAAGGATACTGGCAAATCGGTAAGAGACATCATAGATCGGACACTATCCAGTAGAGTACGATTATGTCGCTCGGACACACCGTTACGTTGCGGTGTTCCAGCAGGCGTAAGTTGAGGCACTATGCCACAACTCTTCAGATGTGTGCCAAACTCAAAACTTAAATACTCGCCACCACGATTGGATCGGAGGTGCTTGATTTTCTTGTTAATATGTTTTTCAACTTCACTTTGAAATTCTTTGAACTTTTCAAAAGTTTCAGACTTGTGTTTCATCAAATAGATATAACCGTATCTACTCAAGTCATCGGTGAAGGTGACGAAGTAACGATAACCATTGCGTGTCGACACGCTCATTGGTCCAAACACATCTGTATGTATGACTCCCAACAAATCTGACGCCCATTCAACGAAACCTTTGAACGGTTTCCTGTTCATTTTGCCCATAAGGCATGATTCGCATCTATCGAGGGATCCAAAGTCCAACAAGTCCAAAAGTCCATCGGAGTGGAGTTTCTTCATGCGCTTTATACCAATATGACTGAGACGGCAATGCCACATATACATGGCGGTATCATCACTACACTTAATCTGTATTGGCTTTTATGTTATGGATGTGAGTACTACGATCGAGATTCAACAAGAATAAACCATTACTCTTGGGAGCATCAACATAAAAGATATCATTCATTGAAATAGCCCAACTGCTTGATACTGATTTAAATGAATAACCATCTTGTAACAGGCAAGACCCACTTATAATGTTTACACTCAACGATGTTACAAAATAACACTTATTTAAAACCAAAAGTAATCCCGATGGTAGATGTAGAGGGAGCGTGCCGACAGCCACCACGTCGACTCTCGATCCGTTGCCGACGCGCATCGTCACTCATCCTTAGCCAGCCGCCGTTTATTTCGCAACTCCTCCTGAGAGTTACATATATGAGCAACATTACCAGTATCAAATACCCACGTGTTGCTACGGGCGGATGTAAGGTACACATCTATAACATGTATATCAAATATTCCTTGCTCTTTTTCGACTATCTTGCCAGACTTCTTGTCCTCCAGGTACTCGGGGCAGTCGCGCTCAGGTGATCCGATGGTCACCACCATCTTCTCCAACTTGATTTCTAATTCGGCTACTTCGAGCATCTTCAGGATTTCTGACAGGGGTTTTGACGTCCCTTTTGCCGTAGTCCACGATGGCGTTCTTATAGCTAGGGGGCAGAGAAATCAGCACCCTATCAATAACCAGCTCTTCTGGGATCACACTTCCCAGATCATTCAGGAGCCGAACGCAGCCAAAAAACTTGTCTAAGTGCTCACTTATATCGCCGTGCTCTTCCATCTGGGCTGAGAAGAAAAGCACGGATGCTTCATACCTCTCAGCCTTGACTTGTCGTGCAAAAACAACCATGAGTTCAGTGATTATCTCATAAGCACCCTTGTTCTCGAAATGGTTTTGCAGGTCAGCCTCCATGACAAAGAGCATGCCACTCTGGACATAAGAAGAAATCTCCGCCTTAGACTTAAGGACCATCCTTTCAATTTCTGACGCAGGGGTTGACAGATCACCTAAGGTGGCTTCAAGAACGTAAACCACCTTGTGGGTTTCAAGAATGGACTTCAGGTCATGGAACCAGGACACAAAGTTGACCCATTGGTCTTTATCTTTTCTTTCTCAAGGAACATACCTAGGTTAAACGAGGGGCGAGACATCTACAATGGAATTTACAACAACATAAGACTTTGTTCATAATAATTTTGAGTTATAGTATTTTTAGAAAATAACTAACATAACTCCCACTCAAACGAACATCCCTCCTGGTCGTTTAAGCGATTACACGACCCCTATCCATTGCACCACCCCTCATCGTCAGAGCCGACAACACAACTTCAAGTGTAGACAATTGTCCATCACACCAATTTTGTGACTCATGCTCGACCTTTCGGCCTCCGTGTTTCGAGGCCATATCTGTGACAAGAAATAAATTTGTTTACTATTTGCTTCTGATCTCTAAACATTCCCTTGTTTCACCTATTTTGACTGCGGAATCTTAATGCTCTACATGAAACATTGGGATGGCAAGATAATGCAAGCTTTCAGTCAGGTGTGTCATAAAAAAATCAGTTGTTTCAAACTATATCAAATGCATGCTTAAAATTCTACTGTTTATATGTTGCTTGTCTAGTTTGTTGTACCTTATGCTCCACTTCTTTTTCAGGACAATGTTTCATTCACCTAATGGAAACTTTATAATTTTTTGGATATAGGACATGTACGCCAAGCGCATGGTCTTAACCCACATGTTTCTTACATCAAGAACAGAACAAAGATGACCTAACCTGGGTCCTCAACTGGAATCCTACCTAGTCACTAGTTCCCCTTTTTGTTTCCATTTCACTCCAGATGTAACTGTAATATCATGTAATACATATTTAGTTTTTGTTAATTCTTTGTCCACACATGTACTGATATGTTTGTATATCGTTTATTTGGGGCATGCTTGTACCTCTTGTTGTCTTTTGTAGAAGCAAAATGTTTGTTCTTTGGGTTAAAAAATATTACTATAGGGAAGCATCCTTTTTTGTCAGCTTTCCATTTGCTGCTGATAGCACCACAATTACATTTCTACTTGTACTTCATTTGGTGTTTTCATAAGCAAATTGTTTGTTACCTCATTTTGTGTTTTCAGAAGCAAATTATTTGTTCTATTGTATCAAAACACTTACAATAGGGAAGCATCATTTTTGAAATATGCATTTGCTTCCTACATAACCACATCTACCCTTCTATTTCTAGCACGCGTGTACCTCCTTTGGTGTTTTCAGAAGCATTTATTTTGTTCTATGAAATTAAATAATTACTACGGAAGCAACCTTTTGTGAGCTTTCATTTGATTCTAATAGCACCACAACTACAGTTCCAATTATGGTATATGCTTCAATCTTGATACGGACACGCAACTGCCATATTACAATTATTATCTGGAAGCAGATAGCAGTTCTTACACAACATAGCAGTTCTTTAACCATTTCTGAGGTGCAATAAGGAAGCAATGGATATGATCATAAGGTTCATGTTTGGAAGCTTTGTTACATGTCCCAGAAGCTCTAAAAATTTTATGCGGAAGCATGGGATAGCAGCTGTCAGATGGTATGTTTTATTAGTTTGTTTCTGAAGTTTGTATCTGATTATGTGTATAGGGCGTTGAAATGGTTAACACAGATGCTCCATTGCTTCCAGCTCCACCACCCATCAGATCGTGTAGTTGTGGATCAATTTGACAAGAAACACGGCGGAAAAACGTAGGTCTGCCATCTTCATCCAACCGTGACTACAAAAGACTCACGCAAATCTCTAATCAAAGAGGGTAGCTTCTACGGTCGTTATGGCATGGAATAGAAAGGAGTCATTTAGTGACGTGTGTTACGGCATGTGCTAGGCGTGGAAGCATGCATGATTTTCGCATCTGCTAGGATGAAGTGATTGGCGCGCGCATACCTTGCTCTTATCGTACGGTAAACAGTTCTCAATCGTACGGCCGGAACATGATCCGATCGGAAGCAAGGTATCGGCCTCCGACGCCTAGCAGCTGCCTTATTTCTTTTCATTAGGTGGCAAATTTGCATAGGTGGTAAGTTAGAATTGCTCATGAATCTTAAATGAGGTAGACATCTTGCATGTTGAGAGAAATACTTGTAGTGCGCTATTTCTATTTAGATATAGAAGATATGTTTTTTAATAAATTAGACACGTTTTCACTGTGTATGTTCATTTATTTTAGTATATATCAAAATAATATGTAAACCACCTAAAACATTTTATGTTTAAAAACAGATATAATACTTTTATTTGCGGAGGAAAAACAGAGACAATACGACCCTACAAAGATAAGTGATCAAGATTCAGCTGTCCAACAGTTAACGCTTTGCTTGTACGGCCACGATGGCTTCTGACCGTTTCGTTACCATGCCATGATGCTGCCGACAGTCATGTCAACTTGATGGTAATTATTACCCTATATATAAAAGGGCGTCGAATTTGCCTCTCATTCTGATATCCACGTCACCCTTTTTCCTCCAGCCGTTGGATCGGCGTGTCGGTCGGTCCAGATTGAAAGTTTCTGCAAAGGAGATCGCGAGTTACTGTAGCACGGGATTCTACGCCAATCACATCGCGCCACGTCTCCCGGTCGCCGCCTTCCACCAGTCACCGTGTTTTTTTTTTGCATAAAAGCGCCTCACAGATCACCGTAGAGCTCCGCTGTCCACAAATTAACGTTGCGAATGACCGATGTGCAATTATCTACAAGTCCACATACTTTTCTGCAAAACAGCCACACACAACCCCCCTCCTTCTTCCTCTCTCCCGCGCGGCGCGTAGATCACCGCTGGCACCTCCGCACGCTGCCGCTGTTGCGAGCCTCTCCGGTCAAATCGAAGGTTACGGGGAGGTGCGCCGCCTCGCCCGCTTCCACCTCAGCGAGTTTGGCGTGCCGGAGCGCTGTCTCTGCGCGGGAATGAACCGCGCCGCTCTCGGCCACCACCACCGCGCACCGCCGCATCCGCACGCCGGCGTGGACGTTCCGGTGACCTCTAACCAGCTGCGCCGCCATTATCGGATACCCCGCATCCGTGCGCGTCGGATACGCTCCAGAACGCGGTCCAAACTGCGGTGAATGGACGCCGGCATGCTCAACGCAGCCGCGGGAGGCAAACCCTAGCCGCCGCCGTCGATGATGTCATCACTACGTCATGATGGGACCCACCTGTCAGCGTGCTCTGTGCGAAAATAAATAAAGAAAAAACAGAAAATGTTTAATATTGTAAAATAAATATCTTCAGATATATAAATAAGAAAAATATATGAAAATACTCACAAAGAAAATATCTAGGTACTTATGGCATAGTATAAACATATTTGAATGTTTTCATATGGTGAGTATTTCGGATAATCCGGATTTATTTCCTCCGACCATAAATTTGAATTAACAAATGCATTTCCTCTTTAGAACAAATTGTAACAAATAGAAATATTAATATAAATTCCATCACAAAAAATAAATGCTTATTATTTGTGCCATTCAACCGAAATCCAAATTTACATGAAGGTTTTAATATGGTGAATTTTTGGGAAAAAGTCAAGTTCATTTTCTTCAATCATAGATTAAAATTAACAAATACTCATATAATGCATTCCATCCGATTATTGGAAAAATAATAATTTTGCATGGACAAATACAAACTTACTATGGTTTGTGAAACAGATCAATTTCCCAAGATTTAAAATTGGTAAATATTTGAAAAATCCTAATACACTTCCTCTTTACAATAATTTCTAACACTTGAAAATATTTCTATAAATACCCTCGAAAAAATGGATATTATATTTGTCCCATTCACCAGAAATTCAAATTTACATGTTTCAACTTTATGCACTTTTAAATCTCCCCAAACAACTTCTCATACAACGTATTTCATCTTAATATGGAAATACATTATATTTGTATGGCAAAATACTAACTTACTATAGGTTGTAAAAAAAAAATATTTTCTGATATTTCAGACCAGCGAATATTTAAAAAAAATGCTAATGTACTTCCTCTTTAGAACAATTTCTAACACATGAAAATACATCAATAGATACCCTTACAACAATAAAATGCTAATTATTTATACCATTCAACCGAAATGCAAATTTACATGTTCCAAACTTTTACATAACTTTTCAATCTACCCATGTTATAACCGTTAAACAAATTCCGATCTGAAATTTTTTCAATCTTCAACAATTTTTGAAATATAACCAATTTATTCCCGATGTCTTCTTTGAATAGGCTCACTAATTTTGAAACATACTATCAAATTTATATTGTTTTAACCAAACAGGCACGGTATTGCCGCGCTAAATTGAAGAGTGAACGTTCGAAGTGCCCATTTTTTCGTGAGTAGCCAAAACAAGAGCACAGAGCACAGAATTACTGTAGAAATGGGCTTTATTCTCTGAAACACTCCTATCGCCAGCCCAGCCCGTGGAGTTCTCGCCCATTTCCTCATCGCCCGAGGCCCGATGGAGACGCCCCCTCCAAGGACGGCCGGCAGGACCCCTACGTGATGCGGCTGCTGGCGGCGGCGCAACTGATTTACCTATTCCTCCACCGCCGCTCTCCGTCTGGCCGTCCTTCGGTACGTCCTTGGCGGCGGCTATGACCGGCATCAGCAGAGCCAGCACGGCGGCGGGCAACACCAATGGCAGAGAGTTCCGCTCAAGGGTGATCACCCCCTCCCCTCCCGCAACTCTATACTATCGCCTGACCTCCCTTTTCCCTTGGATTTGTTACCTGTAGGTTCGGGTTCGTGGATTTGGCTTCAGTGATGTGACAGAGTTAAGGAGCAGGAGTGCTGAATTCAGCAGTTTTCCAACAAAGAGGACAGCTGCCTTCATTTCATTCAGTTCTCCATGCTACGAAGTTCAGTTAACAAAGCGGATTTCATCGCCAAATGTGTGCACGTATGTATATTCATTTCATTAAATTCTCCATACTACGAATTTCACATGCTCTGGAGAAATCATATGTCGTACTGCAATTGTAGCGGTTGGTTGCCATCTAGAAGGAACTGTGTTGTTCAGTAATTTCCTTTGCATGCTCTTCTTGTTATCCTTACTTCATTGTAGTATTTCAATGGAACTTGTTACCTCCGGCAAGGATTGCCGGGTTGTGGCTCCGCCACTGGTTTGTAATTGTTTTTTCTAAAATAAGAAGATGACTAGTTGCTCAATTAGAGATTGTATCCACGTGTAGTACAATATATTCAAGTCCCATATAGCACAATTAATATAAGTACATAACCTTATACATTTATTTAGACGTAGGTTTGAAGGAAAAGATTGAACGACAAAAGAGAAAACAACACACTGAGAAGATACATAGGGGCATGGATTAATCACACAATACATGTATAGCATGAATGGGTCGGCTTCCACTCCAGATATTATTGCGCCTTGATGTATGCTCCAATGAAGGGTTGCTTCTTCACGTGCGGCCTGTTGATGTGATTCCTTGCTGCATTTTTCCAAACCCTCATTGTTGCATCAGGGGCAGAATGGTATAGTATCACCTCATTGAGATGCACAAGGTGTGATAATCCCTCAACCCCAAGAGCAGGTTCAGTTTCTGCAGTCTCCGGCGTTGCTTCAGCGGTCTGAAGCAGCTCAAGAGAGGTGAGACAGGACATGGCTCCTTTCATGAATTGCACCTTTGGAAGCATTGGTGCCCCAATGCAGAGTCTTCGAAGGCCCTGGAATCCATCTTTCTGCACAATAAAGCTTTCATCCCCAGAATTGGGATGGCCCTCCTCTTCGAGCTTGAGGTTCAACAGGCCATACATATTTTGCAGAACAGATAAAGCCTCCCAATTGAGGCCAGTCGAGGAGAGCTGCAACTCTACCACTTTTTGTAGCTTCATGAAGTTCTCTGGGGTAACGGGTAAGCCTTCCAGCGTACCCTGTAGCTTGAGGGATTTGATAGCACATGATCCACTTAAGGATTCCAAGAATTTACGGGAGAGGAGGCAGATGGGCTCTTTGCAGTCAACGGACAGAGAGTCGAGTACTTCTTCGCCACAGAATTTTTTCATGGGAATTAGTTCGGTTGCGGCAGTTTTGTTGCACCATATCTTAACCTTCTTCAACTTTCTTGAGTGAAGAATTATCTGTTTGAAACATTTTTCCTCTCGGTCTATGATAACACCAGCCAGCGTCTCCAACTTACTTGCGGTTTTCGCCGTCTTGTGTTCCCTTCTTTTAAGCATACGAGCTGACTTTTGGATTAAACTGTGCGGCCAATGAGGCACTAACTCAAACTGGCCAAAAAGGTGAACTAGCCCTGGCATCATGGCGACTTTTATAGGCAATACCTTCACCTTGGTGCCCCGAATGTCCAGCGTCTCTAAATTCACCAAACTTTGTATTTCCTCAGGGATCTCATTGACATCGGTGCCCCTGAGGCTCAGATACTTTAGAAACACCAACTTGCATATGTTTTGCAGGACTTCCCTCACAATGCCCTTGCAACCTTCAAGATCCAAGACTCGCAGAAGGCTGCATTTGCTGACATCGAAAAGAACACGAGTGCACAATGTCAACCACCTGATAACACGCACATTAGTTTCTTCTTCCATACCTCCATCCCAAACAAAGAGCCGGCGGATTGGATTGGCATTTCTCGCTGTGGGAAGACGACCATGTTGATGAATTAGAGTGGCAAAGTTTGTAGCACATGTTGAATTGTAGACGATGAACTCCAGCATGGTACCTTTCACTTGACATCTCTTGACATCAGAATTGTTACCAACCAATACTGGATCAATGATACTGCGATCGAGGAACTTTGTGCAACTATTATATGCAATATTCATGGCGTTGCGTTGGCCCTCTTCGGCAACTAATCCTTCAGCAACCCATTTTCTGAGCAGACTCTTCAAGTTAATCTGATGACCCTGGGGGAACATGCTTACCGAAAGCAAGCACCTCCTGTCTTGATATCCAGGTAGACTGCCATAGCACTGGACGAGCGTTCTCTTCAGATGTCCAAACGCTGGTCCGTCACCTACGATATGAGAACCTAGTGACTGCGCCACATCATTGCAGTTACGATCTGTCAGATTTCGTCTCAAATGGTTTGCCACACTGACAAGTGTCAGAGGTAAGCCATCACATTTCCTCAAGATTATATCCTCGTTCTCGATGCGACCTGGTGGATTACCCATCTTCTCATGAAGTAATTTTCTTGAAGAATCAATGTCAAGGTAAGGCACTGTGTATCTGTGACAGCTGAGGTGCATCGACTGATTTGCATGGCCATTGCTACGGCCGAGGTAGGTGGCAATGGACTGGATACTCGTCGTCACGACTATTCTGCTGCCAGCTGTTCCCGGGAAAGCAGATTGTATCTTGTCCCACATGTCTTCTTCCAGCATGTCATCAATTACAACAAAGTACCTAGTAGGTGAAATTTAGGAACACAATTAATTTAAGAACATACGAAAACTTGCATTACTTGACCAGAGAGAAACGTTTGACAGGATTTATTTTGAGTACAGTTTATTCTGCACCCCTCAAGTTGGTCACTTTTGGTCCGTCAATATGAACCATTTAGGTAGAGTCATGTTTGAAGGGAGATGATAGCCTGCTTGTGCGTTGATGAAGCCTTGGACGTGCTGTGGAAGATAGAAGAGAAGTATATAATTGAGATAGTGTCCATGTGATGGCACTGGTGGAATCAGAGGAATTCTATGCTTAAGTACTCGGACCTTATTCCTTTTATTCCACGGGTGCCATCATGGATACCAGTGAGATAACTCATACGATGCCAGGGACAAAATTTACCCGGCGTTGACAATTGAGGGTGAAGTGTACACAAAAACTAGTTAAGATACGAAACCTACACTAAATGATAAGTTGAGGGTGACATAAAAAAAATGCACGCAACAATAGAAAATAGACAACTAATTATTTTCCTTTCAAACTGAGATAAGAAAAGAAACAAGCTAACATTGTAGTTAGATCATATATATGTATCATTCTTGTCGAGGCATGCGTATTAAGTGTATGTGAGTTGTTGTTCATGATGATGAGAGTAAGACATGATTCAATTTATTTTAAATGTCCAATTAATAACCGAAAACAAAAGAGGAAATAAGAGAAACTAGCTAATTCTTACAAGCTTGTGAAATACTGTATAATGGAAACTATATCTGCCATTACCTTTTGTTCTGCAGCTCCGCGTAGAGGATTTCTTCCATCATTACTGGTGGAGCTAGGATGGAAGTACCACTGACTGTGGATTCCTTAGAAATTTGTTGGAGAATCTTGTATAGAAGACCCTTGGCATCGTACTTGTACTCCGATGCCACAACCCAAGCCTTGCAATCGAAGTCACCGGGGACAAGAGTTTCTATGTAGACTGCCCATGCGAGCGCAGTCTTCCCCAAGCCCCTGCATCCCACGATGGAGATCACCCCGAGCCGCGCCGCATCGACTGCGGACAGAAGCTCTTCAAACTCCAATTTGGCAGTGCCCACGAGCTCAGTATCGTGGTTAACACCTGACAATCCAGAATAAGCTGCTGACGAAGAACCGGCTGCAATTGCTGCAACCCTCTGGATCTCCTGCCGCTTTTGCAACTTCTCGATTCTGTTCTTGAAATACTCAACTGTAACCAGTTCTTCATCACCGGGGTTCCTCCCCAACACTGTGAGGACGAAGCCGGACGCTACCGGAGTTGTGAGACCATGTATGAAGTCTTCAATGTCATAAGCCAACTCCTGCAGCTTCTGCTCCTCATATGTCGCAATGTCCTCTTGTATTGTTTCCACCTCATCCTTGAGGAAACGGATGCCGGCCCTGAGTTTGGACCATATACCCTTGTGTTCTTTTGTCAAGTCATGCACGGCCTGCACCACCCGTAACACAGGGGTGAAGAGGTTGACTGCCATATCCATGACCTCTATCTTCTCCCTCCCTCCCTCTCTTTGCTTGTCTCTGTGACCAGCACTAAATTTGACCACCAGCAAGTTTTAGTGCCGAGAACACTATGTAGGAGCGTTGAGTTGGCTAGCAAATTGTGTTTGATAGCCCCAACTGAATGACTGTTCTCTTCTCCAAGCAAGTGAAATTATATAAATCAGCTGTGTGAGATTTGTGGAGAGAGTCATTTGTAATTAAAAGGAGCATTGATTGTCTAAAATGTTACTCCCTCCATACCAGTCTATAGGATGTAATTAGCAATTCTCTATAACCAAGCATGAGTCTATTGGGTGAGAAAATTCTTAAATACAATATTTATTATACAAATGACCAATGACTAGCACATGTATTAGCCTAATTAATTGGAGTTTTAAATAAAACACATGATGATTGGTGGAGGCCGGGAAGCAATATGTGTAATTAAAATGGATAATAATTGCTAAATTGCATCCTATATTTCGGAAAAATCTGGTTTTGAAATTGCATCCTATAAACCGGTATGGAGGGAGTACTTACTCTTGGAAATATCTGATTTTGGTATGTTGCTTATAAACCGGGATGGAGGGAGTACTCCATCTCGGTTTAGTAGGCGTAATACCAAAACCAGATTTTCTCAAGAGTTGGACATAATTAGCATTAATAATTAATGATCTCTTAGAAATGTTCCCAATTATTTCCTCTCCCCAATCTGCATGCGATTTAGTCAATTCTCTATTTAATTAGTCCAATGCATGCGCTTACGATTGGACTTTATTGGTATTTCCTAATCAATTGCATGATTTAGGAGTAACTAACTCGGCCAATCGTCACTTGTCTAGGTTGCAGATAAACTCCAAATGTGACTAAGATTAATCCTGGGAGTAACATAAACTAATATCATGCATACTACTCTATGTTACTATCCTAATAGTGGGTGGTAGCATATGTGTAGTATCATATAATCATGCATCTATTAATCTATAGACTCATCTTGTTTCGAAATCTGTTATGTTATGATATCTACATATGATACCGACATCGCGTCTCTACTCATTAATTAACTGCCACGTCACTATTTTTGCCTATATGACATGCATGATACTAGCTATGTTACTCTCACTATGACTAGTCTAATAAACGAAGATGGAGTGAGTATACAAAGTCTGCATCAATGAATAATTATAGTTTATGGCTAGATATATAAATATGGCTAGATATATAAACGGTCCAAGAGAGTTGCTTTCAGTATTTTTTGTTAAGAGCTCGTTTTCTTGGTTCCTGTATAAGCTATCTTTCATTGCTTCAAAATATCTCTATCGACGCGCGGAATGACTAGCAAGTCTTCGCTTCCAAGATAGTAGTCTACATCAACGATTAAATATAATTTATGTCTACATTACTACATATATGAACGGTTCAAGAGAGTTACGTTCAGTATTTTTTTAGCTCCTTTCTTATTCCTGCACAAGCAGCTTTCATTGCTTGAAAATAAATCTATCCAGCTCTATCAATGCATGTAATGACTTGCAAGTCTTCACGTTCAAAATAGTATACAGTCTGCATCAATGATTAAATATAATTTATGGATAAATATATCAACGGTCCAATACAGTTGCTCTCAGTATTTTTGTTTAGAGCTTGTTTTCTTGGTTCCCTTATAAGCATAACTTTCATTGCTTGGAAACATCTCTATTTTCATCTGTATCGATGAGCGAACTGCAATAAATTAAAATTCTGTAAGATAAAATAGCATGCTCTGTTTTTTATTCAAATATGATAGGAGCATGCTTAAATTCCATTGAGAAAACATGATCCGACCCCGTCACACGGTACTTAGTCAGGGAGGGGGCAAACTTATTTTCTTTGTAAAGGCAACCTGACATCACTTTTAACCGTTTGCACTTAGATGGAGGTTGTTCACCCTCGTATCTAACATCCTTTTCTGAGATAATTTTTTCTCTGTGCAGTTCTCTTGTCAGCTGATGTAGACTGTTCAAAATGGGGGTACATTTCTGGTGATGAGAACCCCATTGCCGAGGAGCAAACTTCTCTTCTACGTTCAAGGCCTCTCCAGGTTAGTGGTACTCTTGCTTGATTCGGATCAGAAATAGCTTGTCGTGTGTGTGCTGGTATTGTTTCCATTATGTCTCTTACTTGGTTACTCTTTCCAATCATGTTGTTCCTGTACCGTTGTCGCAAGTTCATGTAGCTCTGAGAGCAAACCTCATCTTCTCCATCCAACCTCTCTCTCCAGGTTAGTGGTACCCTTACTCAGTCACTTCTAGTGCCATTAAATCGTACATCACAGGCTGATTCAGTCAACCATAGTTTTTACAAAAAAAATTCAAAACTTCCTGTGAAGCTCCGCACCTGGAATCTTCAGCAAGGATGATCAGTTTAAATATCTTATGCTGTTGAATCATTGTACTGAATCTTTAATTTCAGTAAATCCTGATGTATTTGTTAAAAGTTTCCTAATTTTTTGTTTGTTTAAAAGGCCAAGCCAGGAGACTGAGGCAGGCCACAAGTCCCCAGCACCGGGTCAGGAAATGATGTGCAAAGCTCCAACACCGGGAATGATGTGCACATAGAGCTAGATTTATCTGCTAATGTAATCAATGTAAAATGAGTTTAATCTGGATGAATTTGTTTGTGATCCAGCTCATAGAGGAAAAATTGCTTCATATGCTCCAGAAATTCAAGATCAAGTGAGGAGGACATACATATTGAAGGGACCTATCCAACCAATAGTGAAATTTCCTCATACAGATGGAATTCTCAATCTAGGTTCCTAAGATACTATTGGATCTCAAGGTACAATTTTATGAATATCTTGACTTTTCTTTTTGACTCATATTGTCTAGTGAGCTATTACTGATCATATTTCAGTATTAGTTTCCGTGTTTCACACTATTATTATTGTACAGCTCTACAATTTAGTACTTATATTTAGATTCTATATATCAAATATCCAGTTGGAATTCTTGCTTTTTTTTGCTTAGCTTATGGTCTGCCCAGGCCACAATTTTTTAGCAGAAGTGCATGCCATGGTTGAACTTTGACTTTGTATTATTCTTGTATCACGTGGGCCACGGGGCTTGTTTCTTGTGAAACAGCAACATACTTACATATATATCCTAACCGTGTGATGAGCAGGAGGTAATTAACTCAATGAAGAGTGAACAAGCACCTATAGTGAGCTACTTGACAGGGTCAATGAACTCCCTTGTCGACAAGCTCACTGAACCGAAGAATGGCGTAATGTTTGAAGCGTTACATAAAGATCTGGTCAGGTTTAAGGTGGATTTCTTCGACAAGCTTGCCGGCAAAGGACGACGGGTGGTGCATTTGCAAGTAAGAGCGTGGATAAAGCAAGTCAGGGAGCTGATCTTCGACATTGAAGACTGGATCGATGGGAATCAAGATATCATCATGGGGGATCCAACAGAGAGAGTGGAAAAAATCAAAGAATTCACAATCCTTATTGAGGAAGCACGTCGCCGCTGCGGAAGGTATGATCTTCTTGTCAAAGCGGGCGTGGACGTTGCTGATACTGCACTTGCACTTGCACCGAGCAAAGCCGTCACTATTGATTCACCATTTCTATTTGGGGACAAAGCTTGTGTAAGTCTGGACGGTCCGAAAGAGATGCTCAAGGAGCATCTTCTGGACGAGCCCAAGAAGCTGAAAGTGGTGTCCATCCTGGGAACAGGAGGCCTTGGCAAGACCACTCTTGCCAAGCAACTACATGTAGAGCTTCAAGCAGAGTTCTCGTGTGAAGCTTTTATCTATATTGGACGGAACCCATCAGTGTGGAGGATCCTAGTTAATATACTATATCAGATTATGTCTGCAAGTGACCGTAAGGTCTATTATAAGGCTTCGCCTAAGGACAAAATTTTCTTGCCTTTGGGCAAGCGAGAGCACCAGGTCATTTTGGAGAAGCACTTGGATGAGCAACAGGTCATGGCTTTACTCTGGGGGTACCTCAGTAAAAACAGGTATTCTTCGGGGGTTTATTTTTCCGTTAGTACCTATCCCATGTATTCACAGTGGCATTTCTCTTACATAAGATTGCTCTTTAGGCTGCTCTCTAGATTTTACCAGTGTCGTATCTTAGTTCAGCAAATGTGACTTTTACTAATGTGGCACGTAATAAGGAGATAGGATGGCCTCTAATAGTAATAGTACCATAGCTGATATATCTTTTTGGGCCGTGTAAACAAAATGATAAGATCACATTACGAAAATTCGGACCTCTTTTATGCGTGTCTGTTGGGAAAGATATCAGGTGAGCATCAAGATTCGAAGATATCATAAGGACGTAGAGGAATGTAATTGATGGTGAAAAGAAGACAGGACATGATCGTCAATGCACCCTCTGAGCTTTGAACACTGTTGTCACACCGCATTGACCTAACATGGTGGTCCTATCTAACAAATGGGTGAAATGCTAAAATGGCTAAAACTAAGTTCAGAGGTTTATACATGTCAAAAAAAAAATCAGAGGTTTATAGATGAGGTACTTTGGTGGAATTTCAGTAAGTGGGGTTTTTTGTGCCATACATGCTCTTCTGAGGGATAAAAGGGGAATTCATTCATTTTTTCTCCAACGAATTTTCTCTTTTGTATTCCCAGTATTACTAGCCCATACATGCATGGGTTGATGATTAGTATATTTCATTTGGGATAACTGTGCCATAGCCCATAGGAGTATAGTAATAGAGAAGTACAAATATTTTATATCGTAAGGTTGAAATGGAGAATGTTTTTGCAAATTTAGTGCAACATGGAATTTACTTAATATTTTCGCGAAGAGAATGCTTTCCTTTGTAGAAAAAGGAAGATGCATCACCTTGGTCTCTGCATCATAGATGTGCACAGTTCACTTCTTTCCTACCTAAGTTCATATTATTATTGAGATCTTATGTATCATGCCTTCGATGGTAATGTATGCCTTCCCAATTAGGTATTTTATTGTACTTGATGATATATGGAGTATACGGTATTGGAGGGTTATCAGCGGTGCTTTGCCTGATAATAATCTTGGAAGTCGGATATTGACAACAACTTGCATTGTGGATGTAGCCGAATCATGTTCGCCAGGTCCCAGTGACATGGTACATCATATGAAGGCTCTTAGCGAGGCTGAATCCAAGAGGTTATTTTTTGCGGAAGAAAATCTGGCTGACGATGAGATACTGAAAATATGTGGTGGCATTCCATTGGCTATAACTCTCGCAGCCAGAGCGAGGAAATGTGAAGAACTTGTAGAGCCGAAGATGCTTGGGAAGTCTATCCTTTATTCACTGAACCAATACCCCACGTCAGAAGGGATGACAAAGATTCTGCTTATGATTTATGCTGATCTATCTTTGCCTGTGCGATCTTGCTTCCTGTATCTCGGTGTTTTCCCAGAAGGTTGTACTATCAAGAAAAATCGTCTGATACAGCTATGGCGAGCTGAAGGATTTATTTCTGAACAAACAAGAAGTAATGATGGAAGAAAAGATGAAGAATGTTTGTGGGTGACAGGGGAGAGGTACTTCAACAATCTTATCAGTAGAGGACTCATTAATCCTGTGTTCAACTTTCAAGATGATCAGGCGGTGGGTTGTACAGTCCATACTGTAATTCTTGATTTCATCAGATCCATGTCTAGAGAAGAGAGCTTTGCTACAAGAGCAACAGAATTGGCTTCTGGTCCATTTCCATGTGACACGATCCGGCGGTTCTCCGTGGACTGCAGTAACGAAGAAGAAGCTAACACCTTGTCCCCAAGCAACGTGCACCTATCAAGCATGCGATCCCTAATAGTTTTTGGAGATCTTCAAGGGGTTTCTAAGGGCGATGAAGACATATATGATAATATGCCCCCCTCAGTTTCCAGAGATGATGAAGGGATGTTTGATGACTCCTCAGTTTCCGGAGATGATGAAGAGATGTTTGATGATCCCTCATTCTCACAGTCACAGGATGATGATCCTCTGTTCCTGAGAGTGTCTTTGAATATTCTCTCGGCCTTCAAACTTCTTCGAGTGCTAGACCTAGAAGATACAAGGAATTTGAAATATGACCATATTGAAGGCATTGGAGGATTGGTTCTCCTGAGATACTTGGGGCTTGGAGGGACTGATATTAATCGGCTACCAGAAGACATCGGAGAATTGGAGCAGCTGGAGACCTTAGATTTGAGGCGGAATGGGCCCATTCCTTTTCCTGCATCTATAGTTAAATTGCAAAAGTTGAAGCATCTGCTGCTTCCTTTAGATGCCACGGAAATTTGGGAGATGCCGGATCTAGAAGGAGCATCAGACATTCGGGTTGCGAGTGGCAGCTCAGTCCTTAAGGTGGTAGAGCTGCTGAGGAAGTCTGAACGGCTAAGTATGCTCAGCCTAACCTTGAAAATAAAAATAAGTGATCTCGTGTCATTTCTTCAATCCGTTGTACAGTCCAAGCTCCAATCCATATCTCTCGATTATCAGTGTTACGGTGAGGAATTGATTCCCCCAATATTGGATTCATGGGAGAGGGTCACTGCTGAAAATAAATTTGAGCCCCGAAGATTTGAACTAAAGATATTCCACTGCATGGGAATTCCACCAAATATGGGGTCACTTGCCAGCCTCACCCACTTGCATATTCGCATATATGCAGCTAAAGCCGAAGACTTTGACATACTCGGGGGTTTGAGTAATCTAGTCCTTCTCAACCTGATTGTACGTCATGCAAGAGGAAGGTTCATCATCAAAGAGGGTATGTTTCCGTGTCTGAAGGTGTTCTCCTCGAAAATTGAATTTAGCTGGATGGGCCTGGAGTTCAAAGAAGGAGCGATGCCGCAGCTACGAAGGCTTGGGCGTAGCTTCGAAGCAAGTGAACGAGGGGATCAAGAATATATGGATATTGGCATCGAGCACCTCACTTGCCTCACGCGAGTTCATGCCACCATCAATTGCCTATATGCTACAGTATCGGAGGTGGAGTCAGCAGAAGCTGTCATTAGTGGAAAAGTATCGGAGATCACAAGCAAACCCACATTAGAATTGAGCAGAGAAAATGAAAATTTCCTGACGGAAGAACGAGGTCAATACTCATTTCCCCCCCTCTTTGGAATTGAAAATCCATTAGAATTAGAGGAACTATCTGAGAACGCTTGGGGCGAAATCCAAGACCGCCGCCAGCTCTCTCCGTCGGGCGCCCCTGCCGTCGGCCCCTGCCGCGGTGGCGGCGGGTCCCAACTCCAAAGGGTGTGCGGGGTTTCGCGGTGTATTTCTGCAGGCGGTGGCCGGCCCGTGTGGGTCGTCGCCGGCGGGAGGGTGGACGCCGGGGCGGCAGCACCGGCGTGTGAGGTGCGACGGCTCCTAGGCGTGGTGGATGGCGGCGTCCGTCGTATGAGGTGCTCTGCCTCGCGCGCGGTGCTGCGGTGCCAGAGTTCGTAGATCCGGCCGCCCCTCTCGCGGTCCGATCTGGGCGTGCGGGTTCAAAGTGTCTCTCAACTCCCAACCGCGTGCATGTATGAATCATTAGCCGGGCTCAGCAATCTCATGCAGTCATGTGGTTTATCTGCCGTAATATTTTTTCTTAAGAAATAAATCTTTATTTTGGAAGTTCAGTACGATACACATGCTGTAGATTCACAAGGTACTACGGAGTACTCCGTATAAGGGACATGCGCGCGCCCCGCCCGTTGGTTTCTTGTTTTGTCATCGAGGAGGATCATGAGTGACACTTTTTGCTCATATTGGGAGAGGTGTCGAGTGATAACATGTAGTTGTTAGATTGATCTCATGGTCGTACGAGCCCAACGGCTCCACGACCCCCTCAACTGCGCCCTGATCGGGGGTGTCCGTTCTGTTATGGACGGTGGGCCCCTGTCGCTGCGCTATATATAAAGGGTGGGGGGCCGGCCTGCACAGATCACGAGGTTGACCGTGCGCCGCCAACCCCACCAACAATCCCTACCGATCTAGGGTTAGCGCGAGCCGACGGGAAGCTCCACCGCTGCCACCACTAGCCCACACGCCGCCACCGTCGACCACCCATGGCATCCGACTCAAGTTCCTGGAGCCAGAGCCAAGGTACCCCTCGGATCCTCCCTCTCTCTCTGTTTCTCTAAGACATGGACATGATCTCAATGCAATAGAAGTTACTACCGGATTGGACGCATTCCTAACAGTTGATAGGATCTAACAATGGTATCAGAGCAATTAGATTCTATTTTTGTTTCGGTAGAGATTGACAAAGAAAAGAAAAGTACACCGGAGGGCCTCGGGCTCGCCGGCAAAGAGCGCCGCCGTTCTCGGCCGCGCCTGTTCCTCTCGACCCAAGTCCGCATCGGCATGCCGAGGGACTGGACGAAGAACACAACCTCCCCAGAGGAAAAGAAAAGGAGAAATAAAGAAACCCTAACCCTAAATGGACAGAGAAGAAAGGGAAGGAAAATCTCACCGGCAAGGTCGACGCCGACAAAGGGCGCCACCTCTGAGCCGCTTGACGGCGGTGCGCACACCCGCGGGTGCACGCAGCACCGGCAAGAGGGCCAGGGCGGGGCGGCACCATATCTTCTCCGTCCGTAGGCCTTCGGGCTCTTTTTGGTTCAGTGGAGGGAAAGAAAAGAGATGAGAAGGGGGCGGCCTAGAGCGCGGCCTAGGGCTGCGCGGCCAGTCCTTGCCGTCGCCGGCGCACCGCCGGCCACGGACCTCCGCCGCCATCGAGAGAGAGGGAGAGGTGCGGGAGAGAGACGGGTGCGGGAAAGGGAGAGAGTAGCGCTAGGGTTTGGGGGTCGACCGGTTCGGTCGTTTTTACCCAGCGATTTCAACGAGCAGCCGTCGGATCAAATCGGACGGCCAGGGAGAAACCCTAGATCGCCGTGGGCCATTTGGGCCGAAAGCAAAAGGCCGAGGCTGGCCATGGGCCGGGCCGCTGCGCTGCGAGGCAGGCCAGTTTTCTGTAAATGTTTTTTGTTTTAATTGTACATAAGCAACTTTAGCAGTTTTTTGCTGAATTTTTGCATAGTTTCTCCTATTCAAATTATTCTAATGAAAATTTGTTTAGGAAGTATAAAAGTATACATAAATCTTCTGAAAAGTATAAAGTTATGAATTTTATTCATAATTTCCGCTGCAAATAGTTAAAAGAAATTTCTTAAAAGCAATAAAGTGATAATTAAGTCGAAAGATATGATAAAATGATATTAAAGATGATTATGATTATGTTATTATATGACCAACGTTGTTAATAGCATTATCATGATTTATTCATATATAGTATGTTAAATGGTGCATTTATTTCTTTTATTGCCCAACGATGATATTATTTAAATGCACAACAGTTGTATGCTTTAATTTATACCAATGTTGGATTAAATGTATGCAATTGTTTTTTGTTATCTTATATCCTTGTGGTTTCAGGCAGTTTTCATCTGATGAGTTGCCTCAAGGACGTTTCGACACTCAGGGGTGACAACTACGCCGAGTGGTGGAAGAAAGTGGAGCTGGCCTTTGTCTGTGCTGAGGTCGACTGGGTTGTGACTACTCCACAGCCAGTCAAGCCAGCAAAGCCAGTGAGAGCATCTGATGATGATGATTCTGCTTGGCAGAAAAAAGAGCTGGACTATGCTCCAGTAGAGATGGGCTACACCCTAGAGAACCAAAAGTGGGTGAACGCCAATAAAAAGTGCATGGCATTCATAAAGAACACAGTTGAGACCGCTATTGTGGGCTCAATTGAAGAGTGTGCCTCTGTAGGAGAGTATCTCCAAAAAATAAAGAGCCAGTTTACTGGTTCTTCAAAGACATATGCTACCCAGCTGCTCAGACAGCTGGTGACAGAAAAGTATCATGGAGGTACACATGGTATAAGGGAGCACATTCTCAGAATGAGCAACATGGCTGCTAAGCTTAAGTCCATGGAAGCTGATCTGGAGCTCAAGCCTGCACTTATAGTTCACTTGGTGATGGCTTCACTGCCACCACAATTTGAAAATTTCATCATCAACTACAATGTGTCGCCTGAAAAATGGGACATTGAAAAGACAATTGCGATGTTGTCGCAAGAAGAGGAAAGACTGAAGTCCCAGAATGGGGGCTCCTTAAACTACGTGAAGGACAACCAGAACATGAGTTACAATGGTTCTCCTTCAAAGCCGTATGGCAAAGGTCCTCATCAGTATAAGCCACATGGCAAAGGGCATCAGAAGTATGAGAACCAGCTTCCAGTGGACAAAGACACATGCCTCCATTGCAAGAAGAAGGGGCATTACAAGAAAGATTGCCCTGATTGGCTGAAAAGCATAATGGCAAAGAAAGGTATTGATACAGTTTGTTTTGTAAATGAATCCCTGTATACACAGTTTTCAAAATCTACTTGGTGGATTGACTCAGGTGCAACTGTTCATGTTGCAAATTCTTTACAGAGATTCCATTCGACAAGGACTTTGCAAAGAAGCGAAAGACACATTGAAGTCGCGAATGGAGTTCAAGCAGAAGTTGAGGCTGTTGGCGACGTCTCCTTGGAGCTAGCTGATGGTTTTAATATTATGCTTAGAGATGTGTTATTTGTTCCTTCCATTCATAGAAATTTAATAAGTGTATCGTGCTTGGATAAAGACAATTTTGAATGTTATTTTGGTCATGGCAAGTGTGCCATATGGATTAAAGATGCTTGTGTGGGTATTGCATTACTTCATGATAAGCTTTATTTGTTATCCTTGCGTGAAAAAGTGCATTCTGTTTGCAATGTGAGTGAACAAATCCCCTTGTCGAACAAAGAACAAAAGAAAAGAAAGTGAACTCATGACTCATCGAAGTTATGGCACTGTCGACTAGGCCATATTTCGAGGGGAAGAATAGAAAGCCTCGTTAAAAATGATATTCTTCCTCCGTTAGAGTTCTCAGATATCGAACAATGCATAGATTGCATAAAAGGAAAATACGTAAAGAAAATTAAAAAGGGTGCAAACCGAAGCACAACGACACTAGAAATTATTCACACCGATATTTGTGGACCATTTCCGGTGAAAAGTGTGGATGGCTATGACTCGTTCATAACATTCACAGATGATTATTCTCGATATGGTTATATTTATCCAATTAAAGCAAGATCTGAGGCATTGGATAAATTTAAGATATTCAAAGCTGAAGTTGAAAATCAGCATGATAAAAGAATTAAAATAGTCAGGTCCGACCGTGGGGGGAGTACTACGGTCGGCACACTCCATATGGTTAAGTACCTGGACCTTTTGCAAGGTTTTTACAGGAAAATGGAATAGTCGCCCAGTATTCTATGCCGGGCGAACCACAACAAAATGGAGTAGATGAAAGGCGTAACCGTACTCTTATGGATATGGTGCGCAATATGATGAGCTATTCCACACTGCCATTGGGATTATGGATGGAGGCGTTAAAAACCGCCATTCACATTCTCAACAGAGTACCAAGTAAATCGGTGCCCAAAACACCGTACGAGTTGTGGACAGGGAGAGTTCCTTCTCTAAGCCACTTGAAAGTCTGGGGGAGCCCAGCTGAGGCAAAAGTTTTTAATCCACATATTGCAAAGTTAGACACCAAAACAGTGACTTGCCATTTCATTGGCTATCCTGATAGATCAAAAGGTTATCGTTTCTACTGTTCAGACAGACACACAAAGTTTGTAGAAACGAGACACGCGGTCTTCTTAGAAGACGAAATGATGAGGGGGAGCATGGTAGGCCGGAAAATTGATCTTGAGGAGAAAAGGGTGTGTGCACCTTTTCCGATGATCCATGAGCCATTTTTCGCCCTACCTGTTGTACCTGCCACGACAATCCCAGAGGTTGTGATGCAAGCACCTGTTGTAACTCCACCAGTGACTTCAACGCGGCAAGATTCGGAACCTGTCCGTCAGGAGCCGACTCAACCCGTTGTTGAGCATGAAAGGGAGCGGCGACAACCACAAATAGAAGAAGAGTCGCAAATTGAGACACATAATGTGCCAGAGAATGAGACTCTTAGAAGGTCTACAAGAGTTAGGAAATCAGCTATTTCTACTGATTATGAAGTTTATAACACAGAAACAGTTCATGTGGAAGGAGATCCCACTTCATATGAAGAAGCCATGAGTAGCGTTCACTCTTCGAAATGGCTGGAGGCCATGGAAGATGAGATGAAATCAATGAGTTCTAACAATGTTTGGGACTTAGAGGAAATTCAAAAGGAGCTAAAACAGTAGGCTGCAAATGGGTCTACAAAATAAAGTATGACTCCAATGAAAAAGTAGAAAAGTATAAAGCAAGACTTGTGGCAAAAGGCTTTACGCAAAGAGAAGGAGTAGATTACAATGAGACTTTTCTCCGGTCTCATGTAAGGATTCCTTCAGAATCATCATGGCACTAGTTGCTCATTTTGATTTAGAGTTACATCAAATGGATGTAAAAACAACATTTCTAAATGGAGATTTAGAAGAGAATGTTTACATGAAACAACCGAAGGGTTTTTTCATGGAGGGGAATGAACATATGGGATGCCGCCTAAAGAAATCCATTTATGGGTTAAAACAAGCCTCTAGACAGTGGTATTTAAAGTTTAATAATACAGTTAAAAGTTTTGGATTTAAAGAGAATGTTGAGGACAACTGCATTTATGCAAAGTTTAAAAGTGGGAAATACATTTTCCTAATTCTGTATGTGGATGATATTCTGCTTGCGAGTAATGATGTCAGTCTACTACTAGAAACAAAGAAGTTCTTGTCCTCGAATTTTGATATGAAAGATCTTGGTGAAGCTTCTTATGTTTTGGGCATAGAAATTCACCGGGATAGAAATAATGGAGTGCTAGGACTATCACAAAAGGCATATTTAGAAAAGGTTCTAAAGAAGTATAATATGCACAAAAGTAGTACTTGACCTGCTCCTATAGTCAAGGGCGACAGTTTTGGGAAATTTCAATGTCCCAAAAACCAATATGAGATCGATCGAATGAAAGCAGTACCATATGCTTCGGCTGTTGGAAGCTTATAGTATGCACAAGTGTGCACTCGCCCTGACTTAGCTTTTATCACCGGGGTACTCGGTAGATATGAAGAAAATCCAGGCCAAGAGCACTGGAATATGGTAAAGAAAGCTTTGCGTTATGTGCAAGGCGCAAAAGACCTCATGCTAACATATAGAAGATCTGATTCCCTAGAAATAAGAGGGTATTCAGACGCAGATTTTGCGGGAGATAAAGATGATAGAAAGTCCACGTCAGGATACGTGTTCACTCTCACAGGAGGGGCTATTTCGTGGAAAAGCTCCAAACAGTCATTAGTTGCATCGTCCACGATGTATGCCGAGTTTATAGCATGTTATGAGGCCACGGGGCAGACAATATGGTTAAAGAAATTTATACCCGACTTGAAAGTGGTAGATTGTATTGATAAACCACTAAAGATGTACTGTGACAACCAGCCCGCAGTATTCTATGCTCACAACAACAAGTCGAGTAATGCTACAAAGGCAATAGATATAAAGTATTATGTTGTGAAAGATAAAATCCAGGATCAAACTATAAGTCTCGAGCATATAAAGACAGAGGATATGCTTGCGGATCCGCTAACGAAAGGCTTACCACCCAGTGTGTTCCAGGAACACACAGCCGGCATGGGTTTAATGGAAAGCCTATGATTTCTGGATTACAGAGGCCCAAAAGTAACAGGATTTGTTTCAACACAGAAAAGTATATAGTGGCTGTCTGATTCCGTCGGCAATTGAGCTGTGACGATGAAACATGCTCTATGTATTAATCCGTGCTGAAACGAGTAAAGTAAAAGATAAAAGTAAAAGTTGAGATCAAGGGGGAGAATGTTAGGTTGATCTCATGGTCGTACGAGCCCAACGACTCCACAACCTCCTCAACTGCGCCCTGATCGGGGGCGCCCGTTCTGTTATGGACGGTGGGCCCCTGTCGCTGCGCTATATATAAAGGGTGGGGGGCTGGCCTGCACATATCACGAGGTTGACCGTGCGCCGCCAACCCCACCAACAACCCCTACCGATATAGGGTTAGCACGAGCCGACGGGAAGCTCCACCGCCGCCACCACTAGCCCACACGCCGCCACCGTCGACCACCCATGGCATCCGACTCAAGTTCCTCGAGCCAGAGCCAAGGTACCCCTCGGATCCTCCCTCTCTCTCTGTTTCTCTAAGACATGGACATGATCTCGATGCAATAGAAGTTACTACCGGATTGGACGCATTCCTAACAGTTGATAGGATCTAACAATAGTATGTGTGGCATGAGAATATTTTTTTTGGATTGTGCAGTAGGTAGACGTTGTTGTTGATATCCCTTAATACATGCGTGTTTAGTAGCTTGGGCGTGTATTCCATCTGACTACGTCAAGAAGATGGGGCACCCTGCGTGTTCCATACGGGTCACGGGGCATAATTGTCTTGCTATTTTGGCTCGCAAAGAGTTTTTCCGACCGGGTGGAGATTTGGGCTATGGTTGCTTGGTTGGCCGGTTAGGCCATATAGCAGCACAAAACGAGAATATTGTTGTTTGGTTGGAAGCCAAAATCAGACTATGATTACCTCCTCCATTGAGTGGTGAGTTTACCAGCTGCACACCGCAACTACACACCACACACATTGCACATCACGAACAGATAATTACACACAATTAGGCAGTTCAACTTCAGACTTACAAGGTTCCTTCCAACAATAGACAAAGTACAAACATGCATACTAGAGAGACATAAACTCACACATCTTTTCCATACGACCAACCTGGTGGCATCGCCATGGTCCGGGCACCTCCTCATCACCTAGTGCAGGTGTGGTCGAAGATGACCATAGTGAAGACGCCCGTCATCTCCATCTTGAAGGTGTGGAACTGTACGATCTTCAGCTGATGGGTGATGGCTGGTGCACACGGTGGTGTATTATTGGGAAACACTAAGAGGAAGGTATGAAATAGTGCAGCGGCAAATTTCGCTCAGTTGTGAAACTAAGGTTATCGAACCAGTAGAAAATGAGAATTCTCTCGAGGTATCAACGGCGCCAGAAAAGAGATTGACATAGTTAACGTGAAACCTGCACACAACACAATGAAGATACTTTGCCCCAACTTAACAGTGAGGTTGTCAATCTCACTGGCTTGCTGTAACAAAGGATTAAACGTATGTGTGGAAGAAAGATGTTTGTTTGCCGAAAGTAACATGTTTGTAATTGATGGTTTATCAGATTAAAGAGAAGGATCGGGATTTATAGTTCACTATTGGTGTCTCTCCATAAATAATAATAACATTCATGCGAGTAAACAAATTACAGCTGGGTAATTGATGGAATAATGAAGTGTAACTAAATGCATATACCAATATTATGATGTCTAGTGTAAGTTTCATTTGTGCATTACAACAATATACATAGACCGTTTTAACCGCATCTATGACTAATCATTCACCTTTGGTTAGCGCCCGCACCCCTTTCAGTATTAAGTTGCATGCAACAGATTATCGCCTTAATCACTGTGTGTAAAGTAAGTAAGTAACATCATCTTTAGACAAAGTACTACAGTTTTATCCGTAGTAGCAACAGTACATCTACAACCTTAGATCTAGCTGTCACCACCCCAGATTTAATAGAGACATGAACCTACTATCGAGCATAAATATCCACTCTTTTAGTCACAAGCATCTACTTGGACAGAGCATCTACTAGTAACGGAGAGCATGCAAGATCATTAAATAACACACACATGATATATTATGAAGCAATAACTTTAGTACTTAATATTAATCGGATCCCAGCAAACACAACATGAAGTATTACATAACGGTGATCATGATCTTGATAAGCAGCTCACAAGATCTAAACATGATAGCACAAGAGGAGAAGACAACCATCTAGCTACTGCTATGGATCCGTATTTCAAGGGTGAACTACTCACGCATCAGTCTGGAGGCGGGCATGGTAACATAGAGCCCTCCGGTGACGATTCCCCCTCCCGGCAGGTTGCCGGGGAGAAGTTCTGATCTCTCCTGAATTGGTGTTGACGACGGCGGCGGCTCGGGACCCGTGAAGGAAATAATGAACACCGTGCTAGGGTTTTTGGTTCGGAGGGTATATGTAGGCGAAAGGGCGAGGTCGGTGGAACCCCGAGGAGCCCACACCACGTTCTCGCGCGGCCTAGGCTCCTGCCGCGCGAGGACCTGATGTGGCCGCCTCGGTCGTCCACTTCGTCTCGTGTTCGGTCTTCTGGAACGTTCCCGATTAAAAACGGACTTAGAAAAGAAATCATCCAATTTGGAGAATATTTCCTTAAGTACTTTTCTGAAACAAAAAATAACAGAAAACAGGGAACTGGCACTGTGGCATCTTGTTAATAGGTTAGTGCCGAAAAATACATAAAACTATATAAAATGCATATAAAACATGTAATAACTTGGTATAATATAGCATGGAACATAAGAAATTATAGATACATTGAAGACGTATCAATGACGAAGGACGCCCACCCCTGATCGACGAATGCCGTGTCGCCCTCCCTCTTGGTGGTCATCCTCCAGCTACAATCAGTGTTGGTATGGACGACAATGCTCGAGGGGATGAACACGAACATCCTAAGGAAGGCGGCAGGGATGGACAGCGTGCCCAACATTGTCTGGAAGATGAACGTCCCAACATTGTTTTGTGTGTTATTATTTCTGCTTGTTTCAGTCTCTAACCAAAGCATGTTGATTAATTTTTTAGGAGGAAGCTTGAAGAAAAAGTCCCACCTCTTGTTGTTAAACAATGTTGGCCAATGAAATAGGCAAGACTCAGTGGTTGTAGAAAGAAGAGAAGTTCCAGTTCACTAATTGAATTGTTTTGGAGGCATATGAGCAAACTGAAATTGTTTTGGATGCGCATGAGGAAACTGCACAGGAGGATGTGGTGCAAGTTAAATCCGCTTTCGATGCGCATGAGCAAACTGAACCTGTTTTAGATGCACGTGAGGATGTGGTACAAACCGAACTAGTTTTGGATGTCACTGAACGAACTGAACCTGTTTTGGATGCCCATGAGCAAACTGAACCTATTATGCACACTGCCCCAGCTGTAGACTTGCATACCGAACCTATTCTGGACCTTTTTGTGCAAACTGAAACTCTTGGCCGTGGTGTGGGGAGGACTAGTGGTCCTGGCAAGAAATTCAGGAGCATCAACAAGTTGTATGCTAAAGAAGTTTAGAATCTGAAGAAATCGAGCGGCAAACAGGAGGAGAAAAAAGCGAATCTAAGAAAAGGCGAAAGAGATTTTGATAGATGTGTGGACATTTGTTGTTGTAATAATCCCGCACTTCTGGTGTGAAGTGGAAATTTGTTAGTGCTACGATGTGATGATATTTGTATTATGATGACTTGGTCATTTGAATTCAAATTTGAACAAAAATTAAAATTTGCAACAAAATATAAAATTGGATCTTGAAGTGGATGTTCAATTCTATACAAACTATTATGCACTTGTTTGTTCTAATTAGCTTTTTTTCTAAGTAAACTCATTGTCATGAAAAATGAGTTTCAAATGAGTTCCAAAAGGTAAACAACCCCATTTCTAAGTATTTTTTCCACCTTGTCTAAATGAGCCAAATAAAATTGCTACACATCTATTCTACCTACATAGTGTCAATTTGAAGTCTTTCTATTTATTGAATCAATCTTAATACTATTTATTTTCTTTTGAATAATCATGGTTTAATTAAAAAAGTTTAAAAACATGAAAATGAGAAACTAAGTACGAATCCTTCTTAGACACTACTGTCGGGTTGTGACTCCCACGAAACAAGGGTGGTCACTCCCTGAAGAGTAGTTCGTGAAGGGGATTGAACGCGGAGGTCAAGACCCTCGAGAGGCACGACGACGGTGCTCGCCGGGTCTGGAGAGGAACACCCACGACAGAGATGGACACCGGCCCGTACCCAGGTTCACGGCCCCCAGGAGGAGGTAAAAACGCTACTACTGCTTGTCTGTATTGCACTTCGGAGGATTACAGTACAACTGAGCTTGCCGAAGGCTCTCTTGAGGCAGTTCGTGCCTGGAGAGGGAAGCGATGGTCTTCTTCCTCCTCCAGCCGAAGGCTATTATACTTAGCGAAGCTAGGGTTTACAAGTGTTCTCCAAGCAATTGGCCACCCCTTCTACGGTGGAGGTCTTGTTCCTTTTATAGGTGCCGCAGGCGTCTTCCTTGCGCTTGGCGTGCAAGGTGGGCTCCCACACGGCAGCGACGTGGAGGAGTTAGAGTCCACCGCGACGGAATCCTTCATGGACGCGGTCCATCGGCGATAAAGTTGGGCGCGGTAGCCTACAGGCTGCAGACCGCGCAGAACGACTCGCAGGGGTTGCAGTCTTCGGGGTGGAGCCCACGATGACGATCTTCTTGGAGTGTTGCGCCGTCCAGCTGCTTTATCATCAGAGAGGAAGGTCCTTGCTGTCCTGGTGCGGGCGGCACAACTTTATTGACTCCTTTACCACCAAAACGGCAAAGGGAGCGCCTGCATCACTCTGCGGATACGGCAGAGGCCATGTGCGCCCTGCCGTACTTCCTTGGCCGCGAAGCTTCCCCGCAGGCCCGAGGGGGCCTGTGGAGGGATTTCTGTTGACTTCTCCCCAGGCGCATGACGCCTCAGGAGGGTCTCTTGAAGCGCATGTCCTCTTCAGGCCTTCGCTTCCTCTTCACGCCCTCAAGAGGATTTGCCTCTCGAGGGTCTCTCCAAGCGGCGGCTTGGTCCTTAGTCGTTTCGTTTGATCAGCCCGCGAGCGAGGCCTGGGGAGAGTGGGCTCTTCATACCCCAGTCTCCACTGGGCCGACAGTAGCCCCCGGGCCCGCGATGGGCGCGATTGAGCCCATGGGCGCAGGCGCAATGTTGTGGGCCCAAAGTGCCCGGCCGGCCCGAGCCACGCGGCACTCAGACGAGTAACGATCGCGCACGATCTGGAGCATGCATTGTTGGGGGTACCACCACGCCCCGGTAACTTCTCCTTGAAGGGACATAAAGCCCGAGCACCGGAGCAGGGAGCCGTTACTGTTTCCCATCGTTCTCGCAGAAGCCTCCGCCATTCTCAAGCTCTTCGCCTTCGCTCTCTAGCGCTCTCTGCTCCTTTCGCCTCCAGCGACACCCTGAACTCCGGCGATGAGTCCCGCCAAGAACAAGGGCAAGGCCGCCGCGGGGTCCTCTTCCCAGGCGGAGGCCGCTGAGGTTGCGCATGGCGCGGCACTGCTTGGTGTGCGCGTCAACGACAAGGCGATCGCCAAGGTCCGCTTCCTGGTTCCGGACCGGACGAACGAGCACGGCGCCACCGCGCTCAAGCCCGCGGCGCACGGGAAACGCCCACGAGGGTATTTCTCGACATTCCAGCACTGCCTTGCCGTCGGGCTGGTGCCGCCATTCTCTCCGTTCCTGGAGGCAGTGCTGGCGTTCTACCAGGTCCAGTTGCTGCATCTCCACCCCAACTCCGTCCTCATCCTCTCCGTCTTCGCGTACCTCTGCGAGGAGTACCTGGGCTTGGAGCCCACGGTGGAGCTCTTCCGGTGCTTCTACGCGCTCCGGAACACAGCAAAGAACGAGGGCTCGTGGTGCGTCTCGTTCCGCATCGTGGAGGACATGGGGAGCGTCTACATCCCCATGTCATGGAGTGACGGCAAGGCCGTCACCTCTGTGACGAAGAAGGTGGACGACTTCCGCCAGAAGTGGTTCTTCGTCGGGGTGGAGCAGCCCTGCGCCTTCCTTGAGGTCCCCGATGCGCCGCCCTTGAAGAACTCCCACTGGGGCAAGGCGCCCTTTGACGGCGCGAAGAACGCGAGCCTGATGGGACGCCTGAGCTTTCTTCGCGACGAGGGCCTCACGGGGCAGACCATTGTGGCGGACTTCGTGACGCGCCGCATTGCTCCCCTCCAGGCACACTCGGTGCCCATGTGGATGTACTCCGGGCCGAACGACAAGATGCGGCTCCACCGCGAGGACAACGACAAGGACGCCGTCGACAACGTCCTGTCTGCGCTCTTCATCAACCCGGTGGTGCCTGCCGCGGACCAGCTCCCTGTCACGCTCCAGCACCTCCACCAATACAACATGATTGAGCGCATGGCCATATTGGAGGGGATGCCTCTGTTCACCCCGGCAGGCCAGGCGGGGATGGAGGTGCCCGTGCCGGCGGCACGGGGAGCGGAGGAAGCGGATTCTCCCTCAGCCTCGGGAGCTGGGCTAGGCGAGGAGGAGGCCGCGGCAGGGGAGGTGTCCTCTTCGAGGGCAGGGCCATTTACTGACGAGATTTGCGACATCTCGTCAGCCGATGATGACGCCTTCGTGGTGGCGCCCTCGCGCCTCGTGGAGGAGGAGGAGGACGAGGAGAGGGAGGCCTCCGACGCGGAGGCCACTCCGGGGCGGCGCGAGCCACGTACCTAGGCGGCCGTGGACCATTCTGGGTCGAGGCCGTCCGACTTCCCCTCCAAGAGGAAAGCAGTGGCGCCTCCGGAGGGGTCGGGCGCCAGGACCACGCCCTCCTGGCGCTCGCCAGGCCTGGCGTGGGTCGACACCGGCGCTCAACTGTCCGGGTAAGTGTTCCTGGTATTCGATCATTTGACCCTTGATCTTTTTCCCTTTATCCTCTCTTGAAGATGCTTCTTTGGTTCTTGTCAGTGATCTTGTGCCTGCGAAGCGCCGTAAGCTTTGTAAGGCAGCAGATGTAACAAGAGCCACTGTCGGCCCAGTGGGAACTGGGGTATGGAGAGCCCATCCCCCCAGGCCTCGCACACTGGCCAGTCAAACGAAACGGCTAAGGACCAGACATCACCGCCTGACGGGACCCTCGAGAGGCAATTCCCCTCGAGGGCCTGAAGAGGAAACGAGGGCCTCAGGGGATCTCTCGCTTCAAGGGACCCTCCCGAGGTGCCAACGCGCCTCAAGGGAATCCAATAGGAACCCCCCTCAGGCCTCCTCAGGCCTGAAGGGAAACGTCGTGGCCAAGGAAGTACGGCAAGACGCACATGGCCCCTGCCATGCCCACGTGGTGACGTAAGCCCTCCGTTGCCATTTTGGTGATAAAGGGGTCAATAAAGCGGCTCCGCCTGCTGCGCAACTGCCAGGACCTTCTACTCTAGCGATAAAGCAGGTGGACGGTGCAACCCTCCAACGGAGAACGTCATCGCGGGCACCACCTCAGAGACTGCCCTCTCTGTGGGCAGTACAACGCGGTCGGCCGCCTGTCGGCCACCGCGCCCACCTTTATCAACAATGGACCGCGTTCATGGACAAACAAACCGCGGTGGACTCCAACTCCACCGTGCCTCTGCCGTGTGGGAGCCACCTTGAAGGCCAAGCCGAAGGAGAGCGCCAGAGGGGTCTATAAAAGGGACAAGACATCCATCATAGCACGGGTCGGCTCTTGGTGTGCTACAACCCTTGTAAACCCTAGCAACTCTTGTTAGGATAGCCTTTGGCTGGAGGAGGAAGAAGACCATCGCTTCCCTCCCCAGGCAAGAACTGCCTCAAGGGGGCCTCCGGCAAACTCCATTGTACTGTAACCTCCATCATCTAATACAAACAAGCAGGAGTAGCGGTCTTAGCTCCTCACGAGGGTCGTGAACCTGGGTAAAGGCTGGTGTCGTGGTGGCTACACGGCATATGCCACGGGGTGGCTAATCTTGGGGGCCGATGGACGCTAGAAAATTTGGGGCGGGATAGCGCGAAGGAATCGCACACGAAGAACACGACAAACACGCGGAGCTACCCAGGTTCAGGGCCCTTGTGAGGAGGTAAAAACCCTACGTCCTACATCTGTGGTGTATATGGTGGAATATATCTCGGGCTACAAGTTTGCTCCTTGAGCTGTTCATGTTCTTGCTCATCCGTATCAGAGAATTGGCCACTAGTGCTAGTGTATGAAGATGAGAGGAGCTAGCTAATTTCTTGGCTTGGCTTGTACGTGAGTGATTGGAGTGAGGAGTAGCCCGTGGCCTCCTTCCCTTCTCTTGCACACCTTATAACATGATGCCCAAGGGACAAGGGCCCCACGGTAGTACACCCTTTTCACTTTACACTATTCCTCGATTTGACTACTGAGGTCTCGTCCGCACTGTTCACCGCATCATGCAGTGTACTCTAGTCACATCGGTGACACTGTAGCAGCGGCTGCCCATGCCGCGGTCAGGCCTGACCCGCGGCGCCTGCGTCCTGCTCTTGTCTGCTTGCGCATGTCTTCCGAATCACTCGTGCCGGTCGGGGAAGTCGAGGGTGACGCCATGTCGGGGAAGCCGGGAGTGACGCCGAGTCGGGGAAGCCGAGAGTGACGCCGTGTCGGGGAAGCCGAGAGCGCCGCCATATCGGGGAAGCCGGGAGTGACGCCGAGTCGGGGAAGCCGGGAGTGCCGCCAAGTCGGGGAAGACGGGAGTGCCGCCGAGTCGGGGAAGCCGGGAGTGACGCCGAGTCGGGGAGGACGGGAGTGCCGCCGAGTCGGGGAAGCCGGGAGTTCCGCCGAGTTGGGGAAGACTGGAGTGCCGTCGTGTCGGGGAAGCCGGGAGTGCCGCCGTGTCGGGGCTGAGGGGATCATGGCGATGGAGGAGTTGACCGTGACAAACACCTCGTGGTCCAAACACCGCTGAAGTACATCTCGGTCCGCACCAGGGGACGGAAGTTGACCCAACTAAGTCCCAACCGAGAGAAAGCCAACTCGGTGGAACCTAGTTGAGGAGATCTCGGCCCAAGTTGTATTTCTATGCCTTCAACATCAGCATCATAATCCCGTAACTTTGAGGTACCGGGGAAGTACATCCCCAACACTAGTCCCCGAGTCTATGGGGGATTCGTAGAATCGGGCATAGACTTATAAAAACATGTAGGCACCAAGAAATCTCCATACCCAATGTCATGCTTTTTAGGGGTCCCGGGGATTACATCCCCGACACTAGTCCCCGAGTCTGCGGGGGACTCGCAGAGTCGCGCGCAGACTTAGAAAAAACCACAACATCACCGTCTTTAAATACTCCACTGTGTACCTGCAAAAATACAATCATATGCCGGTTTCTTAGCCACTATGGGCGTTTTACCGACATAGATGTCTTCGGCCGCTGCCGGCTTGACATAAACATATAACACATGCCGGCGTTTAGCCACTCTGGGCGTATACCGACACGGACGCCTCATGTGTCGGCCTTTAGCCACTCTGGGCGTATACCGACACAGAGTCTCATGTGCCGGCGTTTAGCCACTCTGGGCGTATATCGACACAGACGCCTCCAACCAAACACAGTCACAAAGGTATCTCGGGTGTCTCGGTATCTCGGCCACTCCGGGCATATCACACATGTTTCGATATCTCGACCACTCTGGTCGTATCACAGATGTCTCGATACCTCGGCCACTCTGGGCACTTACACATGTTTCGGTATCTCGGTGTTGCCCTTGGCAAACTTTGACACACCGAAACAAATGACGATTAGGAAATATTGCCTGATGCCATGATACATTGACAAAACCGAAATGAACGGGGATCTGGAGCTATGGCATGATGCCGTGATATATTGGCGAACCGACATAAACGACAATCTGGAGAGGCCATGATACATTGGCGAACCGAAATAAACGGCGATCTGGAAATTTTGCATGATGTCGCGATACATGGGCAAACCGACATGGGTAACAACTGAGATGAGATGCCATTTAGAACCAACGATTATTCGACATGGGTACCAATTCGGTATGATATGCCATTACAACCCGGCAAGCCGATACCAAAGACCATATGCAGTACATCTTGAGGCAATAACCAATACAAGATGGATCCGAGATAACCAACATAATGACCGACATAACCAAGATTTTTGACATGAATATCCTCTCGGTAAAACCGACATCCCCTTTTAATATTAGTCTAGGCAGGCATGTATAATAAATATTTAACGAGAGTGGAAGCTCTAATTAACATGTCAAAATGAATTTAATGCCAGGCAGGAAATACGACTATCTACCGAGTTAGGCACAGGAATACAGACTCGGTTAACTAAGTCCCCGGGTCAAGACATCTCTCTCCCGGGGAAAACACACCGACAACGTATGCCGAATTACTTTTTAGACCGAGTCCCCGAGTTTCTTTTCGTGTTCACTATACTCAAAAATCTCTGCTCTTCACTACCATTCAGACGTTCGTCAGTCGAGTCACGAGGTTATATCCGATAGCATACAGTACTTTTAACTTTGAAACACGGTTAAAAATCTATTCGGCATACAGACTACACGGATAAAAAACACACAGACAAGGCAGTCCCGAGATTCATCTCGGAGTACCGACATACAAATAATTCGGAATAAACAGACATATACCACATGCATATAAATGAACTAACCGCCGAGTTGGTCTACCGACTTAGGAGAAAAAACATAACTGACTGGTGAGCCAGTCCCCGGGTCAAGACATCTTGCCCCGGGGAAACATACAAATAACATAAACGGTCAATCCTCGGGGAAATTTTGAGGTTATTACTTAACATGCAGAATAAATATACTGTAAGTACTCACACTATAGTTTTGGTGCCGAGATGTCCGGATAATTGAATGATGCCCCCAAGCTTTGGATATTTGCATGATGCAAACAATAATTCGGCAATATGGTATGATACCATAATAAATACCAGATTAATCCGAGATAACCGACATAACCATAATATTGGTGATGAATATTGTTTTGGTAAAATCAGTACTACATTTCCACGTTAGGGCATATATATCAGGAATATATATCAGGAATATGTTATTTAAACATCAAACCTACTAACACACTCGGTCCCAACCGAGTCCCCGAGTTACTTTATAGATCTAGGAAAGCAAGCAAAATTGACTGGCGGGTAGCCCCCGAGTTACTTTGAGGACGATTAATGAAGCATGTAGTTTTTATATACTGTAAATATTCACGTAGCTGGTTGAAGTACGTAGCTGGTTGAAGTACTTAGTCGTTGCAGCAGCGTCGTTGAGCCGTGACACGCAGCGGCTAACTCGGGACCTCGGCACGCCTCCGCGATGTCGGATTGCAGACAAAACTACTTCGGTCCACTTACACGTCGGTCCACTTACACGTCGCCTGCCGACATGTATATCTCGGCCTCCCCGCCTTATGCCGAACGACCGACATGAATATCCTGGAGTGCATCGGACACCTGCAACTCTCCTTTTTTTTCCTTTTTCTTTTTTTCTTTTCCTCTACCCGGACGGATCGCTCTTTTCTCTTCTATTCTCCTTTTTTTTTACCTGATCGATCTGTCGGGCTCGACCTCTTTTTTTTCTCCTTTTCTTTACACTGCAGCGGTCGACCCAGGATCGAGACAGCCAGCATCCGGGCGGCGCGACCTTGCAGGCGGCAAGCTGGCGCTGAGACGGGACGGTCGGAGACGACTAGGCCAGGCGCGGCGAGCGGAGCAGGCGGCAAGCTGGCGCTGAGACGGGACGGCCGGAGACGAGTAGGCCGGGCGCGGCGAGGGGAGCAGGCGGCGCGGCGAGTCAGAGCGGGGCGCAGCCGGAGATGGTGATGCATGGCGCAACGGCGGGAGCGGGCCGCGGGAGCTGGGTCGCGAGGCAGCAGACGACGAGGGGCTTTCTTCGCGGGTCGCAGCCAGCAGGGTCGAGCTCGAGCAGGAGGCCGTGAAAAGCCGAAGCCGGGGTCGGGCATGCCGGGGCGAGGCCGGCTGCAGGTGACGAGGATGAAGGCGGCGGGCGCAGATGCGTGGAGCCGGGCCGCGGCAGCCGGCAGGTTGTGGGTGCGCTGGAGCCGGTCGGCGGCGAGCTGTGGCTGGGCGCAGGGGCCAGGCCGGGCAAGTCGAGGCCGGAGCATGGCCGTGCGCGAGCGCTCAAGCGCTGCCGTGTACGAGGGCACAGACGGGAGCCAAGGACGCGGTCACGGCGCAGGGGGCCGGCCACATCGGAGATGGAGCGACGGCGGCAGTAGGCCGCGGCGTCGTGGGAATGCCGCGCAAGCGTCTCGTGTTTGGCGCGGTCGCGCACGGGCTGTAGATCAGCGGCACAGCCGCGGCCGAAGCGAGGATGAGGGGAGGCGCGGTGATGACGCGCATGGACTCAGGCGCCGCTAGATGCGGTTGAAGTACAGGTCGCTGCCGCGCCAAGTTGAAGCAGAGGACGCGGCCAGCCCAAGACGAGGCAGACGTGTTTGGGGAGATGAGATGTAGAAGATGCACGGGCGCTGCATCGGCGCCTAGCCTCCACACTTTTTTCAGGCGTGAGACGGCGCAAACGCCACACCGGCACGGATGATGAAGAGGTTGGCGAAGCCGTCCCGACAGCCGAACCACATAATCCGGCCTTAGGAGCTCGCCGGAGTTGATAAAGAAGGTCCCGCCCGAATATTACCCAGCAAGCGCCACTGTCAGCCCCACGGTGGGCGCTAAATGTCGTGGTGGCTACATGGCATATGCCAACCCCACGGTGGGCGCCAAATGTCGTGGTGGCTACACGGCATATGCCACGGGATGGCTAATCTTGGGGGCCGATGGACGCTAGAGGATTCGGGGAGGGATAGCGCGAATGAATCGAACACGAAGAACACGGCAAACACGCGGAGCTACCCAGGTTTAGGGCTCTCGTGAGGAGATAAAACACCTACGTCCTGCATCTGTGGTTTATATGGTGGAATATATCTGGGGCTACAAGTTTACTTCTTCAGTTGTTCATGTTCTTGCTCATCCGTATCAGAGAATTGGCCAACTAGTGCTAGTGTATGAAGAGGAGAATAGCTAGCTAATTTCTTGGCTTGGCTTGTACGTGAGTGATTGGAGTGAGGAGTAGCCCGTGGCCTCCTTCTCTTCGCTTGCACACCTTATAACATGATGCCCAAGGGACAAGGGCCCCACGGTAGTACACCCTTTTCACTTTACACTATTCCTCGATTTGATTACTGGGGTCTCGTCCGCACTGTTCACTGCATCATGCAGTGTACTCTAGTCACATCGGTGACACTGTAGCAGCGGCTGCCCATGCCGCGGTCAGGCCTGACCCGCGACGCCTGCGTCCTGCTCTTGTCTGCTTGCGCATGTCTTCCGAATCACTCGTGTCGGTCGGGGAAGTCGGGGGTGATGCCATGTCGGGGAAGCCGGGAGTGCCGCCTTGTCGGGGAAGCCGTGAGCGCCGCCATGTCGGGGAAGCCGGGAGTGACGCCGAGTCGGGGAAGCCGAGAGTGACGCCGTGTCGGGGAAGCCGAGGGTGCCGCCATGTCGGGGAAGCCGGGAGTGACGCCGAGTCGGGGAAGCCGGGAGTGCCGCCAAGTCGGGGAAGACGGGAGTGCCGCCGAGCCGGGGAAGACGGGAGTGCCGCCGAGCCGGGGAGGCCGGGAGTGACGCCGAGTCGGGGAGGACGGGAGTGCCGCCGAGTCGGGGAAGCCGGGAGTTCCGCCGTGTCGGGGAAGCCGGGAGTGCTGCCGTGTCGGGGCTGAGGGGATCATGGCGAAGGAGGAGTTGACCGTGACAAACACCTCGTGGTCTGAACACCGCTGGAGTACATCTCGGTCCGCACCAGGGGACGGAAGTTGACCCAACTAAGGCCCAACCGAGAGAAAGCCAACTCGGTGGAACCTAGTTGAGGAGATCTCGACCCAAGTTGTATTTCTATGCCTTCAACATCAGCATCATAATCCCGTAACTTTGAGGTACCGGGGAAGTGCATCCCCGACAGCTGGTGTCTATCTCTGTCATGAGCGTGTCGTCTTCGGGTCCGGCGAGCAACGTCGCGGTGCCCCTCGAGGGTCTTGACCTCCGTGTTCAACCCCCTTTACAAACTACTCTTCAGGAAGTGACTACCCCCGATTCTTGGGAGTCATAACCCGACAGCCACAGCTGAGGCCGTGGCTGAAGAGGCCACGAGGCCTTTGGAGACGGCCTCCACAGACCCTACTGAGGAGATGCCTCAATGGGAGGCGGCTGCGCCTCGGGCGGAGGCTGCAGCGCCTCAGGCGGAGGAGGCCGCGCCTCGCCCAGAGGCCTCTGCGCCGCCTCCTGAGCCAATGGTGGTGGAGGCTCCGGAGGAGAGGATTGTCACTCCTCCTCGCGCTCCTACTCCACCTCGTGCGGTCACGCCTCCGCGCGAGCCAACTCCACCGCGCGAGCTGACTCCGCCGCAGAGACAACTCCGCCGCGGGTGGCCACGCCCCCCGCACAGCCAGAGGCCGAGGCGAGCCAGGCGTCACAAGGCGCGGGTGAGCCCGCAGGAGGAGCTCCTTCTTCTCCGACCCACTCCGCTGTACGGGGTGCACACGAGGCTGGTGCGGGCGCCGAGGAAGCTTCCGTCGCGGTGGAGGATGGGGTGCGGCCTAGCCCCCGAGCGCACTCCGGGGCCAGGCTCTCGGGCCTTGACACCGGGGCTGGGCCCTCAACAAGCCGGGCGCTGGTCCTTCGCGGCTGGGACTGGAGCGCTGGGCACCGCGAGGTCGCCTTTCGCCTCGTGAGGGAGTCCCTAGAGGGCTTGGAGGTGCACCTCGCCCTCGAGGACATACATCTCGCCCAGCAGCGCGAGGAGCTCGCAAGGGCGTGGGCGTCCTTCAACGCGGCCGTTGAAGCCCATCGCCAAGAGGACTTGGCGCTGCAGGCCGCGCGCGAGGAGTCCATCCGCTTCGCCAAGGAGGACCACGAGGGGCCATCCGTGATGCCTCCGAGCTTCTCGCGCCCCTCCTGGAGGAGCATGACGCCGCTGCCGAGCTCCTTTCCGTGGCGACGGCCGAGCACGAAGCCATGGAGGGCTCGTTGGTGCAAAAACGCCGCAAGCTGGGCCATCTGGAGACCCAGCTCCTCTCCGCCCAGCAGGCCGCGTAGGAGACCCTGGAGGAGGACCGCAAGGGCCTCGCTGAGCGCGAACGACAGCTGGCCCTCAAGGAGAAGGAGGTGCGGCTGCACGACGAGCAGCTGCTTCAGGCGGAGAGCGCGCTTGCCATCCAGCGTCAAGAGCTCGAGGTGCGTGAAGGGGACCTGGCCCAGGCGCTCCAACAATACGACAAGAATGTCGCCGCCCAAAAGCGCGCCCTGGAGCGATTCGAGCAGCGGTACGCTGAGAAAAAGAAAGATGCGGATGACGCCCTCCTGGAGCGTGAGAAGCAGTACATGCTGACTAAAACCCAGGAGTACCGCGACTTGGTACAGAAGCAGGAGGACCGCTTCAAGGCCAGACACGCCGCCGATGCTCGGCGGATCGCTGAGCTTGAGAAGGCTAACTCCAAGCTCGAAGCCCGTCTCCAACGCGCCAAGGACGGTCGACGCCGGGCGGAGGAGGCTCGCAGCGAGGCCATCCATGATCTCAACACCCTCGCCAAGGACGTGGAGGAGCAGGTGGCTCCCGCGATGGTGCGACGTAGGCTGTGGACAATGACAAGGCGACCCGTGCGCTCACGAGGCAGCGGGAGCGCATGTTCGAGGCGCTGGTTGCCCGGGGTAACGAGCTTGCCGCCCAGCTTGGCGCGGATGTGCCTCACGCCGAGGTCCGGGGCCGTGGTGATGCTTCCATGTACCTGGTCTACTTCGACCAGCTCTTCACGGCGCTCGAGGTCCCTGTCGCTGACCTCCGCGAGGTGATAGAGGACGAGAGCCGACAACTCCTGGGGGTGGTTGTCGACCGCATCTTCACCAACCTCAGGGTCCTTACGCCAGGCTTCGAATTCTCCACAGTGACGGAGGCTCGTCAAGGCGAGGACGTGCATCGGGTCTCCAACTCCCCCCGTGAGCAAGTCGACGTCTTCTGCAACCACTTCAGGCGTGCGGAGGTTGCTGCGGAGGACAGCGAGGAGGAGGCCGCCTCTGCCGAGACCGAGGAGGGCGCAGTGGAGGAGGTGCAGGATGATACTGATTCCGCCTAAGCTGTTGTCATTGCGCCTGTGTGCGCTTGTATCTGAAACAATTTTATGTTTAGACATTTGCGACTTTTGGGCATGTAATATATATTGTCATTTGCAATTTGCTTCTAGCTTGCTTGCCCCTCGAGAGGTCCCTTTGGACTTATCTTCATGTCTATTTGTTCTCTGCGTCGTTAGGACCCATCTCTTCGTGCCATGACTCCGCCACTTTGGTATGCTAGAGCAATGACTCTGCAAGGCCGGGGGGAGTTTAGGCCTAGGAGAGGTAAGAGCCCTGAGTCGCGATGCTCAAGTGCCCCCTTAGACGTACAACTAGTCCATGAAGTATAAGGGAAAGCAAAGTCGCTTGAGGGGCAAACGTGCGCTTGCGGGGAAAAAACTCTCGAGGCACGGGTGCGAGACTTAGCTTCTCGAGGCTTTCGCCCTATAGAGGTTTTTTGCCTGGAGAGGAGGTCCTCTCTAGGGGCCTTTCCCGGAAACCTCCTCAGGCTTGCGGGGGCATTTCTTCCCTGTAAATGTTAGAGGGGCGAACCCAAACACTTGTGCACGGTACAGTGGATTCGTGCATGCTTATAGGTCCCCTCAGGCGTTCCTCGCGAGGAGAGTAAGTACCAAGGCCCTTTGTATAGATGGCGTGTTTGTGGGAGCTTTCCCTCCAGCCAGAGCTCGGGTCCTTGGATTTTACAGTGCTTCTGGTGTGTCATTTGAAGCACTGGCACCGTACTCAGCCCCGCTCGTGAGGTGCGCATGTGGAGAGATATAAGCGCACCTTTCAATGAAGTAATGAGTAAATAAAACTCACCACCAAATATTACATAGCGGCGCCATAGCGCTAGGTTCACTTAGGAACGAAATTGTCTCATTATGCTTGGAGTTGCCAAGTTAATGTTTGACCATGTCGAGGCATGGGGACCACCCATTAGTGGCAGAGACTCTCAACGACCTGAGGTGGCTCGTTACATGGAGAGCTCGGAGGGTTGACCCTCGAGAGAAGCCTTTGGAGCTTGGAGGTTTAAGCCGTGAGCTTTTAACCTCTAGAGACAAAAACACATTCTTGGAGGTTGAGCCGTAAGCTGCCTCTTTCTCTAGATATCTTGACGTGACAATGATCACGGGCATGACAATGATCACATTTTTTTCCCTTTTATCCTTCTGGAGACAAAAAATGCTTGGAGGTTGAGCCGTAAGCTGCCTCGTCCGCCAGATGTCTTGACATGACAATGATCACGGGCGTGACAATGATCACGGGTAGAACTTGCGTAGGTGCATGATGTTCCATGGATTCTTGACGGGGATGCCGTCTTGAGTTTCGAGGCGAGCCGCGCAGGCCTGGCGATGTGGGTGACCCTGTAGGGGCCTTCCCACATTGGTGACAACTTGTGGAGGCCTTCCCTGGAGAGGATTCGCCTGAGGACGAGATCGCCTGTCTCTAGTGTACGTGAGCGTACGTTGCGGCTGTGGTAGCGTCGCAGGTCCTGCTGGTAGCGCGACGGCGTAGTCCCTCGAGCAACAGCAGGTCATCGTTGTGGAGGTCCTCTTGCTGGTCCTCGTTAAAGGCAAGGACCCGTGGGGATCCATGCTTTATCTCTGTGGGGAGTACTGCTTCGGCTCCCTAGACGAGGGTGAACGGTGTTTCCCCTGTAGGCTTAGGTGGCGTTGTGCGGATGGACCAGAGCACCGAGGGGAGCTCACTGATCCAGCCCTTGCCGTGGCCTTTGAGGATGTCGAAGTTACTGGTCTTTAGGCCCTTGAGGACTTCTGTGTTTGCTCGCTCGGCCTGTCCATTGCTCTATGGATGAGCGACTGAGGCGAAGCAGAGCTTGATGCCCATTTTTTCGCAGTAAGCCCTGAAGATGCCACTGGTGAATTGCGAGCCATTGTCGGTGATGATGCGGTTAGGCACTCCGAAGCGGCAGACCATGCCTCTGATGAATTTCACCGCCGCGCCTGCTGGAATTGCGCGCGTCGCCTCCACTTCGGGCCACTTGGTGAACTTGTCGATGGCCACGAAGAGGTAGCAATATCCTCCTTGCGTTGTTGGGAATGGTCCCATGATGTCCAACCCCCAGACCGCGAACGGCCAGGAGAGCGGAATTGTCTGTAGCCCCAGCGCAGGTTGGTGGATTTGCTTGGCGTGGAATTGGCAAGCTTCACATGCTTGAATGATGTCAACTTCATCCTGAAGTGCTTGAGGACAATAGAAACCGCTCTTGAAGACTTTTCCTGCGAGGGTGCGGGCGCACAAGTGGTGGACGCACTCCCCGCAGTGGATGTCTTTGATCAGCATTTTGCCTTCTTCAAGAGGGACGCATTTGAGCGCGATGCCGTTTGGGCGCTTGCGGTAGAGATTTCCTTCGAGGATGTGTAGGAGTTTGCCTGGCGGGCGACTCGCTCCGCTTCAACATCTTCCTCGGGGAGGATCCCTTTGGCTAGGTAGTCTTTGATCTCGTCAATCCATCCTGTTTCTTGATGCGCCGCTGTGAGCAACAGACGTTCCCCTATAGGGGCCCCGCAATCAGTAGCCCCAACTATAGGTGGTGGCGGGAGCGCTTCGTCTGTGCTTGCGGGCATTTGTAGCGCCCCATCTTTTAAATAAAGATGGAACACCTGTGTTATGTGCTAGTCCCTGGATCACTGCCAGCACCACAGTACAAAATATATAGTATCATTGCATAAGTATCAAATTACTACAACGAGATCCAAAAATAGCTAAGTATAGCTTTATTACAAAGTGCATAGTCATGAAGACTAGCTAAAATATTCAGAGTTCACAACGAAAATAAAAGCAATGGGCCTCCTATTCTAGCATACGCCACAAGCAGACATGTTGGGTGTAGAATCGAGTCCAAACTCACTCTTCATCAGAATTACCTACACATTTGAATATGCAGCCCCCGTAGGAGGTCAATACAATGAAGTATTGGGAAGTGACTATGGTGGATAAATTATGACAAGTCTAATTCTATATGCATATTTAGCTTGGTGGAGTTGTAGGCTATTTTGCAGAAAGCCAGTTTTCTCCTATCTTTTGTAAAACACTTTTGTTTCTCAAAGACTTGGCACCAAGGGATGAAGCCCAAGTGCACCAACTATTCTTTCCTTAGTCAAATTTTACTTTATGAAAACTATGATGAGATTCTTCCGTCCATCCTTGTCCAGTTGCTCGAAGTAGTCCATCACCGGGGACACGGCTGAGTACTCAGATTGTCGACTCTGCAGAGGTTGTGCACTTTCACCTTGAGACTCAATTAACCCAAACATCCTATACACGCGGAGTGCATTAAGGAAAGGAGAGAATTGAGACAAGAACTTTCAGAAGAAGAATGCAACCATACTAGCAAGACCCGTTCCACCTACCAACTCTACATCTGCTTGTCAAGCTGACAGGTTGCACTCTCACAACTTAGTAATTCTAGACAGAGCCCATTGTCAAAAGGCTGCACGAGAAGCTTCTAGACTTGGAGGGACTTAGAAATCTCTTTGTTCCTGGGTGGCCGTCCACAAGTGCGCATCTGGGTGACAACCACCATGCTCATGGCCCTAAGTAGAATAGAAATTCATCCTAGGCAAAGACAACCACAAGCATAGTCCCAAAAGCCACTCAACATAAACAACCAATTCCACCCAGGTGTGCATTTAAAGTTTTAACACTTAGCAATATTTCAATAACATGGTAAGTAAACACTTTTTATAGCATAGCTAAGCATCTAATAAAACTTTTGGTGGCTCCATGGTGAGGGATGGCTACACTCTATTAGGATATTTTCAAAGTGTAAACTAACTTAGCATTATAAGATAGTTCAAAAATTCCCTATCATGCATACTACTCAAAAATCTACTAATAATGCATATAGAAAACATTGGGTAGATTATGAATGTCACTTGCCTTGGTAGCAAGAGGAACAAGCACAACAAGAATAACAATCACAAGGGCCTTCCTCCTCTTCACAATCTAGAGACAAACAATAAAACTAAATAAACATACAACACAACACTTAAAAATATCAAGACAAAATATGTATGCATGCTTGATATGCAATGAACTTGACAAGACAAAAATAATTACCATTTTATTTCCTCTGTTATTAATGCATGAATGCAATGATCAATATTTTAATATTTTATTTACTCATTTAAAATCTTGAGCATAACATAGAAGTTTTAAGTTCTAAAACCAATTTCCTTAATTCTATTATGAGAAGTTTTCAAATAAAACTCATGTTACACTCTCTGGACAGAGGGCATTAATAAACTTCTAAAACAATTGGATTTATTTGGAAAGAATTTTTATTAATTAAGTTATAGATTTAATATCCGAAAGCTAAACAATTAAATTCCGCAATTTAATATACACTAAAAGGACAAACTAATGAAACCATACTAAACTACACGAGCAGAGCTTCACGTGGATATAAAATTCATCAAATTTGGATGAACAGATCGAAAATTATGAATTTTATAAGTTTGTATAGTTTTCTGTTTTTAAAACAAATTTTCAGCCGAAATAGAAAATTAAAGAGGCCACGCGGCGCGCTCCGATTGGATGGTACCGGTTCGCCGCGGATCGCGAACGCGAACCGTCCGATCTACTTTAAAACGGGTGCTCAGGATCGACTGATCTAGATCCATTGGATCTAGATCCAACGCTTCACGCGACTCAGGCCAAAAGCGGGCGGCGCGACGCCGGAATTCATCCGAGCGCGGCGGCGCCATCGCCGGAGTTGCGGCACGGCTAACAGAAGCAAGATCAGAGGGGGTTTTGCTCACCACTTGATGCGGAACGTCGTGGCGAACTCTATGGCGCGGTAGGTGCGGTCGAGGTGGTCTGCTCCTCCCCTTGCGTGCTCGTCGGAGATGAACGGCGGACGGCGGCGTCGGGTCGTCGACGGATACGTCGCCCTGGTGCATAAAAAGAGGCCGGAGCAAGCCCGTTAGGTGCGTACGAAGGCAGGGAGTCGCAGAGGGATGTTGGGGTGGTGCTCGGGGCGCCGTACTCACCGGAATGGAGCGAATCGCGGAGGCGGCAATGGCGGACGGCGGCAGACGGTTTCTGAGCAGCCTGGGGGCGATCTTTTAGGGTTTTGGGGTTCGGGAGGAGGCGGCGGAGGGGGGGGGGGGTTTATATGGGGAAGGAGGGAGCGATTAAAACGCGATTTTCCAACGGATTTTGATCCGGATCAAAATAGGGTTCGGTGAGTTCGTGTTCGTAACGATTTGGGGATGAAGATGACAAGTGGGTCCCGTCTGGAAGTGAGAGAGGTGGGGAGGTGGGCTACGCGGCTGGTTTGCTGGGCCGTTTCTTCGTGCGCGCACGGCAGATAGCAGAGGGGCTCGGCCCAGTTAGCTCGAAACACATTTTTTTCTGTTTGAACCTTTTCCAAACAATTTGATTTTTGAAACTTATCAAAACATTTGAACTTTTTGATATCATTTTGCTAAAGAAATAAAATAATAAAATACAGATTTTTATAAGGAGCTCAATTAGACCTCTTTATTGAAAACAACTTTATTTAAACTTATAATTAAAATTCAAAATATTCTTTATGTGATTTTAAAGCCATGCCTATATGATGCATGATGCATGATGCAAGAATGAAAGGTTTTAAATTTTTGAGAAATTTGGGATGTTACAGACTAACCCCCTTAAGAAGAAGCTCGCCCTCGAGCTTCGGAAAGGTCAGCAAATAGGTGTGGGTGGTCTTCTCGAAGGTCATCTTCTCGTTCCCAGGTGACTTCGTCCTCGGTGTGATGATTCCACTGGACATTGCAAAACTTGATGGTTTTGGTACGGGTGACTCTTTCTGCTGTCTGTAATATCTTGATGGGCTTCTCTTCGTAGGTCAGATCACTTTCCACTTGTACCTCCTCGAGAGGTACGATATCCTTTAAAGAAACTCCCATCATCTCAGGATGACATTTCTTCAACTGACTAACATGGAACACATTATGAACAGCAGACAGCACTTCGGGTAGTTCTAACTCATAAGCCACTTCACCTTTGCGCGAAAGAATTTTGAATGGTCCAATGAATCGAGGTGCTAACTTTCCTTTGATTCCAAACCTTTTCACACCCCGAAGTGGTGACACTCTTAAATAGGTTCTATCACCCACTTCGTAGGTGACTTCTCTATGCTTGGAATCTGCATAGCTTTTCTGGCGTGACTGTGCTATTTTCAATCTGTCCTTAATCAGCCTGACTTTCTCTTCAGCATCCTGTATTATATCAGGTCCAAAGAAACTCCGTTCTCCTACACCACTCCACAACAGTGGGGTTGTGCATTTCTTTCCATATAAGGCTTCAAACGGTGCCATCTCAATGCTGGCTTGGTAACTGTTGTTGTAGGAGAACTCACTGTATGGTAAATTATCATCCCAACTAGATCCATAGTCGAGCGCACAAGCTCTTAACATATCTTCTAAAATCTGATTCACTCTTTCAGTCTGACCATCTGTTTGCGGGTGGAAAGCCGTACTGAATTCCAATATGGTTCCCAAAGATTCGTGCAACTGCTTCCAAAAATGAGAAGTGAACTGGGTCCCCCTATCAGACACGATACTCTTAGGAACGCCATGAAGGCACACAATTCTCTTCATGTAAATATCGGCTAGCTTTGCACTAGTATAAGTGGTCTTCATGGGTATGAAGTGAGCTATTTTGGTTAGGCGACAAACAATAACCCAAATAGAATCATAACCCGATCTGGTCCTTGGTAATCCGGTGATGAAGTCCATCCCAATGGAATCCCACTTCCAATCCGGTACTTTCAAGGGTTGTAAGAGTCCTGCTGGTTTCTGATGTTCTGCCTTTACTCGACTACATACATCACACTTAGCGATGTATTCTGCTATTTCTCTTTTCAGATTATTCCACCAAAATCTCTCTTTCACATCCATATACATCTTGGTATTTCCTGGATGAATAGAATAAGGTGTCTCATGAGCTTCTTGCAGAATTAACTTCCTAATATCAGGATCATTGGCCACACATACACGTTCTTCAAACCACAAAATCCCCTGCTCATCCTCATGAAATCCTTTAGCTTTTCCAGCTCTTAGATTGACTTTGATCTCCTCTATTTCCTTGTTCCTTTCTGAGCTTCATGTATCTTGTCCATCAAAGTGGGCTGTACAACTAATGAGGTTACAAACCCTTCAGGTACTACTTCCAATCTGAGGTCCTTGAATGCCTTGCATAAATCCTCGGGTAATTCTCCTGCCGTAAGGCCATTCACATACACTTTACGACTCAGAGCATCTGCTACCACATTAGCTTTTCCCGGATGGTATTGGAGACTTAGATAATAATCTTTAATAAGTTCCAACCATCTTCTTTGTCTCATGTTCAATTCCTTCTGTGTAAATATGTACTTCAAACTTTTGTGGTCCGTGAATACCTCACATCTTTTTCCCATCAGGTAGGGTCTCCAAGTTTTCAGGGCATTCACTACCGATGCTAACTCGAGATCATGAGTTGGATAATTTGCTTCATGTTTCTTGAGTTGTCTAGAGGCATAAGATGCCACTCTGCCTTCCTGCATCAATACACTTCCCAAGCCTTGGCGTGAAGCATCACAGTATACTTGGAATTCCTTCTCCAAATCAGGTAAGCATAGAACTGGGGCTGAAACCAGACGTTTCTTCAACTTCTGAAAACTGGCTTCGCATGCCTCCGTCCACTCAAATTTCTTCTCCTTCTTTAATAATTCCGTCAAGGCCTTGGCAATCTTGGAGAAGTTTTCAATGAATCGTCGGTAGTATCCTGCTAGGCCCAGAAAACTTCGTAATTCACCAACATTCTTCGGCGGTTCCCAATTAGTTACAGCTGAAACTTTTTCAGGATCCACCACTATACCTTCCTTGGACACCACATGGCCTAAAAATCCGACTTGTTCTAACCAAAACTCACACTTGCTGTACTTGGCATACAACTTATGTTCTCGTAGTCTTTGAAATACTAGACGCAAGTGCTCTTCATGTTCTTTGTGGCTCTTAAAGTAGATTAGAATATCATCTATGAACACTACCACAAACTTATCCAGGAAATCCATGAACACTTTATTCATCATATTCATGAAATAGGCTGGTGCATTGGTTAATCCAAAAGGCATTACTGTGTACTCATAAGAGCCATATCTCGTAACAAATGCAGTTTTGGGTATATCCATTTCTCTAACTTTCATCTGGAGGTACCCCGATCGAAGATCGATCTTTGAGAACACGCAAGCACCTTCCAGTTGATCAAATAGTTCATTTATCTTGGGTAACGGGTACTTGTTTTTGATAGTTTGCTCGTTTATATCTCTATAATCCGTGACTAGCCTCTGGGTTTGATCCTTCTTTTTAACAAATAAGACTGGTGCTCCCCATGGCGATGAACTTGGACGAATGAATCCATTCTGGATATGCTCCTCTAGTTGCTTCTTGAGCTCCTTCAATTCATCGACGGCCATAGGATAAGGTCTTTTAGCTATTGGTCATGTTCCCGGCTTCAGTTCGATGAGAAACTCTACATCTCTATCGGGTGGCATTCCCGGTAGTTCCTCCGGAAAAACATCTGGGTATTCCTTGACAATAAGCACATCACCAAGGCTAACCACCTTAAGAGAATTTAGCCTAACCTTCTTAAGTTCGAAAGTTGATCTGAACTTAATCTTCCTTTTCTCTGGGGTGGTGAGGGTGATTGCTCTATTTGCACAGTCTATGATTCCTTCAAAACGCGTCATCCAATCCATTCCGATGATAACATCCAATCCTTGGGTTTCTAGGATGACTAAGTCTGTTGGAAAGGTGTGTTTTCCGATTTGCAAGTCTAACTGCCTACACCCGGAATTTACTATCATCTCTCCTCCAGGTGAACTTACCCTAATAGGTTTTCCTAGACTTTCCTCAGCTAACCCATGTTTGTTTACAAAATCTCTTGATATGAATGAGTGAGATGCTCCAGTATCAAATAAGACTAATGCTGGAAAGGAGTTGAGCAAGAACGTACCAATCACAGCATCGGGTTCATCATGAACTTCTTCCACATTGATGTGGTTCACTTGTCCCTTCTGGAAAGGATTGGGCTTGGAATTTTCATCAGCTTTCCTCTCTGGGCATTCAGTTGCATAATGTCCTGTCTTCTTGCACTTGAAGCAGGTCACATTAGACAAGTCTTTCTTCCCTTCATAGTTAGGACGGTCACATGATTATGGCCATGGTGATGGTTTTTGTAACATCCCAAATTTTGCAAAAATTTAAAACTTGCATTCAAGCATCATGCATCATTGAGCATAAGAATACATCACAAAAATATTAAATAAAACTTCAAATTGTAAATATAAATAATCTACAAATTCCATAAAGTGTTTATTTAAAACTCCTTTAATAAATAAAATTTTACCAATTTATATATGGGCAAGAATAATGTTAAAAAGTTCCATTTTCAATAACCTTTCCAAAACATATTTTTATGAATTTTTCTGAAATGTTTTGAATAGGTTTAAAAATCATATTTGAAATCAGTATTTAAAAACAGAAAAGGGTTTTAAATAAAATAATTGAATTTCTGAGTCGAGTGGGCCGTGGCCCGTAGCTATCTGCCGCGCACGCGTAGCTGAGCAGCCCGCCAGCGGCCCAGCGCCCCGCGCGCTCGCTCGCAGTCGCTGACAGGTGGGACCCACCTGTCATCTCTCCCGCGGAGCCGTTCGTCCCCAAATCACGCCGCCGTCCCGACCGAAAACGCACGATTTGATTTCGTTTGAATGCGGCGATTTACTACTCCATTTACCTCGCCGTTTCCCCCTACTAATAGCCCTCCTCGCTCTCGTCCGATTTCCCCAAACCTCACCTCCCGAGAGCCCATAGGCTGCCCGCACGAGCTCGCGCAATCCCGCAGTCGCCGTCGGTAAGAACTCCGCCGCCCGAGCAACTCCGGCCACCTCAGACCTCCTTTCCACCTCCCTTCGCTCCCTGTGAGCCGTGCGCATCGAGTTGACATGGTGGAGCGTGTGTTTTTGCAGCGAAACCCCGCCTCCGTCCACGACCGAGAGGAACCGACGCCGTGCGCAACTCCGGCGAGCTCTTCCGGGAAGACGAGGACGCTCCGGTCATCACCACCGCGCCATCGCCCTCCCCACGACGTCGCGCATCTCCTGGTGAGCTCCGTTTCCTCCTAGCATCGTAGCACGCCTCGGGCGCAAACGCCGGCCATGGCTCCGCCGCGCCCCGCGCGTCTCCGGTGACCGCGCCGCCCGTTTCTGGTCAACGGATCGTGGACCGTTAGATCTAGATCCAATGGATATAGATCGATTAGATCTCGCGCGTCCATTTTAATTTAGATCGGACGGCTCTCGCAGCCGATCCGCGCCGAAGCGGTACCGACCAATAGGATCGCGCCACGTAGGCCTGTTAATTTCTTTTTCGCAGGAAATTTTATAAATAAAACAGAAAATAGATAAAACTTGCAAAATTCATAACTTTTGATCTGTAAGTCCAAATTTAATAAACTTTATGTCATTGGAAAGCTCTGCTCATGTAGTTTAATTCTACATCATTTGTTTTTCCCTTTGACAAATTATAATTTGTATAATTATCAGAGGAGTATTTCGGCCATTAAAATAATAACTTAAATAATAAAAATGATTTAGAAATAAATGTAATTGTTTTAAGATTGTATAATTTCCCTCTGTCCAGCAATATTAATAAATGTCCAAATTGAAGATGTCATAAAAACAATAAAAGTTGTAATTATAGAAATCAAAATTTTACTATATTATTTTAAATTATTTAATTGATAAATAAAATAAGTAATACCTAAAAATTATATTCATTTATTAATGACAGAAAATAAGAATTATTAATAAGTGTGTGATGATATGGTGTTGGTATTTATCATTCATTGTTTGTGCTAGATTGTGAAGAAGAGGAAGGACTTGCTTGTGATTGTTATTCTTGCTGTGCTTGTTCCTCCTGTTACCAAGGCAAGTGACATTCATACAATATCCCATATTTTCTATATGCATAAGTAGTATGTTTTGAGTAGTGTGCATGATAGGGATTTTGATTTATTTTATAATGCTAAGTTAGTTGGTATTTTACAAATATCCTAGTAGTGTGTAGCCACCCTTTTCCCTAAGCAGCCATGAAAAGATTTTATTAGTTGCTTAGCCATGCTATAAAAATGTTGCCATGTTATGGAAATGTTTCTAAGTGTTAAAATTCTAAAATACACATCTGGGTGGAATTGGTTGATATGGTTTATGTTGAGTGGCTTTTGGGACTATGCTTGTGGTTGTCTTCGCCTAGGATGAATGTCTATTCTACTTAGGGCCATGAGTATGGTGGTTGTTACCCAGAAGTACACTTGTGGATGGTCACCCAGGAACGAAGAGATTACCAAGTCCCTCCAAGTTTAGAAGCTTCCCGTGCAGCCTTTTGACAATGGGCTCTGTCTAGAACGATTAAGTTGTGAGAGTGCAACCTGTCAGCTTGACAAGCAGATGTAGAGATGATAGGCGGAACGGGTCTTGCTAGTATGGTTGCATTCTTCTTCTGAAAGTTCTTGTCTCAATTCTCTCCTTTCCATAATACACTCCGCGTGTATAGGATTTCCCGGACAAATTGAGTCTAAAGGTGAAAGTGCACAACCTCTGCAGAGTCGACAATCTGAGTTCTCAGCCGTGTCCCCGGATATGGACTACTTCGAGCAACTGGACAAGGATGGGCAGAAGAATCTCAACACTGTTTTCATAAAGTAAAATTTGACTAAGGAAAGAATTGTTGGTGCACTTGGGCTTTGTCCCTCGGTGCCAAGTCTTCGAGAAATAAAAGTGTTTTACAAAATGATAGGAGAAAACTTGCTTTCTGCAAATAGCCTTCAACCCCACCAAGCCAAATATGCATATAGATGTTAGAGTTGCCAGTATATTTATCCACCATAGTCACTTGCCAATACATCATTGTATTGACCTCCTTCGGGGCTGCATATTCCAATGTGCAGGAAATTCTGATGCTGAATGATTGGCTCGAGTCTACACCCAACATGACTGCCTGTGGCGCATGCTTGAAGATGAGGCTCAATGGTATTTTGCTTTCGCTGTGAACTTTGAACTTTAGCTAGCCTTCATGGCTATGCAATTTGTAATAAAGCCATATTGGCTATTATTTTTGGATCTCGTTGTAGTAATTTAATACTTGCAATGATACTTTATATTTTGTACTGTGGTGCTGGCAGTGATCCAGGGACTAGCACATAACACAGGTGTTCCAACTTTAATAAAAGTTGGGGTGCTACAAAATGGTATCAGAGCAAAGTGTTGCCTGTAGGTTCGAGCCCCTAGGATTGGTTAAGCCCTTTTTGGTCATAATGTTACCATCTTTGAATTATGTTGGATTCTAACGGCATGGTGGGATGAAGCGGCCCGGGACAAACTTTACATGTCCACGTACATGAGACCTGTTCCACAATATAAGTGGCTGGCCGGGTGTCTGTCTCTCTCACTATAGTGAAAAATCCAATTTACGAAGAGTTGTTAATATCTGTTGATCACCTTAGGATTTTGACTTAGTATTCCCCCTAAAGTAATAATACACTCCATAACTAGTACTTCCTTATCTTATGCAATTCTTGTTCTAATTTCCCTTCTTTCCTACCTAAAGGATGACAAGCTTTCACTTCACCACTGCGGAGGACTTCGAGAACACCCGTTTTGGCTGTTACCTCCTCGACATCGGCGAGAAGATAGGGTTACCACTACCCCAAATAAAGGGCTTCATTCTGAAGAAGTTTAACAAAGAGGGTTGCTGGGGAATAAAAGCAACGCAACCAGGACGTGGAGAGGAGCCCCCACTGGAGATCAAAATGGTTAGTGACTCCAAAGACAAAGGGCTCAATCTAGTCATGCAAGATTTGATTGGGCGCCTCTGCGGACGCTACAGCCTAGAGTTGAGGGGCCACTACTCCATTTTCTTTGGAAGAAGAAACGAAGATGGAGAACCTTACCTGTATGATGTCGGAGAAAGAGGCAAGGCAAAACCCCTTAGCCTTTATTTTCAGGAGCTGGAAATCCTTGTCACCGAACTATATGAAGATCGACGCACCGAGCTCCTGAAGAACGATGAGTTATGTGCCTTACTTAAGGAGAACGAAGAGAAGGTGAAGGTTCAGGAGGAAGTGACTAAGGCACAGGAAGAGAGATTCGCTGCACAAGAGGAGAAGTACAGGAGACAAGAGAAAAGAGTTCAAGAGAAGAACAAGATCATCAGGGAACAAAAGGCAGAACTCGAGAGCAATGAAGTCGAGTTCGAGGCTGATAGTGACTTGATCAAAAGGCTTCGTACTGAGAAGAGAGAGCTGCAAGAAAAGAATCTTGCCCTGGAGAAAGAAGTAAAGGAACTCAAGGATGTACTCGCCAATGAAGGAATCGAGATACATGAAATTGAAGAGGAGGAAGAGGATATGGTCGAGTAGTTAGTTAGTGAGACTACCATTTATCATACACCACATTGTCTTGATCTTGTATTGACCTACCAAACTGTGGTAAGGCAGTACCTTCCCTTGTATCCTCGGAACCTCGCGAGTTTATTTTCCAAACTTTTATATCGTTTTCCTAAAACCAAAGGTTTTGAATTGTTTGCTGATTGTTTTATGAGTGGTGTGTTGATTGATGGTGTGCTTGACTGGATTGTTTTGTGCATGGGTAAGGTTCCTCCTTATAGATCTATCTATCTTTTACTCATCCATGCAAAAACCCCACAGATGCCTCCACGTCGTGATCCCGACAATAGCAAAACTATGCAACAGCTGATGGCAGCTCAAGCCCAACTGATGACCATGATGACCCAGTTCATTGCAGCAACCAACAACAACAACAACAACAACAATAACAACCATCCACCACCACCCCCACCTCCGGTGGACAGACTTGCAAGATTTCTCAGGCTTAGACCTAATAAGTTCTCCTCTGCTACTGAACCCATAGTGGCGGATGACTGGCTCCGTTCCGTCAACAAGGACTTAGTAACCTGTGAGTGTTCTGAGGCAGAAAAGGTGAGGTTCACTGCTCACCTATTGGAAGGACCTGCTGCCATGTGGTAGGAGACCTATCAAGTGACCCATCCCTTGGATGGCATGACTTGGGATGCGTTCAAGGATGGTTTCCGCAATGCTCACATCTCCTCTGGCATAATGAACCTGAAGAAGGAGGAGTTTCGTAGCTTGAGACAGGGAGGTAGAACTCTGAAGGAGTATATAGATGACTTCTGTACGCTATCAAGGTACGCACCAGAAGACATCGACACTGATGCAAAAAGGAAGGACAAATTCCTAAATGGACTTCGGGGAGAACTAAAGATACCTTTGTCTGTGGCATATGCTCCTAACTATTAGATTCTGCTAGATCAGGCAATCACCCTGGACAATAACATCAGAAAGGAAGAGAATAGGAAGAGGAAGTTTGGTGCAAGTAAGGGTAACACTGAAGTGGCTCACAAGAAACCACACACCTCAGAAGGCAGTGGCCATAAACCCTGGAACTACTCCAACAATGGTAGTGGCCAAAAGCATCATGGTCATAACCACAATGGAGGGTATAAAGGAAATAATGGTGGGTTCAAGGGAAACCATCACCATGGCCATAATCATGGAAATGGTAATCCTCGTCCTAACACTGAAGGGAAGAAAGACCTGTCTAATGTGACTTGCTTTAAGTGCAAGAAGACGGGACACTATGCTAGTGATTGCCCAGAGAGAAAGGCCGATGAAAATTCCAAGCCCAATCCTTTCCAGAAGGGACACGTAAATCACCTCAACGTGGAAGAAGTTCATGATGAACCTGACGCTGTGATTGGTAAGTTCCTGCTCAATTCTTTTCCAGCATTGGTCTTATTTGATACTGGAGCATCGCATTCATTCATATCAAGAGCTTTTGTAAACAAACATGGGCTAGCCGAGGAAAGTTTAGGAAAACCTATTAGAGTGAGTTCACCTGGGGGTGAGATGATAGTAAATGCAGGCTGTAGGCAGTTAGAATTAAGGATTGGAAAATATCTTTTTCCAGCAGACTTAGTCATCCTAGAAACCCAAGGTTTGGATGTTATTATCGGAATGGATTGGATGATCCGTTTTGAAGGAATCATAGACTGTGCAAACAGAGCTATCACCCTCACCACCCCAGAAAAACAAAAGATTAAATTCAGATCAACTTTCGAACTTAAGAAAGTTAGGCTAAATTCTCTTAAGGGGGTTAGCCTTGGTGATGTGCTGATTGTCCAAGAGTACCCATATGTATTCCCAGAAGAATTACCGGGAATGCTACCTGATAGAGATGTGGAATTTCTCATTGAACTAAAACCGGGTACCGGACCAATAGCCAAGAGACCTTACCCAATGGCCGTCGATGAACTGAAAGAACTCAAGAAGCAACTGGAGGAACACCTTCTGAAAGGATTTATCCGTCCAAGTTCTTCGCCCTGGGGAGCGCCAGTTCTTTTTGTCAAAAAGAAAGATCAAACCCAGAGACTAGTCACAGACTACATAGATATAAATGAACACACCATCAAGAACAAGTATCCGTTACCCAAGATAAATGAATTATTTGATCAATTGAAAGGTGCATGTGTGTTCTCCAAGATTGATCTTCGATCAGGATATCTCCAAATGAAGGTTAGAGAGATGGATATACCAAAAACAGCGTTTGTTACAAGATATGGCTCTTATGAGTATACAGTAATGCCATTGGGATTAACCAATGCTCCAGCTTATTTCATGAATATGATGAATAAAGTGTTCATGGATTTTCTGGACAAGTTTGTGGTAGTGTTCATAGATGACATTCTGATCTACTCCGAGAGTCACCAAGAACATGAAGAGCATTTGCGCCTAGTATTGCAGAGACTACGTGAACATAAGTTATACGCCAAATTCAGCAAGTGTGAATTTTGGTTGGAACAAGTCGCATTCCTAGGACACATAGTATCCAAGGAGGGTATAGCAGTGGATCCTGAAAAGGTTTCAGCTGTAACCAATTGGGAACCACCAAAGAATGTTGGAGAATTACGAAGTTTTCTTGGTCTAGCAGGATACTACCGAAGATTTATAGAAAACTTTTCCGAAATCGCCAAGGCACTGACGAAATTATTAAAGAAGGAGAAGAAATTTGAGTGGACTGACGCATGCGAAGCCAGTTTTCAGGAATTAAAGAAACGACTAGTTTCAGCCCCAGTTCTATGCTTACCCGATTTAGAGAAAGAATTCCAAGTATACTGTGATGCTTCACGCCAAGGCCTGGGAAGTGTGCTGATGCAAGAAGGCATAGTGGCATCTTATGCCTCTAGACAGCTCAAGAAACATGAAACAAATTATCCCACCCATGATCTCGAGTTAGCCTCAGTAGTACATGCCCTAAAAACTTGGAGACCCTACCTACTGGGAAAAAGATGTGAAGTGTTCACTGACCACAAAAGTTTGAAGTATATTTTCACACAGAAAGAATTGAACATGAGGCAGAGAAGATGGTTAGAACTTATCAAGGATTATGACCTAAGTCTCCAATACCATCCTGGAAAGGCTAATGTAGTAGCTGATGCCCTGAGTCGTAAAGTGTATTTGAATGGCCTCACGACTGGAGAAATACCTGAGGATTTATGCAAGGCATTCAAGGACCTCCGATTGGAAGTGGTACCAGATGGTTTTGTAGCCTCGATGGTAGTACAACCAAATTTGATGGATAATATACGAGAAGCTCAGAAGGGAGATAAAGATATTGAAGAAATCAAAGCCAATTTGAGAGCAGGAAAAGCCAAGGGATTTCATGAAGATGAGCAAGGAACCTTGTGGTTTGAAAAACGTGTATGTGTAGCAAATGATCCTAGTCTCAGGAAGATAATTCTGCAAGAAGCCCATGAAACACCTTACTCCATTCATCCAGGAAATACCAAAATGTATATGGATGTGAAGGAGAGATTTTGGTGGAACAATCTGAAAAGAGAAATAGCAGAATATATAGCTAAATGCGATGTATGCAGTCGAGTAAAGGCCGAGCATCAGAAACCAGTAGGACTTTTGCAACCTCTGAAGGTACCAGACTGGAAGTGGGATTCTATTGGGATGGATTTCATCACCGGGTTACCAAGGACCAAATCAGGGTATGATTCTATTTGGGTTATTGTTTGTCGTTTAACCAAAATAGCTCACTTTATACATGTGAAGACCACCTATACCAGCGCAAAGCTAGCTGATATTTACATGAAGAGGATTGTATGCTTACACGTCGTCCCCAAGAGTATCGTGTCCGATAGAGGGACGCAGTTCACGTCCCATTTTTGGAAGCACTTGCATGAGTCACTGGGAACTAGATTGGAGTTCAGTACGGCATTTCACCCGCAAACGGATGGTCAGACCGAAAGAGTAAACCAGATTTTAGAAGATATGTTAAGAGCTTGTGCGCTGGATTATGGGTCTAGTTGGGATGACAACCTACCCTATGCCGAGTTCTCTTACAATAACAGTTATCAAGCTAGCATCGAGATGGCACCATTTGAGGCCTTATATGGGAAGAAATGCACAACCCCATTGTTGTGGAGTGGTGTAGGAGAACGAAGTTTCTTTGGACCTGATATAATCCAAGAGGCTGAAGAGAAAGTCAGATTAAATAAAGATAGATTGAAGGTAGCACAGTCCCGCCAGAAAAGTTATGCGGATTCTAAACGTAGGGAAGTCGCCTACGAGGTGAGTGATAGAACCTATCTTAGAGTGTCGCCACTCAGGGGTGTGAAGAGGTTTGGAATTAAAGGAAAATTAGCACCTCGGTTTATTGGACCTTTTAAAATTCTGTCTCGTAAGGGTGAGGTGGCATATGAGTTAGAACTACCAGAAGCTCTATCTGCGGTTCATAATGTGTTCCATGTCAGTCAACTGAAGAAATGTCACCCCGAAATGATGGGAGTTCCTTTAAAGGATACTGTACCCCTCGAAGAAGTACAATTGGAAAGTGACTTGACCTACGAGGAGAAACCCATCAAAATATTGCAGACCGCAGAAAGAGTCACCCATACCAAAACCATCAAGTTCTGTAAAGTCCAATGGAACCATCACACTGAGGAAGAAGCCACCTGGGAACGAGAGGACGACCTCCGAGAAGACCATCCACACCTATTTGCTGATCCTTCCGAAGCTCGAGGGCGAGCTTCCTCTTAAGGGGGTTAGTCTGTAACATCCCAAATTTTGCAAAAAATTAAAACTTGCATTCAAGCATCATGCATCATTGAGCATAAGAATACATCACAAAAATATTAAATAAAACTTCAAATTATAAATATAAATAATCTACAAATTCCATAAAGTGTTTATTTAAAACTCCTTTAATAATTTTTTTTACCAATTTATATATGGGCAAGAATAATGTTAAAAAGTTCCATTTTCAATAACCTTTCCAAAACATATTTTTATGAATTTTTCTGAAATGTTTTGAATAGGTTTAAAAATCATATTTGAAATCAGTATTTAAAAACAGAAAAGGGTTTTAAATAAAAATAATTGAATTTCTGAGTCGAGTGGGCCGTGGCCCGTAGCTATCTGCCGCGCGCGTGTAGCTGAGCAGCCCGCCAGCGGCCCCGCGCGCTCGCTCACAGTCGCTGACAGGTGGGACCCACCTGTCATCTCTCCCGCGGAGCCGTTCGTCCCCAAATCACGCCCCCGTCCTGACCGAAAACGCCCGATTTGATTTCGTTTGAATGCGGCGATTTATTACTCCATTTACCTCGCCGTTTCCCCTACTAATAGCCCTCTTCGCTCTCGTCCGATTGCCCCAAACCTCACCTCCCGAGAGCCCATAGGCTGCCCGCACGAGCTCGCGGAATCCCGCAGTCGCCGTCGGTAAGAACTCCACCGCCCGAGCAACTCCGGCCACCTCGGACCTCCTTTCCACCTCCCTTCGCTCCCTGTGAGCCGTGCGCATCGCGTTGACATGGTGGAGCGTGTGTTTTTGCAGCGAAACCCCGCCTCCGTCCACGACCGAGAGGAACCGACGCCGTGCGCAACTCCGGCGAGCTCTTCCGGGAAGACGAGGACGCTCCGGTCATCACCACCGCGCCATCGCCCTCCCCACGACGTCGCGCATCTCCTGGTGAGCTCCGTTTCCTCCTAGCATCGTAGCACGCCTCGGGCGCAAACGCCGGCCATGGCTCCGCCGCGCCCCGCGCGTCTCCGGTGACCGCGCCGCCCGTTTCTGGTCAACGGATCGTGGACCGTTAGATCTAGATCCAATGGATCTAGATCGATTAGATCTCGCGCGTCCATTTTAATTTAGATCGGACGGCTCTCGCAGCCGATCCGCGCCGAAGCGGTACCGACCAATAGGATCGCGCCACGTAGGCCTGTTAATTTCTTTTTCGCAGGAAATTTTATAAATAAAACAGAAAATAGATAAAACTTGCAAAATTCATAACTTTTGATCTGTAAGTCCAAATTTAATAAACTTTATGTCATTGGAAAGCTCTGCTCATGTAGTTTAATTCTACATCATTTGTTTTTCCCTTTGACAAATTATAATTTGTATAATTATCAGAGGAGTATTTCGGCCATTAAAATAATAACTTAAATAATAAAAATGATTTAGAAATAAATGTAATTGTTTTAAGATTGTATAATTTCCCTCTGTCCAACAATATTAATAAATGTCCAAACTGAAGATGTCATAAAAACAATAAAAGTTGTAATTATAGAAATCAAAGTTTTACTATATTATTTTAAATTATTTAATTGATAAATAAAATAAGAAATACCTAAACATTATATTCATTTATTAATGACAGAAAATAAGAATTATTAATAAGTGTGTCTTATCATCATAGCATATCATTCATGCATACATGATTATGTTTAGTGTTGTGATGATATGGTGTTGGTATTTATGTTATTCATTGTTTGTGCTAGATTGTGAAGAAGAGGAAGGACTTGCTTGTGATTGTTATTCTTGCTGTGCTTGTTCCTCCTGTTACCAAGGCAAGTGACATTCATACAATATCCCATATTTTCTATATGCATAAGTAGTATGTTTTGAGTAGTGTGCATGATAGGGATTTTGATTTATTTTATAATGCTAAGTTAGTTGGTATTTTACAAATATCCTAGTAGTGTGTAGCCACCCTTTTCCCTAAGCAGCCATGAAAAGATTTTATTAGTTGCTTAGCCATGCTATAAAAATGTTGCCATGTTATGGAAATGTTTCTAAGTGTTAAAATTCTAAAATACACATCTGGGTGGAATTGGTTGATATGGTTTATGTTGAGTGGCTTTTGGGACTATGCTTGTGGTTGTCTTCGCCTAGGATGAATGTCTATTCTACTTAGGGCCATGAGTATGGTGGTTGTTACCCAGAACTACACTTGTGGATGGCCACCCAGGAACGAAGAGATTACCAAGTCCCTCCAAGTTTAGAAGCTTCCCGTGCAGCCTTTTGACAATGGGCTCTGTCTAGAACGATTAAGTTGTGAGAGTGCAACCTGTCAGCTTGACAAGCAGATGTAGAGATGATAGGCGGAACGGGTCTTGCTAGTATGGTTGCATTCTTCTTCTGAAAGTTCTTGTCTCAATTCTCTCCTTTCCATAATACACTCCGCGTGTATAGGATTTCCCGGACAAATTGAGTCTAAAGGTGAAAGTGCACAACCTCTGCAGAGTCGACAATCTGAGTTCTCAGCCGTGTCCCCGGATATGGACTACTTCGAGCAACTGGACAAGGATGGGCAGAAGAATCTCAACACTGTTTTCATAAAGTAAAATTTGACTAAGGAAAGAATTGTTGGTGCACTTGGGCTTTGTCCCTCGGTGCCAAGTCTTCGAGAAATAAAAGTGTTTTACAAAATGATAGGAGAAAACTTGCTTTCTGCAAATAGCCTTCAACCCCACCAAGACAAATATGCATATAGATGTAAGACTTTCCAGTATATTTATCCACCATAGTCACTTGCTAATACATCATTGTATTGACCTCCTTCGGGGGCTGCATATTCCAAGGTGCAGGAAATTCTGATGCTGAATGATTGGCTCGAGTCTACACCCAACATGACTGCCTGTGGCGCATGCTTGAAGATGAGGCTCAATGTTATTTTGCTTTCGCTGTGAACTTTGAACTTTAGCTAGCCTTCATGGCTATGCAATTTGTAATAAAGCCATATTGGCTATTATTTTTGGATCTCGTTGTAGTAATTTAATACTTGCAATGATACTCTATATTTTGTACTGTGGTGCTGGCAGTGATCCAGGGACTAGCACAGAACACAGGTGTTCCAACTTTAATAAAAGTTGGGGTGCTACAGTTTCCCTTGGATCCACCAAAATTTCCATTGTATCCTCCATTATTTCCTTTGTATCCTCCATTGCTTCCTTTGTATCCTCCATTATGGTTATGACCATGATGTTTTTGGCCACTACCAGTGTTGGAGTGATTCCAGGGTTTATGGCTACTGACTTCAGAGGTGTGGTGTTTCTTATATGTCCCTTCAGAATGAACCTTACTTGCACTGAACTTCCTCTTCCCATTCTCTTCCTTTCTTATGTTGTTGTCTAGGGTGATAGCTTGATCCAGCAGAGCTTGATAGTTTGGAGTATATGCCACAGACAAAGGTATTTTCAGTTCTCCCTTAAGTCCATTGAGGAACTTTTCCTTCCTCTTTGCATCAGTGTCAATGTCCTCTGGCGCATACCTTGATAGCATACAGAAGTCATCCATATACTCCTTTAGAGTTCTACCTCTTTGCCTCAAGCTGCGAAATTCCTCTTTCTTGAGGTTCATTATACCCGAGGAGATGTGAGCATTCCGGAAACCTTCCTTGAACGCATCCCAAGTCATGCCATCCAAAGGATGAGTCACTTGATAATTCTCCCACCACAATGCTGCGGATCCTTCCAACAGGTGTGCAGTGAACCTCACTTTTTCTGCCTCAGAACACTCACAAGTTACTAAGTCCATGTTGACTGAACGGAGCCAATCATCCGCCACTATTGGTTCAGTAGCAGAGGAGAACTTATTAGGCCTAAGCCTTAGGAATCGAGCAAGTCTGTCCACTGGGGGTGGTGGTAGAGGTGGCGGGTTGTTGTTGTTGTGGTTGTTGTTGGTTGCTGCAATGAATTGAGTCATCATATTCATCAACTGAGTTTGAGCGGCCATCAGTTGTTGCATGGCATCATCGTTGTTGATATCACGACGAGGAGGCATCTGTAGGGTTTTCAGCATAGATGAGTGGAAGATAGACAGAACTAAGAGAAGAAAAATCCTACCCATGCACAAAGCAACCAAGTCAACACAATCAACACTCAAAAGACAACTTAAAAAGAAAGAAGTCTACTTAGCAAATCAAACAAGTATTCTAAGTTGATTTAATAAAACAACAGAGTCTGCAAACCAATCATTCTATCATTGTCACACCACAAGTTGGAGATCAATGTTTTAAAAAGAACGACGAACTAAACGAGGGAGAACATGGTGGTCCAACTACTAAGTCTAAACTTCGTCCATGACGTCTCCTTCATCTTCTTCGACTTCCTCGATGGTGATGCCTTCCTTCGTAAGGATCTCCTTGTAGTCATTCACCTCCTTCTCCAAGGCCTCGTTCTTCTCCTGTAACATTGTCGTCTCACGGTGCAGGTTCTCGATCGCTTCCTTCTCCAGGACTTCAATCTTCTCTTGTAGCATTCTCTTCTCACGGTGTAAAGTCTCGATCAAATCTCGATCAGCTTCGAACTCGACGTCGTTGCTCAGAATTTCATCCTTCAAGGTCTTGATCTCCTTGTTCTTGTCTCTAATTCTCTTTTCTTGATTTTGGAACTTCTTCTCTTGAGCTCGGAACTTCTCCTCTTGAGCGTTGGCCACCTCTTCTTGGGCTTCGATCTTCTTTTGAGTCTCCTTGACTTGTGCCATTATTTCATCATTCTTCAACAGCTCGTTGCGCCTATCCTCTTCGAGTTGCCAGAGGTGAAGTTCTAAGTCTTGGAGATATGGGTACAAGGGTTCTGGTTTGTTTTTGTCTTCCTCGCTAACAAGGTAAGGAATCCCATGTTCGTCACGTTGGCCAAGGTTAGAAAAGTAGTGGTCTTTTAACTCCTCCTGGAATTGCCAGCAAAGACGTCCTATTAGCTCCTGCGTGACGAGATTCAGTCCTTTCTCCAAGGAGTCACTAATTGATTTGTACTGGATGTCTTCGGTCTTGGGTTCAGTCTGGTGCCCTTGTTGGTAAAGACGAATTCCCATAAGTCTTCTTTGTTGAAGTGCTTCAGCTGGCTTGCCTTGATGATGGGTGTTGGAAGTGCCAACAGTTCTACCAACTCTAGAAGATATCTTCCAAAGCGCATGTCCTTGAAGTCCTCCGCGGTTTGATACATGAAGAACGACATCCTTAAGTGATAAAGGTAGAGTTTGTTAAAACAAGACAAAGGTAAGATATACTAGTTGTGGTGTACTTAAGTACTTAGAGAAAAAGGAGTTCTTTTCTAAAAGGTGATCAACACTATTATCAACTCTTTGTAAGTCGGATATTCATTATAGTGAGAGAGACAGACACCCGGCCAACCACTTATATTTGTGGAACAGGTCTCATGTACGCAGACATGTAAGGTTAGTCCCGGGCCGCTTCATCCCACTATGCCGCTAGGATCCAACATACTTCAAAGATGGTAATATTATGATCAAAAAGAGGCTTAACCAATCCTAAGGGCTCGAACCTACAGGCAACACTTTAGCTCTGATACCATTTTGTAGCGCCCCATATTTTAAATAAAGATGGAACACCTGTGTTATGTGCTAGTCCTTGGAACACTGCCAGCACCACAGTAAAAAATATATAGTATCATTGCATAAGTATCAAATTACTACAACGAGATCCAAAAATAGCTAAGTATGCCTTTATTACAAAGTGCATAGTCATGAAGACTAGCTAAAATATTCAGAGTTCACAACGAAAATAAAAGCAATGGGCCTCCTCTTCTAGCATACGCCACAAGCAGACATGTTGGGTGTAGAATCGAGTCCAAACTCACTCTTCATCAGAATTACCTGCACATTTGAATATGCAGCCTCCGTAGGAGGTCAATACAATGAAGTATTGGCAAGTGACTATGGTGGATAAATTATGACAAGTCTAATTCTATATGCATATTTAGCTTGGTGGAGTTGTAGGCTATTTTGCAGAAAGCCAGTTTTCTCCTATCTTTTGTAAAACACTTTTGTTTCTCAAAGACTTGGCACCAAGGGATGAAGCCCAAGTGCACCAACAATTCTTTCCTTAGTCAAATTTTACTTTATGAAAACTATGATGAGATTCTTCCGTCCATCCTTGTCCAGTTGCTCGAAGTAGTCCATCACCGGGGACACGGCTGAGTACTCAGATTGTCGACTCTGCAGAGGTTGTGCACTTTCACCTTGAGACTCAATTAACCCAAACATCCTATACACGCGGAGTGCATTAAGGAAAGGAGAGAATTGAGACAAGAACTTTCAGAAGAAGAATGCAACCATACTAGCAAGACCCGTTCCACCTACCAACTCTACATCTGCTTGTCAAGCTGACAGGTTGCACTCTCACAACTTAGTAATTCTAGACAGAGCCCATTGTCAAAAGGCTGCACGAGAAGCTTCTAGACTTGGAGGGACTTAGAAATCTCTTTGTTCAAGGGTGGCCGTCCACAAGTGCGCATCTGGGTGACAACCACCATGCTCATGGCACTAAGTAGAATAGAAATTCATCCTAGGCAAAGACAACCACAAGCATAGTCCCAAAAGTCACTCAACATAAACAACCAATTCCACCCAGGTGTGCATTTAAAGTTTTAACACTTAGCAATATTTCAATAACATGGTAAGTAAACACTTTTTATAGCATAGCTAAGCATCTAATAAAACTTTTGGTGGCTCCATGGGGAGGGATGGCTACACTCTACTAGGATATTTTCAAAGTGTAAACTAACTTAGCATTATAAGATAGTTCAAAAATTCCCTATCATGCATACTACTAAAAAATCTACTAATAATGCATATAGAAAACATTGGGTAGATTATGAAGGTCACTTGCCTTGGTAGCAAGAGGAACAAGACAACAAGAATAACAATCACAAGGGCCTTCCTCCTCTTCACAATCTAGAGACAAACAATAAAACTAAATAAACATACAACACAACACTTAAAAATATCAAGACAAAATATGTATGCATGCTTGATATGCAATGAACTTGACAAGACAAAAATAATTACCATTTTATTTCCTCTGTTATTAATGCATGAATGCAATGATCAATATTTTAATATTTTATTTACTCATTTAAAATCTTGAGCATAACATAGAAGTTTTAAGTTCTAAAACCAATTTCCTTAATTCTATTATGAGAAGTTTTCAAATAAAACTCATGTTACACTCTCTCGACAGAGGGCATTAATAAACTTCTAAAAAATTGGATTTATTTGGAAAGAATTTTTATTAATTAAGTTATAGATTTAATATCCGAAAGCTAAACAATTAAATTCCGCAATTTAATATACACTAAAAGGACAAACTAATGAAACCATACTAAACTACACGAGCATAACTTCACGTGGATATAAAATTCATCAAATTTGGATGAACAGATCGAAAGTTATGAATTTTATAAGTTTGTATAGTTTTCTGTTTTTAAAACAAATTTTCAGCCGAAATAGAAAATTAAAGAGGCCACGCGGCGCGCTCCGATTGGATGGTACCGGTTCGCCGCGGATCGCGAACGCGAACCGTCCGATCTACTTTAAAACAGGTGCTCAGGATCGACTGATCTAGATCCATTGGATCTAGATCCAAGGCTTCACGCGACTCGGGCCAAAAGCGGGCGGCGCGACGCCGGAATTCATCCGAGCGCGGCGGCGCCATCGCCGGAGTTGCAGCTACGGCTAACAGAAGCAAGATCGGAGCGGGTTTTGCTCACCACTTGATGCGGAACGTCGTGGCGAACTCTATGGCGCGGTAGGTGCGGTCGAGGTGGTCTGCTCCTCCCCTTGCGTGCTCGTCGGAGATGAACGGCGGACGGCGGCGTCGGGTCATCGACGGATACGTCGCCCTGGTGCATAAAAAGAGGCCGGAGCAAGACCGTTAGGTGCGTACGAAGGCAGGGAGTCGCAGAGGGATGTTGGGGTGGTGCTCGGGGCGCCGTACTCACCGGAACGGAGCGAATCGCGGCGGCGGCAATGGCGGACGGCGGCGGACGGTTTCTGAGCAGCCTGGGGGCGATCTTTTAGGGTTTTGGGGTTCGGGAGGAGGCGGCGGAGGGGGGGGGGGTTATATGGGGAAGGAGGGAGCGATTAAAACGCGATTTTCCAACGGATTTTGATCCGGATCAAAATAGGGTTCGGTGAGTTCGTGTTCGTCACGATTTGGGGATGAAGATGACAAGTGGGTCCCGTCTGGAAGTGAGAGAGGTGGGGAGGTGGGCTACGCGGCTGGTTTGCTGGGCCGTTTCTTCGTGCGCGCGCGGCAGATAGCAGAGGGGCTCGACCCAGTTAGCTCGAAACACATTTTTTTCTGTTTGAACCTTTTCCAAACAATTTGATTTTTGAAACTTATCAAAACATTTCAGAAAAATTCATAAAAATATGTTTTGAAAAGCTAATTTAATTTAGAACTTTTTGATATCATTTTGCTAAAGAAATAAAATAATAAAATACAGATTTTTATAAGGAGCTCAATTAGACCTCTTTATTGAAAACAACTTTATTTAAACTTATAATTAAAATTCAAAATATTCTTTATGTGATTTCAAAGCCATGCCTATATGATGCATGATGCATGATGCAAGAATGAAAGGTTTTAAATTTTTGAGAAATTTGGGATGTTACAGCATTGCCTTTTGAGGCTGTTTTATGGATGCCTTGACAAGTCTTTCTTCAAAGACGCCTGGCAGCTGAGCTTGCCTCTTTGACGCGCGTCTGACGATGTCATCTGCCTCTTGATTTTCCTTTCTTGGGATGTGCATGAGCTCCATTCCCCTGAAGTGCTTCTCAAGCCTACGGACCTCTTCAAGGTATGCGGCCATGTGGTCGTCCTTAGGCTTGTAGCTTTTGTTGGAGAAGTTAACCAGCAGCTGGGAGTCGCCCTTGATGAGCCGGTGCTTGATGCCCAAAGCTATTGCGGCGCGTAGGCCCGCAAGCAAGCCTTCGTACTGGGCAATATTGTTGGAGATCTTGTCGATTCTGAAACACAGCTGGACCGCGTAATAGAGCTTGTCGCCCTTTGGTGAGGTCAGGACCACGCCAGCTCCACCGTGACGACAAGCGAAAGCTCCATTGAACTTCATGGTCCAGTGGCTGGGAATTTTGTCTCCAGAGGGCTCTTGTTCTTCTCCTAAAGGCTCTTCAGGGGTTGGATCAGTCCATTCGGCGATGAAGTCTGCCAGCGCTCTTCCTTTGATTACCCTTGTGGTATCGAAGCGCAAGTTGAATGGCTGTAGCTCTATATTTCATCATGGGACACGATTTGTGGCGTTAGGGTTGCGCAAGATCTGCTCCAGGGGAAAAGAGGTGACCACTGTGATGGGGTGCCCCTAGAAGTAGTGTCACAGTTTTCTTGAGGCGATGAGGAGCGCGATGAGGAGCTTCTGCTGCATGGTGTACCGCTCGCGAGCATCACGCAGTACTGTACTGACGAAGTAGGCTAGATGCTTGACAAGGTTTGTCAGTTTAGTCTTGGCGCACTCTGCCTGAGGAGGCTCTGCAGGGCCCTCAAGGGGGTTGGCCTGCGGAGGCTCTTTAGGGCCATCGAGGGGGTTGGCCTGTGAAGGCTCTTCAGGCTCTCTGCAATCCTGTAGCGGTTGACTTGAGGCAGGCTCCGCTTGTGGCTTTGGGCCTGGCGGTGGGTTTGTGGGGCCTGTTCCTTTGTCGCGCTCTTCGTCAGGAGGTTTTGGCTTTGGAGTGGTTGCACTCTTCTTGTGGAGGACTGGCTCTTCCCTTTCTACCACTAGGACGGCACTGCCGGTCTGTGGAGTGGCTGATAGATACAGCTTCAGGTGCTCGCTTGTCCTTGGGGCGACCATGACTGGTGGGCTGGCCAGGTACCTCTTCAAATCCTCAAATGCTTTTTCCGCTTTAGGAGTCCACTTTAAAGTGCCAGTTCTCTTCATGATCTTGAAGAATGGCAGTGCTCTTTTACCGAACTTGGAGATGAATCTTCCCAAGCTGGCCATGCACCTGCTAAGCGTTGCATGTCCTTGAGCCGGCGTGGAGGTTGCATTTCCTCTATGACCTTGATTTTGTCAGGGTTTGCCTCTATGCCTCGGTGGGACACGAGGAAACCAAGCAGTTTGCCTGAAGGCACTCCGAAGACGCACTTGGCGGGGTTGAGCTTGATGTTCACCTTGCGCAAGCTGGCGAAAGTCTCTCCAAGGTCCTTGAGAAGAGTATCTCCCTCTCGAGACTTGAGGAGGCTCTGCAGGGCACTCAAGGGGGTTGCCCTGTGGAGGCTCTTCAGGCCCCCTGGCGAGATCGGCCTGTGGAGGTTGACTTGGGGAAGGCTCCGTTTGTGGCTCTGGGCCTGGCGTTGGGTCGGTGGGGCCTGCTCCTTTGTCGAGTTCTTCGTCAGGCGGTTTTCCCTTTGGAGCGGTTGCACTTTTCTTGCTGAGGACTGGCTCTTCTCTTTCTACCACCAGGATGGCGTTGGCGGTCTGTTGAGTGGCTGATAGATACAGCTTCAGGTGCTCGCCTGTCCTTGGGGCAACCATGACTAGTGGGCTGGCCAGGTACTTCTTCAATTCGTCAAAGGCTTTTTCCGCTTCAGGCGTCCACTTGAAGGTGACAGTTCTCTTCATTATCTTGAAGAATGGCAGAGCTCTCTCGCCAAACTTGGAGATGAATCGACCCAAGCGGGCCATGCAGCCTGCTAGACGTTGCATATCCTTGAGGCGGCGTGGAGGTTGCATTTCGTCTATGGCCTTGATCTTGTCATGGTTTGCCTCTATGCCCCGGTGGGACACGAGGAAACCAAGCAATTTGCCTGAAGGCACTCCGAAGACGCACTTGGCGGGCTTGAGCTTGATGTTCACCTTGCGCAGGCAGGCGAAGGTCTCTTCAAGGTCCCTGAGGAGGGTGTCTCCCTCTCAACAATTGTCGATGATGTCATCGACGTAAGCCTCGGTATTTCTGCCCATTTGCTCGCAAAGTGCTATCCTCATGAGCCTCTGGAAGGTGGCGCCATCGTTTTTCAGGTCGAAGGGCATGCGGACATAGCAATATACACCACAAGGGGTGAGGAATGCTGTCTTCTCCTCGTCTTCCTTATCTATTTTGATCTGGTGATAACCAGAGAAGGCATCGAGAAAGCAGAGGAGGTCGCAGCCTCTAGTGGTGTCCACGATCTGGTCGATTCTTGGCATGGGATAAGGTTCCTTGGGGCAGGCCTTGTTGATATCAGTGTAGTCGATGCAGAGGCGGTCTCCTCCGTCGGGTTTTGGGACGACCACGCCGTTGGAGAGCCAAGTGGGGTGCGCGACTTTGCGAACGACATTTGCCGCTTTTAGCTTCTCTACCTCTTTGACGATGAATACTTGCTTCTCGGCGGCTTGGTTTCTTGCTTTTTGCTTGACGGGGCATGTGTTTGGACACACGGCTAAGTGGTGCTCGATCACCTCCCTCCGTACACCGGACATATCTGATGGAGTCCATGCGAACATGTCAGAGTTTGCCCGGAGGAAGTGTAACATCCCAACATTTTATAATGTTCAAAAATCACTAAAATTTAAAACTTTTGTTTTTATTAAAAATAAAATATTAAATGCATAAGAAAACCAACTATGAAAGACTTCAAACTTATTGGAAAGACTTTAATAATTCAAATGTCTCACTTTTAACATTACATTATCCATTGTATTTCAAAACCCTTAATATGTAAATTGATGAAAGTTGAAAAACCTTCAAACCAATTTCATGAAATAAATAGTTTCCTCATAAGTATATGATTCCAACCACATAGCCATAGCTATTCATAAATTAAAATAATATTTACAAGTGTTCTTTTTAAACTATTTAAAACATGATCTATTTGTCAAATAGTTTTTCATTCTTTCAACTAGTTCAAAACTTAGTGTTGAAATTACACCCTATAGTTTATAACTCTAATAAATTCATATAGTTTATAAATGGATTATCCAAATAAACATTTCATTAGCTTAAAATGAATTCCATTTATTTTCAAAACATAAAATGATTTTCATGAATAGATATATTCTATATAAGAAAAGAATTAAATCTAAAATCTTTTCCAAGGTTGTTTATGAAGTTTCAAATGATTTATCTTAATATAAATATAATGTTACACAAAATAAAATTTAATTAACATTAGAATCCATTATATTTCCTATTACTTTAAAATTATTTATATTATATTATGCTTCTATTAAACCAAAATAAATATGCATGTTTAAGAAAATGTGTTTAAATAACTTAGATTCAAACATAATTGAATATGGGTATTTCATATAATTTATTTAGCCAAAATTAAAATTAATTAAACCCTAGTTTTAAATTAAACATAAAGTGTCAATTTTACATTTAATTAATATTTCGAAATTATTATTTTTGAAAAGTGTTCAAAACACTCCCACAACTGGTTTACCAGAAAGATAATAATTTTACAAATTTTTAGAAATTTGTTTGACTTCATTTGGACATCTAAATCAAAAGTTATAAAAGAAATCAGAAAAATGAAAAAGAAAATTTCGGATGACGTCATCGCTGACGTCACCTCGTCTTCAACCTCCGCACGCCAATCTCGCCCAAAAATCCGCCGGCGATTTCTCCTCCAAATCGCGGCGTTCTTTGCGGGATTTGCTCCCCTCACCGCCCCCATATAAACCCCAAACCACGCCGCACTTTTCCCCTCTTTCCCCATCTCAAAACGCGCCGCCAGGCCGCTCAAAAAGCTCGCCGGAGCTCCGCCGGTCCGCCGCCGTAATTCTTCCATCCCCGGCGAGGTAGGCTGCCCTAAGCCCCGAGACCCCACCCATTCTCTTCCCTGTGTCGACGCGCACCTTCTCATTCTCTCCCTTGCTTCGTTTTCGCAGCAGCACGTCGAGGAGGAATCGACCGAAGGTCGCCGGCGAAAACCTCACCTCCACCCATGCCCTTCCTCCTCTCTCGGCTGCGCAGCTCGACGCCGACCACCCCACGGAGCTCGCCGCACCGCGCTGAACTCCGGCGTCATCTCTCTGAGCGAAGAGGACCACCGGAGCGTCGTGTTCGTTCAAGCCCGAGGCCGCGCCGCCGTCACCTTCGTCGCCGGCAGCCACCGCGCCGCCACCTTCTGGTCCATGCAATGTGAGCCGTCCGATCTCCTTCCAACGCACCAGATTAGATCTTATTAAACGAACCGGTACCGACAGATCTGGACCGCCAGATCCAGATCTGACGGCCCAGATCTGTTGACTTAATCCAGTCAGCGCCCGCGTGGCAGCCACGTCAGCGCCACGTCGTGCCTCGTCAGCATCCGCGTCAGCAATTATTTTCATAATTAATTTTAAAATGGCACTTTTGCAGAAACACCCCTGTCACTTGGTATTGTTATAACTTTTTACTCACATATCCAAATTTAAATATTTTTATATATTTGGAAAGCCCTTGACATCTAGATTATTTTGGATCTGCCAAAATTCAAATTTTACTTAGTTTAAAATATTCAAATTTCAAATGGAAGATTTGAGTATATTTGTCATAACTTTAAATCTATAATTCCAAAAATTGCAAATAAAATTGTTTTAGAAACTTTAGAATATTTGTAAATTAATGCCACTTCTATAAAATAATTTTGAATAATATTTGAATGAAATCATACTTATATATTTAATTTGAATAGTTTGAGTATTTTTAATATAACTATTAATATAAATATTAATTTTGATTAAAGAAAATTGCTATAAATTTAATTAAAATGCCCCCTGTCTGTTAACAGTATTTATAAAATTATATTATAAAAATTTAATCATAGAAAACTTTAATATTATAATTATTCCGTTTATTATTTTTCCAAAAATAGAAATTAATTAGATTGCATTTATAGCCAAATGCATACTTTATAAATATCACAAAAACTAGTATTATGTTTCTTGTGGTTTAAAATTGCATTTCATGCATAGCATATTTTATTTTTGTAGTTATATTTTCCATAAGAAAACTCCTCCCCCATTTTCTCTAAGTTAAGATTATTTTCAACTTAGCATATTGGTAAAGTGTTATACACATAGACACTTAGGATTTTCAACATGGAGCTGGAAGACCAAGGAAGCACTTAGCCAAACAAGACTCCAGAAGAATCTCCAAGGAGTGGAAGCACTTAGAAGAAAGATCAAGAAGAAGTTCATGAAGACCAACCAGAAATATTTTCTAAGTCTTTCTTCCTCTTTCTTCTTTCTCCCTCCTTCTTCTGTTAGACTTCATGATGACTAAGTAAATCAAAGACCATCCTCGAGGATACAAGAACCACCGAGTCTGAAGATTTATCAAGTCTATCAAAACTTCAATCAAGACATCATCAAGGAGAATATTACAAGTCTGGAGATGAAGCATGGAGGACAACTACATCTTTCTTCTATCTTTTCCCTCTTTCCTAATCTTGTCTTTCACATTTGACTTAAACAATTTTGATCATGATATTATCATCTTGAAGTTGTTGGATCCTAGCGGCATAGTAAGATGAAGCGGCCTGGAAACAAACCTTACATGTCCACGTACATGAGACCTGTTCCACAATTTAAGTGGCTGGCCGGGTGTCTGTCTCTCTCACTTTAGTGAATATCCAATTTACAAAGAGTTGATAATAATTGTTGATCACCTCGAAGAATAGAGCTAGTATTTTCTCTAAGTATTTTGCACATCAAGACTAAGCCATTAGAGTGCTTATTCAAGATGATATATAAAAAAATATTTTATTCAACTTATGACCTTAGCCCTTAGTCCTTTTGGACCAACCTATTTGCCTTGCATTAACTTAAAAGATTTTCATGGCATGAAAAAGCATTTCTAGCCCTTAGGAATATTTTGCACATCGTGCATAAACATATTTTCCTTAGAAAGTTTTATAAAACTTATTTATTCATCTAGTATGTGTTTGTATGCATTGTGGAGTTGTGCTTGTTGTTGATTGTTGTATTGTTGCATGTCTATACTGTTAGATTGAACAGAGAGTCCCGAGTATCGTTGAAAAGAGTTGTGAACAACGACAACATTCAAAGGCAAGTGGCACACCTCATAAACTTCCTATTATTTCTATATGCATTACTTAGTTTATTTTTATATGCATGTGTAGGATAGTATTGCTATGCTAAACCTGTGTAGAATACCTTATTCCTGTGTCTAGGTTCCTATGCAATACTTAGTAGAATTATTGATGCTATGCAAATGTTGTTTTGTAAAAATCTAAATTATACTAAGTTAAGAATGAAACACCTGGGTGGTAAGTGGTTGTATGGTTTATGTTGAGTGGCTACTCAGGTCCAAGTCTATGGTTCATGGAGTATGTACACTTGTGAATGGCCACCCAGGAACAGAGGAATCTGAAGAACTCCGAGTGACGATTGCTTCCGGTGCAACCATTGCCATATGGGCTCTGGCTTGATCAATTATGTTGCGTGGACTCTCTCCGGCTTGACAAGCAGATGTAGGGGGATGTTAGGTGGAACGGGTCAAGCCAGAGTGGGAGGGAAAATGCTTCTGAAAGATCTCATCTCATTCTCTCCTTTCCTTATCACAAATGGTGTGTAAATGATAATTTGGGTTGAATGGGTACAATGGTGAACGTGCACAACCTCTGCAGAGTGTAAAACTAAGTACTTAGCCGTGTCCCCGGTACGGACAATTTGAGCAGCTGATCACGGACGTCAACGGAGGATTCCACCATTCCAACTTCAGAAATAAAACTTGATGGGTGAACAAGGGAAGATGAAATTTATGGTTTTCATGCCATACTCGTCTTGATTTCAAGAAAAGTGTTTTCAAAAGAGTAGGAAAAATTGGCTTTATGCAAATTAGCCTTGAACTCCACCAGCCAAATATGCATATAGGCTTTAGAGTTATTCCATTAAGTGTCCACCATAGTGTCACTTGCCAGACTCCATTTTTAATGGAATCTGACCCACGTTGTTGCAATATTTTTCTTATTGCAGATTTGATCAGATGACGAGTGAGGTTTCGTTTAAAGGTTTCGAGTCTACAACCAACATGTTTTCGCCTGTGGCAGCATGAAAGTTATAGAGACTCACTGCTATTGTATTTCCGCTGTGTACTTTTTCAATGCTAGCTTTATGCTATGCAACTTGTATCGAATATTTTGTAATTTTGGCTTCATCGATGTAATAAAATTGACGCTTTATTGTGATATTACATCGTAAACTGTGTGTGCAAATGAATCGATCCAGGGATTTGCACTATACACAGGTATCTGCCTTATTTAAAGTGCAGGTACGCTACAGGAAGGCAACAAGCGCGCTTTCCTGTTTGGGAGGCAGAGCAGCCCCAATGGTGACGCTAGCCCCCGAGCCTTCGGCCCCTGAGCTGCTGGATCTTAGAGAGACTTTCTTGGTAGCGGCTGACTCCTGGGAGAACAACTGCTTCTTCTTCTTGGGTCTCTCGAGAGGCTCCATGTCCTCGTCAGCAGGGAACTCCATGGCGGCTGCCTTGTAGGCTATCTCGACAGCGCGCGTAACATCCAGGACATGTCCACGGATGGTGATGGTGCCAGCGCTGCCGGGAATCTTGACCATGTTGTAGGCATGATGCGTGACAGCCATGAACTTCGTAAGGGCGGGGAAGCCGAGGATGGCGTTGTACAGCAAACTGATGTGCGCAACATCAAGTCGATGTGCTCGGTGCGGTAATTTTCCTCGTTGCCGAAGGTGACGGCAAGCCTGACCTGCCCTAGTGGCTCGATTGAGCCGCTGGTGACTCCCGTGAAGGGCCTAGAGGGCATGAGCCGCTCGTAGGGCACTTGAAGCGCTTCGAACGTCTCAATTGAGATGACATTCATGCCTGCTCCACCATCGATAAGTGTCTTGGAGACGGCGATGTTGTCGATGGTGGGGCTACAGACCAGCGGGAGGGTTCCAACATTTTGGTGGACTTGGGTTGGTCCTGAGTTTCGAAGGCGATGGTGTACTGCAAACATTTGAGGGGCCTGGAGGTTTCGAGGTTGGGGAGGGCGGCGTTGAGCTCGCGAGCGAACTGCTTGAACTGATTGTTCGATTTGGGCGCCTGTGCCCCACCGAGGATGCAGGCAATAGCGCCTCTTGGAGCTTGGTAGCCTCCATCTTCCTCGTCAGGGAGGTTGCCGTTCCTCTCAGCGACGTTGGCTTGATTGCCTGATGGCTTCTGGTATCCGCCCTTGCGCCCGCTCCCGCTGTAGCCACGGCCTCGACCACGGCTGCCGCTGCCCTCTACTTGTTCGCGCTCCTTGCTCAGCCTCTTGAGGTCGAATCAAGTCTCCATAGAGTGTCCGCGCCTGTTGTGGTAGATGCGGAATGGGCGGTGGTCGTCCTTTCTCTCCCCAGGCTCGGGAGAGTCCCTGCGGGTGCCCTTAGCGTCAGGCTCTGCCGCGAGGACCGCGGTGGCCTTGCGCTTGGGCTCCTCCTTCTTCTTCTTCATCGTGCTCGTCCCCTCTCGAGGACATTTGGACGAAGAGGAGTCCCTCTTCAGCCTTGGCACACTTGTCAGCCAAGTCGAACAACTTCACCACATAGGTGAGCTTGTCGTGGATGCCCAATTTCTCGAGCATCCTACTGTTCGTGACGCCCTCGTGAAACACGGTGATGACTTGGGTGTCGGGGATGTTCGGTATCTTGTTGCGAACTTGGCTGAAGCGCTAGATGTACTTGCAGAGGGTCTCATCCTTCTTCTACACCACAGCGCGTAGGTCGTTGTGGGTGAGCTCGCGCTCGTACGTCCCCTTGAAGTTGGAGATGAACTTCTTGTAGAGCTCCTCCCAAGAGTTCACAGAGTCCTCAGGGAGGTTCAGGAGCCACGCCAGCGCAGAGTCGCGAAGCGCGTGAGAGAACCAGTTGGCCATGACCTTGTCGTCCCCGCTTGCCGCCTGGATGGAGGTGGTGTAGAGCTGCAGGAACTCGATGGGGTTGCTTGAGCCGTCGTAGCCCTTGGGGAGAGCCGACCTGAACTTTGGGGGCGAAACCACGCGGCGCAGGGAGCGGGTGAACGCCATGCAGCCTGTGGCGTACGTGGCGACCCCGTGCTGCAGCGCGCTGCGGTTCTGCTGGCCCGCCTGGCCGATTTCTTCCACAAGGTGGTTCTGGCGGTTGCGCTGGAGCTCCATCCCCACGCGCGTGTCTGGCGCGGTGCGCTGCACGATTAGGGAGTCGTGTGGCGAGGACGCGTGGGAGGCAGCGCTCTGCGCCGCAGCCGGTGCTGGCCCTGGTGGAGGTGGAGGCGCGTTAGGCGCAGCTGTGCCCCCGAGGAAGGGGTGCACGACGGACTGCGACGGAGCGGGGCGATGCCGACGAGGTGCTTGAGGCGCTCCAGCCACTGCTCGTGAGACTCTACGGTAGGCTGATAGCGGAGTAGTTCTTGCGCCATGAGCAAGGCGGTGTGCGGTGCGGGGTCCGTCCTCCCTTGGGTGGAGCAGCTCGGGTGTTGTGTCGGGTGCGAGGACTGCACGTCTTCCTCGTGCTCGGCATCGTGCTCGGGCTCCTCCACATGAGGGCCTGTGTTGGCGCGCCCTTCACGGCGGGGACGTCCCCGCCGTCCGCGCGTGTCAGTGGCGCTGGGCGCGGCTCGAGCTCCTTTTGGTGCCCGTCTGTTGGCGCAGGCGGCGCGAGTAGCGCGGGTGTTTGCTATGGCGCGGAGGCGGCTCGAAGGTCATTGACGCACCTCAATCCCCTACCTGGCGCGCCAAATGTTGGAGAGTGACTCCCACGGATTAGGGGTAGTCACACCCTGAAGAGTAGTTCGAGAAGAGGATTGAACACGGAGGTCAAGCGACCCTCGAGAGGCACGACAACGGTGCTCGCCGGGCCTGGAGAGGAACACCCACGATAGAGATAGACACCGACCCGTACCCAGGTTCACGACCCTCAGGAGGAGGTAACACCGCTACTCCTTCTTGTCTGGATTGCACTGCAGAGGCTACAGTACAACTGAGGTTACCGAGGGCTCTCTACAAGCAGCTCGTGCTTGGAGAGGGAAGCAATGGTCGTCTTCCTCCTCTAGCCGAAGGCTATCCTACTAGCTGGGCTAGGGTTTACAAGTGTTTAGCAAGCAATTGGCTGACCCCTTGCTACGGTGGAGGTCTTGCTCCTTTTATAGGCGCCACGGGCGTCTTCCTTGCGCGGGACGTCCAAGGTGGGTTCCCACACGGCAGTGGCACGGGGGAGTTGGAGTCCACCGATGCTGAATCCTCCATGGACACGGTCCACTGGCGATAAAGTTGGGCCCGGTGGCTGAAAGGCTGCAGACCGCGAAAATGGCTCTTAGGGGCTCCAGTGATCGTGGTGGAGCCCACGATGACGATCTTCTTGGAGCGTTGCGCCGTCCAGCCGCTTTATTACCAGAGAGGAAAGTCCCAGCTGTCCTGGCGCAGGCGGCGCAAATTTGTTGACTCCTTTATCATCAAAATGGCAAAGGGAGTGCCCGCGTCACTCTGCGGCCGCTGCAGAGGCCATGTGCGCCCTGTAGTACTTCCTTGTCCGCGAAGCTTCTCCACAGGCCCGAGGCGGCCTGCGGAGGGATTCCCGTTGACTTCTCTCCAGGAGCGTTGAGCCTCGGGAGAGTCTCTTGAAGCGCATGTCCTCTTCAGGCATTCGGTTCCTCTTCAGGCCCTCAAGAGGATTTGCCTCTCGAGGGTCTCTCCAAGCGGTGGCTTGGTCCTTAGTCGTTTCGTTTGATCTGTCAGCGTGCGAGGCCTGGGGAGAGTGGGCTCTACACACTCCAGTTCCCACTGGGCCGAGAGCGGCCATTGAAGGAGCGGCGAGCACAGGTACGGACGCGCACGCACGGCTCCATGCATGCTCTCCGCCGCCGCTGGCCCCACTTGCATGCATGCATGCTCTAAGGTCAAAGGCACAACCCCACTAGCCGACCCCACGAAATTCCGGCCAAGCCGCGCCAGGCCGACCCCACCGGTTAAATTAGGTTGACGAGAGTGAAACGAGCGTTTGGGCGATATGAGAGCAAACCAGGCACATAACAGAGAAACAACGCAGGTATGGCACAAACCGATAAAACTCATCGAACCATGACACATAACCAATTGACCCTATAATTAAATGATACATTAATCTTGTAGATCATTAAATTGTGTCACTTGAGTCATTGATGTTGATTTGAGATATTTATTTGCTTAATGGTGAACATGATGGTCTAGTAAAGTGGAATGATTAAATGGCTGGTCTAGGGAAACTTGAAAACTGTGCCACACTTAAATTTTCAGTTGATTGCATAATGGTATATGACTTCTTTTTGCTAAGGCAACCTAATGGCTTTATGTTATGCGCTACGGTCGGGTCCCCAACAGTGAACTTGTTCATTTTCCACAGCACCCCTAGGAGTAATTTTCATTATGCCTTGCATGATCATATTTTTATTTAGAATATTTTAACTTGTGAGTTCTAAAACTACGGTTTTCATGGCACTTCCACCACCATATTGCTAGCCTCTTCGGTACTTTGCTTTGCCCTTTCTCACATTGAGAGTGGGTGCATTTTTCGCGAGTACATCCAAACTCGTGTGAGATCTTCATCTTGTTCTCCTACACATAAGCCAAACATCTTCCTCAAAACAACCACCATACCTACCTACTACATCATTTCCATAACTGTTCCGAGATATATTGCCATGCAACATCCATCTTACATTACATGTCTTGTTGTTATTCGTTACTTATTTATTGCTTTGCGTGTTTCTATAAAGCTGATGTGTGATTTTTGAAGGGGATTCAGGCAGAAAAAAAATATTTCCTAGCACGATATCCTTAAAACATGCCAAAATGTATTCTATGCAGATATATAAGTACAACGGAGATCGGAATACATACCCTTGTAGACCGAAAACGGGATTACGTTCCCGCACGAACGTTGACGATGAAGACCGACGAAGCCGACCTCAAGGTCGTGTAGTGGAAGTAGACCTCCCAGCATCGCTAGCGCAGCACCTCGCAGGGCGTTACACACGTACGGTGGAGACGACGACCTCCGAAGCTCCAGTCCAGGACGAGCAGCGGAAGACTTGGACCGGAACACCAGCAGCGCGGCAGCGGGCTATGGTAGAGAGATCCCCCCTCAACTCGGCGCAACTCCGACAAAGGGAATCACGAAATCGAGAGAGAATTGGGGAATTAATTGGTGAATTAAAAGACCAGGGGTGCCCCTTCTAATATAGGCTCCCAGGGGGGAGCCAACTTGCCAGCCAGGCAATGTGGGACTAACCCCCACATGCCTGGTGTGGCATAGGCTGGTGCGCCGGCCCTGGTGGGCCCCATTTGGCCCACCTAGGCTGGCCTCCATGCCCCCACCGAATTCCCTTGGGGATTTCCCCCCCATGGGCCTTCTTTCCACCAAAAGGCCCATTTAGGAAAATCAGCCTTAATAAATTCGAAAATAAATATATAAAATCATATTTAGACATTAATTACACTAATTAATATCAAACATATTATATATAATTTATTCTAGCTCCGAAAACTATTTTGTCGCTGTCCGATCTCCATCGAACCTCTCCCGGGACGTTCCCGGTGATCTCTTTCCTTTCCGGTTGTCTTGTCGAAACCTTTTAAGTGTGTTACCCTAGCGGTTCAATATAATAACAGGCATGATCGAGACTCCTCTCCGATCAATGACTAACTCGTAGGCCTGGACCCCATGAATTAATCCCTGGGATATAACAAATGACTCTCATCTATCAAACCTGAACGTAAAGTCTTAAACCTTTTGCCATAGCGATACTTAGCGTGTCCGAGCATTGTTCATAGATATCTCCATACCTAGCTGACGTCGTTACCGACAACGCTATCTTCTACTCGTCTATGATTTCATGTCTCCGTGACCTAGTCACATGCTTGCAAGCTCATTAGACATAATCTCACCGAGTGGGCCCTAGAGTATCTAACCTGCTATGCGGACAGGAAAATCCCACTCTTGACCCCTCGTCTCAACTACCCCTTTCCGATACCCAAAAGTATCACTGTTATTTTCATACTATATAATATACGACGTTTGGTGCGATCAAAGTATCTTTCAGGAATAACAATAAGAGTTGATCTCACGGTCGAAGGCGTAATGACTACGTCCTACAAATATGGGTATGTCCATCACATCGTTCCACCAACGATATGACTTCATTGCCTACTGGCGCCATGCCCCATGATCAGGAAACCTCGATCATTAATCGCGCAACGAAAGTAGTCTTAATAGAGGCTACTAGGAACCTGGTTTTTATGCATCACAACCGTATTAATGTTTCCGCTTAATACGGTTATTGCATGACACAAGAAATTATTATGAAGAAACGATATATGATAAAGAAATACATTTTATCAACTGCCTCTAGGGCATATCTCCTTCAGTCTCCCACTTGCACTAGAGTACAAATTAATCTAGATTGCACTAAAGGCTTCATCAGGGGATCTGCCACATTCAGTTCCGTATGCACTTTGCAAATATTTACATCTCCCACCTGTACGTACTGTCGTATCACATGGAAGCATCGAACAATGTGTTTGGCGGTGGAGTGAGACCTTTGCTCCTTGCGTTAGCAATGGCACCCATATTGTCGCAGAAGAGGATCGCGGGATCTTGCGCGCTTGGGAACACTCCAAGTTCAATGATGAACTTCCTCAGCCACACAGGTTCATTCGCGGCTTCGCAAGCAGCAATGTACTCCGACTCCATTGTAGACTGCACGACGATGGGTTTCTTCCCACTTCTCCAGCACACGGCGCCTCCATTCACCTTAAACACATAACCTGTCTGTGACTTAGAGTCATTGGGGTCTGAGCAGAAACTTACATCAACGTAACCTGTTACGTCAAGTTCTTCATCACAGCCACCATAAACAAGGAACATTTCCTTTGTCTTCTTGAGATACTTAAGAATACTCTTAACAACAATCCAATGCGCCATTCCTGGATTACTCTAGAAACGGCTTGTCAAACTTAGAGCCAATGCCACATCAGGTCTAGTACTTAACATTGCATACATAATCGATCCTATGGCTGAAGCATAAGGATGTTTAGTCATTTCGGCCTTACCCTGTTCCATTTCCGGACACTGTGCCTTCCGCAATGTTTTATTCTTGATAACCAGAAGAGAACCCTCCTTTGCCATCTCCATACCGAAACGCTTCAGTATTTTATCGAGATAATTACTCCGACTCAACGCTAATAGACGTCTTGATCTACCACGATATATTTTAATGCCTAAGACGTATGCATCTTCTCCTAAGTCCTTCATGGAAAATTTACTATTTAAATAATTCTTCACGCTATTTAGAAGTTCCACATTATTTCCAATCAGCAATATGTCATCTACATATAGTGCTAAGAACACAACCGAGTTCCCACTCATTTTCTTGTAAATACAGGTCTCTTCCAAAATTTTGACAAATCCAAAATATTTGATCACATCATCAAAGTGAAGATTCCAGCTCCGAGATGCTTGCTTCAATCCATAGATGGAGCGCTGTATCTTGCATACCTTGCTAGCATTTTCTGGATCGACAAAACCTTTCGGTTGTACCATATACAACTCTTCCTCAATGTTACCATTTAGGAAGGCTGTTTTGACATCCAACTGCCATATTTCATAATCGTAATATGCAGCAACTGCTAACAAAATCCGAATAGACTTTAGCATCGCTACCGGTGAAACGTTTCATCGTACTCAATCCCATGAACCCGTCGGAAACCTTTTGCGACAAGCCAAGCTTTATAGACAGTTACATTACCGTTAGCATCAGTCTTCTTCTTACTATCGTTGTGGCGAACACACAGATACCTAAGGGTATGCTAATTTGTGGGGCCGATGGACGCTAGGGGATCTCGGGGAGGGATTGCGCGATGACCTCGCACACAGGTAAACTCAACCGACACGGTGACACAAGGATTTACCCTGCTTCTGGGCTCTCGTGAGGAGATAAAACCCCTACTGCAGCATCTAGCCTACTCGGTGTATTTCCCCTCTTAATATCCGGGCTACAACACGTTCCACGAACTGCTAGACATACCTCGATGAGGTTTTGAGAGCAAATGGAAAGGGGGGAAATGAAGTGGTGGGGTGGTGGCCTCTTCTCCCTCTCCCCCTGGTGCCCTTTATATAGGGAGAGCCCAGGGGACAAGCCGGGGACAAAGAACACTGTTCACTGCGCACAGTAGTTGAGATGACTACTGGGGTCTTGTCGGCACTGTTCACTGCGTCATGCAGTTGTACTCTTGTCACATCAGGGGATGGGCTTGACATGTCTTGTCTGTCTTTTGTCCTGTAGCGCTTGGCATGGCATCCTCTCCGTGTAACCCGGCACGGGTATGCCGGGTGCCTTGGCGACTCCTCTCCAGGGCAACCCGACATGGATATGCCGGAATCCACCTCTCTACCCGGCATGAGTATGCCGGATAACCTCCTTCTCTCGAGTGCCGGCATGGTTATGCCGGGTTACCCTTCCTAAACCGCTCTTCCTGCACATAAGAGAAAACGAGAAGATACCAACATACACAAGTCGGTTAGCGCATGTCGGTTAACGCAGGTGTCTCGGTCCACCCTCGACATAGCTTTTACCACATCATGACCCTACCCAGGGGCAGTCTCCCGACACTTACAGATCCATTTATTCTCGATGGCCTTGTGCCCTTCGGGAATCTCCATCAAAGTCCACACTTTGTTATCATACATGGATCCTATTTCGGATTTCATGGCTTCTAGCCATTTGTCGGACTCTAGACTCACCATTGCCTCCTTGTAATTTGTAGGTTCATCTTGTTCAATTAACATGACGGTGCAAACCATGTTGCCATACAATTCTGGTGCGATACGAGATCTACCAGACCTACGAGGTAGAATACTTTCCTTGACAGTTTCTCCCACTCCATCAATGGAGGACGTTTCCGGAACAACTTCCATTGTGCCACTCGGAATTTCGAGTTCAGGATCAACGATCTCATCGAGGTCTACCTTCCTCCCACTTACTCCTTTCGTGAGAAACTCCTTCTCTAGAAAGGTACCGGTCTTCGTGACAAATGTTTTGCCCTCAGCTTGGTTGTAGAAGGTGTATCCAACGGTTTCCCGCGTAAATCCTACAAAGACGACTTTCTCTGACTTCGGTTCGAGTTATCGGGTTGTACTTTCTTAACATACGCCTCACAACCCCAAACCTTCAAAAACGATAACTTAGGCATCTTGCCATACATAATTCATACAGTGTCGTTTCAACGGTTTTGGATGGAGCCCTATTTAAATTGAGTGCGTATGTTTCTAACGCATAACCCCAGAAGGATACGGGCAAATCGGTAAGAGACATCATAGATCGGACACTATCCAGTAGAGTACGATTACGTCGCTCGGACACGCCGTTGCGTTGCGGTGTTCCAGCAGGCGTAAGTTTTGGCACTATGCCACAACTCTTCAGATGTGTGCCAAACTCAAAACTCAAATACTCGCCACCATGATCGGATCATAGGTGCTTGATTTTCTTGTTAAGCTGATTTCCAACTTGACTTTGAAATTCTTTGAACTTTTCAAAAGTTTCAGACTTGTGTTTCATCAAATAGATATAACCGTATCTACTCAAGTCATCGGTGAAGGTGACGAAGTAACGATAACCATTGTGTGTCGACACGCTCATTTGTCCACACACATCTGTACGTATGACTCCCAACAAGTCCGAAGCCCGTTCAACGAAACCTTTGAACGGTGTCCTGGTCATTTTGCCCATAAGGCATGGTTCGCATGTATCGAGGGATCCAAAGTCCAACGAGTCCAAAAGTCCATCGGAGTGGAGTTTCTTCATGCGCTTTATACCAATATGACCGAGACGGCAATGCCACATATACATGGCGGTATCATCACTACACTTAATCCGTTTGTCTTCTATGTTATGGATATGAGTACTACGATCGAGATTCAACAAGAATAAACCATTACTCTCGGGAGCATCACCATAAAAGATATCATTCATTGAAATAGCACAACTGCTTGATACTGATTTAAATGAATAACCGTCTTGTAACAGGCAAGACCCACTTATAATGTTTACACTCAACGATGGTACGAAATAACACTTATTTAAAATCAAAACTAATCCCGATGGTAGATGTAGAGGGAATGTGCCGACAGCCACCACGTCGACTCTCGATCCGTTGCCGACGTGCATCGTCACCTCATCCTTAGCCAGCCGCCGTTTATTCCGCAACTCCTCCTGAGAGTTACATATATAAGCAACAGAACCAGTATCAAATACCCTCGTGTTGCTACGGGCGGATGTAAGGTACACATCTATAACATGTATATCAAATATACGTTGCTCTTTGTCGACTATCTTGCCAGGCTTCTTGACCTCCAGGTACTCGGGGCAGTCGCGCTGAGGTGATCCGATGGTCACCACCATCTTATCCAACTTGATTTCTAATTCAGCTACTTCGAACATCTTCAGAATTTCCGACAAGGATTTTGACGTCCCTTTCATGCCGTAATCCACGATGGCGTTCTTATAGATAGGGGGCAGAGAAATCAACACCCTATCGATAACCAGCTCTTATGGGATCATATTTCCCAGATCACTCAAGAGCTGAACGCTGCCAAAGATTTTGGCCAAGTGCTCACTAATATTGCCGTGCTGTTCCATCTGGGCTGAGAAGAAAAGCTTGGTAGCTTCAAATCTCTCGTCCATTGCCGCGTAACAACCATGAGTTCAGTGATTATCTCATAAGCACTCTTGTTCTTGAAATGGTTTTGCAGGTCAGCCTCCATGGCAAAGATCATGCCACTCTAGACATAAGAAGAAATCTCCGCCTTAACCTCATGGACAATCTTATCAGTTTCTAAGGCGGTCTTTGGCAGATCACAGAACCAGGACAAGAAGTTTGACCCATTGGTCTTAAGTTTTTCTTTCTCAAGGAACAGACCTAGGTTAAACGAGTAGCGAGACATCTACAATGGAATTTGCAACAACATAAGACTTTGTTCATAATAATTTTGAGTTATTGTATTTTTAGAAAATAACTAACATAACTCCCACTCAAACGAACATCCCTCCTGGTCGTTTAAGCGATTACACGCCCCCATCCATTGCACAACCCCTCATCGTCAAAGCCGGCAACACAACTTCAAGGGTAGGCAATTGTCAATCAGAAAAACTCTGTGACTCATGCTCGACCTTTCGGCCTCCGTGTTCCGAGGCCATATCTGCATATGCTAGCCTCGCCACAATAACCTCCACGTAACGCTTGTGCAACAAGGCTTACACCCACTGTATGCGAACGATGATATGTCTGACACCCGATCGTCACGGCCTGCCTCATAACGTAGAACTTTCTTGGTGGTGCTCGTTGGAGGAAGAACATTAGTGGTATTTTGAAGGGATCATCTTATATATAACTATAGCCGCATAACTAATATATATTAATATATATAATCACACAATATAAGATGCACACAATAACATCAAATGTAATGCGATGTGATATAGTCCATTGCGCCATGGTCTTCTTGGCGCCCGCAGTTCATAGACAATTTAATAAACCTACCTTGACCATATCACATTGCCCCTGCAAAATAAAGTTAGACGCTTCTACTTTATCTTTTGCATATTTTACGTGGCTGGGGCTTTCGTAAAAAGAACCGCTTCTTACCTACGAACTTATGACCACAACAACGATCCAATAATTGCATATTTAAGCATCCCTTTCGGGCCCTCCATTGAAAATGCAAGACCAACTAAAGAGAGAGAGACAGAGACCCGCCAGCCACAGATACGGTACAAGCCGTATGTCAGTAGTGGAACCAGTCTCGCGTAAGCGTACGCGTAAAGTCGTTCCGGGCCGCTTCATCAACTTGATGCCGCTGGAATCACAAGTGCACGCTAGAGGGTAGCAAATAATAGGAACAGTGCCCCCGTGCAGAACACATGTTCTAACAGCGTACAGTTATACCACTAAAGGGGATCGCAGGCAGAAAACAAAAAATTTCCTAGCGACGATATCCATAAAACATGCCAAGATCTATTCTATGCGGATATAGAAGTACAACGGAGACCGAAAGCGGGATTACGTTCCCGCACGAACGTTGACGATGAAGATCGTGTAGTGGAAGTAGACCTCCCAGCACCGCTAGCGCAGCACCTCGCAGGGCGTTACACACGTACGGTGGAGACGACGACCTCCGAAGCTCCAGTACAGGACGAGCAACAGAAGACTTGGACCGGAACACCAGCAGCACGGCAGCTGGCTATGGTGGAGAGATCCCCCTCTCAACTCGGCGCAACGCCGACAAAGTGAATCACTAAATCGAGAGAGAATTGGGGAATTAATTGGTGAATTAAAAGGCCAGGGGTGCCCCTTCTAATATAGGCTCCCAGGGGGGAGCCAACTTGCCAGCCAGGCAATGTGGGACTAACTACCCACATGCCTGGTGCGGCATAGGCTGGTGCGTCGGCCCTGGTGGGCCCCATTTAGCCCGCCTAGGCCAGCCTCCATGCCCCCCACCGAATTCCCTTAGAGATTTCCCCCCATGGGCCTTCTTTCCACCAAAAGGCCCATTTAGGAAAATCAGCCTTAATAAATTCGAAAATAAATACATAAAATCATATTTAGACATTAATTATACTAATTATTATCAAACATATTATATATAATTTATTCTATCTCCGAAACCTATTTCGTCGCTGCCCGATCTCCATTGGACCTCTCCCGGGACGTTCCTGGTGATCTCTTTCCTTTCCGGTTGTCTTGTCGAAACCCCTTAAGTTGGTTACCCTAGCGGTTCGATATTATAACAGGCATGATCGAGACTCCTCTCCGATTAATGACAAACTCGTAGGCCTGGACCCCATGAATTAATCCCTGGGATATAACGAATGACTCTCATCTATCAAACCTGAGCGTAAAGTCTTAAAAGTTTTGCCATAGCGATACTTAGCGTGTCCGAGCATCGTTCATAGATATCTCCGTACCTAGCTGACCTCGTTACCGACAACGCTATCTTCTACTCGTCTATGATTTCATGTCTCTGTGACCTAGTCACATTCTTGAAAGCTCATTAGACATAATCTCACCGAGTGGGCCCTAGAGTATCTATCCTGCTATGCGGACTGGCAAATCCCGATCTTGACCCCTCGTCTCAACTACCCCTTTCCGATACCCAAAAGTATCACCGTTATTGTCATACTATATAAGATATAACGTTTGATGCGATCAAAGTATTTTCCAGGAATAACAATAAGAGTTGATCTCACGGTCGAAGGCGTAATGACTACGTCCTACAAATATGGGTATGTTGGGGATATATCAACTAGGGGTATAACCAACATGGATCAATCCGGCTAGTCCAGGGTGGCCCAAGGGTGGTAAGGCCGAAGCCTGCCGGGCGGCCCAGATAGCTGACGTACAAGGAGTAGGCGGACGGTCCAAGGAAGGCGGAAGGCCGAAGCCCATCCAGCCACACGGCCCAAGACGGAAGGCGACAACCAAGCCGGCTAGGTCTAGGACTCTGTTTACTTGCCGGACAAGTACTTACCTTGTACCCTGGGGTCTGGCCGCCTATATAAGCCGGCCACCAGGGAGCCTTTAGGGCAGACGCTTCAATAGGCATCATACACATTGTAACCTATTCACGGCTATTGCCTCATAGTGAATTATAGCAGCACGTAGGATCTCACCACCGCTGTGGGATCCGAAGCTGGGTAAACTCGCCGTGTTCAATCCCGTCCTCGACGACACCAACCTTCTTCCCCACAATCCATACGTAGGCTAGAGGACCCCCGTCTCCTATCAATTATGCCGATACCACGACAGTTGGCGCCCACCGTGGGGCATAAGGTTCCTGGCGTCACGTTCCAGGCGGGAACACTTGGCGGCGTGGGCAAGCAGATCGCCGTCGGTCGCGTCACAAGGTATGGCGGCCATAGCTACGTCAACTCAGATGAGTCCTGGCTCCCGGCGGACGACTACCATATCGGATGCGCAATCGTACCGATCGGAGGGATCGACGTCTTCATCGGGTACACGCCAGTGGCGTACGGCCTACCGCGTTTCTACAACCCCACCCACCAACCCTTCGACCAAGCAGTCGACCGACAAGATGGATCTGAATCCGCCTTCTCCCAGGAGTCGGCCGAATCTGATTTCCACTTCGTCGGAGTTGTCGGACTGGGATCAGACTCCCAGCCGGAAAACAACGATCCTGAGTCAATCCTCCCTGCTCTACAGGAGGATGCAATGTCAGATGCCGGATCCAGATCTACCGTTCAAGTCAACGTAGACTCTGACTCTGATGATGATGCTAGTCTCTTCGAAGAGAAGATCAAAACCCGCTTTTCCAGTGGTAATCTGGCTCCTTCAGAGGGCACAGCGGATACTGACATGCCTGACAAGCTGGCTATGATGGTTGTTGTCGGTCACGAGACAACCTCAGTTACTTCGGAGGCGCAAAACAAGCCGGCGGAAGATGCCGACGGCACCACTGCCGGCCAACTCATTGAAAGTTCCGACAAGGTGCGCGCAAAGAAGAAAACTGGCCTCGAGAAAGGCGGCAGCAGCAAACCCACGGATTTGCTCTCCGTCATCAAAGAAGTAGACGGGATCATGAATACTCCGGTGAATAAAGACACCCCACTTGACGAAGTGGAAGAGCTTAGGCTTAGCATGCTTAAGCACTCTGACTTCCTGCGAAAAAGAGAGGAGCACGTTGAGAGCCTTGCGAAGAAGATCGAAAAAGAACAGGAGAAGATGTCGGCCAAAACAAGCCGGCAACTCTTCGAGGAGAAAAGGTCATCAAAAAACCGCCGTGGAAAAGAGCCGCCTACGCAAGCGACGACAGCGGCACAAGATCTAGGGTTCGACTGGCGTACGGCACCACAGCGCGTGGACAGAAGGGGAGATGTTGTCTTCTGCACCCCTGTCCTCAACGCGGCCGCCGCGCTAGATACCCTGGACGACAACACTTACACGGCGGAAGAAAAGCTGGCCAATGCAAGACACTTCGTGAGCAAGGCCCTAGAACAACAAGCTCGCGCTGATTCCTACGGCCACATGGCGGATGCTCGCGGGGGAGACCTAGAGTCTAAGTCGGGATAGTGCAAAGCTGCACCCGGCGCCGACCCCGAAGGCCCGTCTGGCTCCGATAGCCATGGCGACAAAAGGAAGGCAACACCACCTCCAAAGAAGACGCCACCGCCAAAGCCAAGGCGGGACGAAAATTCAAGGACAGGAAGCAGAGGAGACCTGCCACCTCCATCCCAGCCAAGACGCGACAACGGCGGTAGCCGGAACAACAGGCCACCGCCTAGAAAAGATGTCAGCAACGACCCTCCCAGGAGAGGTCGAAGCCGGTCTCCGCAGCGTAGCACCGGCAGCAAGAAGAGAGAGGAGGCAGAAGGGCCCAGGCGCAGCATAAGCCGGGCAGCGCAGGACGAGCCGGACGCAAACAGAGGCGCACGGCAGCTCGATCCAAAAGACGCACGACACCGCCTACAAGACATAGCAAGAGGAAAGGAGCCGCTATACTCTGGACCAAAGTGCTTCGGTGACGCCATCCGCAGAGAGCCGTTCCCTAAGGACATGACATCAGTGTCAAAAAACTGTTCTAGGTACAACGGCCTCGTTAAGCCGGACTCATGGCTATCCGATTATGCCATGGCCATAGAAATTGCCGTCGGGAGCATCTATATTGCCGTCCGCTACCTACCTCTCATGTTGGAAGGCACGGCAAGAGCTTGGATCGACAACCTTCCTGAAAAGTCTATCCGTAGCTGGTACGACATGGAAAAGGTTTTCTCCCAGCACTTCCAAGGAACATACAAGCGTCCAAATACCTACACGGATTTGCAACGCTGTATCCAAAAGCCGGACGAAACCATGACAAATTTTGTCAGCCGTTGGATATCCGAAAAAGCCAACTGTCATGGTGTTTCGGACGCACAGGCTATCCACGCCTTCTACACGGGCCTACAGAAGAAGTCCTTGATCCGTCATAGGCTCGTCCGCGAGCAAATCACGGACCTTGGTGAGATGCTCAACCTGGCCGCCCAATACGCGGTGGCGGATGACGACGCCCGGGACGATGACCCAGACGTCAACATCATACCAAAGCGGAACAACAAGCGCAAGCAGGCGGCAGATGACAAAGCCGGACCTTCCAATGAGGTAGCCGCAGCATTCCAAGGGAACGCCGGCAAAAAGAAGTGGAAGAATAAGAAAGATAGTCGCGAAGCCGGCTCAGGGCCTAAGGCGGCACGAATCACTTATGAACAGGCAAAGCTTTTGCCATGTCCCATCCACGCCTCACTGGGCAAGGTCAACCATATGCTTGGCGAGTGCCGTTTCATGGATGACTTCAAAAAGGATCCCACAGTCGGCTGGAAGTCAAAGAAGTCAAAGAAGAACGACAAGAAAGACAACAAGGAGGATGAGGATGACGACGACATGTCTATCTCAAGCGAAGACGACGCAGCCGCCAAGAAAAAGAAGCCGTATCCGAAGGTCAAAGAATCTCTTGTGTGCTTTGTCGGCACGCTTTCGGCTAAGGCGGATAAGGCGGAAATGCGCGAACTCAACGCGACAATGCCGGACGTCCCTCAGTACTTGAACTGGTCGGAAGCAACGATCACTTGGGACCGGTCCGACCACCCTGATCACGTTCCTCACCCAGGCAAGTACGCCCTTGTCGTCGATCCCATTGTCGACAACTTCAGACTCACAAAGGTACTTATGGATGGCGGCAGCAGCCTCAACATCCTGTACTATGACACACTAAGCCGCATGAACCTATCAGAGGATCAGCTGGACCACAGCAACCTCACTTTTCATGGCATAGTGCCCGGCAGGCAAGCAAAGTCAATGGGGAGCATCAGGCTGAAGGTAACTTTCGGACCAAAAGAGAACTACCGCTCAGGGTTCCTCCGGTTCGAAGTTGTCCCCTTCAAAAGCGCCTATCATGCAATCTTTGGACGACCGGCTTTCGCCAAGTTCATGGCAAGGCCGTGCTACATATACAGCAAGATTAAAATGCCGGGGGAAAACGGAACCATCACGATTTCCGGCAACTTCAAGAAAGCCAAGGAGTGCGAGCGTGGCATGGCCGCCTTCGCAGAAGCCGTCATCCACAAGGAAGAACTCGCGCTGCTCGGGGCAGACTCAGGCAACTCCATGCCAAGGCCAAAGATTGATGTCAAGAAGACCTTCGAAGCTTCAGAAGACACCAAAAAGGCGGACCTCATCCCGGGTGACAAGTCTAAGCAAGTTGTCATCGACTCCAACCTTGACAGCAAATAGGAAGGCGCGCTCGTCGAGTTCCTCCGTGAGAATCGTGACATCTTTGCATGGTCGCCTTCTGACATGCCTGGTGTACCGAGGGAACTTGCCGAGCACTTGCTCAACGTCATAAAAGGATCCAAGCCGGTGAAGCAAGCAACAAGACGCTTTGGAGATGAGAGACGCAAGGCTATAGGAAAAGAGATAAATAGGCTGAAGGCCGCCAATTTCATAAAAGAAGTTGTACACACCGATTGGGTGGCAAATCCTGTACTTGTTCCAAAGAAGAATAAAGAGCTGAGGATGTGTATTGACTATACCGGTGTTAACAAGTGCTGCCCAAAGGATCCCTTTGCGCTGCCTAGAATTGACCAAGTCGTAGACTCCACAGCAGGCTCCGAGCTGCTTTGTTTTTTGGACGCCTACTCAGGATACCACCAAATCAAGATGAGAGAGTCGGATCAGCTGAAAACATCTTTCACCACTCCATACGGGACTTTTTGCTACATTACAATGCCTTTTGGCCTGAAGAATGCACGGGCAACATACCAGCGCTGTATGCAAAATTGCCTGCACGAACAGATCGGCCGCAATGTTCTCGTCTATGTAGACGACATCGCGGTAATGTCAAAAAAGAAGGCAGATCTCCTAGAGGATTTGGAAGAAACGTTTCAGAATTTCCGGAGGTATCAGATGAAACTCAATCCCGCCAAGTGCGTTTTCGGCGTTCCAGCCGGCAAACTGCTCGGGTTTATCGTCTCAGAACGAGGGATCGAGGTTAACCCGGAGAAGATCAAGGCCATCCAAAACATATCCAGACCTACTTGTCTGAAGGACGTGCAGCGCCTAGCCGGATCGGCGGCAGCCGTCAGTCGTTTCATAAGCCGCCTAGGGGAAAAGGCAATGCCTCTCTACCGGCTATTGAAGAAATCCGACAACTTCGAGTGGACAGCAGAGGCAGATGCCGCCTTACAACAACTTAAGGAGGCCCTCATATCCGCTCCGATATTGGCAGCACCTCGATCACAGGAACCAATGCTGCTGTACATCGCGGCAACAGGAGCTGTCGTCAGCGTTGTCTTGGCTGTGGAAAGAAAGGAGAACGAAGCCGCGACGTGTGAGCAGCGACCGGTCTACTTCATAAGTGAAGTATTCTCCGCCTCCAAGCAGAGGTATCCGCATTACCAAAAGCTGGCTTATGGTGTATTCTTCGCCGCCAGAAAGCTTAGGCATTACTTCCAGGAACACACAGTGACAGTAGTCAGCAAGGCACCGTTGGGAGACATAATCAACAATGCAGAGGCAACAGGTCGAGTTGCCAAATGGGGCATCGAACTTGCCGCCTTTGATATAGTCTATAAACCACGGACCGCCATTAAGTCTCAAGCGCTTGCAGACTTTTTCGCCGACTGGACAGAGGCCATGGAGGAAACGACACTCCCGGAATCAGAATATTGGGTCATGCACTTTGACGGATCAAAGATGCTCAAAGGCTCGGGGGCTGGAGTCGTTCTACGCACGCCTAAAGGTGACAAGCTTAGCTACGTGTTACAAATCCACTTCACAGCAACCAACAATGTTGCCGAGTACGAAGCTTTGCTTCATGGGTTACACGTGGCAAACGACCTAGGCGTCAAAAGAATCCTCTGTTATGGCGACTCAGATTTGGTCGCGCAGCAAGTAAGCGGAACATGGGATGCGAAAACCGCAACAATGGCGGCTTACAGAGCCAAAGTTGACGAATTCGCAAAAAACTTCGCGGGCTACGAAGTCCGGCATGTTCCAAGAGCTGAGAACGAGGCGGCAGACACACTTGCAAGACTAGGATCGGAACGCAAAAAGGTACCAAAAGATATTTTCCTGGAACATTTGCACAAGCCATCCATTAAAGGCGCCGATTTGATGGACCCCGATGCAGAAGAACCGGTAGAAGCGGCAAGTCTCGCTGTCTACTTGACACAACCGGATTGGACAGTCCCATACCTCGATTTTCTAATCGACAGAAAGTTGCCGGAGGACGATGAGGTGCTAAAAAGGCAGATCATAAGGCGAGCCAAGGCATTCACGATAATAAAAGGCGAGCTATATAAGCGAAGCACGTGCGACATCTATCAGCGGAGCATACAGCCGGAAGAAGGCCGGGAAATTCTGAAGGACATACATATTGGCACCTGCGGGCATCATGCTTCCGCCAGGTCCATTGTATCCAAAGCTTTCCGCCAAGGTTTCTACTGGCTCACCGCCAAAGAAGACGCCGAGAACATCATAAAGACATGCAAAGGCTACCAGTTGTACGCTCGTCAACCTCACTTGCCGGCACAGGAACTAATGACGATTCCAATCACCTGGCCGTTCGCGGTCTGGGGCTTAGACATTGTGGGTCCCTTCAAGAAGGCGCGCGTTGGGTACACCCACCTATTGGTCGCTGTCGACAAGTGCACCAAATGGGTCGAAGCTAAACCGATCAGCAAACTTGACGCACGAACAACCACCAATTTCCTCTGGGGAATTATCTCTCGGTTTGGAGTTCCACACAGCATTATCACCGATAATGGCAGCAACCTGTCTCAAGGCGACATAGAAGAATACTGCAGCGATCTGGGTATCCGGCTTGATTTGGCATCCGTGTCACACCCTCAATCCAATGGACAAGTAGAGCGTACAAACGGCCTAGTCTTATCAGGACTTAAGCCTCGTCTCGAAGCTCCATTACACAGGGCAGCCGACGCTTGGGCAGATGAGTTACAGTCGGTACTATGGAGTTTGCGCACAACGCCAAACAGGTCTACCGGCTACACTCCTTTCTTCTTAGTATATGGCGCTGAGGCAGTGCTACCTACCGACATGAAGTACGATTCCCCAAGAGTTCAAGCCTATATCGAGCAAGACGTAGAAGCTGCAAGACAGGATAGCCTAGACCTGCTAGACGAAGAAAGAGACGTCGCTCTCCATCGCTCCGCCTTGTACCAGCAACAACTTCGCCGCTATCATAGCCGGAGAGTGCGGAAGCGAAGCTTCAGAACAGGTGACCTGGTTCTCCGCCTAATTCAAGACAGAAAAGGCTTGCACAAGTTATCCGCGCCATGGGAAGGACCGTTTATAGTCACAAAGGCGCTGCTCAATGGTTCCTACTACCTGGCCGACATCCGCGACGAAGACGAAAAGAAAATGCGCAAGAAGGCGGCAGGAAAAAGGGGAACCAAGCGCAAAAAAGGCATTGACGATCCGTTCGAGCAATCAAGACGGCCTTGGAATATTGAGCAGCTACGTCCTTTCTACACTTAGCAATTTATAATTGTATTAAGTTAAATATGATTATGAAATAAAAGTCTATGGTTCCTCATCTTTGTTGAGAAGCATGCCATCTTTTGTCCTTTCTCGCAATCATATTTCCCCTATGTATCTAAGTTACCTATTTTCTAGCTCCGTGCAAAGGTTCAAACTGGTAGGTACTTGCAGCTTTCGAGCCAACCCAAAGCAAAAATAAACTTTTTTGCGCCGCCTAATTCCTTTACCTCTGATTACTTATATGTGGTTCGCCTAGTAGTATGTCCTTGACACCAACATGTTGGCTTTGGTCTCTGATTCTAAACACATGGTTTAGCCCTGGTTGTTTTAGCTAAAGTTACCGGCTGAGGTTTCGTCAACATACAAAAAGTCAAACATATAAGTCAGGGTAAAATTAAGGCGGGCCATATAAATAAAGACAAAATAAAACTTGTCAGCTAGTTTCCGCCTAACAAAGCAGCAACAAAAGTATATACAAATATTACAAGTCAATGTTGCATTGTTTCAGGGGCCGACAAATAAGGCTAATAGGAGGCAAGGACATAAAGATATGGCTCGGGGGAGCATCTACATCAGGCTTGGGGGCTGACAACTTCAGCCCCGGAACTATCACTCCCCTCCGCCTCGGCCGCGCCGGCAGCTCCAGCTCCTTCGCCGCCAGGCACAGGATGGCGCCGATAGAAGATTGAAGTGTCAACCATATCGGCAACACGCGTGGCGTAGCCGGCAACGCTGTCGAGAACAGCGGCCGGCTCAACCTCGCTAGCGTCTTCATATGTTGACGGCATGCCTTCGGTAACGGCTTCTATCTCCGCCTCGGGGTAGTGCGCCATGAATAACCCAAGTGCGGTTTTGGCACCACCCCGCGCCACCGACTTCAGCGAACTCTTGTGCAGTTTGGTCGCCTGCTCCAAGATAGCGGGCACGTCGCTGAACTCGGTCGGTTCCTGGCTGCCGGAGGAGGTGAAGAACTTGGCGGCAAACCGCTTGGACGCCGCCAAAGTCACGGTGATCAGTTCGCCTAGACGCGCAAGGCGATCCAGGCGGGGGCTGACAACCTTGTCATCGCCTAAACCGGCGGGAACTGTATCAAAAATGAAGCCATTAGTTTGGCTCAGGCGAAAGCAAAATGGCAACATCAAATAAGGAGTAAGCAATTACCAAGGGCCGAGTTATGGAAAGCGGACAGCTCAATCATATGAGTTGCCAGCGCATCCTCAGCAGTTTGGGCGCGAGAAGTCTGCTTGGAGATTTCCTCGACAGCCGTCTTCTCCGCCTCCGCCAACTTCTTGCGCATGCTTTCCAGCTCACCAGTGAGCTGGCTAGATTCCTGCGCAAATTTGAGCTGCTGGGCCTCCATCTCCTTCTGGTGAGCCTCCTTCAACTCCAAGTTGGCGGCCGCCAAATCAGAAGCTTCATTCATAAGAGCTTGCATATCAGTGGACGCCTTCGGAATATCCTGGGCGTGGTCTAGCAGTTCTACAAATATGGATTCGCTAACTAAATGATTGACGGCAACACAAGTCGAAAGTATAGCTGAAGGCGAAAAGGATTAACCCTACCTTCATCTTTTTTGCGGGCCGCCTCCAACTCGGCAATCCGCAGGTCCTTAGCCTCGCACTCCTTCTTCAGGTCGCGGCAGCGCCGGTTTATCTCGACTCGGGAGGAGACAAGCTCGACGTTGGCGGACACAAGGCCCTGCAGGACAAACAAAGGCATAAAACATATTGTCGAATAACCACTAAGCCGGCAGTCAAAATTTCTTTTATTTTTGACTTGCCATCTAAGTGCTCGGGGGAAAGACTATGTATATGCCGGAGTGGTAAAAACTTACAGACAGGTCGCCCTCCAAGTCGGCGAAGGCCTGCGAGGCGAAGTTGGCAAAAGACAAAGTTAACTCCTTGGCCTCCTTAAAGGTGGACCAAGGGTCCCTGACCTTGCCGCCTCCCGCAGTCGGGGCTGCCCTCCGAGACCCGCCGGCAGTCGACTCCAGCAACCCTTCATTGGTGGCGCGCGATTGAGCGGCTTCATCGGCCGTAGCCTCAGCCAGCAGTAGGGGAGTCTTGGGCGCGCGGTCGGTGGAAGAGGCCCTTTGTTGAAGCGCCAGAAGTCGGAGCCGGGGGCTGACGACGAGCGTCGCCCATAAAGCTGCCGGCTTGGAGCTGAGGAGTTGGCGGCACGGTAGCCGGCGAGCTGCCTTGAGGCCACTTACCCTTGCCAAGAAGCCTGGTCATCAACCGGGAAGTTGCGACCCTTTCCCTGTCAATAAAAAGCAAGCACAGTCAATTGGGTGCCAGTATTGAAGAAGTTTGTCGTCTATTAAAGGCAGAATTGAGTACCTTCGGGGGATATTAATCCCCGCGTTCTCGCCAAGGTTGGCGAGAGCCGGCTCGGTAGCCGATGCGATCCGTTTCTTCCTCTCGGCATTCACCGTAGAGGAAGCGGCACCAGATGCCTTGCGCTTCTTCGTCTTCCCGGCTTCCGACTCGTAGAAGTCGGGAGCCAGGTCACCCTCCCCCAAGTCGGAGAGCTGAAAAAGAAGACAAGTTTAACGGAGCTCAATTTTAGCCGGCGAAGCTATCAAACAAGGGGCAAGGAAGAAGATATTTACCTCGAGGGGAGGGTTGTCGTGGGTGTGCATGGGCACGCCCTCCACCGCCTTCACCAGCCCCGCCTTGACGAGGCTGCGGAGCCGGAACGCCAGGTCGGCAACCGGCAACATCTCTTCGCTCACGCGGAGAGAGGCCGTGTCAGTAGGCGAATACTGACACATTTTGTGTGGGATGTACCGCAGGGGGAGGATCTGCCGGCCGAGCCAGCAGATGACGGTGTCGACCCCATCCAGCAGAGGGGGAGCCATCGTCCGCGTGAGGAATTCAATCCGCCTTTGAATAAGGCGGAGTTCCTCCGTCAGCTTGGGCACCGCCTCGTCCCAGCATGGCCGAGGCATAGGTGGCGCGTTGACGAATTCCGGGATGCCGACTTGACGGCCCGGAGCTTCCATATCTTGGCAGTAGAAGAATGTGGAGGTCCAGCACTTGACGGACTCAAGGTATGGTATCTTAGGATACCATTGGCGGCCCTGGCGGCAGTTGAAGGTGACGATGCCGTAGGTTGCCAGCCCGCCGTCCGGCACCGTCTGTCGCCGGCAACGGAAGCAATATATGAAGAAGTCTAAACTAGGCCTAATACCTAGGTAGCCTTCGAACAGGGCTGTGAAGCCGGCTAGGACAAATATGCTATTGGGTGCTATGTTGTGGGGCTGAGAGCCCATAATGATCTAGAACCTCGCTAAAGAAGGCGGAAGGCGGAAGCGCCATTCCCCTAACCAAATGGGAGGTGAGGATTACCCGCTCCCCGGCTCTCGGGGCCGGGATGACGTCTCCATAGGCGGCCCTCCACCGGCAATCTTCCCGAGAGGGGAGGTAGCCGACGGCCTCCAAATCTTGGAGGGCGTCTTCGTCGACTATGGAAGGTAGCCAGTAGCGGGACCCGAGGTCCGCCGCTTCCTCTTCCTCGTCGACGGGGGCGCCCGCCGTCATCATCGCCGCGGTGGTTGGTGGAGGAGCCGAGGGACCCGCCGCTGGCGCGTGCACGGTGGAAGTCCGGGGGGCGACGGTAGCGACATTGCCCGTCGCCGCCGTCGCGGGACGAGTTATCGCGCCGCCCATCGCCGTCGCAGGCGCGGTCTCGGTCGCCGGACCGCTCGACGCCGTGGAAAGGTTCTGGCCGGTGGACATCGACGCACGGAGAGGTCGTCGGAGGAGAGGAGCTCGCCGGAGTTCACTCGGAAGCAAGAAGCGGAGAAGTGGAAAGGGCAAGAGGGCACGTAGAGCAAAGGCAGGGTGGTAAAAATGGACCGTTTGGCTACCTATTTATAGGGCCAGGCGTTGCTCCCTGTGCAACGGTGCTTTTAGTCGGACACGTGTCCAGCATCCGTTGCAGCACACGATTGCACGATCTCCACGCCTCCTCTTTTCCCGCAATTTGTGATCATGGCGAGATTCCCGCCTAAGCTGTTTTCAAACTGTCGTGAGCCGGCTAGGTGGAAACCGTCAAGAAGAATGCTCGGCAAGATTGCCGAGTAACCGTCTTTTCCCATGATGGATAAAGGCGGCCGCATGTCAATATCAAGACACGCATGCCTCGTTGATTTTCAGAATGGTTCAAGTCCTGCAGCCGCCAACTTTGGCAGATGAAGAATCAAGAAGAAGCCGGCGCCTGGAGAACTTCAACCTTTCTGGGGGCTAATATTGGGGATATATCAACTAGGGGTATAACCAACATGGATCAATCCGGCTAGTCCAGGGTGGCCCAAGGGTGGTAAGGCCGAAGCCTGCCGGGCGGCTCAGATAGCTGACGTACAAGGAAGTAGGCGGACGGTCCAAGGAAGGCGGAAGGCCAAAGCCCATCCAACCACCAAGCCCAAGACGGAAGGCGGCAACCAAGCCGGCTAGGTCTAGGACGCTTCAATAGGCATCATACACATTGTAACCTGTTCACGGCTATTGCCTCATAGTGAATTATAGCAGCACGTAGGATCTCACCACCGCTGTGGGACCCGAAGCTGGGTAAACTCGCCGTGTTCAATCCCGTCCTCGACGACACCAACCTTCTTCCCCACAATCCATACGTAGGCTAGAGGACCCCCGTCTCCTATCAATTATGCCGATACCACGACAGGGTATGTCCATCACATCGTTCCTCCAACGACATGACTTCATTGCCGACTAGCGCCATGCCCCATGATCGGGAAACCTCGATCATCAATCGCGCAACGAAACTAGTCTTAGGAGAGACTACTAGGGACCTGGTTGTTTACGCATCCCACCCGTATTAATGTTTCCGCTTAATACGGTTATAGCATGACACAAAACGAATAATGAAAAAATGAGATATGATAAAGAAATACACTTTATTAATTGCCTCTTGGGCATATCTCCTTCAGTTTTACCCATGTTACGCTAGAGCACTGCATAACCTGCTACACTGGCAGAGGCACCGTTGTCATATGTATTCTTATGGCACATTCATATTAGTTACTTGTATCATTAGTATGTTGTTTTATCATCATTAGTGTGTTGTCATATATCATGTATCATATTAGGATGCTTGCCCCTAAAAGTGAAAAGAGCCATGGAGGCCATTGAAAAGAGAAACAAAAAAAGAAAAAATAGAAAAAAGAGAAAAAAGAAAGAAAGAAAAGAAATAAAAAAGGGGGCATCATTACTATTCTTTATCACACACTTGTGCTTATGTTGCAGCACCATATCATTTATAGTCATCACTTGTTCTCATGTTATAGCACCATATCATTTGTGATCATCATTTCTGCTCATGTTTACCACCTTTACTCCATATGATAGAGTTTTCATGTCTTAGTTGCATAACTATGTAGGGAACTTTACACTATAGAACTTGGCTTGTATATTTTAATGATGAGCCTCCTCAAAAGTGCTCTAGGTCTTCGTGAGCAAGCAAGTTGGATGCACCCCCACTAGTACCATTGGAGAGCTTTCATATACTTATAGCTCATTGTGCATCCGTTGTATGGCAATCACTACTCCTTGCATAGCTTCGATTGTATGACTTTCTCTTGTTTAATGATCATCTATAGCTTTGTGAGCCTTTCTTCCGTTGGCCTTCCAAAGCTCCGTTAACATTCTCTTAGCCATAACATCTTGGTGCCAGGAACCAACGTTGAACGCTTGCTTGTTTCTTTTGAACAAATAATATATTGATCATCTACGTGCATATTTCTATTACTTGATTTGATCCATTCATAAAGTTTTCATGCCTGTTGGAAGCATTAGATGATTATATTGTTGTGCTTGAAGCTTAAATCATGTTTAATATCTACTTTGCACATGTGATTGCTATCTAGTACTATATCACTGAAAGCTTTGCTTGCTTCACCTACTTGTTTGTTAATGACTCATTTGATATCAATATAAACTACATCCATTATTCATTTGATTTCAGTTTACATGCCTTACAATGAATTACATGATCAAGATTGTGTTAAGCATGTCACTTCAGAAATTATTCTTCTTTTATCGTTCTTGCCTACTCGGGACGAGGAGAACTAAGCTTGGGGATGTTGATACGTCTCCAACATATCCATAATTTCTTGTGTTCCAAGCTATGTTATATCATGTTATTACATGTTTTATATGCATTTTATATAGTTTTATGCATTTTCTGGGACTAACCCATTAAGAAAATGCCACAGTGCTAGTTCCCTATTTTCTGTTGTTTTTGGTTTCTGAAAAGCTCTTAAGGAAATATCCGCCAAATTGGAAACGAGCCAACCAGTATTTATTTTTGGAATATTTGCAACCAGAAGAACTAAAGACGAGACGAAGGCGGACCCAAAGGGGCCCACACCGCCTCGTGGCGCGGACCCCATGCTGGCCGCGCCGGGAGGTGGTGTGGCGCACTCGGGCGCCCACCAACTTAGGTCTTTCGCCTCATATAAGCCCCCGTGACCTAAAAACTCCAGACGGTTAATCACTTTTTCCTCCACGGGTCCCGAGCCGCCACCGTCGCCGCCACCACTTCGGGAGAGATCAGAACTGCTCCCCATCACCCTGCCAGGAGGGGGAATCATCCGCGGAGGCTTCTACGTCGCCGTGACCACCTCCAGACTGATGCGTGAGTAGTCTACCTTGGACTACGGGTCCATAGCAGTAGCTAGATGGTTGTATTGTCCTCTTGTGCTATCATGTTTAGATCTTGTGAGCTGCCTATCATGATCAAGATCATCTTTATGTAATTCTCCATGTTGTGTTTGCTGGGGTCCGATGAATATTGAGTACTAAAGTTATTGCTTCATAATATATCATGTGAGTGCTATTTAATGATCTTGCATGCTCTTCGTTACTTGTGTATGCTCTGGCCAATAGATGCTCGTAACTCCAAGAGGGGGTATTTATGCTCGATAGTAGGTTCATGTCTCTATTTAATCTGGGGCAGTGACAGAAAGCTCTAAGGTTGTAGATGTGTTGTTGTTATTAGGGATAAAACAGTAGTACTTTATCTAAGGATGATGTTACTTACTTACTTTACACACAGTGCTTAAGGCGATAATCTGTTGCATGCAACTTAATACTGAAAGGAGTGCGAACACTAACCGGAAGGTGGATTATTAGTCATAGATGCGGTTGGAACGGTCTATGCATATTGTTGTAATACCCGAATGAATCTCACACTAGACACCATATCATTAGTATATGCATTGGGTTGCTCCTCATTATTCTGTCAATTGCCTAGCTGTAATTTGCTTACCACGCATGGATGAATGTTATTATTATTTATGGAGAGACACCACTAGTGAACTGTGGACCCAGTTCCTTCTCATTAATCTGATAAAACCACAACTACAAACCTGTTACTTTCTGTAAACATCACTCTTTCTTCCACACATACGTTTAATCCTTTGTTATAACTAGCCGGTGGGATTGACACCCTCACCATTGAGTTGGGGCAAAATACTTTGATTGTGTTGTGTGCAGGTTCCATGTTCGTTGTTGACGCTGGTGTTGTGCCGTGCCAACGTCGCCGCCAACAACCTCGAGTGAACATTCATCTCCTACTGCTTCGATAACCTTGGTTTCATACTGAGGGAAACTTGCTGCTGCACTACGTCACACCTTCCTCTTGGGGTCTCCCAAAAACACACCCACTGTGTGCATCAGTGCCTTACCATGGGATTTGCCGAGTTAACCCCTCGTCAATTGGCGCCATCTGTGGGAAGAACGGGCGTTGGATCTACGGAATCGGCGGCTCCATCGACAACGGCAACGGCAGGTCCGTCACGGGACCCACTGGATCCGAGGAAGCCATACGCACTCGGGCCCTTCGATTTCCCCACACTCGGCATCGGAGCGATCAACGTTCACGGGTGTGCACTCAGGTATGGATCTGACCTTTGGCAGTTTCCGTTTTCTTGTCAACCAGTGGGGAACTGTAACATCCCAAAATTTTATAATGTTCAAAAATCACTAAAATTTAAAACTTTTCTTTTATTAAAATAAAATATTAAATGCATAAGGAAACCAACTATGAAAGACTTCAAACTTGGGTTTAATAATTCAAATGTCACAGTTTAAACATTTTATTATCCACTATGTTTCAAAAACCTTAAAATACAATTTGATAAATATTGTACAAACTACAATTCATTTTATTTTAAATAAATTAGTTCTTTATAAGTATTTGAATTAAACCACTTAATTACAAGATTATTCAAAAAGTTATATAATTACTAAATGGGTTTCATTCCTGTAACTAAGTTCAAATATAGTTTGGAAGTTAAAGCCTATAGTGTATAACTTTACAACTTCATAGAATTTAAATTACTGAATTAGCCAAATAAACATTTCTTTTGCTTAAAGGAATTTCATCTATTTTCAAAGCATGAAAGGATTAATATATTCTAAATAAGAATAGAATTAAAACAAAAATCCTTTCCAAAGTTGTTATAAAGTTTTCAAATGAATTATCATAATTAAAATATAATGTTCCACAAATTATTTTCAATTAAAAATGAATACCCTATATTTCACTTTTCCTAAAACATTGTTATATGTGTTCCTTAATATTATGCCAAAATAAAGATAAATGATTTCAGCAAAATAAGTTTAAATAACTTAAATTCAAACATATTGAAATGGGGGTATTTTTACAAATTTATTTTAGCCAAAGGAAAATTTAAATGAGAAAGAAATTCAAATTTGACTTTAAGTGTCAAATTTGTAATTAAGCAATATTTCAAAATATTAATTTTCAAAAATATTCAAAACATACCCACAACTGGTTTAACAGCAAGATATTATTTTTACAAATTTTTAGAAATTTATTTGACATCATTTGGAGTTATAAATCAAAAGATATGAATTAAAGAAATAAAATCAGAGAAGAAAATGCTGGCTGACGTCATGCTGACGTCAGCGGATCATCTCCTACCTCTAACCGAACGAAGAACAGAAAAAGGAGATCGAATCGGAGACGATTTCTTCTCCGATTCGTACGGGATACGATCTCCGAAGCCCCCTATATAATCCCCCGACCCAGCCGCGTCTTTTCCCCCAAAACCCTAGCTAAACCGTGCCCCCAGGCCGCCGGAGGACCTCGCCGGAGTCCGCACCGTCCGCCGCCGAAATCCTTCCATCCCCGGCGAGGTAGATTGCGCTAAGCTTCGAGACCCTACCCATCCTTTTTCCCTGCTCCTGGCGCATCTCCCTGACCCCTCCCCTCGATCTTCTTCGCAGCAAATCGTCGTGGGTGGAGCTCGCCGGAACTTCGCCGCTCCGCCCGCGCCTCCTCGTCGTTGCACGGCAGCCGAGCCCACGCCTCCGCTCCCAGCCAACTCGCCGTGCTGCGGGGAGTCTTTTGGCACTTGCCCCGCGCCCGGGGAACCACCAGAGCAACAAATCCGTCGTCGACCGAGGCAGCGCCGCCGTCCCCTCCATCGCCGGCCACCGGAGCGCCGCCACGGTATGGTCCAAGCTCTCTGCGCCGTCCGATTGAATCTCAGCGGCCCAGATTAGAAGTTGAGGACGAACCGGTACGATCCGATCTGGACCGTCAGATCCAGATCTGACGGGCCAGATCGATAACTTATCCACGTCAGCAATCCCAGTCAGCGCCGCGTGTCAACCACGTCAGCTGCGACGTGTATAATCAATTTCGTAATTAAATTTAATCGGCAGTTTTGCAGAAACACCCCTGTCACTTAGATCTCTCACAACTTTTTAACCACAACTCCAAATTTAATAATTTTCATATATTTGGAAAGCTCTCGACAGTTAGAATATTTTGGATCTGACAAAATTAAAATTTGACTTAGTATGAAATATTCAAATTTCAAATGGTGAATTTGAGTATATTTGTAATAACTTTAAATCTATAAATCCAAAAATTGCAAATAAATATGTTTTAGAAACTTTGGAAAATTTGTAAATTAATGCTATTGCTATAAAATATTTTTGAGTAATTTTTGAATGATTTCATAGTTGTGTGTTTAATTTGAATAGTTTGACTAATTTTGAAATAACTTTTAATAGAAACATTATTTTGGATTAAATCCAATTGCAATAGATTTAATTAAATGCCCTCTGTCTATTAACACTAATTATAAAATTTTGTTATAAAGATTTAATCATAGGAAACTTTATTTTGATAGTTATTCCTTTTATTATATTTTCCAAAATTAGAAATTAATTAAATTGCATTTATAAATTCATGCATATTTATAAAGAAATCACAAAAGTTATTCTTATGTTACTTGTGATTTAAAATTTGCATTTCATTCATAGCATATTTTATATTGTAGACATAATTCTCAAAGGAAAACCCCTCTTCAATAGTTTTCTCTAAGTTAGGATTATTTTCAAACTTAGTATTTTGTGAAAAGTGCTATGCACTAGACACTTAGTAGTTTTCAAGATGGAGCTAGAAGACCATTGAAGGACTTAGCCAAAAACAAGACTTCAGAAGTATCTTCAAGGAGGAAACACTTAGAAGAAAACAGACTCTGGAAGCATCCTCAAGATGTCAAGCACTTAGAAGAAAAGTGAGAAGAAGTTCAAGAAGGCCAACCCCCTTTCTATTCTCTAAGTCTTTCTCTCTGTCTTTCCTTCTCCCCTGAGATTTCATGAAGACTAAGTAAAACCAAGACCAGCCTCGAGGATTCAAGAATCATCAAGTCTGAAGATTCATCAAGACTACTAAGAGCTCAATCAAGACATCATCCAGAAGAAAGTTACAAGTCTGGAGATGAAGCCTGGAGGACAACTACATCTTTCTTCTATCTTTCCCTCTTTCCTAATCTTGTCTTCTAGACTTAAACAAAATTTGATCATGATGTTATCATCTTGATGTTGTTGGATCCTAGCAGCATAGTGGGATGAAGCGGCCTGGAAACAAACCTTACATGTCCACGTACATGAGACCTGTTCCACAATTTAAGTGGCTGGCCGGGTGTCTGTCTCTCTCACTATAGTGAATGTCCAACTTACAAAGAGTTGATAATAATTGTGATCATCTTGAACAAATGACTTAGTATTTTTCTCTAAGTATTTTGCACATCATGGCTAAGCCATTAGAGTGCTTGTTTCAAGGAGATATAAAACAAAGTATGTATATCCAACTTAAGACTTTAGTCCTTAGTCCTTTTTGGACCAACCAAATTGCCTTGCATAAATTTAAAAGATTTCCATGGCATGAAAAGTATTTCTAGCCTTAGGAATATGTTGCACATCATGCATAAACATATTTTCCTTAGAAAGTTTTATAAAACTTATTTATTCATCTAGTATGTGTTTGTATGCATTGTGAGTTTTGCTTGCTGTTGATTTTTGTATTGTTGTTTGCTTATATTGCTTAGATTAAACGGAGAGCAAACGTTCGTTGTTGAAAAGAGTTTGTGAACAACGACAACATTCAAAGGCAAGTGGCACACCTCATAAACTTCCTATTTTTATATGCATTACTTAGTGTATTTTTAAATGCATGTGTTGCTATGCTAAACCTGTGTAGAATCCCTTATTCCTGTGTCTAGGTTCCTATATCATACTTAGCAGAAATATTGATGCTATGCAATTGATGAAAGGTTTTTACAAAATGTTAAGTGACTACTCAGGACTGTGCTCATGGCTGTCTTCGCCTAGGATGAATTTCTATTCTACTTAGGGCTGTGAGCATGGTGATTTTTACCTGAGAGTGCACATCCACTAAGTTAATGAAACACCTGGGTGGTAATTGGTCGGATGGTTTATGTTGAGTGGCTACTCGGTCCATTTCTATGGTTCCTAAAGAGTATGTACACTTGAGAACGGCCACCCAGGAACAGAGGAATCTGAAGGAACTCCAAGTGACGATTGCTTCCAGTGCAGCCATTGCCATATGGGCTCTGGCTTGATCAATTATGTTGCGTGGACTTTCTCCGGCTTGACAAGCAGATGTAGGGGGATGTTAGGTGGAACGGGTCAAGCCAGTATGGGGAGGGAAAATGCTTCTGAAAGATCTCGTCTCATTCTCTCCTTTCCTTATCACAAATGGTGTGTAAAGGATACCTTGGGTTGAATGGGTACAATGGTGAAAGTGCACAACCTCTGTAGAGTGTAAAACTAAGTACTTAGCCGTGTCCCCGGTTACGGACAATTTTGAGCAGCTGATCAAGGACGTCAACGGAGGATTCCACCATTCCAACTTCAGAAATAAAACTTGATGGGTGAACAAGGGAAGATGAGATTTATGGTTTTCATGCCATACTCGTCGATTTTTAAGAAAAGTGTTTTCCAAAAAGATAGGAAAAATTGGCTTTATGCAAATTAGCCTTGAGCTCCACCAGCCGAATATTCATATAGGCTTTAGAGTTATTCCATAAGTGTCCACCATAGTGTCACTTGCCAGACTCCATTTTTAATGGAATCTGACCCACGTTGTTGCAATATTTTTCTTATTGCAGATTTGATCAGATGACGAGTGAGGTTTCGTTTAAAGGTTTCGAGTCTACAACCAACATGTTTTCGCCTGTGGCAGCATGAAAGTTATAGAGGCTCTCTGCTATTGTATTCCGCTGTGTACTTTTTCAATGCTAGCTTTATGCTATGCAACTTGTATTAAATACTTTGTAATTCTGGATCATCGATGTAATAAAATTGACGCCTTGTTGTGATATTACATCGTAAACTGTGTGTGCAAATGAATCGATCCAGGGATTTGCACTATACACAGGTATCTGCCTTATTTAAAGTGCAGGTACGCTACAGGAACACTCCACGTGGCGAGCCAGGTCCGATCAGAAAATCTGGGCGACAAGATCGCATCTGCGACACACGCGGGATCCTCGACTCCCGCATCACCATCAACAGTCAAGATCGCATTTGCGCCATTCGCGGGATCCTCGACTCCCGTGTCACCATCAACAGTCAAGATCGCTTATGTGCCACTCGCGAGATTTCGACTCCCGCGTCACCATCAACAGTAAAGATCGCATCTGCGTCACTAGCAGTGTCCTCAACTCCCGCGTCTTCATCAGTAATCAAAATCGCATCCGCGTCGCCTGTGGAAGCAGCAAATCCGTTCACTTTAATGGAGGAGACAGGCGTGACGTGCTACTGCTCCGACTGCGTTGTTTTTCAAGTCGCATCCATACTTCGCAGCGGGGGATCGTCAGTGGATAGCGAGCATAGCTACAAGGTGCGTAGTGTGTACAATCGGCAGGCTATTCAAGTGTGCATGGTGGACGTCACCCCAGGAACCACACTGATTCAGCACCCTGTGCCACAGGGGACCCAGTACCCTATTACAGTACGGATGGCGGGTGAAGATCTGGACACGACAGAAGAGATGGCCATCAGGCTAGAAGATGTTGTCAATAGAGGCACCTTGTTACCTGTCGACTCCCCCAGGGAGAATTTATTGGCATACCAGTACCTGTTACGCAAGGAAAATATCGAATTAGTCGAGATGCAGAACACACTCAATGAACGACAGGCCAGAGCTGATTCGCTCAGCGCAGCGCCGCCACCGCGACGAACGGGACAGAGGTGATCTGGAACGGAGCAGGTCCAGGCAGCGGCACCGGAGCAGTCGACATAGAGAGGAGACCGAGGAAGAACGTTCCACGCGACGCCGTCGCGAGAGGGAAGAGCGCATGCGTGATAGGGAGGAACGGCGTCAACAAAGACAAGCTGCTAGCTTTGATCATGATTATGTAGAGGAAGGACTCGATGCAAGAGATATAATCACTCAGCAGGGAGTGAAAAAACGCCGACATCAGCGTAGGTGTCGCAGTCGCACTCCAGGCTCTAGTCGAAGCAGTTCGGGCTCTGAATCTGATGTCGAACCGTGCGGAGCGATTTGCTTCACATCGGCAGTACGCGAAACTCGTATGCCAAAAAGTTTCAAACTAACTTCTGGGACTCCCAAGTACAATGGTTGTCAAGAGCCGTCAGCATGGTTAGAGGACTATACAACAGCAGTAGCATGTCTGCGAGGAAATACCATGACTGCCATGTAGTATATCCAGTTAATGTTGACCGGATCAGCCCGCGCCTGGCTCAGAGGACTGCCTCGCAGTTCGAATGGAACATGGGAATCTTTTTGCAGCGACTTCAAGAGAAACTTTTACTCCACGTTCAAGCGACCTGCGTCTTTTCAGCAGCTCAGAGCTTGCAAGCAAAAGCCCGGTGAAACACTTCGCGAGTACATTCAGCGGTGGACCACCATGAGAAACTCACGCGCAAACATCTCCGAGGATAACGCCATATTCACATTCATACAAGGTGTCAGGCGCAATGACTTGCAGGAAGCATTAGGTCGGGAAGACCCAAAGACAATCGCACATCTCATGGAAATAGCCAATAAGTGGGCTGATGGAGTAGACTCAGTCAGAAACGACAGAGTGCCATCACCCGAGATGGATCGCCAACAGGGCAACAACGGTCGTCGCCGTCATTTTGACAGAAGAATCAGGCCAAGGCCGTACGGCGAGATAGAAGGAGTCGAGCAGGTAGCGGCTGGATTCCAGGAGAATCGTGCAAACCAGAACACCCACCAAGGGGAGAACTCGCGTGAAGAGCGGGATGACAGGAATCGTCTCGATAGAAATCGAGATGATGCGAACAGAAGACGTGATTTCAAGCCAAGGGGAACTTGGTTCGAACGACCTTATCGGACGTCGGCTCAGCAACTCACTGACCCCTGTAGAATGCACATGTTTAAGGGTAACTTCTGCAACTTACGAGCAACGCACATACTAAAAGACTGCCGTGATTTCATCGCAATATAGGCTGAGATACGACGTAACGCTGCCTCAAATCTGGCTCTGCCCGCACACGCAGCATTACTTCCGCCGCCAGCAGGGCACATCACATGAGCAGTTCAGGAGAACCGGCAGCAGGAAAACACGGGCGCACTCCGCGATCAGTACCCTCAAACCAGGGGGGCAATGCACATGATACTGAAAGGACGGCCATCAAATCGGTGTCAGAAGCTCATTAGTCGCCAAGTTCATTTGGCCACCGCGGCACCACCAGCAGTACCAGAGTACCTGCAGGGTTCAGAAACTCCAATCGGCTTCACTCGGGCGGACCACCCCCCGCACATCACACGCCCAGGCCACACGCCTCTCGTCATTCAGGCTTTGATTGGAGGGTTTAGGATGAGCAAAGTGTTCGTGGATGGGGGCAGCGGCATCAATATTGTCTCCGCAGACACTCTGCGCAAGATGAACATGTCGCTCGACAACTTGAAGCAGTCTGAAAACACATTTCACGGCATAGTGCCAGGCAAGGCAGTGTACCCTCTGGGTTCTTTATGGCTCGAGGTTGTTTTGGGTGACGAAGATCACTTCAGAAAGGAGAGTGTTGAGTTCGAAGTTGTCGACTGGTCGTCTCAGTTCCCCATAATCCTCGGGCGACCAACGGTTGCCAGGTGTATGGCAGTACCTCACTATGCGTATCTCATGCTCAAGTTGCTTGGACCAAAAGGAGTCATTATGGCCCGCGACGATTTTTGGCGTTCTGACGACTGCGACAGGGAATTCAGAAAAATATCCGAGTCCTTCGGCGCGCAAGAGCAGCTTGCGGAGATCGCTTTGGACAATGATCGCACCTTGTTTCCTGAGGCCAAAAAACCTGCTCCCGAGAATTCGTTCAGCGCCAAAAACGACACAAGGGCTCACAGGGTTCACCCGACGGACAAGGACAAGACAGTCCTCGTGTCATCCAGTCTAAATGAAGCATAGATAGGCGCGCTCTCAAGTTTGTCCGTGAGAACTGGGAAATTTTTGCCTGGCACCCAACTGATATGCCAGGAGTACCCAGGGAACTTGCCGAGCATGCCTTACAAATCTATTCAGGCACCAAGCCAGTTAAGCAGACGATGAGAATATTATCCGAGCCGAATCGAGAAGCGGTCGGGTCAGAAATTGATAGACTATTAGATGCAAAGTTCAACCGATAACTCAAAAAATCAGACTGGGTCGCTAACCCAGTACTCGTGCCAAAGAAGGGAGTCAAGTACGGGAGGATGAGTATTGACTTCACGTTGCTAAACAAGTGTTGCCCCAAGGATCACTTTCCGCTTCCACGGAGAGATCGGATCGTGGACTCGACGACAGTCTACGAGCACCTCTCGTTCCTTGATGCTTATGCAGGGTATCAGCAGATTCAGATGAAAATAACAAGATGAAGAAAAAACAGCGTTTATCACCCCTCACGGCGTATACTGCTACACCAAGATGACATTCAGGCTCAAAAACGCAGGGGCGACCTACCAGCTTATGATGCAGAACTGCCTGCGGGATCAGATCGGCAGAAATATCCAAGTATATATAGATGACATAGTTGTCAAGACTCAGAAAGCCAACACTCTAATCGACGACCTGAGGGAGACCTTCACATCTCTCAACAAATATCGAATCAAACTCAACCCCACCAAGTGCGTGTTTGGAGTGCCATCAGGGCAGATTTTGGGTTACCTCGTGTCCGCCAGGGGCATCAAGGCCAACCCGAAGAAAATCCGAGACCTCTTGCAAATTCCAGAGCCAACAAAACTTCGCGAAGTCCAGGGACTCGCGGGGAGGGTAGCTGCCCTTAGCAGATTCATCAGTAGAATGGGCGAGAAAGCCTTGCCGTTTTATCAGCTGATGAAGAGAGCCGACAAATTCGAGTGGACAAACAAGGCTAGAGTGACGTTCGAAGAATTGAAGCGGATGCTTACGAATCCTCCGGTACTCATAGCACCCCGAGAACACGAAACACTCTATTTATACATAGCCGCCACCAACGGGGTGATCAGCACAGTACTTGTAGTCGAGAGGCGCGAAGAGGGGAAGACCCAGCCGATACAGGGGCCCGTGTATTACCTGAGTGAGGTGCTCACCGCTACTAAGGAGCGGTACCCACATTATCAGAAACTCGCGTATGGCGTGTTCATGACAAACCGCAAAGTCGTGCACTATTTCACAGAGCACCCAATTGTGGTGGTGAGCAGCGCCCCGTTATCAGACATCCTCAACAATTCAATGGCTACCAGGCGGGTCACCAAGTGGAGTATTGAGCTTGATCCAAGAGAAAACACCTACCGGCACCCGAAAGCAATCAAGGCTCAGGTTTGCCAGACTTCACAACCGAGTTGATAGAGGCTCAGTTGCCACACGTACCTGACTTGTCCAATTCCTGGACCATGTACTTCGACGGGTCAAAACGGTTTGACGGCGCAGGGGCTGGAGTCATTTTAACCTCAACCAAAGGAGACAAGCTGCGGTACATATTGTAGATGGATTTCAAACGAGCAACAAACAATGAGGCAGAGTACGAAGCCCTGTTACACGGCATGCGTATGGCCAAAGCTTGCGGAGCAACTCGACTGATGATTTATGGTGACTCGAATCTGGTGGTGAGCATACGATGAAGAAGTGCGATGCAAACAAAGACAACATGCAGGCTTACCGTGATATGTATAATGTCATGGAAGGCAGCTTCGACGGGTGCGAGTTGAGGCATGTTGGCCGAGAAAGCAACGAGGAAGCGGATATGTTGGCCAACATTGGATCCAAGAGGGAACCCGTCCCGCCCAGAGTTTTTCCGGAAAGGATTAAAGAAAGGCAGTCAAAGTAAAAAACCCATGAGAACACTCGACGGAAGTCAGCGACTCGCAAGAAAAGACTGAGAAGGCACCGGCTGATCAGCAGCCCGACAATCTCCTCGCCTCAACTCCTCCGGTGGAGGTGTTCCTTGTCGAGCTGTCCTGGACCAAACCTTTCCAGTCGTCTATCACATGCCAAGAATTGCCCAGCGATTCAGTCGAGGCAAAACGCATCACCCGGCGGTTCAAGGCGTTCACAGTAATCAACAAGGAGCTTTACAAGCGGAGCATATCTGGAATCCTGAAGCGTTGCATAGCACCAGAAGATGGACGGGCAATCCTCATGGACATTCATGCCGGTACATGCGGAAATCATGCAAGCAGCAGGGCTTTCGTCGCAAAGGCCCTAAGAGCAGGTTTTAACTAGTCGACTGCCATGCAAGGTGCAGAGGACCTGGTAAGGAAGTGCCTCGGCTGCCAGAAGTACGCAAACAAGCCTCACACCCAAGCATCCGAGCTCAAGACCACCCCGTTGGCTTGACCTTACGCATAGTGGGGGCTTGACATGGTTGGACCACTCAAGAAGTCCTCACATGGGGGTCATTCTTTCCTTTTGGTCGCAGTCGACAAGTTCACCAAGTGGATTGAATCAGTTCCTGTCACAAATGCTACAGCAACTTCCGCAGTCAATTTTATCAACACCTTAGATGAAGCTCGCGATATCGCTTTGGCTAGAACCGCCACGTATCAACAGAGTTTACGGAATTACCACAGCCGACACTTGCGTCCGTGATCCTTCGCAGTCGGTGACTTGGTCCTCCGACTGAAGCATAAGAAAGTGCACAAGCTCGCATCGCCATGGGAAGGCCCCTTCATGGTGACAGAGGTCATAGGCAACGGAGCATATCGGCTCAAGCACTAAGAGACAGGGGGACCATCTCACAATCCATGGAACGTGGCACACTTGCGCCGGTTTTATGCGTAAGACACTAGTAATGTTAGCATTATATCTTTTAGGTCGTTAGTCTAGTCGTTATTTTCAGTCAGTTTTATCGTATCACGCAAAAACGGTATATTGATCAGCAATAAAGTACAATGTGAAGGGGATCGGGTGCAGAAAAAAAATCCTAGCAACGATATCCCTAAAACATGCCAAGATCTATTCTATGCAGATATAGTAGTACGAACGGAGATCGGAATACATACCCTAGTAGACCGAAAGCAGGGATTAAGTTCCCGCACAAACGTTGTCGATGAAGACCGACGAAGCCGACCTCAAGGTCGTGTAGAGGAAGCAGACCTCCGAGTACCGCTAGCGCAGCACCTGGCAGGGCCTCACACACGTACGGTGGAAACGACAGCCTCCGAAGCTCCATTCCAGGATGAGCAGCGGAAGACTTGGACCGGAACACCAGCAGCGCGATAGCGGGCTATGGTGGAAGAGATCCCCCTCTCAACTAGGCGCAACTCCGACAAAGGGAATCACGAAATCGAGAGAGAAAAGGGGAATTAATTTGTGAATTAAAAGGCCAGGGGTGCCCCTTCTTATATAGGCTCCCAGGGGGGAGCCAACCTCCTCACCAGGAAATGTGGGACTAATCCCACATGCCTGGTGCGGCATGGCTGGGTGCGCCGGCCCCCTAGTGGGCCTCTTGGCCCACTTGGGTCGGCCCCCAAGCCCCCCACCGAATTCCCTAGGGAATTTTCCCCTCTTAGGCCTTCTTTCGACCAGAAGGACCATTTAGGGAAATCAGCCTAAATAAATTCGAAAATAAATATATAAAATCATATTTAGACATTAATTACACTAATTAATATCCACATATTTTATATAATTTATTCTAGCGCTGAAAACTCTTTCGTCGCTGCCCGATCTCCATCGGACCTCTCCCGGGACGTTCCCGGTGATCTCTTTCCTTTCCGGTTGTCCTGTCGAAACCCCTTAAGTGTGTTACCCTAGCGGTTCGATACAATAACATGTACGATCAAGACTCCTCTATGATCAACGACTAACTCGGAGGCCTGGACCCCATGAATTAATCCCTGTGATATAACGAATGACTTTCATCTATCAAACCTGAACGTAGTCTTAAACCTTTTGCCATGGCGATACTTAGCGTGTCCGAGCGTCGTTCCATAGATATCTCCATACCTAGCTTGACCTCGTTACCGACAACGCTATCTTCTACTCGTCTATGATTTCATGTCTCCGTGACCTAGTCACATGCTTGCAAGCTCATTAGAAAGATCTCACCGAGTGGGCCCTAGAGTATCTATCCTGCTATGCGGACTGGCAAATCCCGCTCTTGACCCCTCGTCTCAACTACTCCTTTCCGATACCCAAAAGTATCACCGTTATTTTCATACTAATTAAGATACGACGTTTGGTGCAATCAAAGTATCTTCCAGTAATAACAATAAGAGTTGGTCTCACGGTCAAAGGCGTAACGACTACGTCCTCCAAATCTGAGTATGTCCATCACATCGTTCTCCAACGATACGACTTCCATTGCCGACCGGCGCCATGCCCTATGATCGGGAAACCTCGATCATCGATCACGCAACGAAACTAGTCTTAGTAGAGGCTACTAGGGACCTGGTTGTTTACGCATCACACCCGTATTAATGTTTCCGCTTAATACGGTTATAGCATGACACAAAAACCTATTATGAACAAACGAGATATGATAAAGAATACACTTTATTAATTGCCTCTAGGGCATATCTCTTTCAGTTTCCCACTTGCACTAGAGTACAAATTAATCTAGATTACAACTTGATAAAAGCTTAACACCCATAGCTAGCTGTTGTTTTTCATGCTTGTCAAGCGGGAGAGGCTTCGTCAGCGGATCTGCGACATTTAGATCCGTATGCACTTTGCAAATCTTCACATCGCCTCCTTGTACGTACTGACGTATCACATGGAAGCGTCGGAGAATGTGTTTGGCGGTGGAGTGAGACCTTGGCTCCTTGGCGTTAGCAATGGCACGCGTATTGTCACAGAAGAGGAACACGGGGTCTTGCACGCTCGGGAACACTCCAAGTTCAGTGACGAACTTCCTCAGCCACACAGCTTCATTCGCGGCTTCGCAAGCAGCAATGTACTCCGACTCCATTGTAGATTGTGCGACAATGGGTTGCTTCCCACTTCTCCAGCACACGGCGCCTCCATTCACCTCGAACACATAACCTGTCTGTGACTTAGAGTCATCGGGGTCTGAACAGAAACTTGCATCCACGTAAGATGTTACGCCAAGTTCTTCATCGCAGCCACCATAGACAAGGAACATTTCCTTTGTCTTATTGAGATACTTAAGAATGCTCTTAACAGCGATCCATTGCGCCAATCCAGGATTATTCTGAAACCGGCTTGTCAAACTTAGAGCTAATGCCACATCAGGTCTAGTACTTAACATTGCATACATAATCGATCCTATGGCTGAAGCATAAGGATGTTTAGTCATATCGGCCTTATCCAGTTCCGTTACCGGACACTGTGCCTTCCGCAATGTTTTATTCTTGATAACCGGCAGAGAACCCTTCTTTGCCTTCTCCATACCGAAACGCTTCATTATTTTATCAAGATAAGTACTCTGACTCAACGCTAATAGGCGTCTTGATCTATCACGATAAATTTTTATGCCTAAGACGTATGCAGCTTCTCCTAAGTCCTTCATGGAAAATTTACTGTTTAAATATTCCTTCACGCTATTCAGAAGTTCCACATCATTCCCAATCAGCAATATGTCATCTACATATAGTGCTAAGAACACAACCGAGCTCCCACTCATTTTCTTGTAAATGCAGGTCTCTTCCAAATTTTGGACAAATCCAAAACCTTTGATTTCTTCATCAAAGCGAAGATTCCAGCTCCGAGATGCTTGCTTCAATCCATAGATGGATCGCTGAAACTTGCATACCTTGTTAGCATTTCCTAGATCGACAAAACCTTCCGGTTGTACCATGTACAACTCTTCCTCAATGTTTCCATTTAGGAAGGTTGTTTTGACATCCATCTGCCATATTTCATAATCATAATAGGCAGCAACTGCTAACAAAATCCAAATAGACTTAAGCATCGCTACCGGTGAAAAAGTTTCATCGTAGTCAATCCCATGAACTTGTCGGAAACCTTTTGCGACAAGCCGAGCTTTATAGACGGTCACATTACCGTCAGCATCAGTCTTCTTCTTAAAGATCCATTTATTCTCGACGGCCTTGCGCCTTTCGGGAATATCCATCAAAGTCCACACTTTGTTATCATACATGGATCCTATTTCGGATTTCATGGCTTCAAGACATTCCTCGGACTCTAGACTCGCCATTGCCTCCTTGTAGTTTGTAGGTTCGTCTTGTTCAATTAACATGACGGTGCAAACCATGTTGCCATACCATTATGGTGCGATCCGAGATCTACCAGACCTACGAGGTAGAATACTTTCCTCGACAGCTTCTCCCACTCCATCCACGGAGGACGTTTCCGGAATTGCTTCTGTTGCGCCACTCGGAATCTCGAGTTCAGAATCAACGATCTCATCGAGGTCTACCTTCCTCCCACTTACTCCTTTCGCGAGAAACTCCTTCTCTAGAAAGGTACCGGTCTTCGCGACAAACGTTTTGCCCTCAGCTTGGTTGTAGAAGGTGTATCCAACGGTTTCCCGCGGATATCCTACAAAGACGACTTTCTCCGACTTCGGCTCGAGTTTGTCGGGCTGTAGTTTCTTAACATAAGCCTCACAACCCCAAACCTTCAGAAATGATAACTTAGGCTTCTTGCAATACCATAATTCATACGGTGTCGTTTCAATGGATTTGGACGGAGCCCTATTTAAAATGAATTCGGATGTTTCTAACGCATAAACCTAGAAGGACAAGGGCAAATCGGTAAGAGACATCATTGATCGAACACTATCCAGTAGAGTGCGATTACGTCGCTCGGACACGCCGTTACGTTGCGGTGTTCCGGCAGGCGTAAGTTGAGGTACTATGCCACAACTCTTCAGTTGTATGCCAAACTCAACACCCAAATACTCACCACCAAGATCGGATCGGAGGTGCTTGATTTTCTTGTTAAGCTGATTCTCAACTTCACTTTGAAATTCTTTGAACTTTTCAAAAGTTTCAGACTTGTGTTTCATCAAGTAGGTATAACCGTATCTACTCAAGTCATCGGTGAAGATGACGAAGTAACGATAACCATTGTGTGTCGAAATGCTCATTGGTCCACACACATATGTATGTATGATCCCCAATAAATCCGACGCTCGTTCAACGAAACCTTTGAACGGTGTCTTGGTCATTTTTCACATAAGGCATGGTTCGCATGTATCGAGGGATCCAAAATCCAACGAGTCCAAAAGTCCATCGGAGTGGAGTTTCTTCATGCGCTTTACACCAATATGACCAAGACGGCAATGCCACATATACATGGCGGTATCATCACTACACTTAATCCGTTTGGCTTCTATGTTATGGATGTGAGTACTACGATCGAGATTCAACAAGAATAAACCATTATTCTCGGGAGCATCAACATAAAATATATCATTCATATAAATAGCAGAACTGCTTGATACTGATTTAAATGAATAACCGTCTTGTAATAGGCAAGACACACTTATAATGTTTACACTCAAGGATGGTACAAAATAACACTTATTTAAAACCAAAACTAATCCTGATGGTAGATGTAGAGGGAATGTGCCGACAGCCACCACGTCGACTCTCGATCCGTTGCCGACGTGCATCGTCACCTCATCCTTAGCCAGCCGCCGTTTATTCTGCAACTCCTCCTGAGAGTTACATATATAAGCAACAGAACCAGTATCAAATACCCTCGTGTTGCTACGGGCGGATGTAAGGTACACATCTATAACATGTATATCAAATATACGTTGCTCTTTGTCGACTATCTTGCCAGGCTTCTTGACCTCCAGGTACTCGGGGCAGTCGCGCTGAGGTGATCCGATGGTCACCACCATCTTATCCAACTTGATTTCTAATTCAGCTACTTCGAACATCTTCAGAATTTCCGACAAGGATTTTGACATCACTTTCATGCCGTAATCCACGATGGCGTTCTTATAGCTAGGGGGTAGAGAAATCAACACCCTATCGATAACCAGCTCTTATGGGATCACATTTCCCAGATCACTCAAGAGCTGAACGCTGCCAAAGATTTTGGCCAAGTGCTCACTAATATTGCCGTGCTCTTCCATCTGGGCTGAGAAGAAAAGCTTGGTAGCTTCAAATCTCTCGTCCATTGCCGCGTAACAACCATGAGTTCAGTGATTATCTCATAAGCACTCTTGTTCTTGAAATGGTTTTGCAGGTCAGCCTCCATGGCAAAGATCATGCCACTCTAGACATAAGAAGAAATCTCCGCCTTAACCTCATGGACAATCTTATCAGTTTCTAAGGCGGTCTTTGGCAGATCACAGAACCAGGACAAGAAGTTTGACCCATTGGTCTTAAGTTTTTCTTTCTCAAGGAACAGACCTAGGTTAAACGAGTAGCGAGACATCTACAATGGAATTTGCAACAACATAAGACTTTGTTCATAATAATTTTGAGTTATTGTATTTTTAGAAAATAACTAACATAACTCCCACTCAAACGAACATCCCTCCTGGTCGTTTAAGCGATTACACGCCCCCATCCATTGCACAACCCTTCATCGTCAGAGCCGGCAACACAACTTCAAGGGTAGGCAATTGTCAATCAGAAAAACTCTGTGACTCATGCTCGACCTTTCGGCCTCCGTGTTCCGAGTCCATATCTGCATATGCTAGCCTCGCCAAAATAACCTCCACGTAACGCTTGTGCAACAAGGCTTACACCCACTGTATGCGAACGATGATATGTCTGACACCCGATCGTCACGGCCTGCCTCATAACGTAGAACTTTCTTGGTGGTGCTCGTTGGAGGAAGAACACTAGTGGTATTTTGAAGGGATCATCTTATATATAACTATAGCCAACATATATAACATGTATATCAAATATACCTTGCTCTTTGTCGACTGTCTTGCCAGACTTCCTATCCTCCAGGTACTTGGAGCAGTTGTGCTCAGGTGATCCGATGGTCACCACCATCTTCTCCAGCTTGATTTCAATTCGGCCACTTTGAGCATCTTTAGGATTTCCGACAGGGGTTTTGACGTCCCTTTGATTCAGGAGATGAAAGGACCCTATCAATAACCAACTCTTCTAGGATCACACTTCCCAGATCATTCAGGAGATGAACGCAGCCAAACAACTTGGCTACATGCTCACTAATATTGCCGTGCTCTTCCATCTGGGCTGAGAAGAATAGCACGGATGCTTCGAACCTCTCAGCCTTGACTTGTCGTGCAAAAACAACCATGAGTTCAGTGATTATATCATAAGCACCCTTGTTCACGAAGTGGTTTTGCAGGTCAACCTCCATGGCAAAGAGCATGCCACTCTGGACATAAGAAGAAATCTCTGCCTTAACCTCATGGACATTCCTTTCGATTTCCGAGGCGGTGTTTGGAAGATCACCTAAGGGGGCATCAAGGATATAGGCCACATTGTGGGTTTCAAGAATGGACTTCAGGTCGCGGAACCAGGACACGAAGTTAGACCCATCGGTCTTAATCTTCTCTTTCTCAATGAACAGGTTTAGGTTAAAGGAGGGGTGAGGCATCTACAATGTAATTTGCAACAACACAAAACTTTGTTCACAATAATTTTGAGTTATAGTATATTTAGAAAATAACTAACATAACTCCCACTCAAACGAACATCCATCCTGGTTGTTTAAGAGATTACACGACCCCCATCCATCGCACCACCCCTCATCGTCAGAGCCGGTGGCACAACTTCAAGAGTAGACAAATATCTGTCACACCAATTTTGTGACTCGTGCTCGACCTTTCGGCCTCCGTGTTCCGAGGCCATATCTGCATATGCTAGGCTCGCCACAATAACCTCCACGGTGACGCTTGTGCATCATGGTTTGCACCCACCGTATGCGAACGACGATATGTCTGACACCTGATCGTCACGGCCAGCCTCATAACGTAGAACTTTCTTGGTGGTGCGCGTTAGAGGAAGAACACTAGTGGTATTTTTTAAGGGATCATCTTATATAATTACAACCGCGTAACTAATATATACTATATATATAATCACATAATATAAGATGCACACAAAACATCAAATGTAATGCAATGTGATATAGTCCATTGCGCCATGGTCTTCTTGGCGCCCGCAGTTTATAAACAATTTAATAAAACAACCTAGACCATATCACATAGCCCCTGCAAAATAAAGTTAGACGCTTCTACTTTATCTTTTGCATATTTTACGTGGCTTGAGGCTTTCGTAAATAGAACTGCTTCATACGTACGCGTAAAGTCGGTCCGGGCCGCTTCATCAACTCGATTCCGCTGGAATCACAAGTGCACGCTAGAGGGTAGCAAATAACAGGAACGGTGCCCCCATGCAGAACACGGGTTCTAACAGCGTACAGCTATATCTACGATAGATCGGCTCTGATACCACTGAAGGGGATCGGGTGCAGAAAACAAAAAATTTCCTAGCAACGATATCCCTAAAACATGCCAAGATCTATTCTATGCAGATATAGTAGAACGAACGGAGATCGGAATGCATACCCTTGTAGACCGAAAGCGGGGATTACGTTCCTGCAAAAACGTTGTCGATGAAGACCGACGAAGCCGACCTCAAGGTCGTGTAGAGGAAGCAGACCTCCGGGTACTGCTAGCGCAGCACCTCGCAGGGCGTCACGTACGGTGGAAACGACGGCCTTCGAAGCTCCAGTCCAGGACGAGCAGCGGAAGACTTGGACCGGAACACCAGCAGCGCGGCAGCGGGCTATGGTGGAAGAGATCACCCTCTCAACTCGGCGCAACTCCGACAAAGGGAATCATGAAATCGAGAGAGAATGGGAATTAATTGGTGAATTAAAAGGCCATGGGAGCCCCTCTATATATAGGCTCCCAGGGGGGAGCCAACCTCCTCACCAGGCAATGTGGGACTAATCCCACATGCCTGGTGCGGCATGGCTGGGTGCGCCGCCCCCCTAGTGGGCCTCTTGACCCACTTGGGTCGGCCCCCAAGCCCCCCACCGAATTCCCCTTGGGAATTTTCCCCTCTTAGGCCTTCTTTCGACCAGAAGGCCCATTTAAGTAAATCAGCCTAAATAAATTCGAAAATAAATATATAAAATCATATTCAGACATTAATTACACTAATTAATACCAAACATATTATATATAATTTATTCTAGCTCTGAAAACTCTTTCGTCGCTGTCCGATCTCTTTCCTTTCCGGTTGTCTTGTCGAAACCCCTTAAGTGTGTTAACCTAGCGGTTCGATATAATAACAGGTACGATCAAGACTCCTCTATGATCAACGACTAACTCGTAGGCCTGGACCCCATGAATTAATCCCTGTGACATAACGAATGACTTTCATCTATCAAACCTGAATGTAAAGTCTTATACCTTTTGCCATGGTGATACTTAGCGTGTCCGAGCGTCGTTCCATAGATATCTCCATACCTAGCTTGACCTCGTAACCGACAACGCTATCTTCTACTCGTCTATGATTTCATGTCTCCGTGACCTAGTCACATGCTTGCAAGCTAATTAGAAATGATCTCACCGAGTGGGCCCTAGAGTATCTATCCTGCTATGCGACTGCAAATTCCGCTCTTGACCCCTCGTCTCAACTACTCCTTTCCGATACCCAAAAGTATCACCGTTATTGTCATACTAATTAAGATACGACGTTTGGTGCAATCAAAGTATCTTACAGGAATAACAATAAGAGTTGGTCTCACGGTCAAAGGCGTATGGTTGTCGCGGGTTCTGAGCTCCCGGACTCATCCTCGCTAGTTGTGCTGCAAGTTCAATAAGGAATATCAGGCGTCGGGAACAAAGCTTGAGAAGCGAGCAAGTTAGTCGAATGTACCTCGTCTCCAATGGAAATAGTCATTGGTGGCTGAGACCTCCTATAGTCAAGGGAGGTAAGCTGGAAATCGGTACGTTCTTCAGGGCCTCCGAGGCAGTAATGGCAGTCGGAGGAGGGACGGCCTCGTCCAGGTTCTCAGCGGTCGCAAGACGCTTACTTCTATATTGCGAATCACCAGAGCTTTCAGCTAGAGACCGAGTTTGCTTTTGGGTTAATGAAAGAGCATTTTCTGTCTCCTGAGTTTTGGTTAGGAATGACAACACGAAAAGGATGTTTAACGGTGTGCCTGAGCATTTCAGATACTACATAACCTTGAAGAACAAAAAGGATAAAGATCATCAGGGTTGAATGGGAGAACGGGCTGGCAGTTTTTCCTATTTTGACAGGCCGGAAGTTCCGGTGCTGTGACCGGAAGTTCCGGCCGAAGGGCCGAAAGTTCCGGGCCTGCACCGGACATTTCCATCTGGCCGGAAAACGGCTAAGTCCTTTTAGGATTTAGCCCCTGGCAAAGGCGGAACTTTCACCGGAAGTTTGGCCGGAACTTTCCGGGCGACCGGAAGTTCCGGCCCTCGACCGGAAGTTCCGTTCTAGACAAACGAGAAAATCGGCTAAGTCAGGAATTGCTCGCGCTCGGGCAAAGCCGGAACTTTGGCCGGAAGTTTGGCCGGATCTTTCCGGGCGACCGGAAGTTCCGGTGCTGAACATGCTGTTTTTTCTCAAAGTCTGGAACTGCCTGCGCCCTAGCAAGGCCGGAAGTTCCTCCGGAACTTTGGCCGGAACTTTCCAGGGTGACCAGAAGTTCCGTCCTAAGTGACCGGAAGTTCCGGCCTGCGCAGTAAAAAATGGCTAGTTGGTGGAGGGGGGTATAAATACCCCTCCACCTACCTCCAGCCATTTCTTCTCTTACACTCTCTCTCATCATAAATTGCTGAAGCTCAAATCTTCAAGATCTCCCAACTCCTCCACCCAAATCCGTTGATCTTTGGAGGAGTGAAGGAGAAGGCCCCGATCTACTACTTCACCGAAGCGATTTGTAATCTTCCCCCATTCACTTGGGGATTTCGAGTCTAGGGTTTCCTCAAGGAAAACCTAGGTCTCACCATTGTTGGTACTTGGTGTAAGCTTGACCTGTTGTGGTCTTGACCTTTTGTGGTCATCTTGGGAGCCCCCAATTAAGTTGTGGGTGTGTGCCTCAAGCGTTTGTAAGGGATTCGATCTCCGCCCTAAAAGGGGATCAATAGTGGAAGGTGAACTCGGAACCTTTGTGGTTGAGTTCATCGGAGAAGAAGGTGAGCCTTTGTGGCGTTGTGGCTAACCTGTTGTGGTAGCGCACACCTCTCCAACGAGACGTACACCCTTGGGTGGAACTCGGGATTACATCTTCGTCTCCGCGTGCTTCACTTGGTTTCCCTTATCCTTTCTCCCTTACTCGCTTGTCCTGTTATCTTGTTTCTCTTAACTTGTCATTTAGGTAAATTCACCGTAGTTGCATATCTAGAGAATTTACCTTTGTGTTGAGCCTAAAATTGAAAAGACCTAAAATTTGAACTAGCACCTATTCACCCCCCCCCCCTCTAGGTGCCGGATTCCCGTTCAATTGGTATCAGAGCCAGGTTCACTTTTAAGGGCTTAACCGCCTAAGTGCAACGATGACGGGATCCGATGCCGAGAGGGCCGCTCGTGAAAAATTAGAGGCGGAGAAGGAGGCGTTAGCCAAAGGGGCAACCATGGCCGATCTCATGGACATGAAATCGTCCTTGGAGGCCCAACTCCTAAAGATGAATGAGATGCTTATGACACTCTTGAAGTCTAAGGAGCCCGAGGCTACCTCTTCCTCTCCTCCTTCTAAGGAGCACGGTGTGAACTCTAAGGAATCATCCTCGGATGGGTCCAAAGATGTTCTCCCAAGTGCTTCTCCCGAGAAAGCGGAAAAGGATGAATCACCTAGCTCCTCTAATACCCTCAAAGGAGAGGAATTTCATAATGTCAACCATAATTACTCTCCTAACCCACCTATCCCTCACCCTCATGTAAACTTTAGAAGTGATCCTCCTAAGCTTAAACCTAATCATTTCTCTCAATGACAATTTCAAATGAAGTCTCATTTATGTAGTGCCTCCATTGAGCTATGGCGCATTATTGAAGAAGGATTCAAGGCGCATGATCCAACCAACTTGACAAGAAGAGAGGTGGTCGATAGCCAACTCAACGCCACCGCTCTTCATCAACTCCAAATGGCCGTTGGAGAGAAGGACATGCCACTCATTCAACAATTCTCCACCGCCAAAGAAGTGTGGAATGCTATTTCCGACATCTTCGTCGGGAATGAGAGCATGAAGAAGAACCGGTATGATGCCTTATGCAATGAGGTGGAAGGGTTCTACAAGTTGGATGGAGAAAGTCATGAGGACATGTACCGGAGGTTGGTGTTGATTGCTAACACCTTTAAGAGCCTCGGTGCGTTCTACATTGATGACGCTTGGATCAAGAGGAAGTTCATGACCGCTCTCATGCCCTTTGAGGAAACGGACTTGAAGAAACTCCAAGGGAGACAGGACTTCCCGATGATGACATCCAATGAAGTCATGCAAGAGATGACCGCATACAAGGTGGCCTCCAAGATCGCCCAAGATGTACGAGCTAGGGCCATAGGGATGCACAAGCATGCCTCAATTGCCTTGAAGGCCACCGTTGAAGAAGAGGATGAAGATGAGTATGATGATCAAGTCGAGCTATCAAGTGAGACGCTCTCAAGTACTCTCACCCAACACATGGGTCTTGCGGCAAGAACGTTTTGGAAGAACCCCGGAAGGGCCAAAGCAAGGATCGACAAGAGGTTCCCCTCCAATGGAGGAAAGCCAATCAACAAGGTGAGGCTTTGCTATAACTGTGATGACAAAATCCACTTTGTTGTAGATTGCCCGTGGGAAAGAAGAGAGGATCATGGTGGGAGACTCGTGGCCAAGACCAAGGGCAAGGGGCCCATGCTCGTGAAGAAGCCCTTCTTCAAGAAGAACCAAAAGATTATCTTGGTGACTCAAGAGCAATATCCCACCGATGATGAAGATAGTGACAATGAGGATACGTCAACTCAAGTGGCCGCTCTAGCCATCTCCTCTACACCTCCGTCACTCTTCTCCTCACCAAATGAGAGCTCCATCGTCAAGAATGGAAGATGTCTTATGGCAAAGACGTCCGAGGTAAATTGTCTCCTACCTCCATATCCCATGAAATTGATGATGGTATGAGTCTCCAAGTCAAGAATGAAATCATTGCTTTTGATAAATTCATGACTAACTTGCAAGGAGAAGGAAAGAGACACTTTGGCTCAATTATGAGCCGTATAGGTGAGCTTGAGGATGAGCTAGAGTTAAAAGGGGAGATTGAGAGAGAGGATGCTCACACTAAAGTGTCTCTCCAATCCTCACTTGAAGATGAACAAGAAACTCATGCTCTCCTCGAGGAACAACTTGCTAAGATCACTAAGGATCGTGATCTTTACTTTGCTAAATGTAAAATTATGCAAAATGAAAGGTCCGAGCTTGTAGTTGCTCATGCTAGACTTTGCGAAGACTTCGAGTCTCTTGAAAATACTCACAAGGTATTGACAAGTGATCACGAACGTCTTCTCAAGTCTCGGGATCAACTCCAATCTCGGATATCTACTCTTGAGAAACCTAACCCCTCTACTCCTTTGAATAGTAATGCACATGGTGTTAAGGATAAAGCAAGGGTTTTGTTCGTTCCCTCCATGGCAACCAAGACCAAGACCTCTCTTGATAAAGGTAAGGGGACACTCACTACTCCTCTTCATGAGCGAGTGCCCCACAAGGGTAAGGAAGGTCTAGGCTATGTTGCTAAGGAGAAGAAGAAGATCAAGAAGAAGACCAAGCCCGCACAAGCCAAGAAGGATGACATTGCGAGTGGAAATGCCACAAGGGGCACTCCCACTCGTAATGACTTTGCGGGCATATCTAACCCCAATTATGCTTTATATGTTGATTATTATGAGGATGTCTATGCTAGATACATTGGTCCTTTTGATGGTTACATTGAATAGGCTATTTGGGTTCCAAAGACCCTTGTTGCTAACCAAAAGGCACCCATTGCAAAATGGGTACCTAAACCAAAGAATTGATTGTGTGTAGGGCCTTGCTTCCGGAGGATCGAAATGGATAATTGATAGTGGGTGCACAAGTCATATGACCGGAAGCAAGGAAATTGTAACGGAGTTGAAGCCCAATGATGATCGAATGACCGTTACATATGGTGACAATTCAAAGTCTAAGGTAATAGGGCTCGGCAAGGTGGTAGTGGCACCGAACATCACTCTTGTGAATGTCTTACTTGTCGAGTCCCTAGGTTTCAACTTGATCTCTGTTCATTCCTTAACTTGTTTGGGTTATACCGTTGTTTTCGAAAAGGAGATGGTTATCCTCTTGCGGAGCAAGTCTCTCAATGTGTCTTTCGTTGGGTACATTGAGAATGGGCTCTATGTGGTTGACTTCTCCGGAGTCACCACTTCCCATACACTGTGCCTATTCGCTAAAGCAGACTTGGGTTGGTTATGGCATCGCCGACTAGCCCATGTCAACATGAGAACTTTGCAAAGTCTCCACAAGGGTGGCCATATCCTAGGACTAAAAGACCATGTTTCTTTCTCGAAGGATCGAATGTGTAGGGCTTGTGTTGAAGGAAAAATGCATGATATTCACCATCCAAGCAAGACCATCATTTCATCGACGAGGGTTTTGGAGCTTCTCCATGTGGACCTCTTTGGTCCCATTCCGGAAGCTAGTCTTGGTGGCAAGAAATATTGCTTGGTGATCGTTGATGACTATTCAAGATACACTTGGGTTTTCTTCTTCAAGTCGAAGGTGGAGACTCAACAGACTATCATCGACTTCTCCAATGAAGCTCAACGACAACACAATGTCCATATCTTGGTGATAAGAAGTGACAATGGTTCCGAGATCAAGAACTACACCTTGAACGAGTTCCTTAGTGAAGAAGGGATTCGTCATCAATATTCCGCTGCTTATACTCCCCAACAAAATGGTGTAGCCGAAAGGAAGAACCGCACACTTATTGAGATGGCAAGGTCAATGATGGCCGAGTTTAAGTCCCCCCACAACTTTTGGGCCGAAGCCGTCAACACCGCTTGCCATTCATCCAACCGGCTCTTCTTTCGCAAAGGACTCATGAAGACACCTTATGAAGTGCTTACCGGGAACAAGCCCAATATCTCCTACTTCCGAGTTTTTGGTTGTAAGTGTTTTTATCTCATCAAAGGTGTTCGTTTGGGCAAGTTTGATTCTAAGTCTCTTGAAGGGACATTTTTGGGCTATGGCTCCGAATCCCATACTTATAGAGTCTATGATAAGGCCTCGCGCATTATCATAGAAACTTGTAGTGTGGTGTTCGAGGAGAATGACGGCTCCCTTGTGGAGCAAAGTGGTGTTTCCGATGTAGGTGATGATCAACCTCAAGATGCTATCCGAAGAATGGGGTTAGGCGTTCACCGCCCCGTCGAACTCTACTATGAGGTTGCTCAACAAGGTTCTACCTCACAAGAAACACTCGACAACAACGCCGTGCCCAACTTGTCTCAGCGAGGAGAAGCTCAAGAAACTACATCTGCCCCTGAAATTTCTGGTACACCGGAACTTCCAGTGTAACATCCCAACATTTTATAATGTTAAAAAATCACTAAAATTTAAAACTTTTCTTTTTTATTAAAATAAAATATTAAATGCATAAGGAAACCAACTATAAAAGACCTCAAAGTTTAATATTTCAAATGTCACAGTTTAAAACATTTTATTATCCCATGTATTTCAAAACTTTAAAATATAATTTGAGAAAAATTCTACAAACTACAATCCATTTTATTTTAAATGAATTAGTTCCTTATAAGTATCTGAATTAAACCACTTAGCCATATCTATTCATAAATATAAGATTATTCAAAATGGTATATAATTACTAAATGGTTTTCATTCCTTTAACTATGTTCAAAATATAGTTGGAAATTATAAGACTATAGTGTATAGCTTCAAAACCTCATAGAATTTAAATTAATGAATTAGCCAAATAAACATTTCATTTGCTTATATGAATTTCATCTGGTTTTCAAAACATGAAATGATTACTAGATTCTAAATAAAAATAAAATTAAAATAAAGGTCTTGTCCAATGTTGTTATGAAGTTTCAAATGCATAAAATAAAATGTTGCACAAATTAACTTCAATTAAAAAGGGATACATTATCTTTTCCATTTTCATATAGTTGTGTTATATCATTAATAAGTATACCAAAGCCAAAAAGGAATTTAGAAATTGAAAATGAGTTTAAATAACTTAAATCCAAACATATTGAAATGGGGGGTATTTTTACAAATTTATTATAGCCAAAGGAAAATTTAAATAAGAAAGAAATCCAAATTTGACTTTAAGTGTCAAATTTGTAATTAAGCAATATTTCAAAATATGAATTTTCAAAAATATTCAAAACATACCCACAACTGGTTTAAGAGCAAGATATTATTTTTACAAATTTTCAGAAATTAATTTGACATCATTTGGAGTTATAAATAAAAAGATATGAATAAAAGAAATAAAATCAGAAAAAGAAAATAGTCGCTGACGTCAGCAGTGACGTCAGCTGTTCATCTCCAACCTCTGTCCGATTAACACGCCGAAGAAGGAAATCGAATCGGAGACGATTTCCTCTCCGATTCGTACGGGATTCGATCTCCTGCAGCCCCTATATAATCCCCGGACCCCGCCGCGTCTTTTCCCCCTCGAAACCCTAACTAAATCACGCCGCCAGGCCGCTGGAAAGCTCGCCGGAGTTCGTCTCCTCCGCCGCACGTTCCTCACTTTTCCGTCACGGTGAGACCTTCCCAGATGCCCCTGACTCGCTCCTCTTCAATGCCGTCCTCGTGCGCATCTCCTGAGTCACGCGTTCGGCGTTTCCTGCAGTGTTTCGAGCGCATCGTCGTCGACCGGACCTCACCGGAGCCGCCGCCGCACTCGTCCTCGCCTCTCCGCTGTCCAAGGACGCCCGAGACAACCTCACCGCTCCCATCCAACTCGCCGTGCTGCGGGGAGCCGTTTGCCACTCGCCCCACGCCCGGGAGATCGCCGGAGCGACGGATCCGTCATCGACAGAGGCTGCGCCGTCGTCTTCCTCACCGCCGGCGAGCACTGCGCCGCCACCCTCAGGTCAGCGCCTCTCGACCGTCAGATCTTCGATCGACGCACGAGATTAGATCGTTGCGGACGAAGCGGTACGCTCCGATCTGGACCGTCAGATCCAGATCTGACGGCCCAGATCAGATGACTTATCCACGTCAGCGCCACGTGGACAGCCTCGTCAGCGTCCACGTCAGCGCCAGCGTGTATTTAAATTTTTCTATTTTATTTTTAATTGGAAAATTGCAGATTAGTCCCTGTAATGAAAACAATCATAACTTTTTAACCACAACTCCAAATTTAATAATTTTTATATATTTGGAAAGCTCTGGATGTGTAGAATAATTTGGATCTGACAAAATTCAAATTTGACTTAGTATAAAATATTCAAATTTCAAATGGTGAATTTGAGTATATTTGTAATAACTTTAAATCTATAAATCCAAAAATTGCAAATAAATATGTTTTAGAAACTTTAGAATATGTCTAAATTAATGCCACTGCTATTAAATATTTTTGAGTAATTTTTGAATGATTTCATAGTTGTGTGTTTAATTTGAATAGTTTGACTAATTTTGAAATAACTTTTAATAGAAACATTATTTTTGATTAAATCCAATTGCAATAGATTTAATTAAATGCCCTCTGTCTATTAACACTAATTATAAAATTTTGTTATAAAAATTTAATCATAGGAAACTTTAATCTTATAATTATTCCTTTTATTATATTTTCCAAAATTAGAAATTAATTAAATTGCATTTATAGATTTATGCATATTTATAAAGAAATCACAAAAGTTATTTTGATGTTTCTTGTGAATTAAAATTGCATTTCATTCATAGCATATTTTATTCTCATAGGAAAACCCCTCTTCATTTGTTTTCTCTAAGTTAGGACTATCTTCAAACTTAGTAGTTTAGGAAAAGTGCTATGCACTATACACTTAAGATTTCCAACATGGAGCTGGAAGACCAATGAAGGACTTAGCCAAAAACAAGACTCCAGAAGTATCTTCAAGAAGAAGAAACACTTAGAAGAAAATCAAGAAGAAGTTCATGAAGGACTTAGAAGAAAACAGACCCTGGAAGCATCCTCAAGGTGTCAAGCACTTAGAAGAAAAGTGAGCAGAAGTTCAAGAAGACCAATCTCCTTTTTATTCTCTAAGTCTTCCTCTCTTTCTTTTCTTCTCCTCTGAGACTTCATGAAGACTAAGTAAATCCAAGACCAGCCTCGAGGATACAAGAACCATCAAGTCTGAAGATTCATCAAGACTACCAAGAACTTCAATCAAGACATCATCAAGGAGAATATTACAAGTCTGGAGATGAAGCCTGGAGGACAACTACATCTTTCTTTCTATCTTTTCCCTCTTTCCTGATCTTGTCTTTTAGACTTAAACAAATCTTGATCATGATATTATCATCTTGAAGTTGTTGGATCCTAGCGGCATAGTGAGATGAAGCGGCCTGGAAACAAACCTTACATGTCCACGTACATGAGACCTGTTCCACAATTTAAGTGGCTGGCCGGGTGTCTGTCTCTCTCACTTTAGCGAATATCCAATTTACAACGAGTTGATAGTAATTGTTGATCATCTTATAGACTTAGTATTTTTCTCTAAGTATTTTGCACATCATGGCTAAGCCAGTAGAGTGCTTGTTTCAAGAAGATATAAAAACAAAGTATGTTTATCCAACTTAAGACCTTAGTCCTTAGTCATTCCTGACCCACCTATTTGCCTTGCATTAACTTAAAAGATTTTTCATAGCATGGCATGCATCTCTAGTCCTTAGAAATAACTTGCATATCATGCATGTCATGTTTTCCTTAGAAGTTTAAGAAACTTGTTTGTAGGTGTTGTGTGGTTTTATGATTGTTGTGTTGTTGTTTGTTTGTATTGTTTAGACTGAACGGAGAGTCCCGAGTATCGTTGAAAAGAGTTGTGAACGACGACAACATTCAAAGGCAAGTGGCACACCTCATAAACTTCCTATTTTTATATGCATTACTTAGTGTATTTTTATATGCATGTGTTGCTATGCTAAACCTGTGTAGAATCCCTTATTCCTGTGTCTAGGTTCCTATGCAATACTTAGTAGAATTATTGATGCTATGCAAATGTTGTTTTGTGAAAATCTAAATTCTACTAAGTTAAGAATGAAACACCTGGGTGGTAATTGGTTGCATGGGTTATGTTGAGTGGCTACTCAGGTCCATGTCTATGGTTCCTGGAGTATGTACACTTGTGAATGGCCACCCAGGAACAGAGGAATCTGAAGAACTCCGAGTGACGATTGCTTCCAGTGCAGCCATTGCCATATGGGCTCTGGCTTGATCAATTATGTTGCGTGGACTCTCTCCGGCTTGACAAGCAGATGTAGGGGGATGTTAGGTGGAACGGGTCAAGCCAGGTGGGAGGGAAAATGCTTCTGAAAGATCTCGTCTCATTCTCTCCTTTCCTTATCACAAATGGTGTGTAAAGGATACCTTGTTGAATGGGTACAATGGTGAAAGTGCACAACCTCTGCAGAGTGTAAAACTAAGTACTTAGCCGTGTCCCCGGTTACGGACAATTTTGAGCACCTGATCAAGGACGTCAACGGAGGATTCCATCATTCCAACTTCAAAAGTAAAACTTGATGGGTGAACAAGGGAAGATGAGATTTATGGTTTTCATGCCATACTCGTCGATTTCAAGAAAAGTGTTTTCAAAAGAGTAGGAAAAATTGGCTTTATGCAAATTAGCCTTGAGCTCCACCAGCCAAATATTCATATAGGCTTTAGAGTTATTCCATAAGTGTCCACCATAGTGTCACTTGCCAGACTCCATTTTTAATGGAATCTGACCCACGTTGTTGCAATATTTTTCTTATTGCAGATTTGATCAGATGACGAGTGAGGTTTCGTTTAAAGGTTTCGAGTCTACAACCAACATGTTTTCGCCTGTGGCAGCATGAAAGTTATAGAGACTCACTGCTATTGTATTCCGCTGTGTACTTTGTCAATGCTAGCTTTACGCTATGCAACTTGTAACAAATATTTTGTAATTCTGGATCATCGATGTAATATAATTGATGCTTTGTTGTGATATTACATCGTAAACTGTTTGTGCAAATGAATCGATCCAGGGATTTGCACTATACACAGGTATCTGCCTTATTAAAAGTGCAGGTACGCTACAGATGGTATCAGAGCACTGTGTTGCCTGTAGGTTCGAAACCCCTAGGATTGGACTAAGACCCCAAAGGTTAAATAGTTAACTAAACTAGGTTTCCAAAACACGAGAAATTTGAACTTCTTTTAATATTGTTTTACTTTATTTATCTTGTCTTGCATCTTTCCCCTTTTCTTTTAAATTCTAATACTCTTACCTGTTCAAAATTTTAGATGGGAGAATACACTGAGACTGCGTATGCTGGAGTTTTGTGGGGTTTCATCTTTGGGAGGCAGCTGGCTAGGTTGACAAGTGTTTTGAAGCTACCACCACCCTATTTCCGAGGAAGGAAGGAGGAGACCGACATACCCCATGGGATACGTTGGGAAATACGCACCATCATGACCCCGGATCCTACGATGCCAGACTTCGAGACCGTGGACTATGTCACCTACTACCCAGAGTGGATTGAGGGAGTGAACATAGCTATGGTGGACTTAATGGCTCGTTTGTGTTACAAGTATCGATTCAAGCTAGCACCAGGATCGCCCTTCCGTGCCTTTGGGAAGAGGAATGCACATGGTATCTCGATGGCTCACACGGGAAATCGTCTGGACTTGCCCCTCGTTAACAAGACATTTGAAGACTTGGATTATCTCATCAACTGTCTGACCAGGAGAGTCCAACAGACTTCTGACGTCGCAAATCACGCTCAAGCCGTCATACACGCAAAAACCCAAGAACTCCAGGCTTCTGAAAATCTTATTGGTCAGTTGGAGGAACTCATCCATGACCTACATTTGGAGAACCTTGGCAAGGATGAGCAAATTGCCATGCTTGAGGCACAACTCATTCCACCTCCACCACCGCCAGTAGCCGAAGGAGGTGACCAAGGCACTGGAAATGTGACTGTATCCGCAGCTACGAAGGAGGAAGGACCAGTGGAAGAAGACCCCGAAGAGGTGCTGTTTGAAGAGTCAACTGAGGAAGAAGTCACACCTGAGGCAAATAACCACGCAATAAAACGCAAGCGTAGTATTTAGGAAGAATCAGTGTAGCAATCAAAACCATGTTAGAGGGACCACCATTTATCTTATTTAGCTTATCATATCAATTTAGAGTATTGACCTATCAAATTGTGGTATGGCAGTACTGTTGCTTTTGTATTTCCCCGACCTTTCATTCGATAAACGATTAGTTCGATTTCTCAAAAGAAGTTTGAAATTTTCATGTATGTGTTGCTTGTGTTTGAACTTGGTTGCTTGATGTTTGTTAGATGATATTTGTAAAGGATTATCTTGATTTTTGGTTGTGCATTAGAATGTTTAATTATCAACACAAACTTTTCATTTAAGGGTGGTAGCCACCTAGATAATTCAAACCCAGAGATCTCAAACCATCTTTCTTTCCATCCTCCTAATCAGACAACCCATTCACTACAAGTTTTCAAGTTTCCATGTCCGAAAATTCATTTCTCAAAACATCTCGAGTTATCAGAGTCATTCAAGCCTTGCTTTCTTTTTCGCTTCTCCGAATCTCGGGGACGAGATTCCTTTTAAGGGTGGTAGTCTGTAACATCCCAACATTTTATAATGTTCAAAAATCACTAAAATTTAAAACTTTTCTTTTTTATTAAAATAAAATATTAAATGCATAAGGAAACCAACTATAAAAGACTTCAAAGTTTAATATTTCAAATGTCACAGTTTAAAACATTTTATTATCCCATGTATTTCAAAACTTTAAAATATAATTTGAGAAAAATTCTACAAACTACAATCCATTTTATTTTAAATGAATTAGTTCCTTATAAGTATCTGAATTAAACCACTTAGCCATATCTATTCATAAATATAAGATTATTCAAAATGGTATATAATTACTAAATGGTTTTCATTCCTTTAACTATGTTCAAAATATAGTTGGAAATTATAAGACTATAGTGTATAGCTTCAAAACCTCATAGAATTTAAATTAATGAATTAGCCAAATAAACATTTCATTTGCTTATATGAATTTCATCTGGTTTTCAAAACATGAAATGATTACTAGATTCTAAATAAAAATAAAAATAAAATAAAGGTCTTGTCCAATGTTGTTATGAAGTTTCAAATGCATAAAATAAAATGTTGCACAAATTATCTTCAATTAAAAAGGGATAAATTATCTTTTCCATTTTCATATAGTTGTGTTATATCATTAATAAGTATACCAAAGCCAAAAAGGAATTTAGAAATTGAAAATGAGTTTAAATAACTTAAATCCAAACATATTAAAATGGGGGGTATTTTTACAAATTTATTATAGCCAAAGGAAAATTTAAATAAGAAAGAAATCCAAATTTGACTTTAAGTGTCAAATTTGTAATTAAGCAATATTTCAAAATATGAATTTTCAAAAATATTCAAAACATACCCACAACTGGTTTAACAGCAAGATATTATTTTTACAAATTTTTAGAAATTAATTTGACATCATTTGGAGTTATAAATAAAAAGATATGAATAAAAGAAATAAAATCAGAACAAGAAAATAGTCGCTGACGTCAGCAGTGACGTCAGCTGTTCATCTCCAACCTCTGTCCGATTAACACGCCGAAGAAGGAAATCGAATCGGAGACGATTTCCTCTCCGATTCGTACGGGATTCGATCTCCTGCAGCCCCTATATAATCCCCGGACCCCGCCGCGTCTTTTCCCCCTCGAAACCCTAACTAAATCACTCCGCAAGGCCGCTGGAAAGCTCGCCGGAGTTCGTCTCCTCCGCCGCACGTTCCTCACTTTTCCGTCATGGTGAGACCTTCCCCGATGCCCCTGACTCGCTCCTCTTCAATGCCGTCCTCGTGCGCATCTCCTGAGTCACGCGTTCGGCGTTTCCTGCAGTGTTTCGAGCGCATCGTCGTCGACCGGACCTCACCGGAGCCGCCGCCGCACTCGTCCTCGCCTCTCCGCTGTCCAAGGACGCCCGAGACAACCTCACCGCTCCCATCCAACTCGCCGTGCTGCGGGGAGCCGTTTGCCACTCGCCCCACGCCCGGGAGATCGCCGGAGCGACGGATCCGTCATCGACAGAGGCTGCGCCGTCGTCTTCCTCACCGCCGGCGAGCACTGCGCCGCCACCCTCAGGTCAGCGCCTCTCGACCGTCAGATCTTCGATCGACGCACGAGATTAGATCGTTGCGGACGAAGCGGTACGCTCCAATCTGGACCGTCAGATCCAGATCTGACGACCCAGATCAGATGACTTATCCACGTCAGCGCCACGTGGACAGCCTCGTCAGCGTCCACGTCAGCGCCAGCGTGTATTTAAATTTTTCTATTTTATTTTTAATTGGAAAATTGCAGATTAGTCCCTGTAATGAAAACAATCATAACTTTTTAACCACAACTCCAAATTTAATAATTTTTATATATTTGGAAAGCTCTGGATGTGTAGAATAATTTGGATCTGACAAAATTCAAATTTGACTTAGTATAAAATATTCAAATTTCAAATGGTGAATTTGAGTATATTTGTAATAACTTTAAATCTATAAATCCAAAAATTGCAAATAAATATGTTTTAGAAACTTTAGAATATGTCTAAATTAATGCCACTGCTATTAAATATTTTTGAGTAATTTTTGAATGATTTCATAGTTGTGTGTTTAATTTGAATAGTTTGACTAATTTTGAAATAACTTTTAATAGAAACATTATCTGCCTTATTAAATATTTTGTAATTCTGGATCATCGATGTAATATAATTGATGCTTTGTTGTGATATTACATCGTAAACTGTGTGTGCAAATGAATCGATCCAGGGATTTGCACTATACACAGGTATCTGCCTTATTAAAAGTGCAGGTACGCTACATCCGGCCTTTGGCCCGGAACTTCTGGTCGATGGACGGGATCTTCCGGTGTCTGGTCCTGAACTTCCGGTCCCATGTCCGGAACTTCCGGTCTCCGATCCGGAACTTCCGGTGCCAAGACCGGAACTTCCGGTCCCTCTTGCCGAAACTTCCGGTACCAAGGATTTTCCAAGGAGCAGTTCTCCCCAAGGCCAAGATCAACCTCCTCCCTCATCAGTTTCACCTTTCGTTGATCAAGGCCATCAAATCAGTCAAGGCGGAGACATGAATGATCAAGATGATCAAGCTATCCCTCCCACCACTAGGAGGGAAATCGAGATCCGCCGCTTGAATAGGGTTGGCACCTCACAAGAATTAAGAGCTACATCTCTTGACAAGGTGCTTGGTGATGTGAGAAGCAAGGTCTCTACCCGAAGACAACTCGCAGGCTTTAGTGAACATCAAGCTCACATCTCCATGGTGGAACCCAAGAAGGTCTTTGAAGCTCTTGAAGATAAAGATTGGCTTGATGCCATGCATGAAGAGCTCAACAACTTCGAGCGCAACAAGGTGTGGAAGTTGGTGGAAAGACCCAAAGATTGCCGCAATGTTATCGGCACCAAGTGGATCTTCAAGAACAAGCAAGATGAACATGGCATGGTGGTGAGAAACAAGGCAAGATTGGTGTCTCAAGGTTACTCCCAAATTGAAGGCATTGACTTTGGAGAAACCTACGCGCCCGTGGCTCGACTTGAGTCAATTCGTATTCTTCTTGCCTATGCTTCTCATCATAACTTTAAGTTGCAACAAATGGATGTTAAATCCTCTTTTCTGAATGGTCCACTAAATGAACTTGTTTATGTTAAGCAACCACCGGGGTTCGAGGACCTCAAGTATCCGAACCATGTCTACAAGTTGGATAAGGCACTCTATGGCCTTAAACAAGCCCCATGAGCGTGGTACGAGCACCTTAGAGAACTACTTGTAGACCGTGGCTTCCAAGTTGGGGAAATCGACACCACCCTTTTCACTAAGAAAGTAAATGGAGAGCTTTTCATTTGTCAATTATATGTGGATGACATTATATTTGGATCTACTAAGAAAGCATTTAACGAAGAATTCTCCAAGCTAATGACTGACAGGTTTGAGATGTCTATGATGGGTGAGATGAAGTTCTTCCTAGGATTTGAGATCAAACAATTGAAGGAAGGGACATTCATCAACCAAGCTAAGTACATTCAAGACATGCTCAAGAAGTACGGGTTGCTTGAGCTCAAGGGTGCCTCTACCCCAATGCAAACCAAATGCCACCTTGAGCTCAACCCTAAGGGTAAGGATGTGGATCAAAAGGTATACCGCTCCATGATTGGATCTCTCCTCTACCTTTGTGCATCTAGACCGGATATAGTGCTAGCCGTAGGAGTGTGTGCAAGATATCAGGCGGCTCCTAAAGAAAGCCATGATATGGCGGTCAAGAGGATCTTTAGATATTTGGCTTATACCCCAACCTTTGGTTTGTGGTACCCCAAGGATGCAAATTTATCATTATGTGGGTACACGGATTCCGATTGGGCGGGAGATCAAGATGATAGGAAGTCAACCTCCGGCGCTTGTCAATTTATTGGGAGGTCCTTGGTAAGTTGTGAAGGGGTTACGGTGCAGAAAACAATAATTTTTCTAGCGTACGAAACCCTAACTAGCCAGGATCTATCTATCTAGTACATGCGATAACGGTGGCAGAACGGGTTACATTACCTCCATGTAGACCGATAGCGGGGATCACGCTCCCGCACAAGCGTTGACGATGAAGTCGTACGTAGCCGACCTCGAGGTCGCGGAGAACTTGCCGCGATGACGAAGACGATGACGCCGGGGTGTCGACGATGATCTGCGTCGACGGGCGTCGGGCGGAAAAGGCAGAGCGCCAGCACCAGAGGTGGTGCGCCGGCGGCAGAGGGGAGAGGGGCGCGGCGGCTGCAGAGGCGAGACGATGTCGCCCAGGCTACTCAAAAGGAGTTACCTCCGAGCACTCACAAACATACGGAGCTTAGCGACAACCCCCGGTCATTCAGATCCAGCTGAAATCGCAGGGGTAGATCTAATCTGGAATTCCGCGGAGCAACGGTGCTCTGCGGTATAGCTTAGGTGGAGAGAGGGGGCAAAACGGGCGGAGAAACAGCTCGGCCGGTATGCATACAATTAATTGTATTTTCCAATGAATTAATCCAATTAATATGCCTTGCTATATAAAGGGGGAAGAGGGCGTGCAAATCCCTTGGCTCCCCCATGTGGAACTAAAGGAAGAGAGGGGAGGGGGGGTTCGGCCGAACCCCCTTGGGCCTCTCCCTCTTCTAGTCCAATTCGGACTAGGGGGGCTTGAGGCCCCCTTGCTTGGTGCGCCACCCCCTCATGGGCCCTCTTTGGGCCCATGTGGGTGGCAAACCCTTTTTTTCCTTTATTTAATTAATATTAAATTAATATAAAATATAATTAATTAATCATTAATATATTTAAATACTAATTAATATCCCATGACTCCGAAACAACTTCGGAACCACCCGAACAACTTTCGGACATCCCTGGAACCATTCCAGACTTCCCCGGAACTCCTTCCGGACCACCGGAACTCTTTCCGGATCATTTCTCTCTCTCCAACAAATTCCTATAATATTCCAGAACCTATCTCCTGGTGTCGCTAAGACCTTAAGTTTGTTACGCTACAGTTCGAGAACACTCCAGACATGGTCGAGACACTCCGCTCACCAATGATCGTCAGGGATACCTGGAAGTATATGACGACCCCTGTGCATTCCACGAATATCGTCGTTGAACCATAAATATGACATTCATTCCCTTTGTCTCTGCGATACTACCTTGTCCGAGATATGATCGTAGACACACCGATGTCTTTGTTGTATCTCGTTACCGACGAAGGTTATTAACTCGTATGTGATATTACATCTCCATGACCTAGTCATAAGCTGCGCATCTATATAGATGCAATATCACCGAGTGGGCCCAGAGTATCTTTCCATTACAAGAATGAACAAATCCCGCTCTTGATCCTTACGTCTTGATGCTCTTTCGGAATACCCAAGATGGACACCGTTATTGTCATGCTATACAAGACACAACGTTTGATGCTCTCAAAGCACCCCTACGAAGCATTAATAAGTACGGTCTCACGGTCTAAGGAATAAGCTACCATATTCTTATCTATTGCAAGTGACAAACATCGTAATACGATCTTATTGCAATACTTTGCGTATGTCCACCACCTTATTCAACTAACAAGATGACCCCATTGTCAACCGACGTCATTGTCCTTGATCGGGAATCTCGATCAACTGTTGCCCAATGGACTAGCTCATATAGAGGCTTGCTAGGGACCTGGTTGTCTATGTATCACACATGTATCAATAATTCCGATTAATACAGTTATAGCATAATACACAAACCTATTATAAACTTATGAGATAATGCAATAAATACTACTTATTTATTTGCCTCTAGGGCATATCTCCTTCAGTCTCCCACTTGCACTAGAGTACAAATAAACCAGCTGCATTTTACTTTATCAGAATCCCTTATCAAATAAGAATCATTTGATAATGCTTGCTTGTGGAAGAGTGTTACTGCACAATCCATGATTGTACATGCTTTTGCGATTCATTGACATCAACTTGCTTGATATCACCATGTTGTCTAACAACATATATGCAAACACCGTAACTAAGTGAGACTTCTGTTTCCCAGCGCTTACTCTGATTATACTAACCAGACAACTGCCCTGAAAAACACACTCAGCTATACAGAGCCCCTTGTAACAATTACAAACTCGCGATATCTACTAACTTTCACACCAACGCAGAAAACTTGACATTCTAATGTCAGTCCAACAAGTAACACACCTCTACTTCCAGTAAATTTTAAATTTACTTTCATAACTGCTCTTCTTCCAAGAACATCGGTTATACTCCATCGAGCAGATAACATGGTTTCTGTATGATGTCTAATATTACATAATAGACCCACATGTCATACAACCATTACTTTCATGCATCATTACTCCTAATGATCAATTGGATTCCAAAGGACCATCCTTTTGATTCTATTCTGACTCCTCAGATATAATCCAAAACAACTCGACTAACTATTTAAAATTCTCGTTCTATTTCAAAATAGACACTAACTTTAAAATAGGTTCACAACTTCATCCTATTCTATTGGTACAGTTTCACAATGTGTTAACTACACAAGATGAATTCGACTCCCACTCAAATTATGTCTCCACATATTTGATAACACGAGCTCCCACTCAAAAACGTGTCATCCACATATTTGAGTTCCTGAGCTCCCACTCAAAAAATATGCTCTTTACATATTCCACCCGAGTAAACTAACATTGTGTAGCGTACCCGCACTTTAAATAAGGCAGATACCTGTGTATAGTGCAAATCCCTGGATCGATTCATTTGCACACACAGTTTACGATGTAATATCACAACAAAGCGTCAAGTTTATTACATCGATGATCCAGAATTACAAAATGTTTGATACAAGTTGCATAGCATAAAGCTAGCATTGAAAAAGTACACAGCGGAAATACAATAGCAGTGAGTCTCTATAACTGTCATGCTGCCACAGGCGAAAACATGTTGGTTGTAGACTCGAATCCTATAAACGAAACCTCACTCGTCATCTGAACAATCTGCAATAAGAAAAAATATTGCAACAACGTGGGTCAGATTCCATTTAAAATGGAGTCTGGCAAGTGACACTATGGTGGACACTTAATGGAATAACTCTAAAGCCTATATGCATATTTGGCTGGTGGAGTTCAAGGCTATTTTGCATAAAGCCAATTTTTCCTATCTTTTTGGAAAACACTTTCTTCAAATCAAGACAAGTATGGCATGAAAACCATAAATCTCATCTTCCATTGTTCACCCATCAAATTTTATTTCTGAAGTTGGAATGGTGGAATCCTCCGTTGACGTCCGTGATCAGCTGCTCAAATTGTCCGTACCGGGGACAGGGCTAAGTACTTAGTTTTACACTCTGCAGAGGTTGTGCACTTTCACCTTTAGACTCAAGTTGTCCGAGAAATCCTATACACGCGGAGTGTATTATGGAAAGGAGAGAATTGATACAAGAACTTTCAGAAGAGGAATGCAACCATACTAGCAAGACCCGTTCCACCTATCATCCCCCTACATCTGCTTGTCAAGCTGACAGGTTGCACCCTCACAACTTAATTATTCTAGATAGAGCCCATTGTCAAAAGGCTACACGGGAAGCTATCGTCACTCGGAGTTCTTCAGATTCCTCTGTTCCCTGGGTGGCCATCCACAAGTGTACTTCTGGGTAACAACCACCATACTCATGGCCCTAAGTAGAATAGACATTCGTCCTAGGCGAAGACAACCACAAGCATAGTCCCAAAAGCCACTCAACATAAACCATAACAACCAATCCACCCAGGAGTTTCATTAACTTAGTGGATGTGCACTCTCAGGTGAAAACCACCATGCTCACGGCACTAAGTAGAATAGACATTCATCCTAGGCGACGACAACCATGAGCATAGCCCTGAGTAGTCACTTATCGTTTTGTAAAACTTTTCATCAATTGCATAGCATCAATACATCTACTAAGTATTATATAGGAACCTAGACACAGGAGTAAGGGAATTCTACGCAGGTTTAGCATAGCAATTCCATCTTACTCATGCATATAAAAATACACTAAGTAATGCATATAGAAAATAATAGGAAGTTTCTGAGGTGTGCCACTTGCCTTTGAATGTTGTCGTTGTTCACAACTCTTTTCAACGATACTCGGGACTCTCCGTTCAATCTAACAGTATAGACAAGCAACAATACAACAATCAACAGCAAGCACAACTCCACAAGGCATACAAACACATACTAGATGAATAAATAAGTTTTATAAAACTTTCTAAGGAAAATATGTTTATGCATGATGTGCAAAATACTTAGAGACAATTACTAGCTCTATTCTTCGAGGTGATCAACAATTATTATCAACTCTTTGTAAATTGGATATTCACTAAAGTGAGAGAGACAGACACCCGGCCAGCCACTTAAATTGTGGAACAGGTCTCATGTACGTGGACATGTAAGGTTTGTTTCCAGGCCGCTTCATCCCACTATGCCGGTAGGATCCAACTACTTCAAGATGATAACATCATGATCAAAATTTGTTTAAGTCATATGTGAAAGACAAGATTAGAAGGGAGGGGAAAAGATAGAAAGAGAGATGTAGTTATCCTCCAGGCTTCATCTCCAGTCTTGGTGGTTCTTGTATCCTCGAGGCTGGTCTTGGATTTACTTAGTCATCATGAAGTCTAACAGAGGAAGAAGGGAGAAAGAAGAAAGAGGGATAAATACTTAGAAAATATTTCTGGTTGGTCTTCATGAACTCCTTCTTGATCTTTCTTCTAAGTGCTTCAACTCCTTGGAGCTTCTTCTGGAGTCTTGTTTGGCTAAGTCCTTCATTGGTCTTCCAGCTCCACGTTGAAAATTACTAAGTGTCTCAGTGTAGCACTTCACAAAATTGCTAAGTTTGAAAATAAACCTAACTTTGGGAAAATGGGGGGGGGGGGGAGTTTTCCTTATGGGAAAATATAACTACTAAATAAATATGCTATGCATGACATGCAATTTTAATTTATAATACCAATTTTTTTGTGATGTTTATAAAGTATGCATAAATTTATAATTGCAAATTTATTAGTTTATAATTTTTGGAAAGTATAAAAAGAATAATTATCAGATTAAAGTTTTCTATGATTAATATTTTTATAACAATTTTTTATAAATAGTGTTAATGGACAGGGGTAGATTGTGCGACAATGGGTTGCTTCCCACTTCTCCAGCACACGGCGCCTCCATTCACCTCGAACACATAACCTGTCTGTGACTTAGAGTCATCGGGGTCTGAACAGAAACTTGCATCCACGTAAGATGTTACGCCAAGTTCTTCATCGCAGCCACCATAGACAAGGAACATTTCCTTTGTCTTATTGAGATACTTAAGAATGCTCTTAACAGAGATCCATTGCGCCAATCCAGGATTATTCTGAAACCGGCTTGTCAAACTTAGAGCTAATGCCACATCAGGTCTAGTAATTAACATTGCATACATAATCGATCCTATGGCTGAAGCATAAGGATGTTTAGTCATATCGGCCTTATCCAGTTCCGTTACCGGACACTGTGCCTTCCGCAATGTTTTATTCTTGATAACCGGCAGAGAACCCTTCTTTGCCTTCTCCATACCGAAACGCTTCATTATTTTATCAAGATAAGTACTCTTACTCAACGCTAATAGGCGTCTTGATCTATCACGATAAATTTTTATGCCTAAGACGTATGCAGCTTCTCCTAAGTCCTTCATGGAAAATTTACTGTTTAAATAATCCTTCACGCTATTCAGAAGTTCCACATCATTCCCAATGAGCAATATGTCATCTACATATAGTGCTAAGAACACAACCGAGCTCCCACTCATTTTCTTGTAAATGCAGGTCTCTTACAAATTATGGACAAATCCAAAACCTTTGATTTCTTCATCAAAGCGAAGATTCCAGCTCCGAGATGCTTGCTTCAATCCATAGATGGATCGCTGAAGCTTGCATACCTTGTTAGCATTTCCTAGATCGACAAAACCTTCCGGTTGTACCATGTACAACTCTTCCTCAATGTTTCCATTTAGGAAGGTTGTTTTGACATCCATCTGCCATATTTCATAATCATAATAGGCAGCAACTGCTAACAAAATCCAAATAGACTTAAGCATCGCTACCGGTGAAAAAGTTTCATCGTAGTCAATCCCATGAACTTGTCGGAAACCTTTTGCGACAAGCCGAGCTTTATAGACGGTCACATTACCGTCAGCATCAGTCTTCTTCTTAAAGATCCATTTATTCTCGACGGCCTTGCGCCTTTCGGGAATATCCATCAAAGTCCACACTTTGTTATCATACATGGATCCTATTTCGGATTTCATGGCTTCAAGACATTCCTCGGACTCTAGACTCGCCATTGCCTCCTTGTAGTTTGTAGGTTCGTCTTGTTCAATTAACATGACGGTGCAAACCATGTTGCCATACCATTATGGTGCGATCCGAGATCTACCAGACCTACGAGGTAGAATACTTTCCTCGACAGCTTCTCCCACTCCATCCACGGAGGACGTTTCGGGAATTGCTTCTGTTGCGCCACTCGGAATCTCGAGTTCAGAATCAACGATGTCATCGAGGTCTACCTTCCTCCCACTTACTCCTTTCGCGAGAAACTCCTTCTCTAGAAAGGTACCGGTCTTCGCGACAAACGTTTTGCCCTCAGCTTGGTTGTAGAAGGTGTATCCAACGGTTTCCCGCGGATATCCTACAAAGACGACTTTCTCCGACTTCGGCTCGAGTTTGTCGGGCTGTAGTTTCTTAACATAAGCCTCACAACCCCAAACCTTCAGAAATGATAACTTAGGCTTCTTGCCATACCATAATTCATACGGTGTCGTTTCAATGGATTTGGACGGAGCCCTATTTAAAATGAATTTGGATGTTTCTAACGCATAAACCCAGAAGGACAAGGGCAAATCGGTAAGAGACATCATTGATCGAACACTATCCAGTAGAGTGCGATTACGTCGCTCGGACACGCCGTTACGTTGCGGTGTTCCGGCAGGCGTAAGTTGAGGTACTATGCCACAACTCTTCAGTTGTATGCCAAACTCAACACCCAAATACTCACCACCACGATCGGATCGTAGGTGCTTGATTTTCTTGTTAAGCTGATTCTCAACTTCACTTTGAAATTCTTTGAACTTTTCAAAAGTTTCAGACTTGTGTTTCATCAAGTAGGTATAACCGTATCTACTCAAGTCATCGGTGAAGATGACGAAGTAACGATAACCATTGTGTGTCGAAATGCTCATTGGTCCACACACATATGTATGTATGATCCCCAATAAATCCGACGCTCGTTCAACGAAACCTTTGAACGGTGTCTTGGTCATTTTTCACATAAGGCATGGTTCGCATGTATCGAGGGATCCAAAATCCAACGAGTCCAAAAGTCCATCGGAGTGGAGTTTCTTCATGCGCTTTACACCAATATGACCAAGACGGCAATGCCACATATACATGGCGGTATCATCAATACACTTAATCCGTTTGGCTTCTATGTTATGGATGTGAGTACTACGATCGAGATTCAACAAGAATAAACCATTATTCTTGGGAGCATCAACATAAAAGATATCATTCATATAAATAGCAGAACTGCTTGATACTGATTTAAATGAATAACCGTCTTGTAATAGGCAAGACACACTTATAATGTTTACACTCAAGGATGGTACAAAATAACACTTATTTAAAACCAAAACTAATCCTGATGGTAGATATAGAGGGAATGTGCCGACAGCCACCACGTCGACTCTCGATCCGTTGCCGACGTGCATCGTCACCTCATCCTTAGCCAGCCGCCGTTTATTCTGCAACTCCTCCTGAGAGTTACATATATAAGCAACAGAACCAGTATCAAATACCCTCGTGTTGCTACGGGCGGATGTAAGGTACACATCTATAACATGTATATCAAATATACGTTGCTCTTTGTCGACTATCTTGCCAGGCTTCTTGACCTCCAGGTACTCGGGGCAGTCGCGCTGAGGTGATCCGATGGTCACCACCATCTTATCCAACTTGATTTCTAATTCAGCTACTTCGAACATCTTCAGAATTTCCGACAAGGATTTTGACATCCCTTTCATGCCGTAATCCACGATGGCGTTCTTATAGCTTGGGGGCAGAGAAATCAACACCCTATCGATAACCAGCTCTTATGGGATCACATTTCCTAGATCACTCAAGAGCTGAACGCTGCCAAAGATTTTGGCCAAGTGCTCACTAATATTGCCGTGCTCTTCCATCTAGGCTGAGAAGAAAAGCTTGGTAGCTTCAAATCTCTCGTCCATTGCCGCGTAACAACCATGAGTTCAGTGATTATCTCATAAGCACTCTTGTTCTTAAACAATTTAATAAAACAACCTAGACCATATCACATAGCCCCTGCAAAATAAAGTTAGACGCTTCTACTTTATCTTTTGCATATTTTACGTGGCTTGAGTCTTTCGTAAATAGAACTGCTTCATACGTACGCGTAAAGTCGGTCCGGGCCGCTTCATCAACTCGATTCCGCTGGAATCACAAGTGCACGCTAGAGGGTAGCAAATAACAGGAACGGTGCCCCCATGCAGAACACGGGTTCTAACAGCGTACAACTATATCTACGATAGATCGGCTCTGATACCACTGAAGGGGATCGGGTGCAGAAAACAAAAAATTTCCTAGCAACGATATCCCTAAAACATGCCAAGATCTATTCTATGCAGATATAGTAGTACGAACGGAGATCGGAATGCATACCCTTGTAGACCGAAAGCGGGGATTACGTTCCTGCAAAAATGTTGTCGATGAAGACCGACAAAGCCGACCTCAAGGTCGTGTAGAGCAGCAGACCTCCGAGTACCGCTAGCGCAGCACCTCGCAGGGCGTCACGTACGGTGGAAACGACGGCCTCCGAAGCTCCAGTCCAGGACGAGCAGCTGAAGACTTGGACCGGAACACCAGCAGCGCGGCAGCGGGCTATGGTGGAAGAGATCCCCCTCTCAACTCGGCGCAACTCCGACAAAGGGAATCATGAAATCGAGAGAGAATGGGAATTAATTGGTGAATTAAAAGGCCATGGGAGCCCCTCTATATATAGGCTCCCAGGGGGGAGCCAACCTCCTCACCAGGCAATGTGGGACTAATCCCACATGCCTGGTGCGGCATGGCTGGGTGCGCCGCCCCCCTAATGGGCCTCTTGACCCACTTGGGTCGGCCCCCAAGCCCCCCACCGAATTCCCCTTGGGAATTTTCCCCTCTTAGGCCTTCTTTCGACCAGAAGGCCCATTTAAGGAAATCAGCCTAAATAAATTCGAAAATAAATATATAAAATCATATTCAGATATTAATTACACTAATTAATACCAAACATATTATATATAATTTATTCTAGCTCTGAAAACTCTTTCGTCGCTGTCCGATCTCTTTCCTTTCCGGTTGTCTTGTCGAAACCCCTTAAGTGTGTTAACCTAGCGGTTCGATATAATAACAGGTACGATCAAGACTCCTCTATGATCAACGACTAACTCGTAGGCCTGGACCCCATGAATTAATCCCTGTGATATAACGAATGACTTTCATCTATCAAACCTGAACGTAAAGTCTTATACCTTTTGCCATGGTGATACTTAGCGTGTCCGAGCGTCGTTCCATAGATATCTCCATACCTAGCTTGACCTCGTAACCGACAACGCTATCTTCTACTCGTCTATGATTTCATGTCTCCGTGACCTAGTCACATGCTTGCAAGCTAATTAGACATGATCTCACCGAGTGGGCCCTAGAGTATCTATCCTGCTATGCGGACTGCAAATTCCGCTCTTGACCACTCGTCTCAACTACTCCTTTCCGATACCCAAAAGTATCACCGTTATTGTCATACTAATTAAGATACGACGTTTGGTGCAATCAAAGTATCTTACAGGAATAACAATAAGAGTTGGTCTCACGGTCAAAGGCGTATGGTTGTCGCGGGTTCTGAGCTCCCGGACTCATCCTCGCTAGTTGTGCTGCAAGTTCAATAAGGAATATCAGGCGTCGGGAACAAAGCTTGAGAAGCGAGCAAGTTAGTCGAATGTACCTCGTCTCCCATGGAAATAGTCATTGGTGGCTGAGACCTCCTATAGTCAAGGGAGGTAAGCTGGAAATCGGTACGTTCTTCAGGGCCTCCGAGGCAGTAATGGCAGTCGGAGGAGGGACAGCCTCGTCCAGGTTCTCAGCGGTCGCAATACGCTTACTTCTATATTGCGAATCACCAGAGCTTTCAGCTAGAGACCGAGTTTGCTTTTGGGTTAATGAAAGAGCATTTTCTGTCTCCTGAGTTTTGGTTAGGAATGACAACACGAAAAGGATGTTTAACGGTGTGCCTGAGCATTTCAGATACTACATAACCTTGAAGAACAAAAAGGATAAAGATCATCAGGGTTGAATGAGAGAACGGGCTGGCAGTTTTTCCTGTTTTGACAGGCCGGAAGTTCCGGTGCTGTGACCGGAAGTTCCGGCCGAAGGGCCGAAAGTTCCGGGCCTGCACCGGACATTTCCATCTGGCCGGAAAACGGCTAAGTCCTTTTAGGATTTAGCCCCTGGCAAAGGCGGAACTTTCACCGGAAGTTTGGCCGGAACTTTCCGGGCGACCGGAAGTTCCGGCCCTCGACCGGAAGTTCCGTTTCAGACAAATGAGAAAATCGGCTAAGTCAGGAATTGCTCGCGCTCGGGCAAAGCCGGAACGTTGGCCGGAAGTTTGGCCGGATCTTTCCGGGCGACCGGAAGTTCCGGCCAAACCACCGGAAGTTCCGGTGCTGAACATGCTGGTTTTTCTCAAAGTCTGGAACTGCCTGCGCCATGGCCAGGCCGGAAGTTCCTCCGGAACTTTGGCCGGAACTTTCCAGGGTGACCGGAAGTTCCGTCCTAAGTGACCGGAAGTTCTGGCCTGCGCAGTAAAAAATGGCTAGTTGGTGGAGGGGGGTATAAATACCCCTCCACCTACCTCCAGCCATTTCTTCTCTTACACTCTCTCTCATCATAAATTGCTGAAGCTCAAATCTTCAAGATCTCCCAACTCCTCCACCCAAATCCGTTGATCTTTGGAGGAGAGAAGGAGAAGGCCCCTATCTACTACTTCACCGAAGCGATTTGTAATCTTCCCCCATTCACTTGGGGATTTCGAGTCTAGGGTTTCCTCAAGGAAAACCTAGGTCTCACCATTGTTGGTACTTGGTGTAAGCTTGACCTGTTGTGGTCTTGACCTTTTGTGGTCATCTTGGGAGCCCCCAATTAAGTTGTGGGTGTGTGCCTCAAGCGTTTGTAAGGGATTCGATCTCCGCCCTAAAAGGGGATCAATAGTGGAAGGTGAACTCGGAACCTTTGTGGTTGAGTTCATCGGAGAAGAAGGTGAGCCTTTGTGGCGGTGCGGCTAACCTGTTGTGGTAGCGCACACCTCTCCAACGAGACGTACACCCTTGGGTGGAACTCGGGATTACATCTTCGTCTACGCGTGCTTCACTTGGTTTCCCTTATCCTTTCTCCCTTACTCGCTTGTCCTGTTATCTTGTTTCTCTTAACTTGTCATTTAGGTAAATTCACCATAGTTGCATATCTAGAGAATTTACCTTTGTGTTGAGCCTAAAATTGAAAAGACCTAAAATTTGAACTAGCACCTATTCACCCCCCCCCCCCCCTCTAGGTGCCGGATTCCCGTTCAATTGGTATCAGAGCCAGGTTCACTTTTAAGGGCTTAACCGCCTAAGTGCAACGATGACGGGATCCGATGCCGAGAGGGCCGCTCGTGAAAAATTAGAGGCGGAGAAGGAGGCGTTAGCCAAAGGGGCAACCATGGCCGATCTCATGGACATGAAATCATCCTTGGAGGCCCAACTCCTAAAGATGAATGAGATGCTTATGACACTCTTGAAGTCTAAGGAGCCCGAGGCTACCTCTTGCTCTCCTCCTTCTAAGGAGCACGGTGTGAACTCTAAGGAATCATCCTCGGATGGGTCCAAAGATGTTCTCCCAAGTGCTTCTCCCGAGAAAGCGGAAAAGGATGAATCACCTAGCTCCTCTAATACCCTCAAAGGAGAGGAATTTCATAATGTCAACCATAATTACTATCCTAACCCACCTATCCCTCACCCTCATGTAAACTTTAGAAGTGATCCTCCTAAGCTTAAACCTAATCATTTCTCTCAATGAAAATTTCAAATGAAGTCTCATTTATGTAGTGCCTCCATTGAGCTATGGCGCATTATTGAAGAAGGATTCAAGGCGCATGATCCAACCAACTTGACAAGAAGAGAGGTGGTCGATAGCCAACTCAACGCCACCGCTCTTCATCAACTCCAAATGGCCGTTGGAGAGAAGGACATGCCACTCATTCAACAATTCTCCACCGCCAAAGAAGTGTGGAATGCTATTTCCGACATCTTCGTCGGGAATGAGAGCATGAAGAAGAACCGGTATGATGCCTTATGCAATGAGGTGGAAGGGTTCTACAAGTTGGATGGAGAAAGTCATGAGGACATGTACCGGAGGTTGGTGTTGATTGCTAACACCTTTAAGAACCTCGGTGCGGTCTACATTGATGACGCTTGGATCAAGAGGAAGTTCATGACCGCTCTCATGCCCTTTGAGGAAACGGACTTGAAGAAACTCCAAGGGAGACATGACTTCCCGATGATGACATCCAATGAAGTCATGCAAGAGATGACCGCATACAAGGCGGCCTCCAAGATCGCCCAAGATGTACGAGCTAGGGCCATAGGGATGCACAAGCATGCCTCAATTGCCTTGAAGGCCACCGTTGAAGAAGAGGATGAAGATGAGTATGATGATCAAGTCGAGCTATCAAGTGAGACGCTCTCAAGTACTCTCACCCAACACATGGGTCTTGCGGCAAGAACGTTTTGGAAGAACCCCGGAAGGGCCAAAGCAAGGATCGACAAGAGGTTCCCCTCCAATGGAGGAAAGCCAATCAACAAGGTGAGGCTTTGCTATAACTGTGATGGCAAAATCCACTTTGTTGTAGATTGCCCATGGGAAAGAAGAGAGGATCATGGTGGGAGACTCGTGGCCAAGACCAAGGGCAAGGGGCCCATGCCCGTGAAGAAGCCCTTCTTCAAGAAGAACCAAAAGATTATCTTGGTGACTCAAGAGCAATATCCCACCGATGATGAAGATAGTGACAATGAGGATACCTCAACTCAAGTGGCCGCTCTAGCCATCTCCTCTACACCTCCGTCACTCTTCTCCTCACCAAATGAGAGCTCCATCGTCAAGAATGGAAGATGTCTTATGGCAAAGACATCCGAGGTAAATTGTCTCCTACCTCCATATCCCATGAAATTGATGATGGTATGAGTCTCCAAGTCAAGAATGAAATCATTGCTTTTGATAAATTCATGACTAACTTGCAAGGAGAAGGAAAGAGACACTTTGGCTCAATTATGAGCCGTATAGGTGAGCTTGAGGATGAGCTAGAGTTAAAAGGGGAGATTGAGAGAGAGGATGCTCACACTAAAGTGTCTCTCCAATCCTCACTTGAAGATGAACAAGAAACTCATGCTCTCCTCGAGGAAAAACTTGCTAAGATCACTAAGGATCGTGATCTTTACTTTGATAAATGTAAAATTATGCAAAATGAAAGGTCCGAGCTTGTAGTTGCTCATGCTAGACTTTGCGAAGACTTCGAGTCTCTTGAAAATACTCACAAGGTATTGACAAGGGATCACGAACGTCTTCCCAAGTCTCGTGATCAACTCCAATCTCGGATATCTACTCTTGAGAAACCTAACCCCTCTACTCCTTTGAATACTAATGCACATGGTGTTAAGGATAAAGCAAGGGTTTTGTTCGTTCCCTCCATGGCAACCAAGCCCAAGACCTCTCTTGATAAAGGTAAGGGGACACTCACTACACCTCTTCATGAGAGAGTGCCCCACAAGGGTAAGGAAGGTCTAGGCTATGTTGCTAAGGAGAAGAAGAAGATCAAGAAGAAGACCAAGCCCGCACAAGCCAAGAAGGATGACATTGCGAGTGGAAATGCCACAAGGGGCACTCCCACTCGTAATGACTTTGCGGGCATATCTAACCCCAATTATGCTTTATATGTTGATTATTATGAGGATGTCTATGCTAGATACATTGGTCCTTTTGATGGTTACATTGAATAGGCTATTTGGGTTCCAAAGACCCTTGTTGCTAACCAAAAGGCACCCATTGCAAAATGGGTACCTAAACCAAAGAATTGATTGTGTGTAGGGCCTTGCTTCCGGAGGATCGAAATGGATAATTGATAGTGGGTGCACAAGTCATATGACCGGAAGCAAGGAAATTGTAACGGAGTTGAAGCCCAATGATGATCGAATGACCGTTACATATGGTGACAATTCAAAGTCTAAGGTAATAGGGCTCGGCAAGGTGGTAGTGGCACCGAACATCACTCTTGTGAATGTCTTGCTTGTCGAGTCCCTAGGTTTCAACTTGATCTCGGTTCATTATTTAACTTGTTTGGGTTATACCGTTGTTTTCAAAAAGGAGATGGTTATCCTTTTGCGGAGCAAGTCTCTCAATGTGTCTTTCGTTGGGTACATTGAGAATGAGCTCTATGTGGTTGACTTCTCCGGAGTCACCACTTCCCATACAACGTGCCTATTCGCTAAAGCAGACTTGGGTTGGTTATGGCATCGCCGACTAGCCCATGTCAACATGAGAACTTTGCAAAGTCTCCACAAGGGTGGCCATATCCTAGGACTAAAAGACCATGTTTCTTTCTCGAAGGATCGAATGTGTAGGGCTTGTGTTGAAGGAAAAATGCATGATATTCACCATCCAAGAAAGACCATCATTTCATCGACGAGGGTTTTGGAGCTTCTCCATGTGGACCTCTTTGGTCCCATTCCGGAAGCTAGTCTTGGTGGCAAGAAATATTGCTTGGTGATCGTTGATGACTATTCAAGATACACTTGGGTTTTCTTCTTCAAGTCGAAGGTGGAGACTCAACAGACTATCATCGACTTCTCCAATGAAGCTCAACGACAACACAATGTCCCTATCTTGGTGATAAGAAGTGACAATGGTTCCGAGATCAAGAACTACATCTTGAACGAGTTCCTTAGTGAAGAAGGGATTCGTCATCAATATTCCGCTGCTTATACTCCCCAACAAAATGGTGTAGCCGAAAGGAAGAACCGCACACTTATTGAGATGGCAAGGTCAATGATGGCCGAGTTTAAGTCCCCCCACAACTTTTGGGCCGAAGCCGTCAACACCGCTTGCCATTCATCCAACCGGCTCTTCTTTCGCAAAGGACTCATGAAGACACCTTATGAAGTGCTTACCGGGAACAAGCCCAATATCTCCTACTTCCGAGTTTTTGGTTGTAAGTGTTTTTATCTCATCAAATGTGTTCGTTTGGGCAAGTTTGATTCTAAGTCTCTTGAAGGGACATTTTTGGGCTATGGCTCCGAATCCCATACTTATAGAGTCTATGATAAGGCCTCGCGCATTATCATAGAAACTTGTAGTGTGGTGTTCGAGGACAATGACGGCTCCCTTGTGGAGCAAAGTGGTGTTTCCGATGTAGGTGATGATCAACCTCAAGATGCTATCCGAAGAATGGGGTTAGGCGTTCACCGCTCCGTCGAACTCTACTATGAGGTTGCTCAACAAGGTTCTACCTCACAAGAAACACTCGACAACAACGCCGTGCCCAACTTGTCTCAACGAGGAGAAGCTCAAGAAACTACATCTGCCCCTGAAATTTCTGGTACACCGGAACTTCCGGCCTTTGGCCCGGAACTTCTGGTCGATGGACGGGAACTTCCGGTGTCTGGTCCAGAACTTCCGGTCCCATGTCCGGAACTTCCGGTCTCCGATCCGGAACTTCCGGTGCCAAGACCGGAACTTCCGGTCCCTCTTGCCGGAACTTCCGGTACCAAGGATTTTCCAAGGAGCAGTTCTCCCCAAGGCCAAGATCAACCTCCTCCCTCATCAGTTTCACCTTTCGTTGATCAAGGCCATCAAATCAGTCAAGGCGGGGACATGAATGATCAAGATGATCAAGCTATCCCTCCCACCACTAGGAGGGAAATCGAGATCCGCTGCTTGAATAGGGTTGGCACCTCACAAGAATTAAGAGCTACATCTCTTGACAAGGTGCTTGGTGATGTGAGAAGCAAGGTCTCTACCCGAAGACAACTCGCAAGCTTTAGTGAACATCAAGCTCACATCTCCATGGTGGAACCCAAGAAGGTCTTTGAAGATCTTGAAGATAAAGATTGGCTTGATGCCATGCATGAAGAGCTCAACAACTTCGAGCGCAACAAGGTGTGGAAGTTGGTGGAAAGACCCAAAGATTGCCGCAATGTTATCGGCACCAAGTGGATCTTTAAGAACAAGCAAGATGAACATGGCATGGTGGTGAGAAACAAGGCAAGATTGGTGTCTCAAGGTTACTCCCAAATTGAAGGCATTGACTTTGGAGAAACCTACGCGCCCGTGGCTCGACTTGAGTCAATTCGTATTCTTCTTGCCTATGCTTCTCATCATAACTTTAAGTTGCAACAAATGGATGTTAAATCCTCTTTTCTGAATGGTCCACTAAATGAACTTGTTTATGTTAAGCAACCACCGGGGTTCGAGGACCTCAAGTATCCGAACCATGTCTACAAGTTGGATAAGGCACTCTATGGCCTTAAACAAGCCCCACGAGCGTGGTACGAGCACCTTAGAGAACTACTTGTAGACCGTGGCTTCCAAGTTGGGGAAATCGACACCACCCTTTTCACTAAGAAAGTAAATGGAGAGCTTTTCATTTGTCAATTATATGTGGATGACATTATATTTGGATCTACTAACAAAGCATTTAACGAAGAATTCTCCAAGCTAATGACTGACAGGTTTGAGATGTTTATGATGGGTGAGATGAAGTTCTTCCTAGGATTTGAGATCAAACAATTGAAGGAAGGGACATTCATCAACCAAGCTAAGTACATTCAAGACATGCTCAAGAAGTATGGGTTGCTTGAGCTCAAGGGTGCCTCTACCCCAATGCAAACCAAATGCCACCTTGAGCTCAACCCTAAGGGTAAGGATGTGGATCAAAAGGTATACCGCTCCATGATTGGATCTCTCCTCTACCTTTGTGCATCTAGACCGGATATAGTGCTAGCCGTAGGAGTGTGTGCAAGATATCAGGCGGCTCCTAAAGAAAGCCATGATATGGCGGTCAAGAGGATCTTTAGATATTTGGCTTATACCCCAACCTTTGGTTTGTGGTACCCCAAGGATGCAAATTTATCATTATGTGGGTACACGGATTCCGATTGGGCGGGAGATCAAGATGATAGGAAGTCAACCTCCGGCGCTTGTCAATTTATTGGGAGGTCCTTGGTAAGTTGTGAAGGGGTTACGGTGCAGAAACAATAATTTTTCTAGCGTACGAAACCCTAACTAGCCAGGATCTATCTATCTAGTACATGCGATAACGGTGGCAGAACGGGTTACATTACCTCCATGTAGACCGATAGCGGGGATCACGCTCCCGCACAAGCGTTGACGATGAAGTCGTACGTAGCCGACCTCGAGGTCGCGGAGAACTTGCCGCGATGACGAAGACGATGACGCCGGGGTGTCGACGATGATCTGCGTCGACGGGCGTCGGGCGGAAAAGGCAGAGCGCCAGCACCAGAGGTGGTGCGCCGGCGGCAGAGGGGAGAGGGGCGCGGCGGCTGCAGAGGCGAGAAGATGTCGCCCAGGCTACTCAAAAGGAGTTACCTCCGAGCACTCACAAACATACGGAGCTTAGCGACAACCCCCGGTCATTCAGATCCAGCTGAAATCGCAGGGGTAGATCTAATCTGGAATTCCGCGGAGCAACGGTGCTCTGCGGTATAGCTTAGGTGGAGAGAGGGGGCAAAACGGGCGGAGAAACAGCTCGGCCGGCATGCATACAATTAATTGTATTTTCCAATGAATTAATCCAATTAATATGCCTTGCTATATAAAGGGGGAAGAGGGCGTGCAAATCCCTTGGCTCCCCCATGTGGGACGAGAGGGGAGGGGGGGTTCGGCCGAACCCCCTTGGGCCTCTCCCTCTTCTAGTCCAATTCGGACTAGGGGGGCTTGAGGCCCCCTTGCTTGGTGCGCCACCCCCTCATGGGCCCTCTTTGGGCCCATGTGGGTGGCAAACCCTTTTTTTCCTTTATTTAATTAATATTAAATTAATATAAAATATAATTAATTAATCATTAATATATTTAAATACTAATTAATATCCCATGACTCCGAAACAACTTCGGAACCACCCGAACAACTTTCGGACATCCCTGGAACCATTCCAGACTTCCCCGGAACTCCTTCCGGACCACCGGAACTCTTTCCGGATCATTTCTCTCTCTCCAACAAATTCCTATAATATTCCAGAACCTATCTCCTGGTGTCGCTAAGACCTTAAGTTTGTTACGCTACAGTTCGAGAACACTCCAGACATGGTCGAGACACTCCGCTCACCAATGATCGTCAGGGATACCTGGAAGTATATGACGACCCCTGTGCATTCCACGAATATCGTCGTTGAACCATAAATATGACATTCATTCCCTTTGTCTCTGCGATACTACCTTGTCCGAGATATGATCGTAGACACACGGATGTCTTTGTTGTATCTCGTTACCGACGAAGGTTATTAACTCGTATGTGATATTACATCTCCATGACCTAGTCATAAGCTGCGCATCTATATAGATGCAATATCACCGAGTGGGCCCAGAGTATCTTTCCATTACAAGAATGAACAAATCCCGCTCTTGATCCTTACGTCTTGATGCTCTTTCGGAATACCCAAGATGGACACCGTTATTGTCATGCTATACAAGACACAACGTTTGATGCTCTCAAAGCACCCCTACGAAGCATTAATAAGTACGGTCTCACGGTCTAAGGAATAAGCTACCATATTCTTATCTATTGCAAGTGACAAACATCGTAATACGATTTTATTGCAATACTTTGCGTATGTCCACCACCTTATTCAACTAACAAGATGACCCCATTGTCAACCGACGTCATTGTCCTTGATCGGGAATCTCGATCAACTGTTGCCCAATGGACTAGCTCATATAGAGGCTTGCTAGGGACCTGGTTGTCTATGTATCACACATGTATCAATAATTCCGATTAATACAGTTATAGCATAATACACAAACCTATTATAAACTTATGAGATAATGCAATAAATACTACTTATTTATTTGCCTCTAGGGTATATCTCCTTCAGTCTCCCACTTGCACTAGAGTACAAATAAACCAGCTGCATTTTACTTTATCAGAATCCCTTATCAAATAAGAATCATTTGATAATGCTTGCTTGTGGAAGAGTGTTACTGCACAATCCATGATTGTACATGCTTTTGCGATTCATTGACATCAACTTGCTTGATATCACCATGTTGTCTAACAACATATATGCAAACACCGTAACTAAGTGAGACTTCTGTTTCCCAGCGCTTACTCTGATTATACTAACCAGACAACTGCCCTGAAAAACACACTCAGCTATACAGAGCCCCTTGTAACAATTACAAACTCGCGATATCTACTAACTTTCACACCAACGCAGAAAACTTGACATTCTAATGTCAGTCCAACAAGTAACACACCTCTACTTCCAGTAAATTTTAAATTTACTTTCATAACTGCTCTTCTTACAAGAACATCGGTTATACTCCATCGAGCAGATAACATGGTTTCTGTATGATGTCTAATATTACATAATAGACCCACATGTCATACAACCATTACTTTCATGCATCATTACTCCTAATGATCAATTGGATTCCAAAGGACCATCCTTTTGATTCTATTCTGACTCCTCAGATATAATCCAAAACAACTCGACTAACTATTTAAAATTCTCGTTCTATTTCAAAATAGACACTAACTTTCAAATAGTTTCACAACTTCATCCTATTCTATTGGTACAGTTTCACAATGTGTTAACTACACAAGATGAATTCGACTCCCACTCAAATTATGTCTCCACATATTTGATAACATGAGCTCCCACTCAAAAACGTGTCATCCACATATTTGAGTTCCTGAGCTCCCACTCAAAAAATATGCTCTTTACATATTCCACCCGAGTAAACTAACATTGTGTAGCGTACCCGCACTTTAAATAAGGCAGATACCTGTGTATAGTGCAAATCCCTGGATCGATTCATTTGCACACACAGTTTACGATGTAATATCACAACAAAGCGTCAAGTTTATTACATCGATGATCCAGAATTACAAAATGTTTGATACAAGTTGCATAGCATAAAGCTAGCATTGAAAAAGTACACAGCGGAAATACAATAGCAGTGAGTCTCTATCACTTTCATGCTGCCACAGGCGAAAACATGTTGGTTGTAGACTCGAATTCTATAAACGAAACCTCACTCGTCATCTGAACAATCTGCAATAAGAAAAAATATTGCAACAACGTGGGTCAGATTCCATTTAAAATGGAGTCTGGCAAGTGACACTATGGTGGACACTTAATGGAATAACTCTAAAGCCTATATGCATATTTGGCTGGTGGAGTTCAAGGCTATTTTGCATAAAGCCAATTTTTCCTATCTTTTTGGAAAACACTTTCTTCAAATCAAGACAAGTATGGCATGAAAACCATAAATCTCATCTTCCATTGTTCACCCATCAAATTTTATTTCTGAAGTTGGAATGGTGGAATCCTCCGTTGACGTCCGTGATCAGCTGCTCAAATTGTCCGTACCGGGGACACGGCTAAGTACTTAGTTTTACACTCTGCAGAGGTTGTGCACTTTCACCTTTAGACTCAAGTTGTCCGAGAAATCCTATACACGCGGAGTGTATTATGGAAAGGAGAGAATTGAGACAAGAACTTTCGGAAGAGGAATGCAACCATACTAGCAAGACCCGTTCCACCTATCATCCCCCTACATCTTCTTGTCAAGCTGACAGGTTGCACCCTCACAACTTAATTATTCTAGATAGAGCCCATTGTCAAAAGGCTGCACGGGAAGCTATCGTCACTCGGAGTTCTTCAGATTCCTCTGTTCCCTGGGTGGCCATCCACAAGTGTACTTCTGGGTAACAACCACCATACTCATGGCCCTAAGTAGAATAGACATTCGTCCTAGGCGAAGACAACCACAAGCATAGTCCCAAAAGCCACTCAACATAAACCATAACAACCAATCCACCCAGGAGTTTCATTAACTTAGTGGATGTGCACTCTCAGGTGAAAATCACCATGCTCACGGCACTAAGTAGAATAGACATTCATCCTAGGCGACGACAACCATGAGCATAGCCCTGAGTAGTCACTTATCGTTTTGTAAAACTTTTCATCAATTGCATAGCATCAATACATCTACTAAGTATTATATAGGAACCTAGACACAGGAGTAAGGGAATTCTACGCAGGTTTAGCATAGCAATTCTATCTTACTCATGCATATAAAAATACACTAAGTAATGCATATAGAAAATAATAGGAAGTTTATGAGGTGTGCCACTTGCCTTTGAATGTTGACGTTGTTCACAACTCTTTTCAACGATACTCGGGACTCTCCGTTCAATCTAACAGTATAGACAAGCAACAATACAACAATCAACAGCAAGCACAACTCCACAAGGCATACAAACACATACTAGATGAATAAATAAGTTTTATAAAACTTTCTAAGTAAAATATGTTTATGCATGATGTGCAAAATACTTAGAGACAATTACTAGCTCTATTCTTCGAGGTGATCAACAATTATTATCAACTCTTTGTAAATTGGATATTCACTAAAGTGAGAGAGACAGACACCCGGCCAACCACTTAAATTGTGGAACAGGTCTCATGTACGTGGACATGTAAGGTTTGTTTCCAGGCCGCTTCATCCCACTATGCCGCTAGGATCCAACTACTTCAAGATGATAACATCATGATCAAAATTTGTTTAAGTCATATGTGAAAGACAAGATTAGAAGGGAGGGGAAAAGATAGAAAGAGAGATGTAGTTATCCTCCAGGCTTCATCTCCAGTCTTGGTGGTTCTTGTATCCTCGAGGCTGGTCTTGGATTTACTTAGTCATCATGAAGTCTAACAGAGGAAGAAGGGAGAAAGAAGAAAGAGGGAGAAAGACTTAGAAAATATTTCTGGTTGGTCTTCATGAACTCCTTCTTGATCTTTCTTCTAAGTGCTTCAACTCCTTGGAGCTTCTTCTGGAGTCTTGTTTGGCTAAGTCCTTCATTGGTCTTCCAGCTCCACGTTGAAAATTACTAAGTGTCTCAGTGTAGCACTTCACAAAATTGCTAAGTTTGAAAATAAACCTAACTTTGGGAAAATGGGGGGGGGGGGGGGAGTTTTCCTTATGGGAAAATATAACTACTAAATAAATATGCTATGCATGACATGCAATTTTAATTTATAATACCAATTTTTTTGTGATGTTTATAAAGTATGCATAAATTTATAATTGCAAATTTATTAGTTTATAATTTTTGGAAAGTATAAAAAGAATAATTATCAGATTAAAGTTTTCTATGATTAATATTTTTATAACAATTTTTTATAAATAGTGTTAATGGACAGGGGTAGATTGTGCGACAATGGGTTGCTTCCCACTTCTCCAGCACACGGCGCCTCCATTCACCTCGAACACATAACCTGTCTGTGACTTAGAGTCATCGGGGTCTGAACAGAAACTTGCATCCACGTAAGATGTTACGCCAAGTTCTTCATCGCAGCCACCATAGACAAGGAACATTTCCTTTGTCTTATTGAGATACTTAAGAATGCTCTTAACAGCGATCCATAGCGCCAATCCAGGATTATTCTGAAACCGGCTTGTCAAACTTAGAGCTAATGCCACATCAGGTCTAGTACTTAACATTGCATACATAATCGATCCTATGGCTGAAGCATAAGGATGTTTAGTCATATCGGCCTTATCCAGTTCCGTTACCGGACACTGTGCCTTCCGCAATGTTTTATTCTTGATAACCGGTAGAGAACCCTTCTTTGCCTTCTCCATACCGAAACGCTTCATTATTTTATCAAGATAAGTACTCTGACTCAACGCTAATAGGCGTCTTGATCTATCACGATAAATTTTTATGCCTAAGACGTATGCAGCTTCTCCTAAGTCCTTCATGGAAAATTTACTGTTTAAATATTCCTTCACGCTATTCAGAAGTTCCACATCATTCCCAATCAGCAATATGTCATCTACATATAGTGCTAAGAACACAACCGAGCTCCCACTCATTTTCTTGTAAATGCAGGTCTCTACCAAATTTTGGACAAATCCAAAACCTTTGATTTCTTCATCAAAGCGAAGATTCCAGCTCCGAGATGCTTGCTTCAATCCATAGATGGATCGCTGAAGCTTGCATACCTTGTTAGCATTTCCTAGATCGACAAAACCTTCCGGTTGTACCATGTACAACTCTTCCTCAATGTTTCCATTTAGGAAGGTTGTTTTGACATCCATCTGCCATATTTCATAATCATAATAGGCAGCAACTCCTAACAAAATCCGAATAGACTTAAGCATCGCTACCGGTGAAAAAGTTTCATCGTAGTCAATCCCATGAACTTGTCGGAAACCTTTTGCGACAAGCCGAGCTTTATAGACGGTCACATTACCGTCAGCATCAGTCTTCTTCTTAAAGATCCATTTATTCTCGACGGCCTTGCGCCTTTCGGGAATATCCATCAAAGTCCACACTTTGTTATCATACATGGATCCTATTTCGGATTTCATGGCTTCAAGACATTCCTCGGACTCTAGACTCGCCATTGCTTCCTTGTAGTTTGTAGGTTCGTCTTGTTCAATTAACATGACGGTGCAAACCATGTTGCCATACCATTATGGTGCGATCCGAGATCTACCAGACCTACGAGGTAGAATACTTTCCTCGACAGCTTCTCCCACTCCATCCACGGAGGACGTTTCCGGAATTGCTTCTGTTGCGCCACTCGGAATCACGAGTTCAGAATCAACGATCTCATCGAGGTCTACCTTCCTCCCACTTACTCCTTTCGCGAGAAACTCCTTCTCTAGAAAGGTACCGGTCTTCGCGACAAACGTTTTGCCCTCAGCTTGGTTGTAGAAGGTGTATCCAACGGTTTCCCGCGGATATCCTACAAAGACGACTTTCTCCGACTTCGGCTCGAGTTTGTCGGGCTGTAGTTTCTTAATATAAGCCTCACAACCCCAAACCTTCAGAAATGATAACTTAGGCTTCTTGCCATACCATAATTCATACGGTGTCGTTTCAATGGATTTGGACGGAGCCCTATTTAAAATGAATTCGGATGTTTCTAACGCATAAACCCAGAAGGACAAGGGCAAATCGGTAAGAGACATCATTGATCGAACACTATCCAGTAGAGTGCGATTACGTCGCTCGGACACGCCGTTACGTTGCGGTGTTTCGGCAGGCGTAAGTTGAGGTACTATGCCACAACTCTTCAGTTGTATGCAAAACTCAACACCCAAATACTCACCACCACGATCAGATCGGAGGTGCTTGATTTTCTTGTTAAGCTGATTCTCAACTTCCCTTTGAAATTCTTTGAACTTTTCAAAAGTTTCAGACTTGTGTTTCATCAAGTAGGTATAACCGTATCTACTCAAGTCATCGGTGAAGATGACGAAGTAACGATAACCATTGTGTGTCGAAATGCTCATTGGTCCGCACACATATGTATGTATGATCCCCAATAAATCCGACGCTCGTTCAACGAAACCTTTGAACGGTGTCTTGGTCATTTTTCACATAAGGCATGGTTCGCATGTATCGAGGGATCCAAAATCCAACGAGTCCAAAAGTCCATCGGAGTGGAGTTTCTTCATGCGCTTTACACCAATATGACCAAGACGGCAATGCCACATATACATGGCGGTATCATCACTACACTTAATCCGTTTGGCTTCTATGTTATGGATGTGAGTACTACGATCGAGATTCAACAAGAATAAACCATTATTCTCGGGAGCATCAACATAAAAGATATCATTCATATAAATAGCAGAACTGCTTGATACTGATTTAAATGAATAACCGTCTTGTAATAGGCAAGACACACTTATAATGTTTACACTCAAGGATGGTACAAAATAACACTTATTTAAAACCAAAACTAATCCTGATGGTAGATGTAGAGGGAATGTGCCGACAGCCACCACTTCGACTCTCGATCCGTTGCCGACGTGCATCGTCACCTCATCCTTAGCCAGTCGCCGTTTATTCTGCAACTCCTCCTGAGAGTTACATATATAAGCAACAGAACCAGTATCAAATACCCTCGTGTTGCTACGGGCGGATGTAAGGTACACATCTATAACATGTATATCAAATATACGTTGCTCTTTGTCGACTATCTTGCCAGGCTTCTTGACCTCCAGGTACTCGGGGCAGTCGCGCTGAGGTGATCCGATGGTCACCACCATCTTATCCACCTTGATTTCTAATTCAGCTACTTCGAACATCTTCAGAATTTCCGACAAGGATTTTGACATCCCTTTCATGCCGTAATCCACGATGGCGTTCTTATAGCTAGGGGGCAGAGAAATCAACACCCTATCGATAACCAGCTCTTATGGGATCACATTTCCCAGATCACTCAAGAGCTGAACGCTGCCAAAGATTTTGGCCAAGTGCTCACTAATATTGCCGTGCTCTTCCATCTGGGCTGAGAAGAAAAGCTTGGTAGCTTCAAATCTCTCGTCCATTGCCGCGTAACAACCATGAGTTCAGTGATTATCTCATAAGCACTCTTGTTCTTGAAATGGTTTTGCAGGTCAGCCTCCATGGCAAAGATCATGCCACTCTAGACATAAGAAGAAATCTCCGCCTTAACCTCATGGACAATCTTATCAGTTTCTAAGGCGGTCTTTGGCAGATCACAGAACCAGGACAAGAAGTTTGACCCATTGGTCTTAAGTTTTTCTTTCTCAAGGAACAGACCTAGGTTAAACGAGTAGCGAGACTTCTACAATGGAATTTGCAACAACATAAGACTTTGTTCATAATAATTTTGAGTTATTGTATTTTTAGAAAATAACTAACATAACTCCCACTCAAACGAACATCCCTCCTGGTCGTTTACGCGATTACACGACCCCATCCATTGCACAACCCCTCATCGTCAGAGCCGGCAACACAACTTCAAGGGTAGGCAATTGTCAATCAGAAAAACTCTGTGACTCATGCTCGACCTTTCGGCCTCCGTGTTCCGAGTCCATATCTGCATATGCTAGCCTCGCCACAATAACCTCCACGTAACGCTTGTGCAACAAGGCTTACACCCACTGTATGCGAACGATGATATGTCTGACACCCGATCGTCACGGCCTGCCTCATAACGTAGAACTTTCTTGGTGGTGCTCGTTGGAGGAAGAACACTAGTGGTATTTTGAAGGGATCATCTTATATATAACTATAGCCAACATATATAACATGTATATCAAATATACCTTGCTCTTTGTCGACTGTCTTGCCAGACTTCCTATCCTCCAGGTACTTGGGGCAGTTGCGCTCAGGTGATCCGATGGTCACCACCATCTTCTCCAGCTTGATTTCAATTCGGCCACTTTGAGCATCTTTAGGATTTCCGACAGGGGTTTTGACGTCCCTTTGATTCAGGAGATGAAAGGACCCTATCAATAACCAACTCTTCTAGGATCACACTTCCCAGATCATTCAGGAGATGAACGCAGCCAAACAACTTGGCTACGTGCTCACTAATATTGCCGTGCTCTTCCATCTGGGCTGAGAAGAATAGCACGGATGCTTCGAACCTCTCAGCCTTGACTTGTCGTGCAAAAACAACCATGAGTTCAGTGATTATATCATAAGCACCCTTGTTCACGAAGTGGTTTTGCAGGTCAACCTCCATGGCAAAGAGCATGCCACTCTGGACATAAGAAGAAATCTCTGCCTTAACCTCATGGACATTCCTTTCGATTTCTGAGGCGGTGTTTGGAAGATCACCTAAGGGGGCATCAAGGATATAGGCCACCTTGTGGGTTTCAAGAATGGACTTCAGGTCGCGGAACCAGGACACGAAGTTAGACCCATCGGTCTTAATCTTCTCTTTCTCAATGAACAGGTTTAGGTTAAAGGAGGGGTGAGGCATCTACAATGTAATTTGCAACAACACAAAACTTTGTTCACAATAATTTTGAGTTATAGTATATTTAGAAAATAACTAACATAACTCCCACTCAAACGAACATCCATCCTGGTCGTTTAAGCGATTACACGACCCCCATCCATCGCACCACCCCTCATCGTCAGAGCCGGCGGCACAACTTCAAGAGTAGACAAATGTCTGTCACACCAATTTTGTGACTCGTGCTCGACCTTTCGGCCTCCGTGTTCCGAGGCCATATCTGCATATGCTAGGCTCGCCACAATAACCTCCACGGTGACGCTTCTGCAACATGGTTTACACCCACCGTATGCGAACGACGATATGTCTGACACCTGATCGTCACGGCCAGCCTCATAACGTAGAACTTTCTTGGTGGTGCGCGTTGGAGGAAGAACACTAGTGGTATTTTTTAAGGGATCATCTTATATAATTACAGCCGCGTAACTAATATATACTATATATATAATCACATAATATAAGATGCACACAAAACATCAAATGTAATGCAATGTGATATAGTCCATTGCGCCATGGTCTTCTTGGCGCCCGCAGTTTATAAACAATTTAATAAAACAACCTAGACCATATCACATAGACCCTGCAAAATAAAGTTAGACGCTTCTACTTTATCTTTTGCATATTTTACGTGGTTTGAGGCTTTCGTAAATAGAACTGCTTCATACGTACGCGTAAAGTCGGTCCGGGCCGCTTCATCAACTCGATTCCGCTGGAATCACAAGTGCACGCTAGAGGGTAGCAAATAACAGGAACGGTGCCCCCATGTAGAACACGGGTTCTAACAGCGTACAGCTATATCAACGATAGATCGGCTCTGATATCACTGAAGGGGATCGGGTGCAGAAAACAAAAAAAATCCTAGCAACGATATCCCTAAAACATGCCAAGATCTATTCTATGCAGATATAGTAGTACGAACGGAGATCGGAATGCATACCCTTGTAGACCGAAAGCGGGGATTACGTTCCCGCAAAAACGTTGTCGATGAAGACCGACGAAGCCGACCTCAAGGTCGTGTAGAGGAAGCAGACCTCCGAGTACCGCTAGCGCAGCACCTCGCAGGGCGTCACGTACGGTGGAAACGACGACCTCCGAAGCTCCAGTCCAGGACGAGCAGCGGAAGACTTGGACCGGAACACTAGCAGCGCGGCAGCGGGCTATGGTGGAAGAGATCCCCCTCTCAACTCGGCGCAACTCCGACAAAGGGAATCATGAAATCGAGAGAGAATGGGAATTAATTGGTGAATTAAAAGGCCATGGGAGCCCCTCTATATATAGGCTCCCAGGGGGGAGCCAACCTCCTCACCAGGCAATGTGGGACTAATCCCACATGCCTGGTGCGGCATGGCTGGGTGCGCCGCCCCCCTAGTGGGCCTCTTGACCCACTTGGGTCGGCCCCCAAGCCCCCCACCGAATTCCCCTTGGGAATTTTCCCCTCTTAGGCCTTCTTTCGACCAGAAGGCCCATTTAAGGAAATCAGCCTAAATAAATTCGAAAATAAATATATAAAATCATATTCAGACATTAATTACACTAATTAATACCAAACATATTATATATAATTTATTCTAGCTCCGAAAACTCTTTCGTCGGTGTCCGATCTCTTTCCTTTCCGGTTGTCTTGTCGAAACCCCTTAAGTGTGTTACCCTAGCGGTTCGATATAATAACAGGTATGATCAAGACTCATCTATGATCAACGACTAACTCGTAGGCCTCGACCCCATGAATTAATCCCTGTGATATAACGAATGACTTTCATCTATCAAACCTGAACGTAAAGTCTTATACCTTTTGCCATGGTGATACTTAGCGTGTCCGAGCGTCGTTCCATAGATATCTCCATACCTAGCTTGACCTCGTAACCGACAACGCTATCTTCTACTCGTCTATGATTTCATGTCTCCGTGACCTAGTCACATGCTTGCAAGCTAATTAGACATGATCTCACCGAGTGGGCCCTAGAGTATCTATCCTGCTATGCGGACTGCAAATTCCGCTCTTGACCCCTCGTCTCAACTACTCCTTTCCGATACCCAAAAGTATCACCGTTATTGTCATACTAATTAAGATACGACGTTTGGTGCAATCAAAGTATCTTACAGGAATAACAATAAGAGTTGGTCTCACGGTCAAAGGCGTATGGTTGTCGCGGGTTCTGAGCTCCCGGACTCATCCTCGCTAGTTGTGCTGCAAGTTCAATAAGGAATATCAGGCGTCGGGAACAAAGCTTGAGAAGCGAGCAAGTTAGTCGAATGTACCTCGTCTCCCATGGAAATAGTCATTGGTGGCTGAGACCTCCTATAGTCAAGGGAGGTAAGTTGGAAATCGGTACGTTCTTCAGGGCCTCCGAGGCAGTAATGGCAGTCGGAGGAGGGACGGCCTCGTCCAGGTTCTCAGCGGTCGCAAGACGCTTACTTCTATATTGCGAATCACCAGAGCTTTCAGCTAGAGACCGAGTTTGCTTTTGGGTTAATGAAAGAGCATTTTCTGTCTCCTGAGTTTTGGTTAGGAATGACAACACGAAAAGGATGTTTAACGGTGTGCCTGAGCATTTCAGATACTACATAACCTTGAAGAACAAAAAGGATAAAGATCATCAGGGTTGAATGAGAGAACGGGCTGGCAGTTTTTCCTGTTTTGACAGGCCGGAAGTTCCGGTGCTGTGACCGGAAGTTCCGGCCGAAGGGCCGAAAGTTCCGGGCCTGCACCGGACATTTCCATCTGGCCGGAAAACGGCTAAGTCCTTTTAGGATTTAGCCCCTGGCAAAGGCGGAACTTTCACCGGAAGTTTGGCCGGAACTTTCCGGGCGACCGGAAGTTCCGGCCCTCGACCGGAAGTTCCGTTCCAGACAAACGAGAAAATCGGCTAAGTCAGGAATTGCTCGCGCTCGGGCAAAGCCGGAACTTTGGCCGGAAGTTTGGCCGGATCTTTCCGGGCGACCGGAAGTTCCGGCCAAACCACCGGAAGTTCCGGTGCTGAACATGCTGGTTTTTCTCAAAGTCTGGAACTGCCTGCGCCCTGGCCAGGCCGGAAGTTCCTCCGGAACTTTGGCCGGAACTTTCCAGGGTGACCGGAAGTTCCGTCCTAAGTGACCTGAAGTTCCGGCCTGCGCAGTAAAAAACGGCTAGTTGGTGGAGGGGGGTATAAATACCCCTCCACCTACCTCCAGCCATTTCAGCTCTTACACTCTCTCTCATCATAAATTGTTGAAGCTCAAATCTTCAAGATCTCCCAACTCCTCCACCCAAATCCGTTGATCTTTGGAGGAGTGAAGGACAAGGCCCCGATCTACTACTTCACCGAAGCGATTTGTAATCTTCCCCCATTCACTTGGGGATTTCGAGTCTAGGGTTTCCTCAAGGAAAACCTAGGTCTCACCATTGTTGGTACTTGGTGTAAGCTTGACCTGTTGTGGTCTTGACCTTTTGTGGTCATCTTGGGAGCCCCCAATTAAGTTGTGGGTGTGTGCCTCAAGCGTTTGTAAGGGATTCGATCTCCGCCCTAAAAGGGGATCAATAGTGGAAGGTGAACTCGGAACCTTTGTGGTTGAGTTCATCGGAGAAGAAGGTGAGCCTTTGTGGCATTGCGGCTAACCTGTTGTGGTAGCGCACACCTCTCCAACGAGACGTACACCCTTGGGTGGAACTCGGGATTACATCTTCGTCTCCGCGTGCTTCACGTGGTTTCCCTTATCCTTTCTCCCTTACTCGCTTGTCCTGTTATCTTGTTTCTCTTAACTTGTCATTTAGGTAAATTCACCATAGTTGCATATCTAGAGAATTTACCTTTGTGTTGAGCCTAAAATTGAAAAGACCTAAAATTTGAACTAGCACCTATTCACCCCCCCCCCCCCTCTAGGTGCCGGATTCCCGTTCAATTGGTATCAGAGCCAGGTTCACTTTTAAGGGCTTAACCGCCTAAGTGCAACGATGACGGGATCCGATGCCGAGAGGGCCGCTCGTGAAAAATTAGAGGCGGAGAAGGAGGCGTTAGCCAAAGGGGCAACCATGGCCGATCTCATGGACATGAAATCGTCCTTGGAGGCCCAACTCCTAAAGATGAATGAGATGCTTATGACACTCTTGAAGTCTAAGGAGCCCGAGGCTACCTCTTGCTCTCCTCCTTCTAAGGAGCACGGTGTGAACTCTAAGGAATCATCCTCGGATGGGTCCAAATATGTTCTCCCAAGTGCTTCTCCCGAGAAAGCGGAAAAGGATGAATCACCTAGCTCCTCTAATACCCTCAAAGGAGAGGAATTTCATAATGTCAACCATAATTACTATCCTAACGCACCTATCCCTCACCCTCATGTAAACTTTAGAAGTGATCCTCCTAAGCTTAAACCTAATCATTTCTCTCAATGACAATTTCAAATGAAGTCTCATTTATGTAGTGCCTCCATTGAGCTATGGCGCATTATTGAAGAAGGATTCAAGGCGCATGATCCAACCAACTTGACAAGAAGAGAGGTGGTCGATAGCCAACTCAACGCCACCGCTCTTCATCAACTCCAAATGGCCGTTGGAGAGAAGGACATGCCACTCATTCAACAATTCTCCACCGCCAAAGAAGTGTGGAATGCTATTTCCGACATCTTCGTCGGGAATGAGAGCATGAAGAAGAACCGGTATGATGCCTTATGCAATGAGGTGGAAGGGTTCTACAAGTTGGATGGAGAAAGTCATGAGGACATGTACCGGAGGTTGGTGTTGATTGCTAACACCTTTAAGAACCTCGGTGCGGTCTACATTGATGACGCTTGGATCAAGAGGAAGTTCATGACCGCTCTCATGCCCTTTGAGGAAACGGACTTGAAGAAACTCCAAGGGAGACATGACTTCCCGATGATGACATCCAATGAATTCATGCAAGAGATGACCGCATACAAGGCGGCCTCCAAGATCGCCCAAGATGTACGAGCTAGGGCCATAGGGATGCACAAGTATGCCTCAATTGCCTTGAAGGCCACCGTTGAAGAAGAGGATGAAGATGAGTATGATGATCAAGTCGAGCTATCAAGTGAGACGCTCTCAAGTACTCTCACCCAACACATGGGTCTTGCGGCAAGAACGTTTTGGAAGAACCCCGGAAGGGCCAAAGCAAGGATCGACAAGAGGTTCCCCTCCAATGGAGGAAAGCCAATCAACAAGGTGAGGCTTTGCTATAACTGTGATGACAAAATCCACTTTGTTGTAGATTGCCCATGGGAAGGAAGAGAGGATCATGGTGGGAGACTCGTGGCCAAGACCAAGGGCAAGGGGCCCATGCCCGTGAAGAAGCCCTTCTTCAAGAAGAACCAAAAGATTATCTTGGTGACTCAAGAGCAATATCCCACCGATGATGATGATAGTGACAATGAGGATACCTCAACTCAAGTGGCCGCTCTAGCCATCTCCTCTACACCTCCGCCACTCTTCTCCTCACCAAATGAGAGCTCCATCGTCAAGAATGGAAGATGTCTTATGGCAAAGACATCCGAGGTAAATTGTCTCCTACCTCCATATCCCATGAAATTGATGATGGTATGAGTCTCCAAGTCAAGAATGAAATCATTGCTTTTGATAAATTCATGACTAACTTGCAAGGAGAAGGAAAGAGACACTTTGGCTCAATTATGAGCCGTATAGGTGATCTTGAGGATGAGCTAGAGTTAAAAGGGGAGATTGAGAGAGAGGATGCTCACACTAAAGTGTCTCTCCAATCCTCACTTGAAGATGAACAAGAAACTCATGCTCTCCTCGAGGAACAACTTGCTAAGATCACTAAGGATCGTGATCTTTACTTTGCTAAATGTAAAATTATGCAAAATGAAAGGTCCGAGCTTGTAGTTCCTCATGCTAGACTTTGCGAAGACTTCGAGTCTCTTGAAAATACTCACAAGGTATTGACAAGTGATCACGAACGTCTTCTCAAGTCTCGTGATCAACTCCAATCTCGGATATCTACTCTTGAGAAACCTAACCCCTCTACTCCTTTGAATACTAATGCACATGGTGTTAAGGATAAAGCAAGGGTTTTGTTCGTTCCCTCCATGGCAACCAAGCCCAAGACCTCTCTTGATAAAGGTAAGGGGACACTCACTACTCCTCTTCATGAGCGAGTGCCCCACAAGGGTAAGGAAGGTCTAGGCTATGTTGCTAAGGAGAAGAAGAAGATCAAGAAGAAGACCAAGCCCGCACAAGCCAAGAAGGATGACATTGCGAGTGGAAATGCCACAAGGGGCACTCCCACTCGTAATGACTTTGCGGGCATATCTAACCCCAATTATGCTTTATATGTTGATTATTATGAGTATGTCTATGCTAGATACATTGGTCCTTTTGATGGTTACATTGAATAGGCTATTTGGGTTCCAAAGACCCTTGTTGCTAACCAAAAGGCACCCATTGCAAAATGGGTACCTAAACCAATGAATTGATTGTGTGTAGGGCCTTGCTTCCGGAGGATCGAAATGGATAATTGATAGTGGGTGCACAAGTCATATGACCGGAAGCAAGGAAATTGTAACGGAGTTGAAGCCCAATGATGATCGAATGACCGTTACATATGGTGACAATTCAAAGTCTAAGGTAATAGGGCTCGGCAAGGTGGTAGTGGCACCGGACATCACTCTTGTGAATGTCTTGCTTGTCGAGTCCCTAGGTTTCAACTTGATCTCGGTTCATTCCTTAACTTGTTTGGGTTATACCGTTGTTTTCGGAAAGGAGATGGTTATCCTCTTGCGGAGCAAGTCTCTCAATGTGTCTTTCGTTGGGTACATTGAGAATGGGCTCTATGTGGTTGACTTCTCCGGAGTCACCACTTCCCATACAATGTGCCTATTCGCTAAAGCAGACTTGGGTTGGTTATGGCATCGCCGACTAGCCCATGTCAACATGAGAACTTTGCAAAGTCTCCACAAGGGTGGCCATATCCTAGGACTAAAAGACCATGTTTCTTTCTCGAAGGATCGAATGTGTAGGGCTTGTGTTGAAGGAAAAATGCATGATATTCACCATCCAAGCAAGACCATCCTTTCATCGACGAGGGTTTTGGAGCTTCTCCATGTGGACCTCTTTGGTCCCATTCCGGAAGCTAGTCTTGGTGGCAAGAAATATTGCTTGGTGATCGTTGATGACTATTCAAGATACACTTGGGTTTTCTTCTTCAAGTCGAAGGTGGAGACTCAACAGACTATCATCGACTTCTCCAATGAAGCTCAACGACAACACAATGTCCCTATCTTGGTGATAAGAAGTGACAATGGTTCCGAGATCAAGAACTACACCTTGAACGAGTTCCTTAGTGAAGAAGGGATTCGTCATCAATATTCCGCTGCTTATACTCCCCAACAAAATGGTGTAGCCGAAAGGAAGAACCGCACACTTATTGATATGGCAAGGTCAATGATGGCCGAGTTTAAGTCCCCCCACAACTTTTGGGCCGAAGCCGTCAACACCGCTTGCCATTCATCCAACCGGCTCTACTTTCGCAAAGGACTCATGAAGACACCTTATGAAGTGCTTACCGGGAACAAGCCCAATATCTCCTACTTCCGAGTTTTTGGTTATAAGTGTTTTTATCTCATCAAAGGTGTTCGTTTGGGCAAGTTTGATTCTAAGTCTCTTGAAGGGACATTTTTGGGCTATGGCTCCGAATCCCATACTTATAGAGTCTATGATAAGGCCTCGCGCATTATCATAGAAACTTGTAGTGTGGTGTTCGAGGAGAATGACGGCTCCCTTGTGGAGCAAAGTGGTGTTTCCGATGTAGGTGATGATCAACCTCAAGATGCTATCCGAAGAATGGGGTTAGGCGTTCACCGCCCCGTCCAACTCTACTATGAGGTTGCTCAACAAGGTTCTACCTCACAAGAAACAATCGACAACAACGTCGTGCCCAACTTGTCTCAACGAGGAGAAGCTCAAGAAACTACATCTGCCACTGAAATTTCTGGTACACCGGAACTTCCGGCCTTTGGCCCGGAACTTCTGATCGATGGACGGGAACTTCCGGTGTCTGGTCCGGAACTTCCGGTCCCATGTCCGGAACTTCCGGTCTCCGATCCGGAACTTCCGGTGCCAAGACCGGAACTTCCGGTCCCTCTTGCCGGAACTTCCGGTACCAAGGATTTTCCAAGGAGCAGTTCTCCCCAAGGCCAAGATCAACCTCCTCCCTCATCAGTTTCACCTTTCGTTGATCAAGGCCATCAAATCAGTCAAGGCGGAGACATGAATGATCAAGATTTGCTCAAGAAGTACGGGTTGCTTGAGCTCAAGGGTGCCTCTACCCCAATGCAAACCAAATGCCACCTTGAGCTCAACCCTAAGGGTAAGGATGTGGATCAAAAGGTATACCGCTCCATGATTGGATCTCTCCTCTACCTTTGTGCATCTAGACCGGATATAGTGCTAGCCGTAGGAGTGTGTGCAAGATATCAGGCGGCTCCTAAAGAAAGCCATGATATGGCGGTCAAGAGGATCTTTAGATATTTGGCTTATACCCCAACCTTTGGTTTGTGGTACCCCAAGGATGCAAATTTATCATTATGTGGGTACACGGTTTCCGATTGGGCGGGAGATCAAGATGATAGGAAGTCAACCTCCGGCGCTTGTCAATTTATTGGGAGGTCCTTGGTAAGTTGTGAAGGGGTTACGGTGCAGAAAACAATAATTTTTCTAGCGTACGAAACCCTAACTAGCCAGGATCTATCTATCTAGTACATGCGATAACGGTGGCAGAACGGGTTACATTACCTCCATGTAGACCGATAGCGGGGATCACGCTCCCGCACAAGCGTTGACGATGAAGTCGTACGTAGCCGACCTCGAGGTCGCGGAGAACTTGCCGCGATGACGAAGACGATGACGCCGGGGTGTCGACGATGATCTGCGTCGACGGGCGTCGGACGGAAAAGGCAGAGCGCCAGCACCAGAGGTGGTGCGCCGGCGGCAGAGGGGAGAGGGGCGCGGCGGCTGCAGAGGCGAGACGATGTCGCCCAGGCTACTCAAAAGGAGTTACCTCCGAGCACTCACAAACATACGGAGCTTAGCGACTACCCCCGGTCATTCAGATCCAGCTGAAATCGCAGGGGTAGATCTAATCTGGGATTCCGCGGAGCAACGGTGCTCTGCGGTATAGCTTAGGTGGAGAGAGCGGGCAAAACGGGCGGAGAAACAGCTCGGCCGGTATGCATACAATTAATTGTATTTTCCAATGAATTAATCCAATTAATATGCCTTGCTATATAAAGGGGGAAGAGGGCGTGCAAATCCCTTGGCTCCCCCATGTGGGACTAAAGGAAGAGAGGGGAGGGGGGGTTCGGCCGAACCCCCTTGGGCCTCTCCCTCTTCTAGTCCAATTCGGACTAGGGGGGCTTGAGGCCCCCTTGCTTGGTGCGCCACCCCCTCATGGGCCCTCTTTGGGCCCATGTGGGTGGCAAACCCTTTTTTTCCTTTATATAATTAATATTAAATTAATATAAAATATAATTAATTAATCATTAATATATTTAAATACTAATTAATATCCCATGCCTCCGAAACAACTTCGGAACCACCCGAACAACTTTCGGACATCCCTGGAACCATTCCAGACTTCCCCGGAACTCCTTCCGGACCACCGGAACTCTTTCCGGATCATTTCTCTCTCTCCAACAAATTCCTATAATATTCCAGAACCTATCTCCTGGTGTCGCTAAGACCTTAAGTTTGTTACGCTACAGTTCGAGAACACTCCAGACATGGTCCAGACACTCCGCTCACCAATGATCGTCAGGGATACCTGTAAGTATATGACGACCCCTGTGCATTCCACGAATATCGTCGTTGAACCATAAATATGACATTCATTCCCTTTGTCTCTGTGATACTACCTTGTCCGAGATATGATCGTAGACACACGGATGTCTTTGTTGTATCTCGTTACCGACGAAGGTTATTAACTCGTATGTGATATTACATCTCCATGACCTAGTCATAAGCTGCGCATCTATATAGATGCAATATCACCGAGTGGGCCCAGAGTATCTTTCCATTACAAGAATGAACAAATCCCGCTCTTGATCCTTACGTCTTGATGCTCTTTCGGAATACCCAAGATGGACACCGTTATTGTCATGCTATACAAGACACAACGTTTGATGCTCTCAAAGCACCCCTACGAAGCATTAATAAGTACGGTCTCACGGTCTAAGGAATAAGCTACCATATTCTTATCTATTGCAAGTGACAAACATCGTAATACGATCTTATTGCAATACTTTGCGTATGTCCACCACCTTATTCAACTAACAAGATGACCCCATTGTCAACCGACGTCATTGTCCTTGATCGGGAATCTCGATCAACTGTTGCCCAATGGACTAGCTCATATAGAGGCTTGCTAGGGACCTGGTTGTCTATGTATCACACATGTATCAATAATTCCGATTAATACAGTTATAGCATAATACACAAACCTATTATAAACTGATAATGCAATAAATACTACTTATTTATTTGCCTCTAGGGTATATCTCCTTCAGTCTCCCACTTGCACTAGAGTACAAATAAACCAGCTGAATTTTACTTTATCAGAATCCCTTATCAAATAAGAATCATTTGATAATGCTTGCTTGTGGAAGAGTGTTACTGCACAATCCATGATTGTACATGCTTTTGCGATTCATTGACATCAACTTGCTTGATATCACCATGTTGTCTAACAACATATATGCAAACACCGTAACTAAGTGAGACTTCTGTTTCCCAGCGCTTACTCTGATTATACTAACCAGACAACTGCCCTGAAAAACACACTCAGCTATACAGAGCCCCTTGTAACAATTACAAACTCGCGATATCTACTAACTTTCACACCAACGCAGAAAACTTGACATTCTAATGTCAGTCCAACAAGTAACACACCTCTACTTCCAGTAAATTTTAAATTTACTTTCATAACTGCTCTTCTTCCAAGAACATCGGTTATACTCCATCGAGCAGATAACATGGTTTCTGTATGATGTCTAATATTACATAATAGACCCACATGTCATACAACCATTACTTTCATGCATCATTACTCCTAATGATCAATTGGATTCCAAAGGACCATCCTTTTGATTCTATTCTGACTCCTCAGATATAATCCAAAACAACTCGACTAACTATTTAAAATTCTCGTTCTATTTCAAAATAGACACTAACTTTCAAATAGTTTCACAACTTCATCCTATTCTATTGGTACAGTTTCACAATGTGTTAACTACACAAGATGAATTCGACTCCCACTCAAATTATGTCTCCACATATTTGATAACACGAGCTCCCACTCAAAAACGTGTCATCCACATATTTGAGTTCCTGAGCTCCCACTCAAAAAATATGCTCTTTACATATTCCACCCGAGTAAACTAACATTGTGTAGCGTACCCGCACTTTAAATAAGGCAGATACCTGTGTATAGTGCAAATCCCTGGATCGATTCATTTGCACACACAGTTTACGATGTAATATCACAACAAAGCGTCAAGTTTATTACATCGATGATCCAGAATTACAAAATGTTTGATACAAGTTGCATAGCATAAAGCTAGCATTGAAAAAGTACACAGCGGAAATACAATAGCAGTGAGTCTCTATCACTTTCATGCTGCCACAGGCGAAAACATGTTGGTTGTAGACTCGAATCCTATAAACGAAACCTCACTCGTCATCTGAACAATCTGCAATAAGAAAAAATATTGCAACAACGTGGGTCAGATTCCATTTAAAATGGAGTCTGGCAAGTGACACTATGGTGGACACTTAATGGAATAACTCTAAAGCCTATATGCATATTTGGCTGGTGGAGTTCAAGGCTATTTTTCATAAAGCCAATTTTTCCTATCTTTTTGGAAAACACTTTCTTCAAATCAAGACAAGTATGGCAGGAAAACCATAAATCTCATCTTCCATTGTTCACCCATCAAATTTTATTTCTGAAGTTGGAATGGTGGAATCCTCCGTTGACGTCCGTGATCAGCTGCTCAAATTGTCCGTACCGGGGACACGGCTAAGTACTTAGTTTTACACTCTGCAGAGGTTGTGCACTTTCACCTTTAGACTCAAGTTGTCCGAGAAATCCTATACACGCGGAGTGTATTATCGAAAGGAGAGAATTCAGACAAGAACTTTCAGAAGAAGAATGCAACCATACTAGCAAGACCCGTTCCACCTATCATCCCCCTACATCTGCTTGTCAAGCTGACAGGTTGCACCCTCACAACTTAATTATTCTAGATAGAGCCCATTGTCAAAAGGCTGCACGGGAAGCTATCGTCACTCGGAGTTCTTCAGATTCCTCTGTTCCCTGGGTGGCCATCCACAAGTGTACTTCTGGGTAACAACCACCATACTCATGGCCCTAACTAGAATAGACATTCGTCCTAGGCGAAGACAACCACAAGCATAGTCCCAAAAGCCACTCAACATAAACCATAACAACCAATCCACCCAGGAGTTTCATTAACTTAGTGGATGTGCACTCTCAGGTGAAAACCACCATGCTCACGGCACTAAGTAGAATAGACATTCATCCTAGGCGACGACAACCATGAGCATAGCCCTGAGTAGTCACTTATCGTTTTGTAAAACTTTTCATCAATTGCATAGCATCAATACATCTACTAAGTATTATATAGGAACCTAGACACAGGAGTAAGGGAATTCTACGCAGGTTTAGCATAGCAATTCTATCTTACTCATGCATATAAAAATACACTAAGTAATGCATATAGAAAATAATAGGAAGTTTATGAGGTGTGCCACTTGCCTTTGAATGTTGTCGTTGTTCACAACTCTTTTCAACGATACTCGGGACTCTCCGTTCAATCTAACAGTATAGACAAGCAACAATACAACAATCAACAGCAAGCACAACTCCATAAGGCATACAAACACATACTAGATGAATAAATAAGTTTTATAAAACTTTCTAAGGAAAATATGTTTATGCATGATGTGCAAAATACTTAGAGACAATTACTAGCTCTATTCTTCGAGGTGATCAACAATTATTATCAACTCTTTGTAAATTGGATATTCACTAAAGTGAGAGAGACAAACACCCGACCAGCCACTTAAATTGTGGAACAGGTCTCATGTACGTGGACATGTAAGGTTTGTTTCCAGGCCGCTTCATCCCACTATGCCGCTAGGATCCAACTACTTCAAGATGATAACATCATGATCAAAATTTGTTTAAGTCATATGTGAAAGACAAGATTAGAAGGGAGGGGAAAAGATAGAAAGAGAGATGTAGTTATCCTCCAGGCTTCATCTCCAGTCTTGGTGGTTCTTGTATCCTCGAGGCTGGTCTTGGATTTACTTAGTCATCATGAAGTCTAACAGAGGAAGAAGGGAGAAAGAAGAAAGAGGGAGACAGACTTAGAAAATATTTCTGGTTGGTCTTCATGAACTCCTTCTTGATCTTTCTTCTAAGTGCTTCTACTCCTTGGAGCTTCTTCTGGAGTCTTGTTTGGCTAAGTCCTTCATTGGTCTTCCAGCTCCACGTTGAAAATTACTAAGTGTCTCAGTGTAGCACTTCACAAAATTGCTAAGTTTGAAAATAAACCTAACTTTGGGAAAATGGGGGGGGGGGGGGGGGGGGGAGTTTTCCTTATGGGAAAGTATAACTACTAAATAAATATGCTATGCATGACATGCAATTTTAATTTATAATACCAATTTTTTTGTGATGTTTATAAAGTTTGCATAAATTTATAATTGCAAATTTATTAGTTTATAATTTTTGGAAAGTATAAAAAGAATAATTATCAGATTAAAGTTTTCTATGATTAATATTTTTATAACAATTTTTTATAAATAGTGTTAATGGACAGGGGTATTTTAATTAAATTTATATCAGTTTACTTTAATCAAAACTAATATTTTTATTAATAGTTATGTTGAAAATAGTCAAACCATTCAAATTAAATATATATAACTATGACTTCATTCAAAAATTACTCAAAAATATTTTATAGCAGTGGCATCAATTTACAAATATTCTAAAGTTTTCAAAACAATTTTATTTGTAATTTTTGGATTTATAGATTTAAAGTTATTACAAATATACTCAAATTCACCATTTGAAATTTAAATATTTTATACTAAGTCAAATTTGAATTTTGGCTGATCTAAAATGTTCTACATGTCGAGAGCTTTCCAAAAATATAAAGTTTGTTAAATTTGGATAAGTGGTTAAAAAGTTGTGATAGATCTAAGTGGCAGGGGTGTTTCTGCAAAACTGCCATTTAATCTAATTAAAAGAAATCAATTTCCACGTCAGCGCTGACTGGGCGCTAACTGGGCTGCTGACGTGTTTAAGTCATTGGATCTGGGCCGTCAGATCTGGATCTGTCGGTCCAGATCTATTCGTACCGGTTGGATTAAAACTTCTAATCTACACCTTAGATTGCAGATCGGATGGCTGGGGACGCGTTGACCAATACCTGGTGGTGGAGTTCGCCGGCGGTGAAGAGGGAGGCGGCGCTGCGGCTCGGCCCTGGACGGCGCCGGCGTTGGGAAGGCTCCCCGGATGCGCGGATGGTCCCCCCGAGTGCGGCGTGGTTCGGCGAAGAGAATGGAGGCGGTGGTTGGTGGCGGGGTGCTCCGGTGTTCGTTCGATACCTCGCCGGAGTTCGCGGGGCGGCGGCGGCTTCGGTCGAGCACGGGCAGCTCGATCTGGCGCAATATAAATCACAGAAAAATTATCACAGATGCGCACGGATGCAAGGAGGCAGAAGGAGCAAGAGAGAGAGCTCGGCGTTGCTCACCTCGCCGGAGAACGAAGGAAAACGACGGCGGGTACCGAGGAGCTCCGACGAGCTTTTCCGGCAGCCTGGGGGCGTGCTCGGCTAGGGTTTTTGAGGGGAAAGCGAGAGGAGGGGCAGGGCTACTTATAGGGCAGAGAGGCGCGTTGATTTAGGGCGCTAATCACGCGAATTTTGAAAGAAGGAGGCGCCGGCGGTTTCGGGTGGGATTTGAGGCAGAGGTTGAAGACGATGACGTCTGCATGACGTCTGCGTTTTTCTTTTTCTTTTCCTTTTCTGGTTTTTCTTTTAATTCATATCTTTTGATTTAATTGTCCAAATGATGTCAAATTAATTTCTATAAATTTGTAAAATTCATATCTATGTTTTAAAACAATAGTGGACATGTTTTGAAACTTTTTAAAAATTAATTATTTTGAAATATTCATAAAATACAATTTTTACCTAATTTAGTTACTCTTTGAAGTTAGGAGTTAAATATTTTATGAAATTTCCCACATTCTTATATGGTTGATATTGAGTTATTTTAAACACATTTTAATAGCCATTCACTTTTATTTTTATTGTTTTTTTGTATAGTAATAGAATATAAATATTTTTAAGGAAATTGGAAATATATTGGGTTCAATTTTTATTCAATTTTATTTTATGCACCATTTATTTCATATTAAGATATATCATTTGAAAATTTTATAAACAACTTTGGAAAAATTTTAATTTTAATTCTCCTCTTATATAGAATATATATTCATGATAATCATTTTATGTTTTGAAAATAATTGGAATTCATTTTACGCTAATGATATGCTTATTTGGCCAAGTGGTTGGAATTAATTTCTTATAAGTAAACTATTTACTTAAAATAAAATGGACTGTAGTTTGTAAAATATTTGTCAATTTACATTTTAAGGTTTTTGAAATACAGTGGATAATAGCATGTTTAAACTGTGACATTTGAAATATTAAACTCTTTCAATAAGTTTTGGAGTCTTCTATAGTTGGTTTCCTTATGCATTTAATATTTTATTTTGATAAAAGAAAAGTTTTAAATTTTAGTGATTTTTGAACATTATAAAATGTTGGGATGTTACAGACTACCACCCTTAAAAGGAATCTCGTCCTCGAGATTCGAAGAAGCTAGAAAGACAAAGCACATGCTTGAAATGATTCTGATAGCTCGAGATGTTTTGAGAAATGAAATTAACTTGAACACTTGGCAGCGAATGATTTTTCTGATTAGGAGGATAGAAAGATAGTTTGAGATCTCGGGGTTTAGGCGACTGGGTTTGAATTATCTTGGTGGCTACCACCCTTAAAAGGAAATTTTGTGGTCAGTCTAGAAACTTTATTTTATCCTTTTTATTTCTCCGTTGTAAAGCGCACAAGTAATCGAAATACAATGACAGGTGGTAGCTACGAGAATTTTGAGCACTCGCGTTTTCCACTCGCTCCTTGAAGAGATTTAATCCTCTTCCACTCTGGGCAGCCACTGGCATAATGTCCCTTGTCCTTGCACCTGTAGCATGTTAAGTGGCTAAGATTCTTCTTGGATCCACTCTTTTGTCTTTGTTCCTCCAGGATCTTCATGAGAGACTGTTGCATTCCTTCCTTGGCTTGCTGGTTAGCTTGTTGCACCAAGGGATAATATGGGCATTGGATTGGGACATGGGTCGTTCCTTCACACAGGAAGCAAATAATCCTTTTGGAACGGCGTCCATTACTTGGACGTCTAATGTGACCATGGGGCCCCTCATCAGAGCAATCTTCGGACGTATGTCCTATCTCTCCACAAGTTTTGCATGCCTTTAGTTTGGTCATAGGGTCCTCTTCAAAATCCCTATGATTTTGATCAATCTTAGGCGAGTGGTCATTGATCACATTCTGACTCGGGTCCCTTAACAGTATTCGCGTAGTGGGATAAAATTTATTGTTGTTGATATTGAAGTGAGACATCTGCTGGTTTTTAGAGAATAAATGAGTTAATTTATATGTACTATGGAGAATTCAATAATTTTAGAACAAGGCAATAAATCCCTAACAAATCTATCAACATGATTAAAACACATGCAAACACATAAATTTCACACTTATTTTTGAGAACTCGAACTAATCATTCATCGAACGAAAACACATCAATGTCATGGAATTACAAAAACGATGGTACTGCCATACCACAATTTGGTAGGTCAATACATCTAATCGATATGATAAGCTAAAAGAGATAAATGGTGGTCCCTCTAACGTGGTTTGTGTTGTTACACTTATTCCCCCTAAATATTACGCTTGCGTTTTATTGCATGGTTATTTGCCACAGGCGTGACTTCTCCCTCAGTTGACTCTTCAAACAGCACCTCTTCGGGGTCTTCTTCCTCTGGTCCTTCCTCCTTCGTAGCTGCAGGTACAGTCACATCTCCAGTGTCCTGGTCACCTCCTTCTTCAGCTACTGGCGGTGGTGGAGGTGGAATGAGTTGCGCCTCAAGCATGGCAATTTGCTCATCCTTGCCAATGTTCTCCAAATGTAGGTCATGGATGAGTTCCTCCAAATGACCAATAAGATTTTCAGAAGCCTGGAGTTCTTGGGTTTTTGCGGGTATGACGGCTTGTGCATGATCCGCGACGTCATAAGCCTGTTGGACCCTCCTGGTCAGACAGTTGATGAGATAATCCAAGTCTTCGAACGTCTTGTTAACGATGGGCAGGTCCAGGCGATTTCCCGTGTGAGCCATCGAGAGACCATGTGCATCCCTCTTCCCAAAGGCACGGAAGGGCGATCCTGGTGCTAGCTTGTTGCGATACTTGTAACACAAACGAGCCATTAAGTCCACCATAGCTATGTTCACTCCCTCAATCCACGCTGGGTAATAGGTGACATAGTCCACGGGCTCGAAGTCTGGCATCGTAGGATCCGGGGTCATGATGGTGCGGATTTCCCAACGTGTCCCATGGGGTATGTCGGTCTCCTCCTTCCTTCCTCGGAAATAGGGTGGTGGTAGCTTCAATACACTTCTCAACCTAGACAGCTGCCTCCCGAAGATGAAACCCGACAAAACTCCAGCATACGCAGTCTCAGTGTACTCTCCCATCTAAAATTTTGAACAGGTAAGAGTATTAGAATTTAAAAGAAAAGGGAAAGATGCAAGATGAGATAAATAATGTAAAACAATATTAAAGGAAATTTCAAAATTTACTCATGTTTTGGAAACCTAGTTTAGTTAACTATTGAACCTTTGGGGTCTCAGTCCAATCCTAGGGGTTTCGAACCTACAGGCAACAGAGTGCTCTGATACCATCTGTAGCGTACCCGCACTTTAAATAAGGCAGATACCTGTGTATAGTGCAAATCCCTGGATCGATTCATTTGCACACACAGTTTACGATGTAATATCACAACAAAGCGTCAAGTTTATTACATCGATGATCCAGAATTACAAAATGTTTGATACAAGTTGCATAGCATAAAGCTAGCATTGAAAAAGTACACAGCGGAAATACAATAGCAGTGAGTCTCTATCACTTTCATGCTGCCACAAGCGAAAACATGTTGGTTGTAGACTCGAATCCTATAAACGAAACCTCACTCGTCATCTGAACAATCTGCAATAAGAAAAAATATTGCAACAACGTGGGTCAGATTCCATTTAAAATGGAGTCTGACAAGTGACACTATGGTGGACACTTAATGGAATAACATAGCATCAATACATAGCATCAATACATCTACTAAGTATTGCATAGGATAAACGTGGGTCAGATTCGTTTTGTAAAACTTTTCATCAATTGCATAGCATCAATACATCTACTAAGTATTATATAGGAACCTAGACACAGGAGTAAGGGAATTCTACGCAGGTTTAGCATAGCAATTCCATCTTACTCATGCATATAAAAATACACTAAGTAATGCATATAGAAAATAATAGGAAGTTTCTGAGGTGTGCCACTTGCCTTTGAATGTTGTCGTTGTTCACAACTCTTTTCAACGATACTCGGGACTCTCCGTTCAATCTAACAGTATAGACAAGCAACAATACAACAATCAACAGCAAGCACAACTCCACAAGGCATACAAACACATACTAGATGAATAAATAAGTTTTATAAAACTTTCTAAGGAAAATATGTTTATGCATGATGTGCAAAATACTTAGAGACAATTACTAGCTCTATTCTTCGAGGTGATCAACAATTATTATCAACTCTTTGTAAATTGGATATTCACTAAAGTGAGAGAGACAGACACCCGGCCAGCCACTTAAATTGTGGAACAGGTCTCATGTACGTGGACATGTAAGGTTTGTTTCCAGGCCGCTTCATCCCACTATGCCGCTAGGATCCAACTACTTCAAGATGATAACATCATGATCAAAATTTGTTTAAGTCATGTGTGAAAGACAAGATTAGAAGGGAGGGGAAAAGATAGAAAGAGAGATGTAATTATCCTCTAGGCTTCATTTCCAGTCTTGGTGGTTCTTGTATCCTCGAGGCTGGTCTTGGATTTACTTAGTCATCATGAAGTCTAACAGAGGAAGAAGGGAGAAAGAAGAAAGAGGGAGAAATACTTAGAAAATATTTCTGGTTGGTCTTCATGAACTCCTTCTTGATCTTTCTTCTAAGTGCTTCAACTCCTTGGAGCTTCTTCTGGAGTCTTGTTTGGCTAAGTCCTTCATTGGTCTTCCAGCTCCACGTTGAAAATTACTAAGTGTCTCAGTGTAGCACTTCACAAAATTGCTAAGTTTGAAAATAAACCTAACTTTGGGAAAATGGGGGGGGGGGGGGGAGTTTTCCTTATGGGAAAATATAACTACTAAATAAATATGCTATGCATGACATGCAATTTTAATTTATAATACCAATTTTAATATGCCCTCCAAATCTTGGAGGGCGTCTTCGTCGACTATGGAAGGTAGCCAGTAGCGGGACCCGAGGTCCGCCGCTTCCTCTTCCTCGTCGACGGGGGCGCCCGCCGTCGTCATCGCCGCGGTGGTTGGTGGAGGAGCCGAGGGACCCGCCGCTGGCGCGTGCACGGTGGAAGTCCGGGGGGCGACGGTGGCGACATTGCCCGTCGCCGCCGTCGCGGGACGAGTTATCGCGCCGCCCATCGCCGTCGCGGGCGCGGTCTCGGTCGCCGGACCGCTCGACGCCGTGGAAAGGTTCTGGCCGGTGGACATCGCCGCACGGAGAGGTCGTCGGAGGAGAGGAGCTCGCCGGAGTTCACTCGGAAGCAAGAAGCGGAGAAGTGGAAAGGGCAAGAGTGCACGGAGAGCAAAGGCAGGGTGGTAAAAATGGACCGTTTGGCTACCTATTTATAGGGCCAGGCGTTGCTCCCTGTGCAACGGTGCTTTTAGTCGGACACGTGTCCAGCATCCGTTGCAGCACACGATTGCACGATCTCCACGCCTCCTCTTTTCCCGCAATTTGTGATCATGACGAGATTCCCGCCTAAGCTGTTTTCAAACTGTCCTGAGCCGGCTAGGTGGAAACCGTCAAGAAGAATGCTCGGCAAGATTGCCGAGTAACCGTCTTTTCCCATGATGGATAAAGGCGGCCGCATGTCAATATCAAGACACGCATGCCTCGTTGATTTTCAGAATGGTTCAAGTCCTGCAGCCGCCAACTTTGGCAGATGAAGAATCAAGAAGAAGCCGGCGCCTGGAGAACTTCAACCTTTCTGGGGGCTAATATTGGGGATATATCAACTAGGGGTATAACCAACATGGATCAATCCGGCTAGTCCAGGGTGGCCCAAGGGTGGTAAGGCCGAAGCCTGCCGGGCGGCCCAGATAGCTGACGTACAAGGAAGTAGGCGGACGGTCCAAGGAAGGCGGAAGGCCGAAGCCCATCCAGCCACCAAGCCCAAGACGGAAGGCGGCAACCAAGCCGGCTAGGTCTAGGACTCTGTTTACTTGCCGGACAAGTACTTACCTTGTACCCTGGGGTCTGGCCGCCTATATAAGCCGGCCACCAGGGAGCCTTTAGGGCAGACGCTTCAATAGGCATCATACACATTGTAACCTGTTCACGGCTATTGCCTCATAGTGAATTATAGCAGCACGTAGGATCTCACCACCGCTGTGGGATCCGAAGCTGGGTAAACTCGCCGTGTTCAATCCCGTCCTCGACGACACCAACCTTCTTCCCCACAATCCATACGTAGGCTAGAGGACCCCCGTCTCCTATCAATTATGCCGATACCACGACAGGGTATGTCCATCACATCGTTCCTCCAACGACATGACTTCATTGCCGACTAGCGCCATGCCCCATGATCGGGAAACCTCGATCATCAATCGCGCAACGAAACTAGTCTTAGGAGAGACTACTAGGGACCTGGTTGTTTACGCATCCCACCCGTATTAATGTTTCCGCTTAATACGGTTATAGCATGACACAAAACGAATAATGAAAAAATGAGATATGATAAAGAAATACACTTTATTAATTGCCTCTTGGGCATATCTCCTTCAGTTTTACCCATGTTACGCTAGAGCACTGCATAACCTGCTACACTGGCAGAGGCACCGTTGTCATATGTATTCTTATGGCACATTCATATTAGTTACTTGTATCATTAGTATGTTGTTTTATCATCATTAGTGTGTTGTCATATATCATGTATCATATTAGGATGCTTGCCCCTAAAAGTGAAAAGAGCCATGGAGGCCATTGAAAAGAGAAACAAAAAAAGAAAAAATAGAAAAAAGAGAAGAAAGAAAGAAAGAAAGAAAGAAAAGAAATAAAAAAGGGGGCATCATTACTATTCTTTATCACACACTTGTGCTTATGTTGCAGCACCATATCATTTATAGTCATCACTTGTTCTCATGTTATAGCACCATATCATTTGTGATCATCATTTGTGCTCATGTTTACCACCTTTACTCCATATGATAGAGTTTTCATGTCTTAGTTGCATAACTATGTAGGGAACTTTACACTATAGAACTTGGCTTGTATATTTTAATGATGAGCCTCCTCAAAAGTGCTCTAGGTCTTCGTGAGCAAGCAAGTTGGATGCACCCCCACTAGTACCATTGGAGAGCTTTCATATACTTATAGCTCATTGTGCATCCGTTGTATGGCAATCACTACTCCTTGCATAGCTTCGATTGTATGACTTTCTCTTGTTTAATGATCATCTATAGCTTTGTGAGCCTTTCTTCCGTTGGCCTTCCAAAGCTCCGTTAACATTCTCTTAGCCATAACATCTTGGTGCCAGGAACCAACGTTGAACGCTTGCTTGTTTCTTTTGAACAAATAATATATTGATCATCTACGTGCATATTTCTATTACTTGATTTGATCCATTCATAAAGTTTTCATGTCTGTTGGAAGCATTAGATGATTATATTGTTGTGCTTGAAGCTTAAATCATGTTTAATATCTACTTTGCACATGTGATTGCTATCTAGTACTATATCACTGAAAGCTTTGCTTGCTTCACCTACTTGTTTGTTAATGACTCATTTGATATCAATATAAACTACATCCATTGTTCATTTGATTTCAGTTTACATGCCTTACAATGAATTACATGATCAAGATTGTGTTAAGCATGTCACTTCAGAAATTATTCTTCTTTTATCGTTCTTGCCTACTCGGGACGAGTAGAACTAAGCTTGGGGATGTTGATACGTCTCCAACGTATCCATAATTTCTTGTGTTCCAAGCTATGTTATATCATGTTATTACATGTTTTATATGCATTTTATATAGTTTTATGCATTTTCTGGGACTAACCCATTAAGAAAATGCCATAGTGCTAGTTCCCTATTTTCTGCTGTTTTTGGTTTCTGAAAAGCTCTTAAGGAAATATCCGCCAAATTGGAAACGAGCCAACCAGTATTTATTTTTGGAATATTTGCAACCAGAAGAACTAAAGACGAGACGAAGGCGGACCCAAAGGGGCCCACACCGCCTCGTGGCGCGGACCCCATGCTGGCCGCGCCGGGAGGTGGTGTGGCGCACTCGGGCGCCCACCAACTTAGGTCTTTCGCCTCATATAAGCCCCCGTGACCTAAAAACTCCAGACGGTTAATCACTTTTTCCTCCACGGGTCCCTAGCCGCCACCGTCGCCGCCACCACTTCGGGAGAGATCAGAACTGCTCCCCAGCACCCTGCCAGGAGGGGGAATCGTCCGCGGAGGCTTCTACGTCGCCGTGACCACCTCCAGACTGATGCGTGAGTAGTCTACCTTGGACTACGGGTCCATAGCAGTAGCTAGATAGTTGTATTGTCCTCTTGTGCTATCATGTTTAGATCTTGTGAGCTGCCTATCATGATCAAGATCATCTTTATGTAATTCTCCATGTTGTGTTTGCTGGGGTCCGATGAATATTGAGTACTAAAGTTATTGCTTCATAATATATCATGTGAGTGCTATTTAATGATCTTGCATGCTCTTCGTTACTTGTGTATGCTCTGGCCAAGTAGATGCTTGTAACTCCAAGAGGGGGTATTTATGCTCGATAGTAGGTTCATGTCTCTATTTAATCTGGGGCAGTGACAGAAAGCTCTAAGGTTGTAGATGTGTTGTTGTTATTAGGGATAAAACAGTAGTACTTTATCTAAGGATGATGTTACTTACTTACTTTACACACAGTGCTTAAGGCGATAATCTGTTGCATGCAACTTAATACTGAAAGGAGTGCGAACACTAACCGGAAGGTGGATTATTAGTCATAGATGCGGTTGGAACGGTCTATGTATATTGTTGTAATACCCGAATGAATCTCACACTAGACACCATATCATTAGTATATGCATTGGGTTGCTCCTCATTATTCTGTCAATTGCCTAGCTGTAATTTGCTTACCACGCATGGATGAATGTTATTATTATTTATGGAGAGACACCACTAGTGAACTGTGGACACAGTTCCTTCTCATTAATCTGATAAAACCACAACTACAAACCTGTTACTTTCTGTAAACATCACTCTTTCTTCCACACATACGTTTAATCCTTTGTTATAACTAGCCGGTGGGATTGACACCCTCACCATTGAGTTGGGGCAAAATACTTTGATTGTGTTGTGTGCAGGTTCCATGTTCGTTGTTGACGCTGGTGTTGTGCCGTGCCAACGTCGCCGCCAACAACCTCGAGTGAACATTCATCTCCTACTGCTTCGATAACCTTGGTTTCATACTGAGGGAAACTTGTTGCTGCACTACGTCACACCTTCCTCTTGGGGTCTCCCAAAAACACACCCACTGTGTGCATCAGTGCCTTACCATGGGATTTGCCGAGTTAACCCCTCGTCAATTGGCGCCATCTGTGGGAAGAACGGGCGTTGGATCTACGGAATCGGCGGCTCCATCGACAACGGCAACGGCAGGTCCGTCACGGGACCCACTGGATCCGAGGAAGCCATACGCACTCGGGCCCTTCGATTTCCCCACACTCGGCATCGGAGCGATCAGCGTTCACGGGTGTGCACTCGGGTATGGATCTGACCTTTGGCAGTTTCCGTTTTCTTGTCAACCAGTGGGGAACACTCCACGTGGCGAGCCAGGTCCGATCAGAAAATCTGGGCGACAAGATCGCATCTGCGACACACGCGGGATCCTCGACTCCCGCGTCACCATCAACAGTCAAGATCGCATTTGCGCCATTCGCGGGATCCTCGACTCCCGTGTCACCATCAACAGTCAAGATCGCTTATGTGCCACTCGCGAGATTTCGACTCCCGCGTCACCATCAACAGTAAAGATCGCATCTGCGTCACTAGCAGTGTCCTCAACTCCCGCGTCTTCATCAGTAATCAAAATCGCATCCGCGCCGCCCGTGGAAGCAGCAAATCCGTTCACTTCAATGGAGGAGACAGGCGTGACGTGCTACTGCTCCGACTGCGTTGTTTTTCAAGTCGCATCCATACTTCGCAGCGGGGGATCGTCAGTGGATAGCGAGCATAGCTACAAGGGGCGTAGTGTGTACAATCGGCAGGCTATTCAAGTGTGCATGGTGGACGTCACCCCAGGAACCACACTGATTCAGCACCCTGTGCCACAGGGGACCCAGTACCCTATTACAGTACGGATGGCGGGTGAAGATCTGGACACGACAGAAGAGATGGCCATCAGGCTAGAAGATGTTGTCAATAGAGGCACCTTGTTACTTGTCGACTCCCCCAGGGAGAATTTATTGGCATACCAGTACCTGTTACGCAAGGAAAATATCGAATTAGTCGAGATGCAGAACACACTCAATGAACGACAGGCCAGAGCTGATTCGCTCAGCGCAGCGCCGCCACCGCGACGAACGGGACATAGGTGATCTGGAACGGAGCAGGTCCAGGCAGTGGCACCGGAGCAGTCGACATAGAGAGGAGACCGAGGAAGAACGTTCCACGCGACGCCGTCGCGAGAGGGAAGAGCGCATGCGTGATAGGGAGGAACGGCGTCAACAAAGACAAGCTGCTAGCTTTGATCATGATTATGTAGAGGAAGGACTCGATGCAAGAGATATAATCACTCAGCAGGGAGTGAAAAAACGCCGACATCAGTGTAGGTGTCGCAGTCGCACTCCAGGCTCCAGTCGAAGCAGTTCGGGCTCTAAATCTGATGTCGAACCGTGCGGAGCGATTTGCTTCACATCGGTAGTACGCGAAACTCGTATGCCAAAAAGATTCAAACTAACTTCTGGGACTCCCAAGTACAATGGTTGTCAAGAGCCGTCAGCATGGTTAGAGGACTATACAACAGCAGTAGCATGTCAGCGAGGAAATACCATGACTGCCATGTAGTATATCCAGTTAATGTTGACCGGATCAGCCCGCGCCTGGCTCAGAGGACTGCCTCGCAGTTCGTATGGAACATGGGAAGCTTTTTGCAGCGACTTCAAGAGAAACTTTTACTCCACGTTCAAGCGACCTGCGTATTTTCAGCAGCTCAGAGCTTGCAAGCAAAAGCCCGGTGAAACACTTCGCGAGTACATTCAGCGGTGGACCACCATGAGAAACTCACGCGCAAACATCTCCGAGGATAACGCCATATTCACATTCATACAAGGTGTCAGGCGCAATGACTTGCAGGAAGCATTAGGTCGGGAAGACCCAAAGACAATCGCACATCTCATGGAAATAGCCAATAAGTGGGCTGATGGAGTAGACTCAGTCAGAAACGACAGAGTGCCATCACCCGAGATGGATCGCCAATAGGGCAACAACGGTCGTCGCCGTCATTTTGACAGAAGAATCAGGCCAAGGCCGTACGGCGAGATAGAAGGAGTCGAGCAGGTAGCGGCTGGATTCCAGGAGAATCGTGCAAACCAGAACACCCACCAAGGGGAGAACTCGCGTGAAGAGCGGGATGACAGGAATCGTCTCGATAGAAATCGAGATGATGCGAACAGAAGACGTGATTTCAAGCCAAGGGGAACTTGGTTCGAACGACCTTATCGGACATCGGCTCAGCAACTCACTGACCCCTGTAGAATGCACATGTTTAAGGGTAACTTCTGCAACTTACGAGCAACGCACATACTAAAAGACTGCCGTGATTTCATCGCAATATAGGCTGAGATACGACGTAACGCTGCCTCAAATCTGGCTCTGCCCGCACACGCAGCATTACTTCCGCCGCCAGCAGGGCACATCACATGAGCAGTTCAGGAGAACCGGCAGCAGGAAAACACGGGCGCACTCCGCGATCAGTACCCTCAAACCAGGGGGGCAATGCACATGATACTGAAAGGACGGCTATCAAATCGGTGTCAGAAGCTCATTAGTCGCCAAGTTCATTTGGCCACCGCGGCACCACCAGCAGTACCAGAGTACCTGCAGGGTTCAGAAACTCCAATCGGCTTCACTCGGGCGGACCACCCCCCGCACATCACACGCCCAGGCCACACGCCTCTCGTCATTCAGGCTTTGATTGGAGGGTTTAGGATGAGCAAAGTGTTCGTGGATGGGGGCAGCGGCATCAATATTGTCTCCGCAGACACTCTGCGCAAGATGAACATGTCGCTCGACAACTTGAAGCAGTCTGAAAACACATTTCACGGCATAGTGCCAGGCAAGGCAGTGTACCCTCTGGGTTCTTTATGGCTCGAGGTTGTTTTGGGTGACGAAGATCACTTCAGAAAGGAGAGTGTTGAGTTCGAAGTTGTCGACTGGTCGTCTCAGTTCCACATAATCCTCGGGCGACCAACGGTTGCCAGGTGTATGGCAGTACCTCACTATGCGTATCTCATGCTCAAGTTGCTTGGAACAAAAGGAGTCATTATGGCGCGCGGCGATTTTTGGCGTTCTGACGACTGCGACAGGGAATTCAGAAAAATATCCGAGTCCTTCGGCGCGCAAGAGCAGCTTGCGGAGATCGCTTTGGACAATGATCGCACCTTGTTTCCTGAGGCCAAAAAACCTGCTCCCGAGAATTCGTTCAGCGCCAAAAACTACACAAGGGCTCACAGGGTTCACTTGACGGACAAGGACAAGACAGTCCTCGTGTCATCCAGTCTAAATGAAGCATAGATAGGCGCGCTCTCAAGTTTGTCCGTGAGAACTGGGAAATTTTTGCCTGGCACCCAACTGATATGCCAGGAGTACCCAGGGAACTTGCCGAGCATGCCTTACAAATCTATTCAGGCACCAAGCCAGTTAAGAAGACGATGAGAATATTATCCGACCCGAATCGAGAAGCGGTCGGGTCAGAAATTGATAGACTATTAGATGCAAAGTTCAACCGAGAACTCAAAAAATCAGACTGGGTCGCTAACCCAGTACTCGTGCCAAAGAAGGGAGTCAAGTACGGGAGGATGCGTATTGACTTCACGTTGCTAAACAAGTGTTGCCCCAAGGATCACTTTCCGCTTCCACGGAGAGATCGGATCGTGGACTCGACGACAGTCTACGAGCACCTCTCGTTCCTTGATGCTTATGCAGGGTATCAGCAGATTCAGATGAAAAAACAAGATGAAGAAAAAACAGCGTTTATCACCCCTCACGGCGTATACTGCTACACCAAGAACGCAGGGGCGACCTACCAGCTTATGATGCAGAACTGCCTGCGGGATCAGATCGGCAGAAATATCCAAGTATATATAGATGACATAGTTGTCAAGACTCAGAAAGCCAACACTCTAATCGACGACCTGAGGGAGACCTTCACATCTCTCAACAAATATCGAATCAAACTCAACCCCACCAAGTGCGTGTTTGGAGTGCCATCAGGGCAGATTTTGGGTTACCTCGTGTCCGCCAGGGGCATCAAGGCCAACCCGAAGAAAATCCGAGACCTCTTGCAAATTCCAGAGCCAACAAAACTTCGCGAAGTCCAGGGACTCGCGGGGAGGGTAGCTGCCCTTAGCAGATTCATCAGTAGAATGGGCGAGAAAGCCTTGCCGTTTTATCAGCTGATGAAGAGAGCCGACAAATTCGAGTGGACAAACAAGGCTAGAGTGACGTTCGAAGAATTGAAGCGGATGCTTACGAATCCTCCGGTACTCATAGCACCCCGAGAACACGAAACACTCTATTTATACATAGCCGCCACCAACGGGGTGATCAGCACAGTACTTGTAGTCGAGAGGCGCGAAGAGGGGAAGACCCAGCCGATACAGGGGCCCGTGTATTACCTGAGTGAGGTGCTCACCGCTGCTAAGGAGCGGTACCCACATTATCAGAAACTCGCGTATGGCGTGTTCATGACAAACCGCAAAGTCGTGCACTATTTCACAGAGCACCCAATTGTGGTGGTGAGCAGCGCCCCGTTATCAGACATCCTCAACAATTCAATGGCTACCAGGCGGGTCAGCAAGTGGAGTATTGAGCTTGATCCAAGAGAAAACACCTACCGGCACCCGAAAGCAATCAAGGCTCAGGTTTGCCAGACTTCACAACCGAGTTGATAGAGGCTCAGTTGCCACACGTACCTGACTTGTCCAATTCCTGGACCATGTACTTCGACGGGTCAAAACGGTTTGACGGCGCAGGGGCTGGAGTCATTTTAACCTCAACCAAAGGAGACAAGCTGCGGTACATATTGTAGATGGATTTCAAACGAGCAACAAACAATGAGGCAGAGTACGAAGCGCTGTTACACGGCATGCGTATGGCCAAAACTTGCGGAGCAACTCGACTGATGATTTATGGTGACTCGAATCTGGTGGTGAGCAGACGATGAAGAAGTGCGATGCAAACAAAGACAACATGCGGGCTTACCGTGATATGTATAATGTCATGGAAGGCAGCTTCGACGGGTGCGAGTTGAGGCATGTTGGCCGAGAAAGCAACGAGGAAGCGGATATGTTGGCCAACATTGGATCCAAGAGGGAACCCGTCCCGCCCAGAGTTTTTCCGGAAAGGATTAAAGAAAGGCAGTCAAAGTAAAAAACCCATGAGAACACTCGACGGAAGTCAGCGACTCGCAAGAAAAGACTGAGCAGGCACCGGCTGATCAGCAGCCCGACAATCTCCTCGCCTCAACTCCTCCGGTGGAGGTGTTCCTTGTCGAGCTGTCCTGGACCAAACCTTTCCAGTCGTCTATCACATGCCAAGAATTGCCCAGCGATTCAGTCGAGGCAAAACGCATCACCCGGCGGTTCAAGGCGTTCACCGTAATCAACAAGGAGCTTTACAAGCGGAGCATATCTGGAATCCTGAAGCGTTGCATAGCACCAGAAGATGGACGGGCAATCCTCATGGACATTTATGTCGGTACATGCGGAAATCATGCAAGCAGCAGGGCTTTCGTCGCAAAGGCCCTAAGAGCAGGTTTTAACTAGTCGACTGCCATGCAAGGTGCAGAGGACCTGGTAAGGAAGTGCCTCGGCTGCCAGAAGTACGCAAACAAGCCTCACACCCAAGCATCCGAGCTCAAGACCACCCCGTTGGCTTGACGTTACGCATAGTGGGGGCTTGACATGGTTGGACCACTCAAGAAGTCCTCACATGGGGGTCATTCTTTCCTTTTGTTCGCAGTCGACAAGTTCACCAAGTGGATTGAATCAGTTCCTGTCACAAATGCTACAGCAACTTCCGCAGTCAATTTTATCAACACCTTAGATGAAGCTCGCGATATCGCTTTGGCTAGAACCGCCACGTATCAACAGAGTTTACGGAATTACCACAGCCGACACTTGCGTCCGTGATCCTTCGCAGTCGGTGACTTGGTCCTCCGACTGAAGCATAAGAAAGTGCACAAGCTCGCATCGCCATGGGAAGGCCCCTTCATGGTGACAGAGGTCATAGGCAACGGAGCATATCGGCTCAAGCACTAAGAGACAGGGGGACCATCTCACAATCCATGGAACGTGGCACACTTGCGCCGGTTTTATGCGTAAGACACTAGTAATGTTAGCATTATATCTTTTAGGTCGTTAGTCTAGTCGTTATTTTCAGTCAGTTTTATCGTATCACGCAAAAACGGTATATTGATCAGCAATAAAGTACAATGTGAAGGGGATCGGGTGCACAAAAAAAATCCTAGCAACGATATCCCTAAAACATGCCAAGATCTATTCTATGCAGATATAGTAGTACGAACGGAGATCGGAATACATACCCTAGTAGACCGAAAGCAGGGATTAAGTTCCCGCACAAACGTTGTCGATGAAGACCGACGAAGCCGACCTCAAGGTCGTGTAGAGGAAGCAGACCTCCGAGTACCGCTAGCGCAGCACCTGGCAGGGCGTCACACACGTACGGTGGAAACGACGGCCTCCGAAGCTCCAGTCCAGGATGAGCAGCGGAAGACTTGGACCGGAACACCAGCAGCGCGATAGCGGGCTATAGTGGAAGAGATCCCCCTCTCAACTAGGCGCAACTCCGACAAAGGGAATCACGAAATCGAGAGAGAAAAGGGGAATTAATTTGTGAATTAAAAGGCTAGGGGTGCCCCTTCTTATATAGGCTCCCAGGGGGGAGCCAACCTCCTCACCAGGAAATGTGGGACTAATCCCACATGCCTGGTGCGGCATGGCTGGGTGTGCCGGCCCCCTAGTGGGCCTCTTGGCCCACTTGGGTCGGCCCCCAAGCCCCAAACCGAATTCCCTAGGGAATTTTCCCCTCTTAGGCCTTCTTTCGACCAGAAGGACCATTTAGGGAAATCAGCCTAAATAAATTCGAAAATAAATATATAAAATCATATTTAGACATTAATTACACTAATTAATATCCACATATTATATATAATTTATTCTAGCGCCGAAAACTCTTTCGTCGCTGCCCGATCTCCATCGGACCTCTCCCGGGACGTTCCCGGTGATCTCTTTCCTTTCCGGTTGTCTTGTCGAAACCCCTTAAGTGTGTTACCCTAGCGGTTCGATACAATAACAGGTACAATCAAGACTCCTCTATGATCAACGACTAACTCGTAGGCCTGGACCCCATGAATTAGTCCCTGTGATATAACGAATGACTTTCATCTATCAAACCTGAACGTAGTCTTAAACCTTTTGCCATGGCGATACTTAGCGTGTCCGAGCGTCGTTCCATAGATATCTCCATACCTAGCTTGACCTCGTTACCGACAACGCTATCTTCTACTCGTCTATGATTTCATGTCTCCGTGACCTAGTCACATGCTTGCAAGCTCATTAGAAAGATCTCACCGAGTGGGCCCTAGAGTATCTATCCTGCTATGCGGACTGGCAAATCCCGCTCTTGACACCTCGTCTCAACTACTCCTTTCCGATACCCAAAAGTATCACCGTTATTGTCATACTAATTAAGATACGACGTTTGGTGCAATCAAAGTATCTTCCAGGAATAACAATAAGAGTTGGTCTCACGGTCAAAGGCGTAACGACTACGTCCTCCAAATCTGAGTATGTCCATCACATCGTTCTCCAACGATACGACTTCCATTGCCGACCGGCGCCATGCCCTATGATCGGAAAACCTCGATCATCGATCACGCAACGAAACTAGTCTTAGTAGAGGCTACTAGGGACCTGGTTGTTTACGCATCACACCCGTATTAATGTTTCCGCTTAATACGGTTATAGCATGACACAAAAACCTATTATGAACAAACGAGATATGATAAAGAATACACTTTATTAATTGCCTCTAGGGCATATCTCTTTCAGTCTCCCACTTGCACTAGAGTACAAATTAATCTAGATTACAACTTGATAAAAGCTTAACACCCATAGCTAGCTGTTGTTTTTCATGCTTGTCAAGCGGGAGAGGCTTCGTCAGCGGATCTGCCACATTTAGATCCGTATGCACTTTGCAAATCTTCACATCGCCTCCTTGTACGTACTGACGTATCACATGGAAGCGTCGGAGAATGTGTTTGGCGGTGGAGTGAGACCTTGGCTCCTTGGCGTTAGCAATGGCACCCGTATTGTCACAGAAGAGGAACACGGGGTCTTGCACGCTCGGGAACACTCCAAGTTCAGTGACGAACTTCCTCAGCCACACAGCTTCATTCGCGGCTTCGCAAGCAGCAATGTACTCCGACTCCATTGTAGATTGTGCGACAATGGGTTGCTTCCCACTTCTCCAGCACACGGCGCCTCCATTCACCTCGAACACATAACCTGTCTGTGACTTAGAGTCATCGGGGTCTGAACAGAAACTTGCATCCACGTAAGATGTTACGCCAAGTTCTTCATCGCAGCCACCATAGACAAGGAACATTTCCTTTGTCTTATTGAGATACTTAAGAATGCTCTTAACAGCGATCCATTGCGCCAATCCAGGATTATTCTGAAACCGGCTTGTCAAACTTAGAGCTAATGCCACATCAGGTCTAGTACTTAACATTGCATACATAATCGATCCTATGGCTGAAGCATAAGGATGTTTAGTCATATCGGCCTTATCCAGTTCCGTTACCGGACACTGTGCCTTCCGCAATGTTTTATTCTTGATAACCGGCAGAGAACCCTTCTTTGCCTTCTCCATACCGAAACGCTTCATTATTTTATCAAGATAAGTACTCTGACTCAACGCTAATAGGCGTCTTGATCTATCACGATAAATTTTTATGCCTAAGACGTATGCAGCTTCTCCTAAGTCCTTCATGTAAAATTTACTGTTTAAATATTCCTTCACGCTATTCAGAAGTTCCACATCATTCCCAATCAGCAATATGTCATCTACATATAGTGCTAAGAACACAACCGAGCTCCCACTCATTTTCTTGTAAATGCAGGTCTCTTCCAAATTTTGGACAAATCCAAAACCTTTGATTTCTTCATCAAAGCGAAGATTCCAGCTCCGAGATGCTTGCTTCAATCCATAGATGGATCGCTGAAGCTTGCATACCTTGTTAGCATTTCCTAGATCGACAAAACCTTCCGGTTGTACCATGTACAACTCTTCCTCAATGTTTCCATTTAGGAAGGTTGTTTTGACATCCATCTGCCATATTCCATAATCATAATAGGCAGCAACTGCTAACAAAATCCAAATAGACTTAAGCATCTCTACCGGTGAAAAAGTTTCATCGTAGTCAATCCCATGAACTTGTCGGAAACCTTTTGCGACAAGCCGAGCTTTATAGACGGTCACATTACCGTCAGCATCAGTCTTCTTCTTAAAGATCCATTTATTCTCGACGGCCTTGCGCCTTTCGGGAATATCCATCAAAGTCCACACTTTGTTATCATACATGGATCCTATTTCGGATTTCATGGCTTCAAGACATTCCTCGGACTCTAGACTCGCCATTGCCTCCTTGTAGTTTGTAGGTTCGTCTTGTTCAATTAACATGACGGTGCAAACCATGTTGCCATACCATTATGGTGCGATCCGAGATCTACCAGACCTACGAGGTAGAATACTTTCCTCGACAGCTTCTCCCACTCCATCCACGTAGGACGTTTCCGGAATTGCTTCTGTTGCGCCACTCGGAATCTCGAGTTCAGAATCAACGATCTCATCGAGGTCTACCTTCCTCCCACTTACTCCTTTCGCGAGAAACTCCTTCTCTAGAAAGGTACCGGTCTTCGCGACAAACGTTTTGCCCTCAGCTTGGTTGTAGAAGGTGTATCCAACGGTTTCCCGCGGATATCCTACAAAGACGACTTTCTCCGACTTCGGCTCGAGTTTGTCGGGCTGTAGTTTCTTAACATAAGCCTCACAACCCCAAACCTTCAGAAATGATAACTTAGGCTTCTTGCCATACCATAATTCATACGGTGTCGTTTCAATGGATTTGGACGGAGCCCTATTTAAAATGAATTCGGATGTTTCTAACGCATAAACCCAGAAGGACAAGGGCAAATCGGTAAGAGACATCAGTGATCGAACACTATCCAGTAGAGTGCGATTACGTCGCTCGGACACGCCGTTACGTTGCGGTGTTCCGGCAGGCGTAAGTTGAGGTACTATGCCACAACTCTTCAGTTGTATGCCAAACTCAACACCCAAATACTCACCACCACGATCGGATCGGAGGTGCTTGATTTTCTTGTTAAGCTGATTCTCAACTTCACTTTGAAATTCTTTGAACTTTTCAAAAGTTTCAGACTTGTGTTTCATCAAGTAGGTATAACCGTATCTACTCAAGTCATCGGTGAAGATGACGAAGTAACGATAACCATTGTGTGTCGAAATGCTCATTGGTCCACACACATATGTATGTATGATCCCCAATAAATCCGACGCTCGTTCAACGAAACCTTTGAACGGTGTCTTGGTCATTTTTCACATAAGGCATGGTTCGCATGTATCGAGGGATCCAAAATCCAACGAGTCCAAAAGTCCATCGGAGTGGAGTTTCTTCATGCGCTTTACACCAATATGACCAAGACGGCAATGCCACATATACATGGCGGTATCATCACTACACTTAATCCGTTTGGCTTCTATGTTATGGATGTGAGTACTACGATCGAGATTCAACAAGAATAAACCATTATTCTCGGGAGCATCAACATAAAATATATCATTCATATAAATAGCAGAACTGCTTGATACTGATTTAAATGAATAACCGTCTTGTAATAGGCAAGACACACTTATAATGTTTACACTCAAGGATGGTACAAAATAACACTTATTTAAAACCAAAACTAATCCCGATGGTAGATGTAGAGGGAATGTGCCGACAGCCACCACGTCGACTCTCGATCCGTTGCCGACGTGCATCGTCACCTCATCCTTAGCCAGCCGCCGTTTATTCTGCAACTCCTCCTGAGAGTTACATATATAAGCAACAGAACCAGTATCAAATACCCTCGTGTTGCTACGGGCGGATGTAAGGTACACATCTATAACATGTATATCAAATATACGTTGCTCTTTGTCGACTATCTTGCCAGGCTTCTTGACCTCCAGGTACTCGGGGCAGTCGCGCTGAGGTGATCCGATGGTCACCACCATCTTATCCAACTTGATTTCTAATTCAGCTACTTTGAACATCTTCAGAATTTCCGACAAGGATTTTGACATCCCTTTCATGCCGTAATCCACGATGGTGTTCTTATAGCTAGGGGGCAGAGAAATCAACACCCTATCGATAACCAGCTGTTATGGGATCACATTTCCCAGATCACTCAAGAGCTGAACGCTGCCAAAGATTTTGGCCAAGTGCTCACTAATATTGCCGTGCTCTTCCATCTGGGCTGAGAAGAAAAGCTTGGTAGCTTCAAATCTCTCGTCCATTGCCGCGTAACAACCATGAGTTCAGTGATTATCTCATAAGCACTCTTGTTCTTGAAATGGTTTTGCAGGTCAGCCTCCATGGCAAAGATCATGCCACTCTAGACATAAGAAGAAATCTCCGCCTTAACCTCATGGACAATCTTATCAGTTTCTAAGGCGGTCTTTGGCAGATCACAGAACCAGGACAAGAAGTTTGACCCATTGGTCTTAAGTTTTTCTTTCTCAAGGAACAGACCTAGGTTAAACGAGTAGCGAGACATCTACAATGGAATTTGCAACAACATAAGACTTTGTTCATAATAATTTTGAGTTATTGTATTTTTAGAAAATAACTAACATAACTCCCACTCAAACGAACATCCCTCCTGGTCGTTTAAGCGATTACACGCCCCCATCCATTGCACAACCCCTCATCGTCAGAGCCGGCAACACAACTTCAAGGGTAGGCAATTGTCAATCAGAAAAACTCTGTGACTCATGCTCGACCTTTCGGCCTCCGTGTTCCGAGTCCATATCTGCATATGCTAGCCTCGCCACAATAACCTCCACGTAACGCTTGTGCAACAAGGCTTACACCCACTGTATGCGAACGATGATATGTCTGACACCCGATCGTCACGGCCTGCCTCATAACGTAGAACTTTCTTGGTGGTGCTCGTTGGAGGAAGAACACTAGTGGTATTTTGAAGGGATCATCTTATATATAACTATAGCCAACATATATAACATGTATATCAAATATACCTTGCTCTTTGTCGACTGTCTTGCCAGACTTCCAATCCTCCAGGTACTTGGGGCAGTTGCGCTCAGGTGATCCGATGGTCACCACCATCTTCTCCAGCTTGATTTCAATTCGGCCACTTTGAGCATCTTTAGGATTTCCGACAGGGGTTTTGACGTCCCTTTCATTCAGGAGATGAAAGGACCCTATCAATAACCAACTCTTCTAGGATCACACTTCCCAGATCATTCAGGAGATGAACGCAGCCAAACAACTTGGCTACATGCTCACTAATATTGCCGTGCTCTTCCATCTGGGCTGAGAAGAATAGCACGGATGCTTCGAACCTCTCAGCCTTGACTTGTCGTGCAAAAACAACCATGAGTTCAGTGATTATATCATAAGCACCCTTGTTCACGAAGTGGTTTTGCAGGTCAACCTCCATGGCAAAGAGCATGCCACTCTGGACATAAGAAGAAATCTCTGCCTTAACCTCATGGACATTCCTTTCGATTTCCGAGGCGGTGTTTGGAAGATCACCTAAGGGGGCATCAAGGATATAGGCCACCTTGTGGGTTTCAAGAATGGACTTCAGGCCGCGGAACCAGGACACGAAGTTAGACCCATCGGTCTTAATCTTCTCTTTCTCAATGAACAGGTTTAGGTTAAAGGAGGGGTGAGGCATCTACAATGTAATTTGCAACAACACAAAACTTTGTTCACAATAATTTTGAGTTATAGTATATTTAGAAAATAACTAACATAACTCCCACTCAAACGAACATCCCTCCTGGTCGTTTAAGCGATTACACGACCCCCATCCATCGCACCACCCCTCATCGTCAGAGCCGGCGGCACAACTTCAAGAGTAGACAAATGTCTGTCACACCAATTTTGTGACTCGTGCTCGACCTTTCGGCCTCCGTGTTCCGAGGCCATATCTGCATATGCTAGGCTCGCCACAATAACCTCCACGGTGACGCTTGTGCAACATGGTTTACACCCACCGTATGCGAACGACGATATGTCTGACACCTGATCGTCACGGCCAGCCTCATAACATAGAACTTTCTTGGTGGTGCGCGTTGGAGGAAGAACACTAGTGGTATTTTTGAAGGGATCATCTTATATAATTACAGCCGCGTAACTAATATATACTATATATATAATCACATAATATAAGATGCACACAAAACATCAAATGTAATGCAATGTGATATAGTCCATTGCGCCATGGTCTTCTTGGCGCCCGCAGTTTATAAACAATTTAATAAAACAACCTAGACCATATCACATAGCCCCTGCAAAATAAAGTTAGACGCTTCTACTTTATCTTTTGCATATTTTACGTGGCTTGAGGCTTTCGTAAATAGAACTGCTTCATACGTACGCGTAAAGTCGGTCCGGGCCGCTTCATCAACTCGATTCCGCTGGAATCACAAGTGCACGCTAGAGGGTAGCAAATAACAGGAACGGTGCCCCCATGCAGAACCCGGGTTCTAACAGCGTACAACTATATCTACGATAGATCGGCTCTGATACCACTGAAGGGGATCGGGTGCAGAAAACAAAAAACTTCCTAGCAACGATATCCCTAAAACATGCCAAGATCTATTCTATGCAGATATAGTAGTACGAACGGAGATCGGAATGCATACCCTTGTAGACCGAAAGCGGGGATTACGTTCCCGCAAAAACGTTGTCGATGAAGACCGACGAAGCCGACCTCAAGGTCGTGTAGAGGAAGCAGACCTCCGAGTACCGCTAGCGCAGCACCTCGCAGGGCGTCACGTACGGTGGAAACGACGGCCTCCGAAGCTCCAGTCCAGGACGAGCAGCGGAAGACTTGGACCGGAACACCAGCAGCGCGGCAGCGGGCAATGGTGGAAGAGATCCCCCTCTCAACTCGGCGCAACTCCTACAAAGGGAATCATGAAATCGAGAGAGAATGGGAATTAATTGGTGAATTAAAAGGCCATGGGAGCCCCTCTATATATAGGCTCCCAGGGGGGAGCCAACCTCCTCACCAGGCAATGTGGGACTAATCCCACATGCCTGGTGCGGCATGGCTGGGTGCGCCGCCCCCCTAGTGGGCCTCTTGACCCACTTGGGTCGGCCCCCAAGCCCCCCACCGAATTCCCCTTGGGAATTTTCCCCTCTTAGGCCTTCTTTCGACCAGAAGGCCCATTTTAGGAAATCAGCCTAAATAAATTCGAAAATAAATATATAAAATCATATTCAGACATTAATTACACTAATTAATACCAAACATATTATATATAATTTATTCTAGCTCCGAAAACTCTTTCGTCGCTGTCCGATCTCTTTCCTTTTCGGTTGTCTTGTCGAAACCCCTTAAGTGTGTTACCCTAGCGGTTCGATATAATAACAGGTACAATCAAGACTCCTCTATGATCAACGACTAACTCGTAGGCCTGGACCCCATGAATTAATCCCTGTGATATAACGAATGACTTTCATCTATCAAACCTGAACGTAAAGTCTTATACCTTTTGCCATGGTGATACTTAGCGTGTCCGAGCGTCGTTCCATAGATATCTCCATACCTAGTTTGACCTTGTTACCGACAACGCTATCTTCTACTCGTCTATGATTTCATGTCTCCGTGACCTAGTCACATGCTTGCAAGCTAATTAGACATGATCTCACCGAGTGGGCCCTAGAGTATCTATCCTGCTATGCGGACTGCAAATTCCGCTCTTGACCCCTCGTCTCAACTACTCCTTTCCGATACCCAAAAGTATCACCGTTATTGTCATACTAATTAAGATACGACGTTTGGTGCAATCAAAGTATCTTACAGGAATAACAATAAGAGTTGGTCTCACGGTCAAAGGCGTATGGTTGTCGCGGGTTCTGAGCTCCCGGACTAATCCTCGCTAGTTGTGCTGCAAGTTCAATAAGGAATATCAGGCATCGGGAACAAAGCTTGAGAAGCGAGCAAGTTAGTCGAATGTACCTCGTCTCCCATGGAAATAGTCATTGGTGGCTGAGACCTCCTATAGTCAAGGGAGGTAAGCTGGAAATCGGTACGTTCTTCAGGGCCTCCGAGGCAGTAATGGCAGTCGGAGGAGGGACGGCCTCGTCCAGGTTCTCAGCGGTCGCAAGACGCTTACTTCTATATTGCGAATCACCAGAGCTTTAAGCTAGAGACCGAGTTTGCTTTTGGGTTAATGAAAGAGCATTTTCTGTCTCCTGAGTTTTGGTTAGGAATGACAACACGAAAAGGATGTTTAACGGTGTGCCTGAGCATTTCAGATACTACATAACCTTGAAGAACAAAAAGGATAAAGATCATCAGGGTTGAATGAGAGAACTGGCTGGCAGTTTTTCCTGTTTTGACAGGCCGGAAGTTCCGGTGCTGTGACCGGAAGTTCCGGCCGAAGGGTCGAAAGTTCCGGGCCTGCACCGGACATTTCCATCTGGCCGGAAAACGGCTAAGTCCTTTTAGGATTTAGCCCCTGGCAAAGGCGGAACTTTCACCGGAAGTTTGGCCGGAACTTTCCGGGCGACCGGAAGTTCCGGCCCTCGACCGGAAGTTCCGTTCCAGACAAACGAGAAAATCGGCTAAGTCAGGAATTGCTCGCGCTCGGGCAAAGCCGGAACGTTGGCCGGAAGTTTGGCCGGATCTTTCCGGGCGACCGGAAGTTCCGGCCAAACCACCGGAAGTTCCGGTGCTGAACATGCTGGTTTTTCTCAAAGTCTGGAACTGCCGGCGCCATGGCCAGGCCGGAAGTTCCTCCGGAACTTTGGCCGGAACTTTCCAGGGTGACCGGAAGTTCCGTCCTAAGTGACCGGAAGTTCCGGCCTGCGCAGTAAAAAATGGCTAGTTGGTGGAGGGGGGTATAAATACCCCTCCACCTACCTCCAGCCATTTCTTCTCTTACACTCTCTCTCATCATAAATTGCTGAAGCTCAAATCTTCAAGATCTCCCAACTCCTCCACCCAAATCCGTTGATCTTTGGAGGAGTGAAGGAGAAGGCCCCGATCTACTACTTCACCGAAGCGATTTGTAATCTTCCCCCATTCACTTGGGGATTTCGAGTCTAGGGTTTCCTCAAGGAAAACCTAGGTCTCACCATTGTTGGTACTTGGTGTAAGCTTGACCTGTTGTGGTCTTGACCTTTTGTGGTCATCTTGGGAGCCCCCAATTAAGTTGTGGGTGTGTGCCTCAAGCGTTTGTAAGGGATTCGATCTCCGCCCTAAAAGGGGATCAATAGTGGAAGGTGAACTCGGAACCTTTGTGGTTGAGTTCATCGGAGAAGAAGGTGAGCCTTTGTGGCGTTGCGGCTAACCTGTTGTGGTAGCGCACACCTCTCCAACGAGACGTACACCCTTGAGTGGAACTCGGGATTACATCTTCGTCTCCGCGTGCTTCACTTGGTTTCCCTTATCCTTTCTCCCTTACTCGCTTGTCCTGTTATCTTGTTTCTCTTAACTTGTCATTTAGGTAAATTCACCATAGTTGCATATCTAGAGAATTTACCTTTGTGTTGAGCCTAAAATTGAAAAGACCTAAAATTTGAACTAGCACATATTCACCCCCCCCCCTCTAGGTGCCGGATTCCCGTTCAATTGGTATCAGAGCCAGGTTCACTTTTAAGGGCTTAACCGTCTAAGTGCAACGATGACGGGATCCGATGCCGAGAGGGCCGCTCGTGAAAAATTAGAGGCGGAGAAGGAGGCGTTATCCAAAGGGGCAACCATGGCCGATCTCATGGACATGAAATCGTCCTTGGAGGCCCAACTCCTAAAGATGAATGAGGTGCTTATGACACTCTTGAAGTCTAAGGAGCCCGAGGCTACCTCTTCCTCTCCTCCTTCTAAGGAGCACGGTTTGAACTCTAAGGAATCATCCTCGGATGGGTCCAAAGATGTTCTCCCAAGTGCTTCTCCGGAGAAAGCGGAAAAGGATGAATCACCTAGCTCCTCTAATACCCTCAAAGGAGAGGAATTTCATAATGTCAACCATAATTACTCTCCTAACCCACCTATCCCTCACCCTCATGTAAACTTTAGAAGTGATCCTCCTAAGCTTAAACCTAATCATTTCTCTCAATGACAATTTCAAATGAAGTCTCATTTATGTAGTGCCTCCATTGAGCTATGGCGCATTATTGAAGAAGGATTCAAGGCGCATGATCCAACCAACTTGACAAGAAGAGAGGTGGTCGATAGCCAACTCAACGCCACCGCTCTTCATCAACTCCAAATGGCCGTTGGAGAGAAGGACATGCCACTCATTCAACAATTCTCCACCGCCAAAGAAGTGTGGAATGCTATTTCCGACATCTTCGTCGGGAATGAGAGCATGAAGAAGAACCGGTATGATGCCTTATGCAATGAGGTGGAAGGGTTCTACAAGTTGGATGGAGAAAGTCACGAGGACATGTACCGGAGGTTGGTGTTGATTGCTAACACCTTCAAGAACCTCGGTGCGGTCTACATTGATGACGCTTGGATCAAGAGGAAGTTCATGACCGCTCTCATGCCCTTTGAGGAAACGGACTTGAAGAAACTCCAAGGGAGACATGACTTCCCGATGATGACATCCAATGAAGTCATGCAAGAGATGACCGCATACAAGGTGGCCTCCAAGATCGCCCAAGATGTACGAGCTAGGGCCATAGGGATGCATAAGCATGCCTCAATTGCCTTGAACGCCACCGTTGAAGAAGAGGATGAAGATGAGTATGATGATCAAGTCGAGCTATCAAGTGAGACACTCTCAAGTACTCTCACCCAACACATGGGTCTTGCGGCAAGAACGTTTTGGAAGAACCCCGGAAGGGCCAAAGCAAGGATCGACAAGAGGTTCCCCTCCAATGGAGGAAAGCCAATCAACAAGGTGAGGCTTTGCTATAACTGTGATGACAAAATCCACTTTGTTGTAGATTGCCCATGGGAAAGAAGAGAGGATCATGGTGGGAGACTCGTGGCCAAGACCAAGGGCAAGGGGCCCATGCCCGTGAAGAAGCCCTTCTTCAAGAAGAACCAAAAGATTATCTTGGTGACTCAAGAGCAATATCCCACCGATGATGAAGATAGTGACAATGAGGATACCTCAACTCAAGTGGCCGATCTAGCCATCTCCTCTACACCTCCGTCACTCTTCTCCTCACCAAATGAGAGCTCCATCGTCAAGAATGGAAGATGTCTTATGGCAAAGACATCCGAGGTAAATTGTCTCCTACCTCCATATCCCATGAAATTGATGATGATATGAGTCTCCAAGTCAAGAATGAAATCATTGCTTTTGATAAATTCATGACTAACTTGCAAGGAGAAGGAAAGAGACACTTTGGCTCAATTATGAGCCGTATAGGTGAGCTTGAGGATGAGCTAGAGTTAAAAGGGGAGATTGAGAGAGAGGATGCTCACACTAAAGTGTCTCTCCAATCCTCACTTGAAGATGAACAAGAAACTCATGCTCTCCTCGAGGAACAACTTGTTAAGATCACTAAGGATCGTGATCTTTACTTTGCTAAATGTAAAATTATGCAAAATGAAAGGTCCGAGCTTGTAGTTGCTCATGCTAGACTTTGCGAAGACTTCGAGTCTCTTGAAAATACTCACAAGGTATTGACAAGTGATCACGAACGTCTTCTCAAGTCTTGTGATCAACTCCAATCTCGGATATCTACTCTTGAGAAACCTAACCCCTCTACTCCTTTGAATACTAATGCACATGGTGTTAAGGATAAAGCAAGGGTTTTGTTCGTTCCCTCCATGGCAACCAAGCCCAAGACCTCTCTTGATAAAGGTAAGGGGACACTCACTACTCCTCTTCATGAGCGAGTGCCCCACAAGGGTAAGGAAGGTCTAGGCTATGTTGCTAAGGAGAAGAAGAAGATCAAGAAGAAGACCAAGCCCGCACAAGCCAAGAAGGATGACATTGCGAGTGGAAATGCCACAAGGGGCACTCCCACTCGTAATGACTTTGCGGGCATATCTAACCCCAATTATGCTTTATATGTTGATTATTATGAGGATGTCTATGCTTGATACATTGGTCCTTTTGATGGTTACATTGAATAGGCTATTTGGGTTCCAAAGACCCTTGTTGCTAACCAAAAGGCACCCATTGCAAAATGGGTACCTAAACCAAAGAATTGATTGTGTGTATGGCCTTGCTTCCGGAGGATCGAAATGGATAATTGATAGTGGGTGCACAAGTCATATGACCGGAAGCAAGGAAATTGTAACGGAGTTGAAGCCCAATGATGATCGAATGACCGTTACATATGGTGACAATTCAAAGTCTAAGGTAATAGGGCTCGGCAAGGTGGTAGTGTCACCGGACATCACTCTTGTGAATGTCTTGCTTGTCGAGTCCCTAGGTTTCAACTTGATCTCGGTTCATTCCTTAACTTGTTTGGGTTATACCGTTGTTTTCGAAAAGGAGATGGTTATCCTCTTGCGGAGCAAGTCTCTCAATGTGTCTTTCGTTGGGTACATTGAGAATGGGCTCTATGTGGTTGACTTCTCCGGAGTCACCACTTTCCATACAATGTGCCTATTCGCTAAAGCAGACTTGGGTTGGTTATGGCATCGCCGACTAGCCCATGTCAACATGAGAACTTTGCAAAGTCTCCACAAGGGTGGCCATATCCTAGGACTAAAAGACCATGTTTCTTTCTCGAAGGATCGAATGTGTAGGGCTTGTGTTGAAGGAAAAATGCATGATATTCACCATCCAAGCAAGACCATCATTTCATCGACGAGGGTTTTGGAGCTTCTCCATGTGGACCTCTTTGGTCCCATTCCGGAAGCTAGTCTTGGTGGCAAGAAATATTGCTTGGTGATCGTTGATGACTATTCAAGATACACTTGGGTTTTCTTCTTCAAGTCGAAGGTGGAGACTCAACAGACTATCATCGACTTCTCCAATGAAGCTCAACGACAACACAATGTCCCTATCTTGGTGATAAGAAGTGACAATGGTTCCGAGATCAAGAACTACACCTTGAACGAGTTCCTTAGTGAAGAAGGGATTCGTCATCAATATTCCGCTGCTTATACTCCCCAACAAAATGGTGTAGCCGAAAGGAAGAACCGCACACTTATTGATATGGCAAGGTCAATGATGGCCGAGTTTAAGTCCCCCCACAACTTTTGGGCCGAAGCCGTCAACACCGCTTGCCATTCATCCAACCGGCTCTACTTTCGCAAAGGACTCATGAAGACACCTTATGAAGTGCTTACCGGGAACAAGCCCAATATCTCCTACTTCCGAGTTTTTGGTTGTAAGTGTTTTTATCTCATCAAAGGTGTTCGTTTGGTCAAGTTTGATTCTAAGTCTCTTGAAGGGACATTTTTGGGCTATGGCTCCGAATCCCATACTTATAGAGTCTATGATAAGGCCTCGCGCATTATCATAGAAACTTGTAGTGTGGTGTTCGAGGAGAATGACGGCTCCCTTGTGGAGCAAAGTGGTGTTTCCGATGTAGGTGATGATCAACCTCAAGATGCTATCCGAAGAATGGGGTTAGGCGTTCACCGCCCCGTCCAACTCTACTATGAGGTTGCTCAACAAGGTTCTACCTCACAAGAAACACTCGACAACAACGCCGTGCCCAACTTGTCTAACCGAGGAGAAGCTCAAGAAACTACATCTACCCCTGAAATTTCTGGTACACCGGAACTTCCGGCCTTTGGCCCGGAACTTCTGATCGATGGACGGGAACTTCCGGTGTCTGGTCCGGAACTTCCGGTCCCATGTCCGGAACTTCCGGTCTCCGATCCGGAACTTCCGGTGCCAAGACCGGAACTTCCGGTCCCTCTTGCCGGAACTTCCGGTACCAAGGATTTTCCAAGGAGCAGTTCTCCCCAAGGCCAAGATCAACCTCCTCCCTCATCAGTTTCACCTTTCGTTGATCAAGGCCATCAAATCAGTCAAGGCGGAGACATGAATGATCAAGATGATCAAGCTTTCCCTCCCACCACTAGGAGGGAAATCGAGATCCGCCGCTTGAATAGGGTTGGCACCTCACAAGAATTAAGATCTATATCTCTTGACAAGGTGCTTGGTGATGTGAGAAGCAAGGTCTCTACCCAAAGACAACTCGCAAGCTTTAGTGAACATCAAGCTCACATCTCCATTGTGGAACCCAAGAAGGTCTTTGAAGCTCTTGAAGATAAAGATTGGCTTGATGTCATGCATAAAGAGCTCAACAACTTCGAGCGCAACAAGGTGTGGAAGTTGGTGGAAAGACCCAAAGATTGCCGCAATGTTATCGGCACCAAGTGGATCTTCAAGAACAAGCAAGATGAACATGGCATGGTGGTGAGAAACAAGGCAAGATTGGTGTCTCAAGGTTACTCCCAAATTGAAGGCATTGACTTTGGAGAAACCTACGCGCCCGTGGCTCGACTTGAGTCAATTCGTATTCTTCTTGCCTATGCTTCTCATTATAACTTTAAGTTGCAAAAAATGGATGTTAAATCCTCTTTTCTGAATGGTCCACTAAATGAACTTGTTTATGTTAAGCAACCACCGGGGTTCGAGGACCTCAAGTATCCGAACCATGTCTACAAGTTGGATAAGGCACTCTATGGCCTTAAACAAGCCCCACGAGCGTGGTACGAGCACCTTAGAGAACTACTTGTAGACCGTGGCTTCCAAGTTGGGGAAATCGACACCACCCTTTTCACTAAGAAAGTAAATGGAGAGCTTTTCATTTGTCAATTATATGTGGATGACATTATATTTGGATCTACTAACAAAGCATTTAACGAAGAATTCTCCAAGCTAATGACTTACATGTTTGAGATGTCTATGATGGGTGAGATGAAGTTCTTCCTAGGATTTGAGATCAAACAATTGAAGGAAGGGACATTCATCAACCAAGCTAAGTACATTCAAGACATGCTCAAGAAGTACGGGTTGCTTGAGCTCAAGGGTGCCTCTACCCCAATGCAAACCAAATGCCACCTTGAGCTCAACCCTAAGGGTAAGGATGTGGATCAAAAGGTATACCGCTCCATGATTGGATCTCTCCTCTACCTTTGTGCATCTAGACCGGATATAGTGCTAGCCGTAGGAGTGTGTGCAAGATATCAGGCGGCTCCTAAAGAAAGCCATGATATGGCGGTCAAGAGGATCTTTAGATATTTGGCTTATACCCCAACCTTTGGTTTGTGGTACCCCAAGGATGCAAATTTATCATTATGTGGGTACACGGATTCCGATTGGGCGGGAGATCAAGATGATAGGAAGTCAACCTCCGGCGCTTGTCAATTTATTGGGAGGTCCTTGGTAAGTTGTGAAGGGGTTACGGTGCAGAAAACAATAATTTTTCTAGCGTACGAAACCCTAACTAGCCAGGATCTATCTATCTAGTACATGCGATAACGGTGGCGGAACGGGTTACATTACCTCCATGTAGACCGATAGCGGGGATCACGCTCCCGCACAAGCATTGACGATGAAGTCGTACGTAGCCGACCTCGAGGTCGCGGAGAACTTGCCGCGATGACGAAGACGATGACGCCGGGGTGTCGACGATGATCTGCGTCGACGGGCGTCGGGCGGAAGAAGGCAGAGCGCCAGCACCAGAGGTGGTGCGCCGGCGGCAGAGGGGAGAAGGGCGCGGCGGCTGCAGAGGCGAGACGATGTCGCCCAGGCTACTCAAAAGGAGTTACCTCCGAGCACTCACAAACATACGGAGCTTAGCGACAACCCCCGGTCATTCAGATCCAGCTGAAATCGCAGGGGTAGATCTAATCTGGAATTCCGCGGAGCAACGGTGCTCTGTGGTATAGCTTAGGTGGAGAGAGGGGGCAAAACGGGCGGAGAAACAGCTCGGCCGGTATGCATAC